>OX940899.1:21654092-22854092 GCA_954871355.1 Cabera pusaria
AGGATTAATAAATGACGGGGCTGTTGTACACTGCTTGCCCGAGGACAAAAGTTGTGTAGAATGAGAACAGTTATTGTTAAAAATACTTACTCGGTAACAGTTTTCTATTGCGATAGTTAGATATAATAGGGTATATTATCGGACATCCAGAGACACTAAAAGGCGTCACCGATTTATGGTGGATATACCATCTACTCGCACGAACCGATTTGCATCTTCGTTCATCATGCGAACCGCCAGGGAATGGAATGCTCTGCCTGAGTCTGTGTTTCCGGCTAAATACAATATGGGGGTCTTCAAATCGCGAGTGAATAGGTATCTTTTGGGTTAGCGCGCTCCGTCATTGACCGCATCATCACTTAACATCAGGTGAGATAGAGGTCAAGTGCTGCCCAGTTCTATATAAAATATATATATATATATATAACTCTATACGAGAAGAAATCTAAAAATAATTATAATATCATCAAGAAAGCTTAGGCAATAAAAATTAAGTTCAAAAACTAAAACCCAACTACTGAAAAATCACTCTCTAAAAGTATGAAACAAGAAAATATTCTCATCTGAGATCGCTATGTACAAACTATTCAATATGTATCGTGTATTAAACAAACAACTAACTTGTAATAAATATTTTATTATATTTCATATATATTCATAGTGGTGTTCAGTGGATACCCGTGGTCGTATGTTACTTTGCAGAGTGTATTGTTTTGTTACGGTAGGTGACATACGACCACAGCTATCCTCTGAGCACCACTAAGAATATTTATGAAATACGATATAATATTTATTACAAGTTAGTTGTTTGTATAATACACGAAACATATTGAATAGTTTGTACATAGCAATCTCAGATGAGAATATTTTCTTGTTTCATACTTTTTAGAGAGTGATTTTTCAGTAGTCGGGTTTTAGTTTTTGAACTTATTTTTTATTTAAAGCATTTTGGGGTTTTTGGATAGATGTATACATGTATACATGTCAAGATACTTACATACATAAACAGCGATCAACAAACACATAACCCTCCCAACTGCTTCTTTGCGACGCCGTGGGGTCAAAATTAATTTTCATGACTTCGGCGAGATATATCTTGCCAACGCTACGTTCCACAAAAATATGATGTTCTAAACCTTATCTTCATTTTAAAATCCCTATTCAACGATACCACACACGATGGGGAGGGGTGAATTTTTTTTTTAAGTTCTGGACTTCGTCCCCTCTAGGGGGCGCCACATTCAATTTGTTGTGACGTCACATAGCTTATAACCAGCAAACAAATAAGACGCGTCCAACGACACCTCATTTTTTAAAGATAAGTAGTTTAGAAGTTATGAGGGAACAGATGAATATACATACAAACATACATACATACATACTTACATACCCACATACCGGTCAAAAACATAACCCTCCTTTTTGCTTCGCCGTAGTCGGGTAAAAAGCAGTCGGTTATAGTTCGGTATAAGTTTTAGGTCATACAATAACAAACTCAATTTTAAAATTCAATTCAAAGGTTTCAGCTTTTTAAATCTGTTTCATAATAAGATCACAGAGCAATATGGCGTCCACTGCGTCCAGCGTTTTTGTCAAATTACGGGAGAAATTTAAAAATGCAAAATTAAATGGATTCTTACGGCACTTTGCGATTGAATAAAAATTGTATGATTTTTTAGTGGTTTATTTGAACTATTAGAATATTATTTTATAACTGTCAGTGTGACATAAACCCGCACATTACGCTTGCTACACTTTTCCGTCAAATAGAAAATTCTTGCACTTGAGGGTGCTAAACGTCGTGCAATAATCGACTATTTAAGTCACGGAAAAGCGTGCGTAAAGTGTAGGTTTAGGTCACACTGTGCTATAAAGAATCTAATTGAGATACTTTTCAATAATTGGAGTAATACTCTATTGTTTTGGGTGAGTGTTGCGCGAGGGTTATGTTTTTACTTCCTTCTAGTCATTCTTCTTACGTTATTTCAATCTTTTAATGATCCGAAAAAATCTGAATATTTGTGCTGAGACTAGCTTGATTTAGCACCTCTTATTGAATTAGTAATTTTTGTTCTGTATAGATATTCGATATAATTTTGATTTAAATATATAATTTTATCTGTAATTTAGTTTTTAACGCTGGTGGGGCACTTCTTTATATTTGTTTAGAACCAAATCTGTGATAAAACCTATAAAATAAGCATCCAACAAATTCGAGTTTGAGCTTTTACATTTTTTATATACTATAAAGTATATAAAAAATGTAAAAGGTAAGCGCTATCTCACTGATGCTGAATACTCAAAGCAATGATGTGAAGTGACGATGCGATTGACGATGTAACACTATTCCCTATAAAGGTACGGACACACCGGAGCGTCTTGCGTGCGTGAACTAAGCGGCGATCAGATACTGCACAGTAGTATTTTTACCGATTGGTTCACACCAAACGCAATCAGAAAACAATTGAAAAGTACTGAGATCGTACCCGCAGATCGCAGGACGCCGCGGTGTGGCCGTACCTTAAGATTACTTCAGTAACTAAATTACTATCTATTATCTACCTTACCTTATGTGGCGCGATTCACTAATACTAACCACTCCAATTTTGCTAATTAGCCCATTCTACTTCCCTAAATCGGAGTCGTTTTCTTGACTGATTCCACTCAAATGCAACGCAAGCGTAAGTAGGCATCCTAACTGAAATGTTCTGCTTGACTTGACTAAGCCTAAAATCGACTGGATGTATGATGGTAGGAATGTTTTGTGAGTTGAAGTTATAAGATTACTGCTAGTTTTGTTACAAATCAAATTCATTATTGTGGGACTATTATCTATGGACTTAAGGTCTTCAAAAGGCAAGTGAATAGGTATTTTCTAGGCAAGCCTGCTACATTGTCTATCGCATCATCACTTAACATCAGGGGCCTTATTCAGTATGACCATTTTAAAGTCTTACCGTGCCGTGTTACGTTATCTCCGCGTTATGGTATTCTCTATGCCAATTAAAACGCAGTAGGGTAAGGTTATGAGCGCGTTTTGAGCTGTCAAAATATCGTGACATACGAGGACGTGTAACGCGCGCGTTTTGTATAACTTACCTATAGTGTGGCATACAGGATACAACTTTTCAATAACGTAGCGTGGCGCGTTAAGGAGCGCGTTATCTCATTGGTCATACTGAATAAGGCCCCAGGTGAGATAGCGTTAAAACGCGTGCTTATCACGTATAAAAAATTAAAGAAAGTCTGCTCAGAGAGGTACCAGCTTTTTGTCTGTTTTACACCAGTTTATAACAGACAATGCAGTGATACAAAACATTTAGACAAACCAGATTTTAAACTGAGTCCAGTAATTTTGCGAGGTCGAATCCAGAACGAAGTAATTCGCCCGAGAACTAAAATGATCGACATAGCTCAAAGGATTAACAAACTGAAGTGCCAGTGGGCTGGTCATATCTGCCGCAGGAGGTGCTGGTTGGAACACCTCCTCGTGGTGTACCCTGGGTATCGGCCGACAACTTTTCCTAGTCTACTGGGTTAAGTTGTCGACCGATAGCGAAGTTCCGACTTGAGGGACTTCTCCGCGTGTCCGCCTGATATTAGCAGAGGGCACAGTGTGACGGGGCAGGGCGGGCTCGGTGGTGGGAGCCGCCCAGTGGTGAGGCAAAGCATATGCTCGAGCCAAGTGGAGGGGCTGGTGACGGCCGATGGAGGGTTTCTCGCATGCCATTTTGGCGTGCGAGGTAGACGGTGGACGGTGTGCGAGTAGGGGTATTTGCCTTCGCACACTAGTCATTTGAGGGACGGAGGGTGTGGGGCGTTGCACAGGAGAGCGCGTGCCGTATTCCTCTGTAATAGAGAGGTGTACCAGGTCGTGGGTCCAATGGGCCGAGTGGTGGGGCCGGCGACGGTCGATGAGTGGGGTCTTGCTTGCCACTGGCACTGGCATGCGAGTCGAACAGTGGACGGTGTGCCAGTAGGAGTATTTGCTCTTTGCACACCAGTCATCAGAGGGACAGAGGGTGTGGTAAGTTTGACGAGAAGACGAGCCACACTCCTCTGTCATTGTGGGGTAACTGTAGAAGAGTCGGGGGACTCTTCAACGGCTTGTACTACCCCACATGACGGTTGAGGGGTGACCTTGGTGAGCAAGGTTATCCCTCCACAGCGGCAGCGGCCCATTTGGGTCTGCCACCGGGGGAAGGTAGTGAATGCTAGCGCGATCCCATCTTGCCCCACTACGGTGGATGACGGCTCACCCCAGGTTTTTAGTGTGGTATCCTGCCGTTAAGGCAGCGAGTCCCTCATAATCATCTCGCCCCCCCGGGCGAGTGGAATCCATAAAGGATTTTACTGGGTCAAAAAAAAAGGGCTGATAACTGTTGGGGTAGACTTGTCCTAGAGTTAAGACTGCGAATCGGCAAACGTAGCATAGGACGTCGGATCAGGTGGGCAGAGACTGGAAAAGAAGAGCCGAAGATCGGGCTCAGTGGCGTATCATAGGAGAGGCCTACGTTCATGAGTGGACTGACACCGGCTAATGATGATGATAAAACGAATTTTAAAACATTACAAATTTTGTATGATTCTTTAATATATGATAGGCGTTTGACCTACTTGACTACACACCTTACGCCTGGTGGTAAGCTATGATGTAGTCGACAATGGTGAACACTGTAAGTTTATGGCAGCAGATTTTCTCCTTGACGCACCGGTAGGTTTTGAACCGGCCATCTCCCGGTTCAAAGGCAAGTTATTCACCTTTGTGCCAACGAACCGTCCATATATATTTAACAGTAATAGTTATAGCTTTTCGAGTGTGAACGACGAGTTTTCATCTGCATCTTAATGACTACAATAAGTCCAACATCGGCTACAGTCCTCACGTCTGCTCCTCGAACGGCTAGGCCGTTACATGCTACCATAAAGGGGTATTACAACACTGTATCAGGGTCCGTAACTCCTAAGTCAGGAAGTTGTAATAAGAGTAAGGCACTAAAGGTCCCTTATTAGGGAGAAAAAAGGACCCGGTACGCTAAAATATATGCAGTATAACACTTAGTGAGTTAGGGCTCCTAATTAGGACCCTGATTCAGAGTGGTATAATATCCTTTATATATGAGGCCAACTCTACAGAAATAAAGGTAAGGTAGGTAAAGGAACCTTTTGAAATAGAACTTCATTTCTGAGTAATTTTGATATTCTGGCACATATGTAAAAATACTTTTTAAAATAATTAAACGCTCTAAACTAATCACTTGAGCAACATACTTATTTAAACAGTATTTCAACTTCCGATGTTTACTAGTTTACCTAGTTTAGATGCATTCTGTTCAGATGGAGTAACTCAAACAAGAGATATGAGAGGATCCTGAGCCAATTTATTGGCATTTGATTTGATGAGATTCGCAAGTAAGTTAAAACAAAAAAAAACTATTAAAAAAAAACAAACAACTGCGTAAAACAAAAAAAAAAGAAACAAGCTTAGGCTTGTTTTTTTTCTTGTTTCTCTCTTTTTTAAGTGTTAGGTTAGGTTTAGACCTAACCTAACACTTTTCAAAACCTGTAATTATGTTAAGTGATATTGAATAACTACACCATAACAATATGTCTGTGTATAAAATCAATGCAAAAAGGCGATTCTTTCTCAAAATAAAAATGTATTTTCACATCTAAAACTCACTGCATAATATACCGTGTAATATCAAAATCGTGAGAGAAATGACTATATTGTCTATTATTTTTAACCGACTTCACAAAAAAGGAGGAGGTTCTCAATTCGTCTGTATGTTTTTTTTTTTTTTTTGTGTGTATGTTACACGATTTCTCCGTCAATTGTGAACGGATTCAAATGATTCTTTTTTTAATAGGTAGGATACGTTTCCGAGGTGGTCCCATTTTAATTTTATCGAGATCTGATAAGTATCTCCAGAGATATGGAGATAAATACCTCAAACATAGGAGAATGTACTGGTTTTAGTAGATGAGTCCCAAGAAGATTATACACAATGGAGGTTGCTATTGCATATATTTTTGAAGACTAAAAAATATGACCTTGAATAATGTTTTTACATCTTTCTTCTCGTTGATTTTGGTTTTTGACAGATTGGATAGTAGATAGATACTATGCATGTAGTAGGTACATGTAGTTTAGTAAGTAGGTAGATACATGTAGGGATTTATCTATCTACTACCTATTAGATTTGGCTGGCACCGACTTCAAATAGATAAGTGGGTAGCGCTTATAATAATTTTAAGTAATTTATTTTTCGCTTTTGAGTGCCTGTTTGTGGTTATGAAGTCGGTTTTATTTTTTTTGAAAAATAACTTATTATTTCATAAAAACGTGACAAAAAGAAACCTAAAAATAACTCCTCCACTCAAACGTAAAATTGATCCGAAACGCCATTGTAAGAATTTTCTTAAAGTCTCCACCAATTTCAAGCCGACATTAAGAGCTTGTAACTTCTTTAACAGAAAATAATCCAATTTCACCTCACTTCTTACAAAAGCTCCCAAAAACTGCTGAATAAATAATACAACAACCACAGATGTTTGCTTCCCAAAGTTTTCTTGTGAAGCGAGGACATGCGGATTAATATTACATCAAAAGAGAAACATTTATGAACACGTTTGTTTTAAACTTCCAAAATAACTTCGGCATACAAAATTATATTTTAACACGTTCCAATAGAACATGGGTTGTAAATCTCCGTGTCAAAACTTGGGTATAACAATTTTGTGTGAAATTTTAAGGAGTTTTCAATAAATGTTAATATTTTAGGTTTGGAATTTGTGATGTGCTGTAAATTATAAATCAAAGTCTTTAAGTCTTTAATTTATAGACGTCTTTTGTGTGTGTGTTAGCCAAATAATTATTATACAACCTATAGCAATCAATGAAATATTATTACGCTCTTTTTTATAAATAACAGTAACAATCCAATGTAAAAAATCTTTTAAAAGGCTGTTTGTAAACATTTTATGTGAGCCAATTACTTTATTTTTTACGACGACGGTCGAAATGTCAAACGATGTCATAAAAAATATCGTTTCACAGAATAAAATTTCTATTGGTTTATGTAAGGTTAACCGGCGTATATTCCCACGCGATCAAGCTGAAACAAAGCTAATAACAATTTTCGGTGTTCCGCAGACGCGAGCAACTTTAATTATAGTCAACTTTTTAACCAACATACAAAAGGAGTAGGTATGTTAAGCCTTAGTAAGGAAAATTCTCACCAAGGCTTAAAAAATCCTTGGGCTAGTTGAAACTGAGACGCTTCACACACTACGCTCGCTCGGTCAATTAATGCAATTTAAGAATTTAATTGACGAAAATAAGATGGCTGGAAAGAGCCACGGTACTTGTAATATTAATTATTTTGTGGCCACGGTTACAATAAACTTATGTGGATTGATAGTAGGTAATACACTAGGACCCTAAAATAAGCCCTATCGCACAAAACATCATATATAGCCGAGCGCGACGGCTCAGGCTCATTCAGTGCCCACGAAATAAAGTGCTCAATGCGCGTAATGAAGTTTTTAGTTCAAAAAGTTATCGAGTGAACATCTCATACACAACAAATTATTGGTTTTATACAGGATGATTCAGTACCGATGGATCAAACGAAGCCGGTTGGTAGAGGACCTCACTGCGCATCTATTGAACCCCTATGTATATTCTACCATTTTGGATAGTTTATGAGATGTGACATTTTAAGTGTTTTTGCCTTTCGCCGCTTTGGTTCACAAACATTTTTTTTTCTGCTCAACCCTTTACTCTAGGGCGATAATTTTTTTTTGTAATAGACCTAACAAATGGTATTATTACTATTTTACTCGAAAAGTAAATACTTTCATAATACTAGCAAAAGTTACAAAAAACTGACTAATGCTACTGCATAAAGTTTGCGAGGCCAATACAAAAAAAATACTACATATTATTTGTTCATACCTATTTAATAAAAAATATTATTTATCTAGCTACAACCCTTGGAAATTTTATTAACCTAAACTATGCGGTTCATATTAAAAAGTTAGTTAAATTTTTTCAAATTTGCCCATTCTTTTATAGATGTTTAGATCCAATAAGTAGGTTTAAGTTGCATCGCTAAATATAATCGATCGATAAAATAAAAAAATTGACTTGATATAAAATGACAGAGAATTAATAGTAGCAACATTCAGTATGTTGCTACGATTAATTAACTTTTTAAGTGTCTTTTACATGTATTAGTTTTGAAAATATGTACATTTCGCAGTTTTTTTTGTTACCTACGAGAAGGTTATTGTTGCCTTCCTGCGTCCGTAAGCTTAGCTTAGACCTTAAACTACCCTTCACATCATTCCTGGGTGGTGCTAAATAGGTGTGTTGTGGTGTTAAGTGGTAGGGTTCGGTTTTGGCTCGAACCACACACCGGTAAAAATAAATGTTGCTAATTTGGTCGCCAAGTTCCGCTATGATGTTAGGCAGTATGGATGACGGGGGGGGATAGTTGCGCTCTGTGAATTGGCCGACAGTCAGTCAATTCTATTATGTAGTTCAAAAACTTTTTTTAATGTTTGACAGATAAGCATTTGACTGCTGCCTCACCTTATGCTAAGTGAAGATGCGGTCAAAATATGGATTCGTGTTTGTCTGGAATTGAATAACGTACTGAGACTAGGCGCTGGGCGACTGCAATCTTCATACTGGCTATTAACATCATGCCGGAGTTAGCAACATGTCTTTTACCGGTGCGCGGTTTGAGCCAATGTCAAACCCTACCACTTATGGTCACCTTTTTAGTACTACCCAAGGATCACGTGAAGGGTAGTTTAAGGTCTAAACTATGCTTACGGACGCAGAAAGGGAACAATGACCTTCCCGTAGGTAACAAAATCACTGAAATCTACATATTTTCAAAACTAATACATGTAAAAGAGACGTATAAAGTAAATTAATAGTAGCTCTATTATGTCTCATTTTATATCAAATCATTGTTTTACCTGCTGCATATACCTACTTATTGTATCTAAACATCTATGAAAGAATGGGCAAATTTGAAAAAATAACGTATAGTAATTTTGACTACATCGCTCCATTTTAATATGAACAGCATAGTTTAAGTAAATAAAATTTGCAGAGATTGTAGCTAGATAAAACTCAAAGTTTATGAAATAGGTATGAAAAAAAAAATTGTAATTTTTTTTTTTAATTTGCCTCGCAAACTTTATGCAGTAGCATTGGTCAATGAGATTTCTTGTAACTCTTTCTATTATTTTGAAAGTATTTACAAAGCGAGTACAATTATAATAATACTGTTTGTTAGGTATATTATTTACCTACGATTACAAAAAAAAAAGTATTGCTCTATCGTAAAGGGTTGAGCAGAAAATTTTTTTGTGGATCAAGGCGGCGAAAGGCAAAAACATAAAAAAATGTCATATCTCATAAACTATCTAAAAAAGAAGAACATACATGGAGGTTCAATAGATGCGTAGTGAGGTCCTCTACCGTGCTTTCTACAGTGCTTTGTTTGATCCATCGGTGCTGAATCACCGTGTATATTATTCGATAAACATAAAAAAATAATGCAAACAGAATAAGTTTACTTTAGGTACTACTCTAGATAAAACAGAATATTATAATCTAGGATTGCAGAACAAACTACTTATACCTAAACACGTATGTCTAAAACCATTCCAAAAGATTACAAAAATACCTACTCAAGATATCATATCATAGCCATCCAATATGTGAAAAGCGAAGTCACATCCTGATGAAATTGAATTGCGTGCGTTATCTTGAAACAGGCTCTATACTCTTTACAAAACGTCGCCAAAACTCTTATGTTTCAGACAATAGGTATCAAAAGCTAAAGGTCTTAAACATTCTTATTATAACCTACTAGCTGATAGTGACTTCGTTTACGTTTACCAATAATTTTACCACTGGAAAGCTCTGTCAGTTTAAGTGTAATTTGAGTTATTTAAATGACGTGTCACACGATATTTTTGGTCAAGCTCCGAATTAACCACAATGTAGTATTTTTAACTGTCTCCAATTAATGAAAAATCAATGATTATTATGATTTGATTTTTCAAAAAAAGTAGCCCATGTGCATCGTCATACCATATAATATCTCCTTGTCAAGTTTCAGTAAGATCGGAACGTCCGATAAGGCGTGATTATGTAACAAACTGACAGATTTACAAACGTTTTTAAAATACTAGTATGTATTAGTATGAATGTATGGATGGAAGTATGGATGTAAGTATGGATTAATATGAATAGTCTGAATCATCAAGCTTAAATTTACCATAGCATTGTGTCGGCGCCCCAGGGTCATACTCCACTTCGTAAAAGAGTTTCACATAGCTTGGGTAGAATATTTATTTAGAGACATGTCTAAGTTTACCCACGGTATATGTATTTGTAACATTTCTTTGTGTCAATGTTACTGAATCCCACAACACAGGATTTTCCTAGTGTGGAATTTCAGGATGCCTTAATGATGGTTAATTTGCGTGAATATATACTTACAAGACTTACTGAAAAAAATAGTTTTATACCTTGAAAATAAATCATTCATTCATTCAGTAGAAAAAGCAGGTGTTTTTAAATGAAATTAGTTATTTACTTGTGGGTCTAGATGGTACATACAGCTATGTAAAATGAGTCAATAGTATCGCTAGATTCGCTAAATAAGTCTACAAGCCTTAATAATAATTAATGATAGTTATAATAATTACATTCAATACAATATGTAGCGTTATTGTTGCTTATTTACGTCCTGAGTACTTATTACGTCCTTATATTGTATTGTTGTTACATTGTTTTCAGAGTGAAATAGTTTTACTTTTTTTACAGCTTTACTTATTTTTGTTAGAGTAGGTACAATAAAGAATTTTGTATTAAATCTTCTTGTATTGTACGGTACCAAGGCTGAAACGTTGATCGAACGTTAGACATGCCACCGTTAGGTTTATCTGTGTAGTTTCAGGAACGATCTCAGACAGATTCTCTCGTTACTTTTTACGGTAAGTAAAGACATTTTATCACTAATGTTTCATGGAACGTGACCTAGATGGATTCGTAGTGAAATTAATACCGTAGATGAAGCCTCGTTCAGACGAAGTGAAGCAGCAAAGAAGAAGCCACACTTAAATGTTAATTTACATATTTTTAAAGAAATGTCCATAATCTTCTAATACTATAAGAATCTTTGTCTTGACATACTGACTGACTGACTGACAGACAACGCACAGCCTAAACCGCTGGTCGTAGAGACTTGAAATTTGGAGGGTATATTTTTCTTAGTACGTAAGGGTGTAATAAGAAATAATTTTTCAAAATTCACCCCTTTAGGCTTCAGATGAAACGGGGGTTCAAAGTTTGTATGGAGAAACCAGATTAGATAGTCTTTTCTATTCGAAACTTCACACAAGTGCTTCAGTAAAAAAAAGTAAATACATGTTTCAGGCTTTTTCAAAATTAAACCACCCACCCCTAAAAGGGTAAAATGGGGTAACAATGTCTGAAAATCAATATTGTTTCGGATTGCGCTGAAATTTGGCATGTAAATAGTAATTACGACGGTCGTTTTATCTGAGAAAGGATTTTCCAAAATTCACTCCTGAAGGGGATGAAACGGGGGTTCAAAATTTGTATGGAGAAACAAAATAAGATAGCCTTTTATATTCGAAACTTTACACAAGTACTTCTGTAAATAAGTAAGTAAATACGAGTTTCAGACTTTTTCAAAATGACACCCTAAGAGGGTGAACTGGGGTAACAAAGTCTAAAAATCAATATTGTTTCGGATTGCGCTGAAATTTAGAACGCAGATAGTTATTATGACGTAGGTATCCAATCAGAAAGGATTTTCTAAAAAATCCTCCTGGATACGGACCGGGGATTCAAAGTTTGTATGGCGAAACAAGATGAGATAGTCTGTTTTATTCGAAGCTTTACACATAAGTACTTCCGTAAATAAATAAGTAAGTACGTGTTGTAGGATTTTTCGAAATGGGGTAGGTAACAAAGTCTGAAAATTTGGGTTTTTCGGATTTTATAAATGAATATGAATCTTGATTTGACTTAGTCACGCGATAACATGCAATTGTGTTCATCATTTCAAACCAAAATGTGATATGTCAACTAACAATAACAACAATAACTCAAACTTACCACTGAAAATGAAGTTATTTTAATAATTATAGATATATATAATAGAATATAACTTAGTTCAAAAAAAAAAAAAATGTACATGAATATTCTAAGGACATAATGAAATTGTAATAATTAGTCAATAAACATTTATCAATAAACAATATTTATCAATAATTTTATTATAATTATTTTTTAAACTTACTAGCAATGTGGATTGAAATTAAATTATTTTTATATTTTTGTGTAGGTTATTGATATCTTAGGGACGGTTCCTTAATACATTTTATCAGTGATGATGAATAATACCTCCAGAGATTTGGAGATAAACTCCTCGAACCTACCACTGAAAATCAACTTGATGAATTATTCTATTTTTAAATCAATATCATCCTGCTTCACTTGGCTTTTACTTGAGACTCTCTCTAATTTTTATCAGTTACTAATGGAGGGGTAGTACTTTAAACGAAGTACTATGCTTAAATATATAATATCTGGTTTACCGAGCTTTGTTCGGTATTGTATGTATATATTTTTTAATAAATCGAGTGTTTTGGATTTCTTTTCGCTCCCATTAATAGTTTTACTCACAAAAGAAGGAACTAGATAAAAAAAGGAAAAATAGTCATCTTATCTGGTCTCGAACCACGGACCTGCCGAACGCCATCCAATCGATCTTCCACCGAGCTATCATAACATTGTCAAATGGGTCGAAATTACCCTTTGTATTCTAATGATATTGTAGCAGTTTTTCAATGCCCAAAAATACGGACAAAACATTTTCTGAAAATGAATCCTAGCTAGATCGATTTGTCGCCCCCGAAATCCCCTTACAAAATTTTATGAAAATCGTTGGAGTCGTTTCCGAGATTCAGATTATACATATATATATTTATATACAAGAATTGCTCGTTTAAAGGTATAAGATAATACTTGAGCTAATGTTTCTTCAGACGTTCATAGAATCATTATTACGCTCTATAATTGAACGTTTAATACGTGAAATGTGTTTTCCAGGTGGATACTATTCATTCATTTTTAACCGACTTACAAAAAAGAGAAGGTTTTCATTTCGTGTGAACCGATTGGAATGATTCCTTTTTGCATCGGTAGGGTACGTTTCCGATGTGGTCTCATTGTAATATCATTGAGATCTGATAAGTATCTCCAGAGATATGACGATAAACGTCTCAAACCTGCTACTGAAATTGACTCGCGGGGCATGGAAGTCGGTTGTTTTAGTTTTTTAACTATTTTCATTTATTAATTATAAATAAATGGTTATTGTCTTATAAGAGCTTAAATGAAGCTTCGAAGAGTTTTACTCTATTTTATGCTATTCTTAACAACAACACATAAAGAGAGGTGTTATAAGTTTGACGTGTGTATCTGTGTATCTGTGATGTGTATGTGTCTGTATGTGGCATCGTAGCACCCAAACGGACAAACTTATTTTGATTTATTGATTTTACGTGTCATTCGGCTTAATCGAGAGTGTTTTTATATTTAAGATATTTAAGTTAAATAATATTATATTTAAGATATTTTTTATAAGTAAAACGACGCAGCATGATGACGTTTACCCTCTTAATACATTTGCCTGGTGGTAAGCGAGGGTGGTCAACATTTCTCAATATTCTTAAACGGTAGTAGATATGTGATTCACTTGAAATATATAAAAGAAGCCTTCTGTATATTTCTTTTTATTATTTCACTAATGATAGATTTTTTTTGTTGATGGTCGCATAGGCATTTACTTTCAAACACTTTTCTATAAACAATCGATATATTTTATAATCTATGGTCTAAAATTTATCGGGTAATGTCAAATTTAAATTTAAAAAATATGCATATTAGTTAAATGACCCGCCCCTGAGCGCTCCGGGTGCAAAGGTGCCCATCACACTTGGCCCATTTCCACGCTGAATGGCGATGCTCATCCTTTGTACCAGGAACGAACCGGAGCGGGAGTCGCCTGTACTGTCCCTAAGCCTGTAAACTACTTCATGGACAATCTTGGCCTCTGTCCTTCAACAACCCAGGGTCTCCACTGCAATAGGCACGAAGTAGTTAAGCGGCTCCATAGCAGCGTACTTTAGCCTCTTTTTATTAGCCGCGTCTTCGGCAGCTGCTGACGGGGAGTGGACGGTGCGACTGAGGTGGCTGGCAGATAAAGTGCTAACGAAAGTTGCGTCCCAAACTAGGCACTTATATCAACATAAATATTATAAAGTCGAAGTTTGTGCATACATTTAAACTGTTACTGCGACCTATTTGGTTGAAAATGTGCACTGTTTAGCAGTAAAAAGCAAAGAAAGCCGGTTTCTTTGGCGAGTTTCTTTCAAATACATAATGTATTAAGCATTTTGATCCCGGATTCTATCTCAACTATGCACAAGAGGATTATATAAAAAAAATATGCGCGTATCTACAGATGTGTTCTTTCAGGGTAAGAAAAACCATTGAGTGGAATCCTGAAGCAAAGCGAGTGAGTACGGTAATAAATCAGCAGCTTTTTATAGAAACGAGACGGATATGTTAGAAGAGGTAAATAACTTGTACTCTTAATGGATTCCTTGATCAAAAATGTAAAGAATTATCTATCAAAATAAACAAGACTTACATATAACTAATTCAAAATGGCGCCCGCTTTGTAGTTTAAAAACCTCGAAATTCATTCTAAGTAAGACAATACAGCGTTATATGAAATTAAATATGATTGTATCTAAAGTGCATAATTAGTGTAATGTTAATTTAATAATATTGAAGCTTTATATAAACGTTCAATTGGCGTTTGTAATATTAGCAAACTTCTAAGCCTTGTCGACGCCTCTGGTGACAAAAGGGCAGGCTCATTCCTAGCACCACAGAATATCTATCACAAAGAATTGCTATAGCAATTCAACGCGGGATTATAGCCAGCGTTCTTGGCACTTTACCACACGGACATCCCTTTATATAAGCTTAGTTTAATTTTAAATATATTAGTGTACTGCTTAAGAAAATGACAATTTAAGATAATATAATAACCGACTTTAAACGTCGCGCTAGTTTTTGTTGTTTTGTTAGCATTTTCAGTACAAAGTTTGAGGACTCAGATATGATAGATATATTATATATATATATATTATATAGATATGTATTATGTAAATACATAGATATGACAATAAACATATCTTCATATCTCTGTAGACACTGAACATATCTCAATGAAATTTAAATGGGACTATCTGTGAAGTAAACCTACCCTTTCAAATAAAATAATAATTTTCTGATTGGAATTGTCTCAATGAGCGGATTATATATAGATCAGTCGGGGGTGGTTTTTAATGTATTATATAAGAGTATTATTAAAAAAGAGATAACCTTACAGTGTTCTGGCAGCACACAGCCCTTGAGAGTCAGAGCATTCAATGCCTAGCGTGTTTACCATCTTCGACCACTCATCATTAGGGTCAGCTGGTTATTGGTACCGTAAAATTACATTTTTACCTAATTTTAAATGTATGAAGATATTGCAGATTTGAAATTACGCGCATCGCAACTTTACTAATAAAATAATTTACAGCGAATCCACGGTTACTACGTAAGCATTGATATTCTCTTAGTATGAAGAACCGTGCAAAGCCGGGTTGTTAGTACCTTAAACATCTTATATTAAAATAAAAGGAAAGTAGGTATTCTGAATGTCTAGTCTACTATGTAGCTAGATGAAAATATTGTTACATTCAAACATAAACTAAAACGATAAATCAAATTTATAATTATTGAAAACCCTAAAACTTATGTTTTAATATTTATTTCTGTTGTCAATACAAGTTGTTGTTTATAAAAAATGTATTTCGATTTTAATTCTAAACATTGTTGCGAGTCAAAAGTAGTTTGCAAGTTATTAGTCCTGGTGCCACTGGCTGCCCTCACTTGTGCTTCATCTCTGCGCCTCATAGGAGGTCGAAATGCCTTTGAATGATGCCTAAAATGAGTTCCAATATGTTGTCCGAATGGAAACACATTTATATACACATGTGTCTTCTAAGCTGGTCGTCCGTCGCGAAATCTTATGTACTGCCTCCGTATTATCAAGTACGTGGGCCCTCACAGCGAAACACTGCCTACTAGAGGACTGCAAGTCCGATGACACGCCTGATGATTCAAGACGTAACATTACGTTCGTGATCAGATACGGTTCACGTCGCGGTGAACCCACTAACTCTGATCTCTACAGTACCATTGTACGCCGCAAATTAATACCAAAATAACGTATGTACCCACCCGAATACGGAGAGGATATTGGCCTTGTTAAAACGCAACCCATCAAATTACCCGTAAACGGCAAAGAAAGCGCCTTGGACTACAAAACGCTCTATGGCCAAGAGTTTGGTAGTTTGAACTCATTTAGCCTTCACGGGATAGGGGTACGCGGTGTCGCCACTCACCGTCGCCTCGCCACAAAGCCCCTGTATTTTTATTATTGTATTTAATATCACGGGTCGTATACTCCCGGTCCTTTGGAGGGCATTGATGGAGCCGAAGCCAACATCAAGAGGCCCTTTACAATTTTAACTTAGGTATTATCTACGGATGAGGAGGAGATATGGGAAACTATATTATAAAAAGATGGTACATTATATTATGAGCCTATTCGGTGAGCTGATTAATGTCGGATTGCTGGTCTATGGGATGAGGTACGGCACCCGCCAATTATTCCTCATTACAAAACATGTAGGCGGGTGGTGACTTACCAACCACTGAATGGGCATAAAGGCGGACCGTTATATTACCATGTTAGTGACGGCTATGGTCTGACGATGCACAGTAACTCAAAAATGTACTTAACTGGTGTGCTGAAGAAACCGCTTCAGGTTATGAAGGGTATGCTGAAAAGTTGCGAACCGGATTACGAATATTTTCCTACTATAATGTGTTTGGGCCGAGCTTGCGGACAAAGAACGTGGATGTGCGGGGCGACTCCGGTGGCCCGGTTATCCATCAATCCAGTATCATTGGGGTCAATTCCTTAGGACCTGGCGCGTCATGTGAATTTTCAAAATATCGATCGGGTAGCCCCAATATGGATATTGCTGCTGTAACTCCATTAAGCCCTAACTTGGAGTGGATATCTTTGCATTTGAGTGAAGACAGATAATACAAAATTGTTTGTTTGAACTGATCTTCTGTAATCCACATCGTGTTACTGAGTGTTACGAAGCTTGAATTCGAACTAAAATTTTTTGGAAATATCGAATATTCCCTTGTTTTTTGCGGATACTTTATATACTTTGTATGGGTTTAAGTTTCTACTATTCGACGATATATATTATTTATGATGCATAATCGTTAAAATAAAACATATTTCGCAATATTCGTTTTCTTTTTACTTTTGAAATAACTATTGCAGTATGTTTTTATGGCATTTAAGATTTGTTAAGATATTATTATGAGTTCAAGAGATAGGAGTTTGTAACGTAGAAGAGGGAGAGGATAAACAGGAGAGCCCCGTTCCTGGTATTTCTTGGTGCTAATCAATGCAGATTGCAGAGGTTAGTTGGTACTATCCAGCGTGGTAATGGTGCTAGTTTTATGGACACCTTTGCACTGGGAACGATCGGGAGCGAGTTTCTAGACGCTAAAGGTACGGACACAGCGCAGCGTCCTGCGTTAGCGATCTAGGCGGCGATCAGAACGCAGTAGTATTTGTACTGACTAGTTCACACCAAACGCTGAAAACAATTGAAAGGTACTGAGATCGCGCCCGAAGATCGCAGGACGCCGCAGTGTGTCCGTACCTTAATGCAAATTTAATGTATTTAATTTACCAACCGACTTCACAAAAAAGGAGGAGGTTCTCAATTCGTCGGCATCTTTTTTTTATATGTATGTTCACCGATTACTCAAGCCGCGTTTTTATCAACATTTGTATAATGATGCATTTATATACCTTGACGACATGCTACTAACTACTGGCACAGATCACATAATGCTTACTAAGTCTACTGGCTACTTTGACTAGCGCGACGTTTGAAGTCGGTTCTTTTAGTTTTTTAAACGATCTTAAATTATTGTAATTGACTTTGTTCTGAGTAATGATGTTTATTAAAGATACCTGAATTAAAAAGTTTTACGGTACTAAATATAATCCTACTAACATTATAGGTGACGTGGTTTTTCAGAGAAAAAAAATCAGATAATTATTGACGAAGCGAGTACATCTTCTAACATTGCAAAATATCGTTTGCGCGATGTAGGACGTCATCATTGAGACAATATTGAGACAAACGATAACAAGGCATTGCAAAATTTTGGATAGTCCCAAAATTTTGCCCCGTTTTTATAAATCAGAAGAAAAAACCCAAGTTGGACTCGCCCACCGAGGCTTTCGTACTAGCTTCTCAGACTAGGTTAAGGGACAAACTTAACTTTGTAGTTCTATCCATAGAAAATGTATTGCGCCAACTACAAATCATAAGTTTGTAATAGTAAATTAACCTTTTTTTTGTTATTAATTACATATTTACGTTTTTATGTTTTTTTTTAATTCTTATATAAGTGTTTCAAGACCTTGCTTCTTGCCAAATATAATGACTCTAGGTCAACGGGAAGTACCCTATAGGTTTTCATCCCAAACGCTATAGGGTACTTCCGGTTGACCTAGAATTGTAAATTTCGGTCAAAAATAATGTCTTATAGCACAAGTAAAGGACGCCATCTAACGTCTAACGCACGGTACGGTATCTAAGTGAAAGTGAATACAGAAATGTTAGGGATCGGCATTTCAATATAACGCCATCTACGGACGTTTACCTATGCGTTCATAAATGGCGTTATATTGAAATGCCGAAAAAAAAACACGTTTCTTGTATGGGACCCCTCTATAAATTTAAACTTTATTCTGTTTTTAGTATTTGTTGTTATAGCGGCAACAGAAATACATCATCTGTAAAAATGTTAACTGTCTAACTATCACGGTTCATGAGATACAGCCTGGTGACAGACGGACAGACAGACAGACAGACAGACGGACAGCGTAGTCTTAGTAATAGGTTCCCGTTTTACTCTTTGGGTACGTAACCCTAAAAAATACATACCCTTATTTACGGTTATTTCATAGCTGAAACTGAATTGTTATCTAATAAATAAAACACCATAAATTATATAATGAAATTTTATTTCCCAGTAACTATTCATAATTAATATTCATAACTCGTATTTATTTACAATTTATATATTTTTATATCACGTTGGTAGCAGTACGATAAACTGTTCATTATTTACTAAGCCTGGGGCCATAATTATGTGAACTATAGCGGCGAATAAAATCACAGTTGAAAATAGCTGTGACTGCTCCGTTATTAAAATAACAGTTATTATTAACGTTGTGATTGTGACCGTCGATGGTTTTTGTGGAGATCCTGCGGCGTGCAGCTCGGCAAGGCTTTCTTCTGAAACAAATGGGTATGGGTTAGAGAAATAACGTGAAATAACATTTATTTATTACTTGATGTTGACTTTCCTTTCCGTGACTCAGGCCAAAGCGACCCCGTTTTATAGCTAACGTTTATGTTATTTAACAATAGGTGTTTGCTTTAGGAGCTTGAGAGAGTAGTGTGTGATAGTTCTCGTAAGTTAAATATCAAAGCCTAAGGGAGAAATATCTTATTTGTATAATGTGTGTTTAAAGGACATATTAATATATTTTCTCCCAATAGTCATGACGCGTAAAATATTAAGATAATTTAAGTGAAAAAGGTAGAGGTTTTATTACATTATCATGAATATGTTCATAGATAATTGCGGCAATATGTATAAATGCAATAAATAACTGGACCTGGACATTTAAAATACGGTTAGTTTAAAAATATTTATCTTTATTTTCATTGGTAGGATCTATGAAACACCGAAATGATTTTTTTTTATGGTAAAAGGTAACAGGCCAGCACGACACTCGCCTGATGGTAAGCGATGACGTCTACCTATTACAGATCAGCGGCACGCAAAATTCTGGCAGTCCAGAATTTGCATGTCACTGCACTGCGCCTGTTACCTCGCATGCTCACATGCCCCGATATTTCACTGGACACCTTTGCCATTTCAACTGAAAAACATTCCTATTTACGGCCGAAAATTATTTGGTAAAGTGGTGGTACCGCCCCAGGCGGACTAGCAGAAGTCCTACCACTACAAATTACACATTTACCACCACGATTTACACGGATATAATGAGGTACTTATCAAGGTTATGTTATTGGTTACCTATTATTCAGTATATTAACTTTGATCATTGATAAATGGTCAACCTAGTCATTTTTTTATTAAATTTTATATGAGTACAATTTCCAAATTGTTATGTACAAAGAAGTATTATTTATTTTATGAAATTGTACTGCAAAAATGTAAGAAAATTCATGGAAAATCCATTGATATTGTATAAAACTTTTAGTGGTCATGCCAGAAAGTGACTACATAGCACGACCAGAAACTTAACGCTAGCAAATCGTAAATATAAGTTTTTTTTTTCCAAATTCAATTTCAAATGAAAGTATATTATTATATATTGTTACATCGTGTCGATAGGTCTAGAAGTTTCGCAACGCTTCTCGCAGTAAACAATGATAACCGTGGGAAGCGAAAAAAAAAAAAACTAATTGCCGGCCATAAACCGACCGTCATAAAAGTAACCTTCCTGGAATTCCGACCTTAGTCAATGTAACTAGTTTTGTAGTTAAGATTGAACCTTATTCATAAGTATTTAGAGATCAAATTAGCATGTATGGTAAAGTTGTTTACATCAGATGTTCAAAGGAAAGCCGCCCCTTTGTTTTTTGATTTATTGCTTGTTTGTCTGTTATTTTTATTCTTTATTGATCGAGGATTTTCTAGAATAATTATTGTGTCCTATATAAAGCGTCGCACCGCGGCGTTGAGAGAGTCATTCTTAGGAAGCGACAGAGTAACCATCTAAGCGCGGATAGCGACCAAGTGATCGTTAAGTGTTATCAGTGAACTAGTGTTGTGAACTGTGAACAGTGAAATCAGTGATTGTGATTGCCAACGACCTCAGTGTGTTAACGGACTTTTGATAATTGTGCAAGACGATTGGACAGCTACTGTGGAACATTGTAAAACCTAGTGTTCAGTGGAAATAAACGTTCATCTCATCGGATTGGCATTTTAATACCACCCCGCACGTAACAATATATTCTTTCTGTGAAATTGTACTGCAATATATTTATAGAATCTCTTCATATTGCCTAAAATGACGAAGGCTATATGCTATATTATCAAAACTATGAGAGTACCTATTTTTTTATGGAGTACCAAATAGTACATATTTTTTCATGAATTTGTACCACAAGAACATATCATATATCGAAAGTGGTTGTGCCAAAAAGAATCACACCTTAAAGAGCCTGTTATTTGACCCTGACCTTTAAATCCATAATATCCTTGAGATTTAAGCTAAAATTCGTAAGTACTTTTGGCATTAATTTATAGGCCGTACCATAAATCACGTTTTATATGAGAATAATTTTATTCTCTCGGAGCTCATGAGAAGTATGATGTGATATAGTAAAGGCGAGGTTTACGGCTAATATGAGCACATAATGCACCTATCAAATCTTTATCTCGGTATAAAAGGTGGCCTTTCTCGGCTTTCTTTTGTGCTAGAAATGGTACGCTATCTTAGGAGACTTTTGTGTGGTTATGGCGGCCGGAACCGAGCTTGCATCAGCTATTGTATACAAAAAGTTTATATTGCAGCTTTAGGTAAAGTAGTACTAAGATAAGAACTCGTAGCTTGATCAAAGAAAACTATTACGGTTAAGTAAAGACGTGACTTGATCGCACTAAGAAACTTTGTTTTTCTTGACGAGACTGAATTAAAATTCAAAGTTGCGGAGTTAGAATTATTAGCATTTTCTTCTTCACTCTCTTTAAGGATGATTAATCCATACTGTGTTAGCATTGTCGTGGCTTTGCCGTGGCTGAGTTTAAAGAAAGGCCTTCAAAGGCTACTGCACGTTGTAGTATGAATCGTCTGTTAAATAAAATCTTTTTCAAAAAAAATAAAACGAAAAAAAAAAAAAATTTGAGTGCCTGTTTGTGGTAATGAAGTCGGTTTTATTTTATGTCTCAGAATTAGATCAAGCTTACCATATTTTTGCAATGTCATTGAATTAACAAGATACTGCGACAGCGCCATTTTGATTTTTTGACGTCCGCGGTCAAAGGACTACGAGCTTACGAAAGATGCTATCGTAGTTTATTTTAACCAAAAAAGAGCTGATAATATTTAAATGGCTGAATAGAATTTCATGAAATAAAGCTAAGAACACTCTCGACAGAGACATGTATCAAACAAAACAAACTAAATCAAAATCGGTTCATCCGTTTGGGCGCTACGATGCCACGATGACAGATACACAGATACACACGTCAAACTGATAACACTCCTTCGTTTTGCGTCGAGGGTTAAAAACTAAAATCAACGTGAAGAAAGATGTAAAAACATTATTCAAGGTCATATTTTTTAGTCTTCAAAAGTATATGCAATAGCAACCTCCTTTGTATATAATCTTCTTGGGACTCTTCTTTTAAAACCAGTCCATTCTCCATATTTGAGATATATATCTCCATATCTCTGAAGATACTAATCAGATCTCGATAAAATTAAAATGGGACCACCTCGGAAACGTACCCTACCTATTAAAAAAAGAATCATTTGAATCCGTTCACAATTGACGGAGTAATCGCGTAACATACACACAAAAAAAAACATACAGACGAATTGAGAACCTCCTCCTCTTTTGTGAAGTCGGTTAAAAAATCTACACTAAAATAACGAAATTAGACGCTAGTATATATAAAGTTCACGACGAGCTAGTATATTAAAAAGTTCCGCAACTAATGACGATTTATGCACCATTTAATAAACATACATATTTAGTTTTTTATTTTAATTATTAGACATAGTTTATATTTTAGTTTTATTCGTTTATTAAATTGTAATAATAATTATTAAATAAATATGAGATTAAATTATAAATTAATTGAATAACAACAATGAAATTAGTTAAAACGTTTAAAATTCATTAAATAAATAAACATACATGAAGAAGAGTAAAGGAACTTGTTCCTTTTTTTTGTTATATCTTATAGGCTAGCGTTTGACCACTATCTCACCTGTTGGTAAGTGATGATGATAATCTTATAATTATTCGTATTATTTGGTAGACTGCATCAAAGAGAAAACCTGCCGCTATAAGCTTACAGTGTTCCGGCAGTACACAGCCCTATATCATAGGTCTAGCGTGTTCACTATCTACGACTTCTACTAGGAAAGTTAAATACAAACGCTAGTCTGGCAGATATTAATAAAAACAATAAAAAAAACAAGTATTTATTAATTAATTAAGTTTATAAAGTTATTCTTCACTTTTGTGAGTTCCTATATATCATATTTTCGAAACTAAGAATTCAGGTAGATGTTACAAAGTAATTCATCATCATCATTAACAGCCAGTATTCGTCCACTGCTGGACATAGGCCTCTTCCTTGGCACACTGAGCTTGATCTTCGGCTCCTTGTTTCCAACCACTGCCAGCCAGCTAGACTTGTGTAGCTCATGTACTAAGTACTAATATAAATGAATTCTTGACACTGAACTAGAATGAACTATTCCGTAAGTCTACTAGTACATAGTACATTTAGTACTTCGTTCGCGATTTTTGTCTGTGATTCAATTGCTCATGCTCACGGAATGAAAAGGACGATGAACGAATGGGTTAACGTAACTAGTGAACGAACGAGTGAGATGCACTCTATGCTATTTTCAACAGCTATTTTGAACATTATGGCAACAGTCATAGGGACCATTTTTAATTGAGTATTTATGACCTACTGTACTAATAGTCCTAGAAGTCCTAACTAGTACAGCTGAAAGAATGTACTAGTTCGGAGTGATCCTTTTAATGACCGAGCAGGAACAAGCCTACAGCCAGCTAGCGTATATTATCGCTCCACCTAGCTGGATTGATTGATAGTATTGAATGCTTGGACAAAGTTTGTTGCATGTAAATTATCACTAGTTTTGTTCGACTTCGAAATAGATTTAATCTCAAACAACTTCGCTTAACTAATAAGTTTGGTTTCCTATTCCTAATTCGGTAACGTTTGGATACACCAAGCAACAGCTGGCTGAAATTCTGGAAACTTTATCCTTCCGACTATTCACACAGTTTAGTGCTAAAACTGAATATACAGAAAGTTATCCGGTTAAGCTAAATAAGCAGTAAGTTAAATGCTGGATGAATCTATCAACTGGGCGTAGATAGCCAATACCACTTTAACAACTTTTTTATTATCTTATAGACCAGCGTTTGACCACTATCTCATTTGGTGGTAAACGATGACGTGGTCGAAGATAGTGAGCACGTTAGGTCTAGAATACTCTGACTCTCAAGTGCTGTGTACTGCCGGAACACCGTAAGGTTAGGGCGGCAGATTTTCACTATGGTGGTAAGCTACGTTCTGGTAGTAAGTCAGGCGGAACATCGATATAATGCTTAATCCACCTGTCTTGTGGCCTTTTTTACAAGTAAATTGGACCAAAGTAAAATACATGTACTGGCTTTGCTTCTATGCAACTTACTATAATAAACAAGTAAATGCTAAACACAGGATATACCTGAGAATAGGTATAGCTAAACATTTGACATTTTACTGTACGATTAAAAATAACATTTATATTTTTCAGCTGCTCTTGCATCGCTTCTCATTTTACCGCCAGCGCTTACTGCATAGTTTGCAAAATCTGAGCGCTTGGCCCGTCTTTTCATTTTACTTTGGTCCAAGGTTTGTAACGTAACGCAACGCCTGATGTGGATGGAACCTTAAAGGGAAAATATGAACACAGGTTATTACATTTATATTTTTACTTAAAATAACACTATAAAATGTTCACCGATTATATTCCTTTCACTGTTCATAACCTTACATCTTCGAGACAAGTACCCCATCAAAGCCTTGAACGTCTGGCGAGATTTTTCCGTGAAAAATCGAATAATCACATCTTGATTATTATAGCGGCAGGCGGCTATTACCAAGCCGTTAAAGCTGCCACTGTGAACATCTTCACTTTTATCTTGTACATTCTCTATGCTATTGGCAAACAGCAGACACTGTAAATGTCGTCCACTTCTTTATCTTGTACCTGCGTCCACATTCTCCATTTTGCCAGCGGCATCATGTGCGGCGCTGGCTTCTCATTTTATTATTTTTCAACAATGTATTTATCATTCATTATTTTTATGTTTTGCTGTCCTTTTTTATTATTATGCTCGTATTTATTCTTTTTTCTTAAGTCTAGGTTTTTTTACAATATAGATATCAAAACAACAATACAAAAATCATTATAAAATAAACAATACTATAAAAAAACCTAAACCTAGGGTGCCGCCGGTAGCGGGGCAGGGCCCAAGCTACCGGGGGTTAGGGCTGCAGAGAGAGAAACCTCCTGACGATGCGTGCCGTGTCAAGAAGCACCGCCTTCTGTATCTGGCCCTTGATCCAGCCGTCTAGCGAGAGCCTCTTGAGATGTTGGTCGAGACTCTTCGCTATTAGGCCGTTCGCAGAGACGACTATCGGTACAATGATAGTCGAGTCAACATCCCACATGGCGGTAACCTCGTGGGCCAAGTCAAGGTACTTGCTAAGCTTGTCCTTCTCGGCCTTTACGAGGTTCTCGTCATGCGGGATGGTGATGTCGACTAACACTGCCCGCCGCTGGGACCGGTCGACTATCACGATATCAGGCCTATTGGCGACAATAGTCCTGTCCGTGATAACCGATCGGTCCCAATAGAGCAAAGCACGACCATTTTCAAGAACTGGTGCAGGTGCGTACTTATAGTACGGCACCTCAGACTCGACAAGGCCATATTGAAGAGCAAGTTGCTGATGGATGATCCTGGCGACGAGGTTATGTCTGTGCAAGTACTCGCCGTTAGCAAGATGAGAACAACCGGAAATAATATGCCTGAGTGACTCTCCGGGACGGCGGCATGCCCGACAAATGTCGACCGTACCGTCCTTCATGATATATTTCCGGTAGTTGTTCGTCTTGATAACTTCGTCCGCAATTGCACAAACAAAACCTTCGGTTTCCCCAAAGAGGTCTCCGAATCGTAGCCAGTTCACCGACGCGAGCAGGTCCACATCGGGTCCCGTTAAGACTCGATAGAACCTCCCGTGCAGCTCCTTGCTCTTCCAGACGTCCTTGCGATCTTCGGTGCTCAGCACTTGAGGTTTGCGCCAGTTCTCTTTGCCTAAGGAGAGAGGTGTTAAGGTCCTGTCAACCGCCACCACATCGCGATGCATCCCACACTCGTTATTTAGGAAATATTCCCGGAGACGGTATACCTCACGGTTATGGAGAGTCTTGGCATTTAAAAAGCCTCGACCGCCCCATTTCCGTGGAATATACAGTCTCATAACAGACGAGCGTGGGTGAAGCATGCGATGTGACGTCAGTTGCTGTCGTTGCTGTTGTTATTATTATTATTATTATTTCTTTGTTTTTGGCTTTTGCGATAATACCACCACAATCTGTCCTTTTTTTCTCCCAGACTGACTTCCTTGTTTTTTCCGTTCCCATGGCAACGTGACCCGTCATAAAGAAACAAATCGTTTTAATACAAAAGAGTATATGTATGATATATGAAAATGTATGAGGTCGTTAAAGATATGCCACAGGTTTATATCATAATTATATATTACATCACTATCAAATTAGGTAGAATATACCCAATGGATAACTCACTGATCAAGGCCAACAATCGAATGCGAATAGTAATTAGCACTCATACGACCAGATGGAGCGACGACATACGCAAAGCGGTGGGCAGTGACTGGAAAAGAAGAGCCGAAGATCCGGCTCAGAGGCACATCTTGGGTGAGGCGTACGTCCAGCAGTGGACTGACACGGGCTGATTTTATGGTGATGACATGATACGACGTTAGCGTTTACTTTATCTATCCCATCAGAACTAAAATTAGTGATATTCTACTGAATAACGTGTCACAATATATACCAAATACCAAAAAACGTGAGATTATATTATGAAACCGAATATGTATACATGAAACTGTATCTTATTATAATCGAAATTAATTAAAACTGAAGTTTATATTCCATTAATTTTAATTAAATATTTCGGACCGTTTATTTCAACTCGCATATATTTTTGCAAAAGTTTTGTAGTAACGATGACTTGGTGCGAATATTAAAATGGCCTAAGTTATAACTAAGTTAAGTTAAAGTGGCTCCTAGGCGTAGACAACGTCACTTAGACAAGTTATGGCTAAATTATTTATTCACCGTTTCTTGAAATTGTCTGGATTACACTTTGAAACTAGTTTCGTCGCTGAGTAACATCTGTTATGTTGTTTGTGAATTACTTGAGCTAACTTGAACAAGTTAAAAGTTTTAGTGAAATTCTGCGATGTATTTAACTTTTTGTAATATTACAATTTTAGTTTGTTTGGATTTAATGGATTGAGCGGCAGAAGTCTAAATTTAACGACAGGGGTTATTACGGAAGCATGTTTCAAGCATGCTGCAGCATTTGCCGCAGAACTAACTGCCTGTGGGATAAACGAGTTCCAGAGAAGAGAATACGCTTCTCATCAAGCAAATGGTAGGAAGACATCCTCTAGCAAGACGAAGCGACTATTTACAAAAGGTAGCTGCTGGCAAAGTATGAGAATAGCTGAATACGCTAAGGTGCACATTAAGAGAAGCCTTTGTCCAGTAGACTAATAAGGGCTTTTGATGATGACGAGAGGAAAATGGAAGATAATTAACGTGTTTGCTGGTGTGTTAACATAAAGCCCATTTACACCGCAATATTACTGTTCAGAAGAAAAATGTGCATTACAATATAGGATTTAGCTTAGTAAAGTACAGCAAACAGCTGACCTGCGCTATTTGCTTAAGAGTAAGAGCGTGATGATGGAAGATAGACAAGGACGCCACTATTTACGAGCTGTCAAATATAACTTAAAGCAAACTAAGCGCGGTGACGCGCCTCATTATATCACATATATTGACTCATAATCCAGAGTTATTCGAGCCACAGTAACTGTCATAGTCATAGGTTAGCGTTTACCATCAGGCGAACGTTTAGCTAATATTGCAGCCTTCTAAAAAATGTTAGGAGTACAATTCCACAGGTGGTCGTAGAATTTTATCAAAATTACACCTGAATTGCTACCAAGACGTAGCTTACCACCATCAAAGAGAACATCGCCATAACCTTACGGTCCGTTTTCATCCGTTTCCGGCAACACAAAACCCTTGAGAGTCAGACCACACTTTAGGCTTTAGGCGTGTTTCCGATACTCAACCACATCAACGCTTACTACCAGACGAGATAGTGGACAAATACTAGCCTATCAGATATTAAAGAAAATCATACCGTTAAGTACATGTACAGAGACAGTATGCGCCCTGGCTCCACGCACAGCGCACGTGTAGTTCCCAGCATCACTGCTGTTAACTCGCGCCAGCCTTAACAAGCTGTCCGCGCCTCCTGGGACCTGCTCCGTCTTTACACTGGAACAAACAAACGTTCTTTGAGTTTCGCGAAAATGTATTGGGGATCATCGAGACAGAAACAAGGTAGATACAATACAATACAATACAATACAATACAATACAATACATACAATAACTCATTATTGATCACCAGAAGAAGAAAAAACACAACTTAAAGTAATACAAGAATTCTATGGTAATACAATCGGCGGTCTTATCGCTAAGAGCGATCTCTTCCAGACAATCTTAGGATAGACTGGAGTATAAATAAAGCATGGACCGCCGCCGTGCACAATAAATAAACTGGCCGAGTGCAAGTCGGACTCGCACTCGTAGGGTTCCGTACCACACCACAGTATTTTATAAGATCGAGCAAAAAAATACCACTATCATTTTTTTGCCAGCAAAAAATAATAATTAATAAAATAATAGATGGCATTATAAGAAATAAAATATTTCTTATAATGCCATCTAACGTCTAACAAAGGTATTAGGGATCGACATTTCAATATAACGTCATCTATGCGACGTTTACCTAACTAAGCGTTCATAGATGGCGTTCCATTGAAATGCCGAAAAAAACATGTTTCTTGTATGGGAACCCTCTATTATTTTTAACTTTATTCTGTTTTTAGTATTTATTGTTAGCAGCAATAAAAATACATCATCTGTGAAAATTTAAACTGTCTAACTATCACGGTTCATGAGATACAGCCTGGTGACAGACGGACAGACAGACAGACAGACAGACGGTCAGCGGAGTCTTAGTAATAGGGTCCCGTTTTACCCTTTGGGTACGGAAGCCTAAAAAGACATCTGCTACATATTTTATTTACTAAATGCCTACTTACAATCTAATTCGGATTCTAATACATATATAGGCATAATAAAAATATACTAATATAATATATTAGTATATTCCATATCCCACAATCATTACAAAACATTTCAATACACAACAATGGAACACATTCTCAACATTTTTGCATAACAATCTCATAAAAAACAAGTTAACAAAACCATTCACAAAAGTTCGTAAAAAGTTACGCATCACGCTTCGTATGGATCCCAAAAGTCCATTCCCTAATACTATAACTTTTCACGTTCACTCTATAAAAACCTCTGATAACACATTTTGAATTAAATTCACTGTAAACGTACTTGGCCATGGAACGCTACATAATGTCCCGTAAAACAGGACGGCTCTGTCCCTTTTGTAAATTATGCAGACTTGTACTTAAAATGCATGTTAAGATGTTTAAGCGAGTTCCGTATGGGATCCTTTGTCACAGTGTAGTTGAATCAGTGAGACAACTTTTGGTCTCGTTCTTGTTCTATGGTTTAATATTGGAACTACCAAAACTGTTTAAATGTGCTTTTGTGAATAATGTAGAAGTTATTTATTATTTAATACGAATATTTCAGGATTTAGCATGTTTCAGATAGAAATTTAAAGTGTTTTATGTCAATTAGAAAAACGCTTGACAACTATTGAGATTGTCGTCAAGCTTTATAAGTAGTTCTGGATAGTTAGGCTTTCTATAAAAAATACTCTCATTATGTCCACATTCACAACGAGAATACATTTTCGTCGAGTGTCACAGCCGTAGCACTCATAGACGTTGTAGCATGACTAATGGGGATATTGGGAATAAGTATTGGTAAGCAAACTTCTGCTTTATTCCAGTCTGTGTCCAGTTCTTGTCCCATTGGACAAAAAAATAGGACAAAAACGTTGCTTTGTCGTGCTACGCGCAGAGACACAGAACTTTAATAGGGTAAAAGGACCAAATGTTTGCAACGGTCCTGTTATTAGCACCTGGGTTTTCAAATGAATGATGTAAGCTATTTTGTACGGTTTTTGCATTTTTGAGTATTGCAAAATATATACATTATACAATATATACATAATACATAAGGAACATAACAATATGAACAATATTAGTAATTATTATAGTAGACCCTAATATTCCATACTAGGATAGTCTGCGTCGCGGAATTTAGTCTCGATTGAGTTATATGTGTAACATGAGGTTATAATTTCTACATATTATTCAGCAATATTGGTGAACTTATTATGAAATACATATACATACAATAACTAACAGTTTTGTTTTAAAACTCGGTGCTAACAATAGGATCAGTGCCTATTACCCTATGCATAAACAGACTTTTGCCAATATAATAATAGTAATATTTGAGGTCAGTGTATTCTACATAATCTAATCTGTGGTTTTGCCCTTCTTCGCCTTTGTAAGTGGATGAACATGTAGATTAATTGTCATATGTAAACATGTGCTATGTGTGTTCGTTATTGTTTCCAATAAGCTCAGTGGGAACAATTTAAGGATACGTTTTGTGGTTACAATCAATACTGCGTACTTAACACAAATTAGTAAAAACATTGTTTAAATGTGTTTTTGTTACTAATGTTAGTGTTTTGCTGTAATATAATTAAGAAAGTTTAAAAACTAAAACAACCGACTTCCATGCCCCGCGAGTCAATTTCAGTAGCAAGTTTGAGACGTTCATCATCATATCTCTGGAGATACTTAATAGACCTCGATGAAACTACAATGGGACCACGTCAAAAACGTACCCAACCGATTAAAACATAATCATTCAAATCGGTTTACAATTGACGGAGTGATCGCGTAACATACATACAAAAAAAAATAGACGAATAGAGATCCTCCTTCTTTTTGGAAGTCGGTTGTAAACCTGCATGGTTGCGTCTAACCGAGCGGGTGGCGCCTCTAGCGGTCAAAATAGAAGATAGAGCTAGGAGTTCTGTGGTTATAGGGAAAAGAGCGGGAGACGAGTATTATATTATGAGCGAAAATCTTGTTTATAAATTGTAATATAGATTCTTATTATTAAGTTGTGTTAGTTGAACTGGTCATGTTTACTGAAACACTAATAGCCATTGAGGAAAATTAAATAAAGTCAAACGCAAAGTGCTAAGCGAATAGTAGGTTTTTATATCTTATACACGTTTGACTACTATCTCGCCTGGTGGTAAGCGATGATGTGGTCGAAGATGGTGAACACGCTAGGTCCAGAATACTCTGACTGTCAAGGGCTGTGTGCTGCCAAAACACCGTAAAGTTATTGCGGCAGATTTACTCCTTGATGGTGGTTCACTACTTTTTTGTAGCAAGTCAGGCGGAATATCGATATAATATGCTTCTACCAGCTGTGGAGGTTGCTGGCAAGAACTAGATAGCGAGAACTAAAAATGTACCCAGTGGCGTTTCTTAGAAGTAAACGTTCACGAATAATAGAAAGCTAGTATTAAAATATTATATACATAATTTAATACTATTTGTACTATTCATTATTCTGTGATACTATTAAAGAGCTGGCGCTTACCTCGGCCAACGTATTAGCCTAGCTATACAACGAGGAGACGTCGCTAGCTTTTTGGGAACATTACCGGCAGGGAGCGACCTAGGTTCTGTCTTTTATTTGTTGTATAGTTATTATTATTGTAGTTTATATAATTTTGATATTGTCATTAGGTAATTATTTTAAAGTTGTTTAAATAACATTTTATGTTAATAAATTTAACTCAATGATTTTACTAAACTGTTTAGAGTAAAGTAAGATGTAATGTGACGCTACGATCCAAGATGTAATCGTTTTATAAGTAAATGACGCTAGTAAGACGAAATAGTAGTAAGTAGTAGTCCAAAAAAACTAGTGGTAGGACACCTAGGGCGGTACCACCACTTTGCCAATATTAATTTTCAGCCGTGAAATAGGAATGTTTTTCGGTTGAAATGGCAAGGTGTCCAATGAAATTACAGGGCATGTGAGACTCAACATAGTTGTCTCAAGGTAACAGGCGCAGTGTTGTGACATGCAAAATTCTGGCCACCCAGAATTTTGCATGCCGCTGTATTTTTTATAGGTAGACGTCATCGCTTACCATCAGGCGAGCGTCGTGCTGGCCCTGTTATATTATATCATAAAAAAGTGACTTACGACTTATCGTTTTTTTTATTTTCTAATGTTTCAAAGTATTATCAATCGTATCGCAACATTTCACGTAAAAATAAAAAGTCAGTATCAATTTCTTACAGTCAGTTAGATAAACAACATATAAGAAAACTCAGAAAGCTACAAATGAGCAACATAAAATACTTCAGACAACTTTTTGTTGTACCTCTAATGTTGTGGAAAACTCCAGACATTCCTTTTCTTCGGAACAAGCATTGCAACCCCTTTTTGCGAAGCGAATTTTTATCAGCTAACTTTTGTTAACAAGATGACATCGGCACAAAATACGGGGAATGTCGAATTCTGTCTGTTAAAAATCTATTTTCTTACCTTTGGGCGATTTACCTTGAAATATTCAAAATGTTTTTGCTGTATGGATTGCTTAGTTCCTAGAAATTCAAGGGCGGACTAGGTTTAGTAAAATTAGAATAAGTTGGTAGTAGTCATCGATATAAAAAGGTAGATGCGGTACTCACTCTTCTGTCACGTAAACATAATGGAACTAGAAACAACTACATGAAAACACGAATTTCTAATGTCGAGCTTAATGTGCATGAAGAATAGAGGAAGGCATTGTTGCTAATTATTTCAATGGATCTACGATAATTGCACATGTACGTGTTCTGTACGTGCTACACAAACGCCAGTTTAATTGTGACTAAGGTGAAAATAGGTTCGCAAACCTAATTCATACGGTCCACATTGAGGAGCGGGATCCTTTATTTCTCTTTTTTAGGGCTCCGAACCCAAAGGGTACCAACGGAAACCTATTACTGAGACTCCGTTGTCCGTCTGTCTGTCTGTCTGTCTGTCCGTCTGTCACCAGGCTGTATCTCATGAACCGTGATAGTTAAACGTTTGAAATTTTCACAGATCATGTATTTCTGTTGCCGCTATAACAACAAATACTAAGAACAGAACAAAGTTAAAAATTAAAGGTTTTAAAACAAAAAACGTGTTTTTACGATCTATGCCATCTATGGATCTATGAATCGTTCATAGATGGCGCTATCGTGTTTACTTTAATCTCGGAATCTGAATTTGAATCTCGGAAACGGCTCCAAAGTTTGTATAAAATTTAGTATACAGAAGATTTAGGGGACGATAAATCGATCTAGCTAGGATTCATTTTCAAAAAATTTTGTTTTATTCGTATTTTCAATGATCAACTTTATCGATAATCAACTTAAAATATGACTCTTTCCGTCATCTATTGACGAGTAGAAGTAGCTTTAGTGTTATTGTGTCGTTAAAGCAGTAAATTGCTTTCAATAAAAAAAAATGTATTATTATTCGCCGATAGATGACAGGAAGAGTCATATTTTTCTGTTTAAATGGCAATAATAAAGCTTGGTCAACCAGATATTTAATAATATTAATTGCTAACACCTTTGTGTTAACGTTTACTATAACGGTAACTTTGTTGGTGTTAGAAGTTCGTTAGATATTCGTTAGATGGCGTTCGGGACCCTCCGTGTGCGGGACAAAAGTCTGACTCGAACTTGGCCAGTTTTATTATAAATATATCGATGGTAGTAGTGTAACGTCATTCGGGTCATGGTTGGTAACGCCACATAGAGGTTGTCAAAGATAAAGTTGCCATCTTTTGGTAGTTATTATTTATAATTTAGACGCATTGTAGAATATAGTTAAATACTCGATACAATAATATATTATCTATACAATACTGAGGTTTTTTAAAACCTTTCGAAAATAATTATTTCTTAAATTGCTAAGACACTTTTTGAATACGTGTCCATTCAAATTTGATTTATGTTAGCTTATTATTATTACGAAATGCACAAAAAATATGTATATCATAGATATTGTGTGTTATCCAAAATTTCCTATTCAGAATGTTTCTATTAAAATCACGTAACAATTACAGATAGCGCCACTAGCATAATTGGTTGAAATGCAACCTAGTAGTTTCACGTATCGATAGGGTCGTACTGTAGCTGTATTGGTAGAGAGCGTCTGAGGATGTTCTCCGGGAGGCGCAGAGTCGAGTCCCATCCGCGTCGGTACGGTAAAATTTTGGATTATATCAACAATTTAATGTAATTAAAAAAAACAGTTAAAAACAGTTCCAATTTTATTCAAACTACGTCCAATCTTCTATTTTTATCCTCGTTGAAAAGATTTCCATTTAATCCTGAATTTACAGACCCTCCTTAATAGTACAGGCCGGGGTTCTATTAACTCGATGTCAAATACCTTGTTTTGAGAGGTTGTTTAAAATTTCATAAATGTCTAGTGGAGAGACCAAAGTACCTGAGTAGCGTGGGTAGAAGGAACGGAAGGCAACATTGTTTATTTATAAGCAATCCCCGACCCGCGCTATAGGAAAGTAAAATCGTGAAATATTTCAATAGGAATGTAGAATAGCCTGTTATTATGTACCAGCGTTTGTACGAACGTCTTTAAATAATATATTGGTTCTGTTCTGAACGCGGATTTGTAAGGTATCGATGTTTGAATTATTTATGCGGGCGGTAATTTGGATTGAGATAATTTAGTATTAATTTGAGGTATTGGAATACAGTAACGAGGTGTATAAGTTGGTCGCAATGTATTATTTATTTTTCGTATGTTATTATAAGTATAAAAGAACCTTCAACCATGATCTCACGTGCTGTTAGCAAGTGTCAAAGTAATCGAGAATGGTAGAACGCTGGTCCTAGAATTACTGACCCTACAGACATTACAGAGCACAACTTTCCCGTCCCATCGATCGATTCCATACGAGAAGAACGTGGAAATATTGATGTCCCAGGCCAATGTCTTAAGGGTGTGAGCAGCCCGCACCCTTAGAAACAACTACACCGATATTGTAATGCTATTATGAAACTAACTATGTTATACTACTGCTGCAGTCTTTTAGATTTAAGTTTTGCGTTACACAAGAAATGGGGCGGTTGAAGGAAGCTCTATGCTATAGGACTGATAGGCCAGCGAGATCCGGCAATGTATATGAGATACTTCAATAAAATACTAATACTTGACTCTCAGGGATAGCAGCTGTCGCGATACACAGGTAGATGTTTGGCGACAGACAGCGACTAGAGTACATAGTGCCCTACCATCATATATAGGGCGTTATTAGATTAATCTTTTAATACTTCAGAAGAAATCAAAATTATATCTAAACTTTATTAAACACTATCTGTAAACTTCATATAAAGCGAAAATTCTGCCCAAAGATACATTTAAAGAGAGAAGAAAACGTTTATTGTCGCCTCCATTGTCCCCCTAAAACCTTTTAAAACGTAAAGTGACTACCACTCGTTAAATGACACAATTTTTTTAAATCACTTTCTCACGAACTGCCTCCTAATTATTATTCATCCCTAAAATCATTTTGCAGTATTTCATAACTAGACGTAAGCATTTAATAGGACACAGCACAACTCAATCTTTAAAAGTTTGTTTTTGAAGGTTCATTCGGTGAAAGGGAAACCAAAGATGGTGGTGTAGTAAGAAAATGGTCGGCTTTAATGCCAGAGGTACTCAGTTCAAGCCCCGCCGTGCACCAATGAATTTTTCTGTCTAAAAATGTAGCTGCGCCTTTCACAGTGGAACTCCGGTGAAGGAAAAATATCGTTAAGAAACCCCCAACCCCCGCATGGTGGTAGGACACTATCTAGTGTCCGCTTGGCCAGCTAACTACCACCCTCAACTCAAGTTAGTAAATCTATCGTCAAATATCTAATTTGTTCCGGCTGCTATCCTTGGGAGCCAGTTCCCATTCTAGCGTGCTTACCATCTTCGACCGCATTATCACTTACTTACAGGTTTACACAAATTTAGTAGGTGTAGATAGTTACTTCAACAAAAGTGCATACTCGTACAGTAATACAGAGACAGCGACAATACAGAGAGATGTAAAGTTGCGAGAATCCAAAAATTTACACGCAGGTTTTGCATCAGTGCTTGTCTAGTCTGTATCTATTAACGCCGAAATAACACGTTTCGTGTATGGGACCCCCTTTAACTTTTATTGGCAGAGTAGTGGCCATAGTTAGTTATACATACTTTGTAAAAATGTCATGTATTTATCTACCTATTACGGTTTACAAGATACAGCCCTCTGACAGACGGACGAACGGACGGACGGACAGCAAAGTCTATGTAATGTTAATCACCACATCTGTGGAGGTAATTAAATTATCAGATCTTGACGAAATATGTGTCTCCCTTTTAAATTTTATCAAGATCTCATGATATATGTATCTCTAGAAATATGACGATGAACATCTCAAATTTGCTACTGAAACTGAGTCGGGCGGCATCGAAGTCGGTTTTCAACCGACTTCACAAAAAAGAGGTGGTTCTCAATTCGCCTGCTTTTTTATGTTTGTTACCTCAGAACTCCGTCAATTCTCAACCGATAATTTTTTTTTTTTTTTTAGAGAGTCTGCTTTCCGTTTGGTTTCGTTTTAATTTTATCGAGTTCTGATTAGTATCTCTAGAGATATGGAGATAAACACCTTAAACATAGTACTGAAAATGTCTAGCGCTGCATGTGAAGTCGGTTTTTTCTGTTTTGTAAACGAGCTTAATTTATTTAGTTTTGAATCTTTTTTTTTTTATAAAGATTACTCGCAATGTGGATTGCACATTACTAGTATTCTTGTTAACCCCTCCAACTAAACTAAATATACTTGTGTCTGGTGTGGGTTCACGTCAATAGTGCTATGGGTGGGGTGGGGATCGAACTCACGACCTCTCGATCGCCAGTCCGACACCCTATCCATTGGGCTATTGCCGCCTTTTTTCCATAATGTCAAAGAAAGATGCCTTACCTGATCCCACCCCTAGTGACGTCAGCATTCAACGCCCTGCCTTCATGAAGCCAAGTGAGAACTGCTGGAGTCTCCACGTGACGAGCTCTGCAAACCAAGGCCAGGGTCGACTCTGCTTCGTAGTACTTCTCCAGGAGTGGAGCTCCAGCTTCGTCCACCACCCACACTTGAGGGGCTAGTGAAGAAAAATAATATTTTTAATAAATTATTATTCATATTATAAAGGTACAACCACACCGCGGCGTCCTGCGTCCTCGTTCTCGATTTGATTTTCAATCGTTTTCTGATCACCGTAGATTGCGTTTGGTGTGAACCAGATGATCGCCGCCTAGATCGCGCACGCAGGACGCCGCGGTGTGGTCATACCTCAAGTTTTTAATTTAACTTTATGGCAATACAGCAAAATAACATACTGATGTAATATGTTAAAGACCTCATGTGTCTTGCAGCCTAAACTTTTGCAGTTTAAAACTGAATTACACACCTGCGACCTTTTGACCTTTATCAGATAAAAAAGTTGAGCGGAAAAAAAAATTGCGTCTTATGGGTACTATTCATTATTATGTGCCTATGGTAATAAAAAAAGTTTTGTGACATTTTTGAACATTTTTCATAATGGCTGAAATATGATTTATTTAACGTTTTCAACCCCCATTTAGAAAAATAAAAAATTTGGATCGAAAAACAAATCCTTATTTGGCTCACAAAATTTCACGAGAATCGTTTGGGAAATTGCGAACTATAAAGAGGATAACAGAAGCATTTTTTTAAACTCAAACGGAGACGCTTCGCTCCATCTCAAGAATATGTGTCAAAACTCCTCAATACAAACCAATTATTTCTCTTTTGCGGCATATGAAGTAATTCTTTGTTTAAGTTATTAAAACGATATATTCAATAAAACACATAATTTGAGAGTTATAAATATACAAAATCATTATCAAGATTCTTAAAAAAAATATATTTTTATTCCACTCTAATAATTCTTTACTTAAAAGGCCTAAAATAATTAGAGTGTAACAATATTCTGCGCATAGAAAACGTAACGGTAATAATCACAGTGCCTACCCACTCAGTCCCTCGTCTCGTTTCTGATTTAGTCTCTCGAGAGCCGAATCTAAGCTTTTATAAAATAATAGTACTTAGCTGAAAAATTAATAAGCTCTTTCTGCTGATAAAAGGGCTGTTAAAGTAATATAAAATTATAATGGATAAATATCACATTTTATTTTAAAGTATTTGTTATTTAAAGGCGTAAGATTTGTTTTTTAACACCCGACACGAAAAGAGTTTTGTTATACGTTAGACGACGTGTGTATCTGTGTAGCTTTGTATGTGTGTGGAAAAAAGGGAATTTACTATTTCAAAGTTATTATTTGTGGTTGGTGTTTTACCCGTGTCTAGGCATCGGCCTAGGGATCTAACTGCAAAGTTAAGTTTGTCCAGTAACCAAGTTTGACTAGTTTGTACGGAAGCCTGGGTGCGTGAGTCTAACCCGCGCTTGACCAAGCTTTTATTTTACTTGCAATGTTTGTATGTATGTATGTATGTATATCATTATGTATGTTCGGGTGGAATCTTGGAAGCTAAATTAGACCCACTTCCCAATGTCCGATTGGACTCAAATTTGGTGTACTTATGTATCTTCGGTGACAATACAATGATATGATACCATGGAGCTGGTCTGATGATGAAGACGGAAGGTGGCCACGGCATCTCTGTGATAAAACAACATAACCCCACCGAGTTTGGACTCGATTGATTCGTGTTGAAGAGAACTTTTCACCTAGATGATAACCAGGGTCTGATGATGAAGCTGGAAGGTGGCCACGGCATCTCTGTGATAAATCAACGTAACTCTACCGAGTTTGGGCTCAATTGATTCGTCTTGAAGAGAACTTTACACCTAGATAATATCCAGGGTCTGATGATGAAGCTGGAGGGTGGCCACGGCATCTCTGTGATAAAATAATGTAACGCCAGTGAATTTAGGCGCAAATGATTCGTCTTGAGGAGCACTTTACACTTAAATGATAGCCAGGATCTGATGATGAAGCTGTAAGGTGGCAATGGCATTTCTGTTATAAAGCAACATAGCCCCACCGAGTCATGCCTTCTCTTAAATACTTAGTAGTAGGTAGGAAGTCGGTATCTATACCTACCTATTAAAAAGTTAAAAATAAATTATAAGTAAAAAATATTTTTAAAACCAAGCTTTTATCTGGGACAATGAACTAAAATGCTAAAAATAAATTCTAGTAAGTATTTGGTGTGTAGGTACTTACCTATATTTTTAATAGCTTGAGGCACTGAAGTAGGTTTAGTAATTACCTAGCCTGAAAAACGGGTAATGCTTCAAGCTTTTAAGAATATAGGTAAGTACCTACACGCCAAATACTTACTAGAATTTATTTTTTACATTTTAGTTCATTGTCCCAGATAAAAGCTTGGTTTTAAAAATATTTTTTACTTATAATTTATTTACTGAATAATCCGACTTTACTGTTTTTTTTACCCATAGTTTTACAGTATTTGAATCTATGCGCCATCCCAGTTATATTATTACTCCTGTGAAAATAATTTTAAAACGTGTTTTGTACAAGAAAGCTCTATCCTATGTAAATTAATTAATGCAAACGATCTGAAACATGCACGTAAAATAATCAAAATTTGACTATGAACATTTACATACAGCAGGTAAAATTTCGTATTAGTTTTAGTCTAGTTCATAAGATACTAACCTTAGTATAAGTATAAGTTTAAGATGTTTAATAACCCATGGATTATTGTTGTTCGTAATGAAAATATTTGAATATTTGTCCCAGGATCAAATACCCATCAAAATAGTTTCACCTGTGATGGTGTTACTACACGATGAACAAAGTAAACAAGGGTTCATTTTTTTCCTTTGGGGTACGGATCCCTTAAAAATTATTGCTTGGTCACACATAAAAAAAACATTGATTATTAACAATTCACACTAAAAAACTGAAACGTACAAACTTATAATTTACAAAACGAAAAAAAAACGACTTCACTTGCCGCGATAGTGAGAAAATCCACTAGTCATAATCATGTCATCAAGGTATCAAATTTGTTTGTAATGTTTGTCTCCATATCTCCGGAGATGATTATCAGATCTCGATAAAATCTGAATGGGACCAAACGGAAGGCATAATATTTCAAATAAAAGAAGAATTTTTCAACTAATCGGTTAATATTTGACGAAGTTCTGAGGTAACAAACATATTTTTTTTTATAATACAGTCGAATTGAGAACCTTCTAATTTTTTGTGAAGTCGGTTAAAAAAGTACGATCTCTGTTCAATTACGCCGTAAATGTTTCACGACTAACTTCATAAGAAGGCATTAGAATTCCCTCCGTATCCCCTAATGCAAAGATAAGTGATTTATTGTACTGATATTGTCCCGAAACATATTTCCCTTTTGTACATTCAGTAGACAAAAATCAGTAGTTCAATCATTCCGAGGGTCGCAGTTGACCGCCGTGACAAATTACTAACGCCTTTTCTGGGTAAAAATACTCATAAAGGTTTCATATAAATAATTTATGCGAGTATACAGCTATGTGACGTGAGCCGCAGAAGCGTGATAAGCGTTATAATTGCTATCTCTTCTCTTTTAACTACGTTTTAAGGTCGTGTCACGGTCAGCTTTACGACTGAAAAGACCTTTTTTCGACACGTTTTGATAACGCAGGAACCCTTTGCGAGTCCAAAGTGAATAGGCATTGTTAAAAACGTTTTCAGGCTTCAATAGGACATTACATAATGTATCACGTACAGAATATAAAGTCACTGCTAAGGCAAGATGTATTGAAGTGGCAGGTACCTCATTCATCAATTATTTTTTTTATTTTACCGCAAGCTCTTTTCCAATTCTATGTAAGAGTATACCTAGGATTGTGGCTAAAAGCGTACTTTGTTACAAGATTTTGCTTTTATGTAGAAAAACGCAAATAATTGAAAGCCGTCAGTTAGGTTTTTCAGGAATATTGGGCGACTTTTACTGTGAGAAATTATTGTTTATGTTTATTATTGCACGTGTTTTTTAATTGAGTATCAAAAACGAATTTAAGATAGAAATAAATACAAAAAACAAAAAAACCCGACTTTATGTGCTTCGCATGTCATTTTTAGTGTCAATTTTGAGATGTTTCTCCATGTCTCTAGAGATACAGATCAAACTTCAATAAATTGAATTAAAGAACCACTCTGGAGATAATATTTATATTATACCCTGGTCACAAGAAATATAACTATTCAAATAGATTCAGTAGTTTTGAGAAAATCGCGGACATACAGACATACGTACTATCGAATACAAAACCAGATATTTTGAAGTCGGATAATAAGGAGTAAGTTATATCAGACAAATCATTATCATAATCAGCCGGTGTCAGACCACGGCTGAACGAAGGCCTCTCCCAAGATACGCCACTGAGCCCGATCTTTGGCTCTTCTTTTCAGTCACTGCCCACCACCTTGCGCTCCAACAGTAACTGGTCACAGGATATTATATTTCTTTGAAGTGTAACACACTTAATATCTTTGTAAATTGTTAAACACAATCCAAAATTTCATCGTACCAACGGGACTTGAACCCGCAACCTCCGGAATAACATGTTCCGGTGCTTTGCCAATTAAGCGTTGAGGAGGTTGCGGGTTCAAGTCCCGTTGGTACGATGAAATTTTGGTCACAGGATGTCATAAGCTATGTTAAAATAATAAAAACTACCATATCTGCATCTTATATCAGTTTAGATCAAAGCTTCAGCAATATTCACTATTCTATAGTTTAACTATAATATTATCGTCAAAAAAAAGCACAAAAAGATACGATTTCACATTTCCAGTTGCAAATTTGAGATGCTTTACTCCATACTCCACGTGAAGCGGACAGGTAAAAAAAATTGATGTTGCCGATTTTTAACCGACTTCAAAAAAAGGAGGAGGTTTCTCAATTCGACCGTATATATTTTTTTTTTATGTTTGTTCGCGGATAACTTCGTCGTTTATGAACCGATTTCGATTATTCTTTTTTGTTCGAAAGGAGATATAAGTGTGGTACCATGGTAATTTTATCGAGGTATGATAAGTATCTCCAGAGATATTGAGATAAACATCTCAAAATTGGTACTGAAAATGAATAGCGCGGCATTGAAGTCGGTTGTTTTTTTAGTTTTTAAACGATATTATAGTAATGTTGTTTTATGTAAGACCCATATGGGTCCTCGATGCGATTACAAAATATTTTTGAAAAATTGGCTCTGGTTCATTTAGCGCGTCTGCGTTATTTCGAACCTCATTATTCAGTATTAAATAGTTACGAATGCATAAATAAAGCAATGCAATTTGTACTTCAATCATTGACCTTTGGCATTGTATTTTTGTTTTGTTTTTTTTTTTCAATTTTACGAGACGTGTTTCCAATTTTTCATATGGAATTTCACAAAGAAACACCATTTCAATTTTTATTATATTTTTTATGAAAATAGCTAATCGTGTAAAGATAACTCATACAAAGTTTCATATGGGCGTGGAAGTCGTTTAGGATCTAGCCCGATACCAGGTGTAGCAGCGCGGTGGCAATTTGTTGGCATGGCTTGTGCCACATCGCTCGCGGTTGCGCTTCAACACTGGTATCGGGCTAACTCCTAAACGACTTCCACGAAATTCGAATTCTACTTCCACAAGAAATATAAAAAAAATTCAAAATTCGCATGAATTTTTCACTTTTTTCTTTTGTGAAGTTGCAGAAATGCGAGCAGCTCTTTTACACTCAAAACTCTTCAATTTAAAAGTTAAGTAAATATAAGTGAAAACTTACTATTAACATGAAGATAGATCTTGCTGACTCTAGGCGGGTGCGTAGATATCTGGCATTCGTATACCCCCTCATCATCGGGCTTGACCTCCCTGATGAGAAGCCTCCAGTTGCCAGGGTATCGCCTGGCTACTGTCACTCGATTGTCAGCTGCGTATGTGACAGCTCCCACTGTGAGGAGTTCCGGCATCTCATCCTTGCCTCTCCGGCGTACCCAGGACACCTGAAATTGTGGGGTAGTTAGAAACAAATCAAAGGCTGAATAAGTTTTGGATCATTAATTGGTACAACCGTATTGACTCATGAGAGTCACTGTTTGTCTCTCCTCCGTTCTCTTTTTGGCTTACGGTGGTTCAAGATAGAGGTCAAACGCTATAAGATATACAAAAGCTTGTGCTTAAACAAGTTTTTACGTTTAATTTGTTTTGGTTTTATACCAGATCCACGATAAAATCAACGTTGAAAAATGAATGCCAATGAAAATTTAGTTATAATTCATGTACCCAACCCAATTATCTGTTGCGCTATTTTGTTTTATGTTACTTTTTTAACCGACATCCCAGAAAGAAGGAGGTTCTCAATTCGTATGTTTGTATTTTTATTCATTTACACAATATTTACTGTATATTTTCAATGAACACATTAGATTAGCCACAATAGTATTGTTACATATTTTCAACCGACTTCCCAAAAAGAAGGAGGTTCTCAATTCATCTGTTTTTTTGTATGTATGTTCCGCGATTACACCGTCAATTTGTGAACCGATTTGAATGATTCTTTTTTTAATCGGGAGGGTTTGTTTCCGAGATGGTACCATTGTAATTTCATCGAGATCTGATAAATATCTCTAGAAATATGACGATAAACGTCTCAAACTTGCTATTGAAATTGACTCGCGGAGCATGGAAGTCGGTTGTTTTAGTTTTTAAACTATCTTAATTATTAAGTACAATATGCGCACTTTTGTAGGTTTTAAAATACTGTTTCCATCAAAGGAGGCAAGCGGCTGCAGCAGTCAATTATAAATGTTAATCCAATTTCGTTGATATGAAACATTAATTTAATATGGCTAACACTTAAATGATTCTCAATGTTACAGAAAGATTGGTCAAGGATGAAACCTTATTCCACAATAATCTAAAATTCTAGATTTCTATACGGTAACGTTTATATCAAACCTCAGCTCATCGACCGAAAACACATACCACGAAATGGACCGCTACAGATATTCCGATTTAACGTCCGGTGTTTGCAGGCCAAAGATCACCCCCCAAAAGATACCGAACAGAACAAAGAAAATATACTTTACATAATTTATAATTTCTACCTTAAAATTAACTTGCCTATAAAGCAAAGGCCAAGGCTTTAATTTCTATTACATTTTTTACAACCGTAGTAGTTTCTAGAAATCAATATCAATAGGTTAAAATGGGGAGATGTATTTAGGCTGCTAACACTATGCATTTGTCTTTATTGAATTCATGTGATGGCCACAAGCGTCCCGTTTGTATCCATGTAGACTATTATATACTAACACTGCAGTAAACGCAAATAAAACATGTTTCATAGCTTTCACTGTAATACTGAAAGCTGAAACTAAAGTTAGTAGTTCAAAGCAGTGATACTGAGCGAATATTCTGTACCTATATTTGAAGCTCTTTTGCCGTTTTAGATGCGGTATTTATTTGAGGCTATTTTGTAGGCCTATGCTATCGTGTTATTTTAAGCAAGGTTGGCTGGCTGGTTTGAGTCTAGACTGGGTGCCTAGATAATAATAGTCCCTTTGACTGCGGTACTATGAAGTAATTATATTGCTGGTATATTGCGGGCTGGTTTGAGTCTAGACTGGGTGCCTAGATAATAATAGTCCCTTTGACTGCGGTACGATGAAGTAATTATATTGCTGGCTGGTTTGAGTCTAGACTGGGTGCCTAGATAATAATAGTCCCTTTGACTGCGGTACGAAGAAGTAATTATATTGCTGGCTGGTTTGAGTCTAGACTGGGTGCCTAGATAATAATAGTCCCTTTGACTGCGGTACGATGAAGTAATTATATTGCTGGCTGGTTTGAGTCTAGACTGGGTGCCTAGATAATAATAGTCCCTTTGACTGCGGTACTATGAAGTAATTATATTGCTGGTATATTGCGGGCTGGTTTGAGTCTAGACTGGGTGCCTAGATAATAATAGTCCCTTTGACTGCGGTACGATGAAGTAATTATATTGCTGGCTGGTTTGAGTCTAGACTGGGTGCCTAGATAATAATAGTCCCTTTGACTGCGGTACTATGAAGTAATTATATTGCTGGTATATTGCGGGCTGGTTTGAGTCTAGACTGGGTGCCTAGATAATAATAGTCCCTTTGACTGCGGTACGATGAAGTAATTATATTGCTGGCTGGTTTGAGTCTAGACTGGGTGCCTAGATAATAATAGTCCCTTTGACTGCGGTACGAAGAAGTAATTATATTGCTTGTATATTGCAGGCTCGTTCGAGTCTAGACTGGTTGCCTAGATAATAATAGTCCCTTTGACTGCGGTACGATGAAGTAATTATATTGCTGATATATTGCTGGCTGGTTTGAGTCTAGACTGGGTGCCTAGATAATAATAGTCCCTTTGACTGCGGTACGATGAAGTAATTATATTGCTGTGATAATAATAAGTGTTGGTTCAAATTATTGAAGTTTTTTTTTTCATCGAATAATGATATTACGCGAATTATTCAAAATTAAGTTTGTTGTTATGAGCCAAAGTAAGAAGTAGTAGTTATAGCCTGGATCGTTCAGACTTTTATTTTTTTCTTTGTTCTTTCTAAGGGTACAGTAAATTGCATGCTTTCAATCGACCCCCAAAAAACGGATAGGTTCTTAATTCAACTATGATTTTACGTTTGACTTGTTACTGAAAAAAACATACAGACGAATTGAGAACCTCCACCTTTTTGAAAGTCGATTGAAAATGATTTGTGCGGCATTTGAAGTCGTTAGATTTTTAAGCGATCTTAATTATGTTAATTTATAGTCGTCGTCACATACCAACAAGCTTTGTAACCTCTAGTCAAATAATGTTGAACTTCAATTAGAGCTCGTAAGGACTAACTTTAAGCTGAATCTAAGTTAAATAAAAGACAGGAACATAGCAACACAAAGTGAAACGACTCGACATGTGACAATAAAATAGCCGTGTTAAACTGTCGTGAATTCTTATGCCTTATTCAGTACTGATAAAGTTCAAATTGTCATGAATGGTCTTTACGGAGCAAAATGAAGAAAATTGGAGTGCCAAAGGCACGGAAAAGATAAGCAAAAGGTATGGACTTGAAGCTTTTGTTCGTGTGACGTGTCTCGACGTGTCGTGTTGTGACGTGATTCGTCCCTGCGATTTGGGATGAAATGTTGGAGTGAAAATAGGATCTCTTCTACACTTGTAAAATGTAGAACGATCTCCCGTCTGCTGTTTGCCCGTTGAGCCATGGACTCCTTCAAGAGGGGCGTTTAAAGAATCTTGACAGGTCGGCAACGCATAAGTGACACCTCTAGTGTTGCAAGTGGTCATAGGCGACGGTGACCACTCCCCATCAGGTGGGCCGTCTGCTTGTTTGTTAGCTATATCATAAAAGTAATAAATATATTTAAAACCTCTTTGATTTGCATACGAAAGTAGCATTCCTTTATTAAGTTCTAAACGTGTTTCAATTAAAAATAGTTAGTTTTATTTGGCAATTTTATTTATCGTAATAAGTTACTTGTTAGTCGACTTCACTCGCCAAATAGAAAAGTTTCTTTAGCAAAGTCGCAAATCACTGTAGTTTTGTTCGGAACGTTTTCTTAATACCAATTTTCACATCGTCTTTCTCTCTCCCATACAGAATCAATATAATAAATCATGCAAAGACAAACCAAATTTATATATGGCCACTTTTTCCTTGACCTGTTTCTTGAGTTTGAGGCTTATTACACGCTTTCAAATAAAATTGTAGTGTATGGCATACTTGAGCGACTTACGAGAAGGCAATGGGATAAAGGTAAAGGTATACCGTTACCTATAGGTAACGGTTACTTATATACATTTTTATAATACCAAGTACCTAGAAATTGAACGTTTTATACCTGAGTGCCTAGAATTTGTTACGCTTTGTCAGAGTCCTTTAAGAGTCTGATCTTATGTCGTCCGTTAGGTATAATTTTTAGAGTGTTCTAATCTCAAGTAAATTGTTTTTAGGGTACTGAACCCCAAGGGTTATAACCAACGGAACTACTGAGACTTCGCTGTCCGTTCGTCTATCACAGGGCTGTATCTTCCTAAGCATAATAGGTAGACACTTAAAATCGAGACAAAATACGCATGAGTACAATCGCTTTTACAAAAAATAATAAAACATAGTAATGTTATTTATACAAAATAATGTTACGTGTCTTTTTCCCCGTTTTTGCTGGATCTTATGAATGGTAATAAATAGGCATTGAAATTATCTCCGACTGTCTATTATTATGGCCACTATGATGGCAAATAAAATACTAAATAAAAAGGGGTCCCCATACAAGAAGCGTGTTTTTATGAAACCCTTCTTGTGCTTGAATTGATCTCGCTCTTGGTTTTAATTTATTGCGCAGTTTTATAAACATTTGAAAATGTGGTCGATTTTAAAACTATCTTTTTAAGACTAAACATGAAAAGAAAAACAAATTAGTTAATAAATAAACCTTTTGTCACCGCTGATACGCAAGTAGGTACATCAATTTTGAGTCCAATTGAATGTCATAAAGTAGTTCTAATATAGCTTCCCAGATTTATACATACATACATACAAACAGACAAAAGCTTGTACAAAGAAGTAAGAATAACATTTTGTTTTATCTAATTCAATTCATCTATTAGAAGACAAAGCAGTCCACGTTTACAGCTTAGGTGTGCACGAAATTCTCGCCTTACGAACTTAACGGTTTTTTGAAGAAAAGATAATGTAAACGTGATGAGATTTTAAAGCATTATGAGGACAATGCTATAGATAAAACATGAGCGACTCTCGTTTCGGCATTAAGTGGAGCGTGCCCTTTGTTTGACGAAATAAAGAATTGGCTTTTCAGTGTTTATTTCTTTTTGAGATGTTTGATTACATTTTTAAGCTGAACGCACATTTGTTGAAAAACCCACATGATATTATAACGCCACGCATTATAAAATAAATTTAAATTGTAGTGTCGAAGTATCTTATAGAGATTTTTGAAGAGAAAACTTCTTTAGCGGCGTTGTGAACTTTTTTGGGATAGGTAAAAAATGTTAAACTCGCGTCAGGACATCGCTTCAGGACACGTGACCTGATTGAAAACTCGTAAGACAGAGGGAGAGTAGAAACTTTTTGTGTAATAGGTAAAAAAAAATAAAGTCGCGTCAGGACACGCGACTTGATCGAAAATTCGTAAGACGGAGGGCGAGTAGTCCAAATGCACAACGATGACAGCTGAATGGTTCATTACTTTGTTTTATTTTTTAAATTCAAAGCGTTCAAATTCTGCTTTTGCTATGTTTACTTGATAATTGGTTATGATTTATTTTATGATTTATGATTTTGACGTGTATATGTGCGTATAATAATACTGCCTACATACTGAATAAATGCTTTGATTCTTGATTCTTGATTCTCGTTAATGTCAAGTTTTCACTTCTGCCGGCACTCCCGGAGTGCAACCCGTTGTTTATTTTTATTTTTCAACGCGGATACGTTTAACTGCATATTTATCATTAAATTAATAACATTATGTGCTCAATGCATAAACGCAAGTAGCCAGAGCAAATAGGTTTTCGTCAGCCACGGCTGCTCTTGCTGTTGAATTGAAGGTTATTCGCTCCGACCAACCACGTTTTCTTGACAATCTTGGCCTAGTTTAGAACGAGTGTTAAAAGATATTGGAGCCAATGTGTAACTGTATGCCTTGGATACAACAATTGGCTATTAAATTTGTAGCCAAGCCAAGTTTGTAGCCAAGACATAAGCGCCAGCATAAAGCGCAACTATTAACCCGTCTGCCAAACTAGGCCAGTAGTCTCTACATGAAAGTATCGAAGTCAAAGAGCAATAATTACTAAAGTAAAGTTATTATTGCTCTTTGCTCGAAATTCATTTCGAGCGATGATCGTTGTTAAGAAAAGAGATACAGTTACATAACTATCTAACTACATCTCCTTCTATTATACGTTTGCGATGATATATCGATGCGTCTTGTCATCGCTAACGTATAATAGAAGGAGATGTAGTTAGATAGTTATGTAACTGTATCTCTTTTCTTAACAACGATCATCGCTCGAAATGAATTTCGAGCAAAGAGCAATAATAACTATACTTTAGTAATTATTGCTCTTTGACTTCGAGACTTTCATGTAGAGACTACCGGCCCAGTTTGGCAGACTAACGTAGGAGATGTAGTTAGATAGTTATGTAACTGTATCTCTTTTCTTAACAACGATCATCGCTCGAAATGAATTTCGAGCAAAGAGCAATAATAACTATACTTTAGTAATTGTTGCTCTTTGACTTCGAGACTTTCATGTAGAGACTACCGGCCCAGTTTGGCAGACTAACGTAGGAGATGTAGTTAGATAGTTATGTAACTGTATCTCTTTTCTTAACAACGATCATCACTCGAAATGAATTTCGAGCAAAGAGCAATAATAACTATACTTTAGTAATTATTGCTCTTTGACTTCGAGACTTTCATGTAGAGACTACCGGCCCAGTTTGGCAGACTAACGTAGGAGATGTAGTTAGATAGTTATGTAACTGTATCTCTTTTCTTAACAACGATCATCGCTCGAAATGAATTTCGAGCAAAGAGCAATAATAACTATACTTTAGTAATTGTTGCTCTTTGACTTCGAGACTTTCATGTAGAGACTACCGGCCCAGTTTGGCAGACTAACGTAGGAGATGTAGTTAGATAGTTATGTAACTGTATCTCTTTTCATAACGTAACTTAATTTAACTTTGGCACGTGCGTGCCAGACATTATATAACTTGGGTTGGGATAATTGGGATTCCTGTGTAAAAAATGGGTTGTCACGGGCTCATTCCAGTACTGTCTTCTACTTCATAGATTGCATCGTCATAAAAAATCAGGTGAGACATTGGTCTAATTAATTGAAAAACGGGTATTTTATGTGATTTACTCGATTTTGATATTCGATCGACAATTTGTTTCGGCTTCGTCCATCGACATGGTGTAGTAGTCGAGTTAATTTCCCGTTTTTTTTTTAATAAATTCAGTTCAAAAGGAATGTGAGTTTTTAAAATGTAGAAGTCGTCAAATGCTTGTCTGACTACTAGTAATAAAAAATAATCACACCAAAGGCAAGTGTGCGTTTAGTATTAACAAGTGTCTTGGATTTATATTTATATTAACGATCAATTGTTCACGTTTGTCTTCCATTTATTTCATTACCGGTACAAGAGTCACGAGCTTAATTTAAGCTTTAATGAACTTTTTAACTGTCGTCCTCAATTTCACATTCAGGTGTTTTATTTTGCATCGATTCGATTCTTATTTAGTTTATATCTAAGTATTTATTTTTGTTATATTTTAATAATATAAAACTAGGTGTTAATTTTAAATACAGATATATATATATTCATTTACCACCGATTTTCTTCTAATTCACTCACCTACTTAAGTAAAAACTTAAGTTATTATTAACTTATTCCAATAAGGGGACAGATAGAAAAAAAATATCCGATTATGTTTATCTGCTTTTGCTGAACAAGACTGAAGGAGACTGATATATATTTGTTATATACTAGCTAGTATATTTTTGCCCGCGTTGAACAATATATTTATTTATTCAAAACTTTTCATTCATCAATTACAAAAACAAGTTGTCAAGTTATTATGAACCAAGAAAAATGGAAATTCATTTTTATTTATGTATTTTTTTAAATCTTATCGGCTGGCGTTTGACCACTATCACGCCTGGTGGTAAGCGATGATGTGGTCGATTTTTTAGACCAACTTCTTTTCAAGTAAAGTACTTTGACAATGCCTTCCAAAATCACTTACCGTTTTATCTTGAAGCAGACTGATCCTGCAATTGAGATGAGCATCCTCTCCCAACTGCACAGTGATCTTGGTCACATTCCCGTCAGAGGAATCTTCGAACGTCGGCCCATACTTCCTATCATGATCAAAGTAGGTGTTCTTCATCGATATAACATGAGGTACCATGTCAACCTTGGGATGATTCTGTATGTCGTTTGTGCGACTCGGTTCTGAAGGTTGGGGGACTTTGAAGGACTTGGTGCTGTCGATAGTGGAGTTGCCCAAGCGGAGCATGACTGGTGCTGGCGCGATGTTGGTGCTGAGAGCGTAGAACGACGTGACCGTCTGCACTTCCTCGCTCGTCGAGGGCTGTGGGTTCTCTGGAATAGGAAATGCTGTTTAAAAAATGTTGGATCCATTCTAAGAATGGTCACTGTAGGTTTAAAGCGGGTTACACAATTTGCAGCTACTATAAACTCTTACGACAAGAAGTAGCATTGACATTGCGAAAATCCAAGGTACCTAAATCCAACATCTCGAACTCGGAAATGTTTGCACTACGTAGTTTACGTAACAACACAGAGCTTTTAGTTTTACCCGCAGATAAGGGGAATGCAACAGTAGTCGTGGACACAGCACAGTACGAACAGAAAATAAACCAGCTCCTCAGTGACGGTAATACTTACAAACGTGTTACATACGACCCTACATCTCGAGTAACTACCAAACTGAGTACACTACTGCGTGCATTAAATGAAGATCTATACAGTAGATTACGCCCTTTGAACCCAACTGCACCGAGAATTTATGGCCTACCTAAAATTCACAAGCCGTCGTGGCCTTTGAGACCTATAGTCAGTCAAATCGACTCACCCACTTATAAAACAGCTCGATACATGGCTGACATGCTACTTCCATTAACAGGAAACACCACAAGTTTTGTGAGGGACTCGCGACACTTTATACAGCTCCTAGATGAAGTAACATTAGGTGAAGACGAACTGATGGTGAGCTTCGATGTCACGTCATTGTTCACAAACGTACCGATAGAGGACACACTCAAAATTATAACGGATTTATTCCAGAGAGCTCTTATACCTATCGAGTACATGAACATAATAAGGTACATACTGACAAGTGGGTATTTTAAGTGGCGCGGTGAATTTTATATTCAGACGGAAGGTGTGGCCATGGGTTCTCCTATAGCTCCAGTAGTTGCGAATATTTTTATGGAGTGGTTCGAGACATCGGCACTACACGACATATCCTTTAGACCGAGATACTGGTGGCGATATGTGGATGACGTGTTTGCTATTTTACATAAGGACCATGTAACACCCTTATTAGAACATCTAAATAGCAAACATCCGACGATCACTTTCACTGTCGAACGAGAAATAGAGGGCGCGTTGCCGTTTCTTGACGTGTTACTCAAGCGACAACAGAATGGACATCTCTCACACACAGTGTACCGCAAGAGTACGCATACAGACCGGTACTTGAGAGCTGACTCCCATCACCATCCCGCCCATCTAGCGTCGTTGCCTCGGACACTTATCAACAGAGCGCTGAGATTATGTGACCCACAACATGTAGACACGGAACTCGCGCATGTGAAGGCGGTGTTAGAGGCAAACGGATACAGCTGGAAGCAGAGTAATCGGATTGCGAACAACTCCACAAAGTGCCGAATAACATCGGTTGAGAGAGCAGCAACGTACCTACCATACGTCAAGGGGGTCACGGACAAAATTGGACACTTGTTACGCCGAAGATATAGCATCAAGACGATATTCCGCCCCCCCTCACGTGTCAGGCAATTGTTGCGCTCTCCAAAGGATAAGGATCCCCTAGGAGCTCCTGGGGTCTACGTCGTTCTTTGTGACTGTGGTGCTACGTAGGCGAGACCAGAAGAAACGTGTCCACAAGACTCAAAGAACACATTGCTTCCATGAAGAACGTGGACAGCGGTAGCTCAGCGGTTACAGAGCACGCTCTCACATCTGGGACGACGCACTACATCAGATTTGACAAGTCACGGATTTTGGCGCGTGAAAAGTACTTTGTACCCCGCAAAATCCGAGAAGCCATTGAGATCAGTCGTCATCGTAACTTCAACAGAGACAGAGGGTGGTACCTGTCACATACGTGGAAAACCGTTCTTCATGGAAAGCACGTCACCAGTGGCAACAGTGAGGAGGACACCTTGAGTTCCGTCTGCCGGTTGGATGAGGTTTCGTCTGAAGTAAACAGCAGTGATGAAGACGAAGCCCTCCAACCTAATCCCGCGCCTCCACTATGTACACCGCATCATCACCCCCCACCAACACCACCACCGCCGCCGCCGCCGCCCGCTCCGTCCGCCCGCGCTGCACGAGCAGCGGCCCGCAGTGCGAGGTTGAACGCGTCGGCGAGCGCCCCGCACTCAAGATCCTGAAGAAGGCCTCCGGATGAGGCCGAAACATATGTCGATCACTATATCGACATCGCGCAAGTCACGTTAAATTCCCGTTATGAAATCTATTAGTATAAACTCGTTTTTGTAAACGTGAAGACATGCTTAGAAGCTTGTGTACGATTGATTTTGATTAATTTTGCTAATACATGCTGAATACATTCCCCATCAGTACTTTTTGAGATTCGTACTTTTGGAGCCACATAGATATTGGGTGAATGTCATTATACCTAATTTCAATTTGAAGAGGCAATAGCCCAAACGCTAAGGTATCGCCCTGCGATCGAAAGGTCGTGAGTTCGATCCTAACCCATTGCACTATTGAATTCTGTTCACTATTATATTCTTTAAACATAGATACAAATAAATTTTTAAACATTCCATTTTTCACAGTAAAGATCAAATGTGAAATCTTAAAAACTTCAATCAATAGAATGCTGTACAAAATATATTTGTATCTAGCTGTGTTTACAACTGGAATTCACTGAATATGTAACAAGAGAAAAGCTCAGAGGGAAATATGTGGCATCTGCAACCGTCTGACACTTTCTTTGAGGGAATAAATCAATTTACAGCTATATTGAGAAACAGCCAGTGGAGATTTGAATTGCTTGTTTTATTTCATACAGGAAATTTAAAGTTTAAGAAATGTATAATTTTCTTGACTGAGCAAGAAATTCTAGTATTGGAAGAACGTCTTGTCAGTGATACTGCTATTGGCTATGACTATTACCATATTTTTCGATTCCAAATACAACAATATTACAGGATATTTAATCCATTTACAGCTCGTTTCGTCTTTGCAAGGGTACAGTGCAATAACGTAAATTTTAGGAATCAAGTGTTTTGCATGCTGCATCTAGTGATGCAAACTTACCATCAGGTGAGGGTCTTTCTAGACCAGTTCTCTAATAAAATAAAATAAAATAACTAAACATTTCAATTACTTAGTGTCTTTGTCTTTGTGATCGCGTTTAGTGTGAACCAGTCAGCACACATACAACTGCACTAAATGTAGCCTATTTTTACTGCACCGCTACAACACAAGCTGTTTACGATATTATTTCATTAATAGTGGGATAAGAGTAGATAGATGATGATGATGATTATGATGATACATTTATAGTGAGGATACGTACCAGTAGAGAACTGACAGACGACTATCTGTGTGAGGAAGAGCACTCCCGCCCTCCACATGTCGCCAGGACGAGGCCGCGCCCCGCACAGGGGATCATAATCTGTAACAAGAAAACATCAACATAAGTTACCTGTCAAGAACATAAGTACCAAGGTACCACCACATTGCCAATTAATTTTCAGCCGTGAAATAGGAATGTTTTCCGGTTGAAATGGCAAGGTAAATTGTGAAATGTCCAGTGAAATTACAGGGCATGTGAGACTTGACAGCTTTATGTCTCAAGGTAACAGGCGCAGTGGAGTAACATGCAAAATTCTAGCAGTCCAGAATTTTGCATGCCACTGTATCTGTAATAGGTAGACGTCATCGCTTACCATGCGGCGAGCGTCATGCTTGTCCTGTTATCTTATATCATAAAAAAGGAACCTCTCGAGTAGTTGTTACCATTAAGCCTAGAATACACTAGGGGCAAACGGAGCGACATGTTGCGGAACATGTTGCTCGGCTTTTACGTGAATGACCCGAGAGAAAATGTTGTGGAACATTTTGCGTGCGCTCGCTCCGAGAGCGGGAGCAAGCAACACGACCCGCGTCACGTAAAATGTTGCGGAACATGTTGTGGGACACATTGCAACGTTGCAGCGACACGTAGATTGAGTTCTGCGCGTCAAGTTGCTAAACAAAATGTCCCCTAGTGTATTCGGATACACTCCATACATCGTAGCCTCGGGGCTACGATGCTTTTAAACCAGAGATGTGCTATGCTACGTTGTTATGGATGCGTTTGATATCTACCAATTATATTAATTGGTTCACATATCGTAGCGCTGGTGAAAACGGGTTAAACTACGCTATCTACTATGAAACTATTATTTACTTGAGGGCCCGGTGGTATATTCGGGAGAACGGTCGGCTTTGATGCCAAAGGTACTGAGTTCAAACCCCGCCGTGAGCCAATGGATTTTTCTATCGAAAAAATTATGTGCGCTTTACACAGTGGCTCTCCGGTGAAGGAAAAACATCGTTAAGAAACCAACGACCTTTGCATGGAGATGGGACATGGTACTATCTAGTGTCCGCCTGGCCAGCTACCACCCTCAAGCTAGAAAATATATCGCCTAACATCTATTGTGTTCCGGCAGCTATCCTTGAGAGCCAGTTCCCATTCTAAGCCTAGCGTGCGTACCATGTACGACCGCATCATCACTTAACAACAGGTGAGATAGTGGTCCAACGCTAGCCTATAAAATATAAAATGTTTAGGGTTACGTACCTCAAAATGAAAAAGGAAGGTTTATATGATCACTTTGTTGTCCGTCTGTCTGTCCGTCTGTCAATAAATACCCTTTTTCTCAGAAACGCGTAAAGGTATCAAGTTGCAACTTATATTAAATACTCGGGTGTACGGTATCTTTTGGCTTTGAAAAAATCAAACTTATAAGTCAACGCGATCAAAAGATAGGTCTGTTCGTCGCATGTCGCATATTTTTGCATATTTTGGCATCGTGTGCTGACTTTCAATTATGAAGCAAGTGCAATCGTTAAATTGTGATTTTACACAGAAATACATAATAGATAATTGTTGATTGTCTTGGTTCTCAAAAACCATGATCTAAATAAAATATTTCAGCTTCTTGGTGCTCCAGGTAAAGACTTTATCTTTCTGTAACCGTACTTTTCTCCGAATTATCTGCTCGCACCGCTACTATATTGCCTTTGAAAAAACCCGAAAATCGATGCGATTCGTATAAACGCTCTTAAGTACTTGCAAAAACATAACAAGCTTACATATCGGTGACAATGGGCGACAAGGGCAACTCTTGTACATTTTTCACACAATATACAAGAATTCATCTGTAATGGTTTCCACATTCCTCCTTTGTACCCTTTTGGGGCGACTTTTATGATTGACCGCGATACAAACGCTGCAACCCCGTTGAATTATACAGGGGTCAGTGATTTCAGTGAATTTGCTGCTTAAAAGGGGTTTAATTTTCGACCTCCGGTAACAAATGAAAAAAATCCATTAATTTTGTGTCCGTTGTTGACAGTTAGGCATTGTTTAATTCTGTTTATATTGCGCGAAATTTCATTTAATTTCACGGATTCGTATTGTACATAATTTCGGTAGGGATACGAGCAATTTTTAAGTCGGATTTTATGAGATCAACGATGTATTGGTGTCGAGATTACCTTAAGTTGGAAGTAAAATTCAATCACAATTAAATTTTAAAGTATTCAATTCAAGCCTGTACAAAGTTACGAGTAATATAAGTGCTTATGGTAACAAAACAAATGATTCGAGTATTTGAGCGAAAGCGGGGTGAACTTTTCCATACAAATGTATTCCCTGTTTTCTTATAGAAGAAAATGCTTATATAGCAAAATTCGTTTCTACAAGATATCAAGGTAGTTACGCCCCTATAATTTGCTTTTTTTGACCAACCAATTGCAAAATGAAATATAAGCCTTCTAATCTCCTGTTTAAGATTTTTGAAGGGTCGTATTTCTATTTGCAATTGGTTGGTAAAAAAAAAAACAAATAATAGGGGCGTAGCTGCAGCAGACCTTGATATTTTGTAGAAACAAATTTTGCTCTAGAAGCATTTATCAGGGAGAAAATAGGGGAATACATTTTTATGAAAAGTGCACCCCGCGTTCCTTCTTAAGACAGAGCCAAATCCGGTGAATTCGTCAGCTTTTCGCATTGTGTTTTTTATATCTCAAATTATATAAAATATATTTTTATATGCTACACTTTTTTATTTAAAGATATTTACTTAATCAATAGCGAGATATTTTACTCAGATCATCGGTATCCCTTAAAAATCCTTCCGTAAAAGCCACTGGTCACTTCTTCGGGCACATAATCGCACCGCGCAATGGTGGAGATGTACGCGCGACATCTTATCTATTTATCCATTTAATGATTTATATCGAGAATACATGTTGATAATATATATATATATATGTTGATAATTTATATATATATTATATAGTTATAATATAATTATAAATAAATAATAATAAATATATTAAATAATAATAGTGTAGTATAAGTAAAACGAATACATAATATAATAATGGTGTTGATATAATAAAAAAATAAGTGGAAACAACAAAAAGCATTGGAATAGATAGATAGATAGATAACACTTTATTTGCACACCACTTATAAAATAAACATTGAAAATAAACAAATTAAAAATACTTAAGCTATGTAATGCAAAGGGTGGTCTTATCGCTTAAAGCGATTTCTTCCAGACAGCCAAACAGAGAAAGATATTGCGAGACTGTAACGAACGGTGGTGCATCGATTTTAATATCTTAAATAACTTTATAAATATATACATATATATTTATATATATATTATATCTACTTATAACACATACATACTAATAATACTTATATAAGCATAATACATAATTATTATCCTATTGACACAATACATACACATAATTCATAAGTTATTTTTCAAAAAAAATAAAACCGACTTCATAACCACAAAAAGGCACTCAAAAGCGAAAAATAATTTACTTAAAATTATTATAAGCGTTACCCAATTCTCTATTTGAAGTCGGTGCCAGCCAAGTCTAATAGGTAGTAGATAGATAATACCTACATGTATCTACCTACTTACTAACCTACATGTACCTCCTTACTACTACTACATACATAGTATCTATCTAATATCCAATAGACTTGGCTGGCACCGACTTCAAATAGAGAAGTGGGTAACGCTTATAATAATTTTAAGTAAATTATTTTTCGCTTTTGAGTGCCTTTTTGTGGTTATGAAGTCGGTTTTATTTTTTTTGAAAAATAACTTATTTTACCCTTTTTAGTACAAAACAAGTTTTAATGAAATTACATGCATATGACTTGTGAACTAGCAGGGTTAGCTCAGCGGCGGTGTTGTATCCTGTCCGGGGATTGTAATGATACACTCGCGTATCTGTAGAAAATAGTTTTAATCACAAGATGCAGGGTTAGCTCAGCGGCGGTGTTGTATCCTGTCCGGGGATTGTAATGATACACTCGCGTATCTGTAGAAAATAGTTTTAATCACAAGATAGGTAGGTTACATTACAATTGTCATGAGACGGCGGAACACGGAACAAGAATACGCGCGCGCCGGTAGTGTCGCGTGAGCGCAGCTTTGAGACCTGCGCGCGACTGTCCTTCTCGGACGAGCCAGGAGCGTGGAGGAAGAGCGCGGGGGGTAGACTCGGGGCCCGGGCGGCGATGCACGCGTCTATATCTACATCTGTATAGCTGCACTCGCGTATAGCTATGTGCCTATATGCGTGCTGTTACACACTCCCCCTCTAGTTCGAACATGGCGACCTCGCGTGCGGACTAGGACGACTATGTTTACGCGGCCGACCACGACGCCTTTTCTCCTTCACGGGTGAAATAACGGGACCAATGTACGGTGTGATGTGCGAGACGTGGTACTTTCCTATTGACTTACCTGTCGCTGAGTTTTCCAGCTCGAATGAGGCGGGGCTCACAACCTTCATCACTCTATAAGGACCGTCTCTGCGCGGAATGAACTTCGCGGTCTGTCCTCGATCAACGTCGTTCAACCCTGTTGTCTTCAGGAGGACATAATCACCTTCGTTGTAGTCTGGGGCCGGTCGCCGGCCCTCGTCGGCGTATCGCTTAGAACGAGCTTGCACCTTCTCGTGAACATCACGTGCTTCGAGAAGTCTCGTCGAAAGTGACCTCAAATATGGGGTCAAAGCGGTAGGTACTGTCTCGCTATCCATTAAAGCTTTCATATCAGACAGGATGTCAGCTGGGGTGCGAAGTTCTCGTCCGAATGTTAGGTAAGCAGGCGAGAAACTAGTGCTCGCTGTTACAGCCGAGTTCATAGCAAATCGGACGGCTGGTAAATGCGTATCCCATGCTGCATGGTCTTGTCCCACGAGTATAGCGAGTTGAGGTTTTAGGTCCCGGTTCTTGCGTTCTATTGGGTTAGCTTCTGGGTGGTACAGCGGCGTGAGATTTTGCTTGATGCACCCACAAACTGTACACCATTGTCACTTATCATGCGGCGCGGGACGCCGTACCTCAGGAAAACCTCTTCAGTAAGAACTTTGGCGCACTCAGCGCTCGTAGCGGCCTTGAGTGCGAAGAGCTCAACCCAACGGGAGCACACATCTTCCACAATTAAAATCCAACGGTTGTTGTTTACGGTTTTTGGGAGCGGACCAAACAGGTCTACCGAGACCACCTCAAAACGTCGAGCAGAAGCGGGAGTCTGGAGCAATCCAGCTGGTTTTCGGTTATCGACTTTATACCGTTGACAATCAGCGCAGCTCTTCACGTGCTCGATAACAGACGCTTTCATCCCAGGCCAGTAGTATCGTGTGCTCAAACGCTGATAGGTTCGGTCTATTCCTAAATGACCTACAGTGGGGGCATTGTGGAATTCTGACAAAACTTGCTGGCGTTCATGTAGGGGAACAACAAGGCAGGCTGCGTCGTCTCCGTCAGCTTCAGGTCCGTAGCGGTATAGCACACCATCAGACAGGATGTAGCCACGGTTCGACCAGCCTCTCCCCTTAAAGTCGTCGTCTTTTGCTTCCATATCGTCGATTATCTTCCGGAGCTCAGGATCCTTCCGCTGGTTGTCGCGGGTATCGACGGCGTCTCTGTGCGGCATATCCACTATGACCTCGCACACTTCGCACGTAGTGGAATCTTCCTCTCAGCAGGCTGGACGACTCAGCGCGTCAGCTATGACATTCGACTTTCCGGGTGTATACTCTATTTTTAGGTTATAAGCTTGCAGCGTCAACGCCCATCTTGCTAAGCGACCGCTGGGGGACTTCAAGCTCATGAGCCATCGCAGTGGTTGGTGGTCGCTCTTCACAATAACTTCAGAGCCCTCAATATAGCTATATAAAAAAAAAAAAAAAAAAAAAAAAAAAAAAAGGCGGTAGGTGAAGACACGCGATTTTAATTGCTCTTTCCTATTAATTCATTATTTATTGATAAAACAGTGTTTGCAATCACAATACATGTGCATTACTAACTCTTAGTGGTAATACTTCACCTGCCAGTGTACTCTTTCCTTTTACAAACAGTCTGTGATTTTTTTTTTCAAAATAACATGGCTGCATCAAATCAGTCTATGTTTGAGGTGATGGAAACCTTAAATAAGAGGATGGCACAGTTTGAGAGTGAGCTACGGAAGACCCCACCTACAAGCAGCACAGATAGCCTGGCCGGAGAGTTTGCTGCCTTCAAGGAGTTCACTGTGCAGGTACTACGTGCATTTCAACATCAGCTGAGTGGTCTGGCCCGTGATGTGGACCAACAAGAGATGCGTAGTCGCCGTAAAATTTTGTTACTTCACGGCGTCCCCGAAGACAAGAAGGAGCTGTGCTCAGATATCATCACCAACACAATAATTGGAAAACTTAAGGTGGCAGACTTCAAGACGGACTGCATTAGCCGTTGTCATCGTATGGGTCGTGCTTCCCAAGATAAACCGCGTCCCCTGCTTGTAAAGTTTACCGACCTTGCCATGCGTGACAAGATATGGTCAGCTAAGACCAACTTGAAGGGCAGCGGTATAACTGTCTCTGAATTCTTGACGAGGCCGCGACATGAAGCCTTCATGGCCGCGAGGCAGCGCTTTGGAATAGCTAAGTGCTGGACAAGGGACGGCTACGTGTACGTTCTAGGCCCCGATGACACCCGTCATCGCATCACTAGCCTAGCAGAGCTGCAGCAGATAGCCTCGTCAGTAGCCAAGCCGGCAGTAGAATTGGAACCACTGCCCCCGAGGTCGAGTCGCCGAGCCGCTGAAAAAGCTGCAAAGAAACTGCACTAGTACGTTTCACAACCTGCTCTCAAGATACAATCATCTTTGCTTAGATAATGCACTCTTTTTTTATCATTAAATGAGCATCCCTTTGTTTATAATATTAAGGTAGATTTTTCACTAGAATTTTATATCATACATTACGGGTATCTCTATATTTAAATATTTTGATTGTTTTTCTTTTTAATTTATATACTATGGGGTAGTAAATTCTAATATTTCTATTTTCTACGTTAACAAAGAAGTAAACAAACTTGGTCTTATAATATCACATAGATTAAATTTATGCCCCAGGTTATAGACTAGAAACTTACATGCCATCTTTGTAGCTCGAACTGTCACTGTCATTGATAAAGGCCTCTCTACACCAACCGATTTATTAGCCAGAGAACAAATGGAATGCAGGTGATCGTAATCTGTACTTTCTTTTCATAATTTGTTTTTAAATTAAGTTTTTTTTTTTTTATATTTTCCAATCATTATTATTTTTTCTGTTATACATGCATTTAATCTGTTGTTTCATTATTCGTAACATTTTGATGGTTGTCTACTATCTACTAATTTTATTATTATCTACTAATTTTATCAGTTTTTGCTTTTCTTATTTTTTTTTTTGCATGGCAGCCAGATTTTTATTGACTATCTTATTATTATTATTTTATTTTTACATTGTACGACTGGCGGATGAAGTATAATATATATAGTATAGAATATTAAATTTTGCTTTATTTTCGAAACATTATTAATTTTATTTGTGTTTATATAAGATACGTATATATATATATTATATATTGTTTATTACATTGTAGTTTATTTGTATTTATTATATTCGTATATTAAATAGTTTCTAAATATGTCTAGTGATAGCGAAGATTACTACTCAGCATCCTCAAATAATTCTATTGATAGTTTTTCTAGTATTCCTACTTTATGTGATACTCTAAACGACATCTTTTCCGATGTTCCTAAGAATTTCAACGTATTTCATATTAATGCCCAGAGTGTTCCGGGTCACTTTAACGATATGCAGACATCTTTTAATGATAAGAATACTCATGCTATTTTAGTCTCTGAGTCTTGGCTGAAACCTTCTCTTTCTTCTGTATCTTACTCTCTTCCTGGCTTCAATTTGATACGAAATGATCGTACCGGGAAAGGTGGTGGTGGTGTAGCCATCTATCTACGATCTCATATCCCTTTCTCCATACTTAGTATGTCTACACAACCTCCGCCGTCCAATGCGGGCGAGCATTTGCTTATTGAAGTTCTTCTTTCCAATACTAAGATTCTCCTTGGTGTTTTCTACAGTCCATCCTATCGTGTTAACTATTTTTCTTCTTTTGAAAGAATCCTTGAAGACTTCTCCTCCTCCTACACTCACTCCATTATCATGGGAGATTTCAATACATGTCTCCTCAAAAATGATTCACGGTCCTCTAATTTGAAAACTGTCATTAATGCTAGCAATATGCACATTCTGCCTTCCAACGCAACCCACAAATGTCCTCATGCAACCCCCTCTCTTTTAGATTTAATCATAGTTTCTTCTGAGCAGCATGTTGCTAAACATGGTCAATGTGATGCCGATGCCTTTTCTTTTCATGACCTTATCTATTTGTCATATAAAATGCGTCCACCAAAACCCAAACCTCAAATCCTAATGCAGCGTAATTTTAGTGCAATAGATATGGATAAGCTTCGTCAAGATGTTCATATCATTGATTGGGATCAGGTCCATGATGCAACATCAATTGATGATAAAGTCGAGATATTCAATTATCTTTTGACCCAATTATATGACGCGCATGCGCCAATTAGAGCCGTAAAAATTAAACATGCTCCAGCTCCTTGGCTAACTGATGATATCAAAGCTCTCATGCATCAAAAAGCTTCTGCAAAAACAAAATTAAAATGTATTCCTTCCGACTACAACAAGAAAAAATATTTGGTTACTCGGAATCGCTGCAACAGGGTGTGTAGAGATGCTTTTCGCCGCCATATCCACAATTCCGTTCAAAACGAAGACTCTGGTAAAGTGTGGAGGTTTATTAGAACTCTTGGAGTAGGCAAAAAACGCCAAGAACCTGTTTCTACTACTCTGGATATAAATTCTTTAAATCAACATTTTTCTTCATCTTCTTTTATTGATCCTGTTGAGAAATCAAATACTCTCAATGTTCTTTCTAATATCTCTCCCCCTCACTCTGGACCTTTCTTATTTAATCAATTCACCGCAAGTGATGTTAAAAAGAGTATTCTATCCATTCAGTCAAATGCCATGGGTGGTGATAGCATTAGTAGGAAAATGATTTCACTAATTGTGGATGAAATCCTACCCATCATTTGTCATATCCTCAATTATTCCATTTCCCAAAGAGACTTCCCTTCCATATGGAAAGAAGCTCAGATCATCCCTTTGCCTAAGAAATCCAATCCTACGTCCTTCTCCGAGTACCGCCCAATCTCTATCTTACCTTTCCTATCCAAAGTCCTTGAGCGTCTAGTCCATGATCAACTAAATTCATTCCTTACCCGCTATAATCTGTTGAATCCTATGCAATCCGGTTTTCGTCCTGGTCACAGCACTGTCACTACTCTTGTCAAGATTACTGATGACATTAGACTAGGCATGGAAACCGGGCAGCTTACTATTCTAACGCTACTGGATTTTAGCAATGCATTCAACACGGTAGATTTTGATATCCTTTTAGGGACGCTCAGCTCTATTAACATATCTCCTTCGGTGGTTGATTGGTTTCGCAGCTATTTGCATGGGCGTCGGCAACGAGTTCGGGTAGATGATACGTTCTCTGCCTGGTGCAACTTAAGTGCTGGCGTTCCTCAAGGCGGTGTGCTATCTCCACTTCTCTTTTCCATATTTATTAATTCAATTTCTCATTCTCTTTCTTCTTTCTACCACCTTTACGCAGACGATCTCCAAATCTACACTCAGGCTCCCATCGAGAACTTGGCAGAAGCTATTGATAAAACTAATTGTGACTTGTGTCGTATAGCTGATTGGAGTAAGCGCTTCGGGTTGAGGGTCAACCCCAGTAAGACGCAAGTCATAATTGTAGGTAGCTCGAGAATGGTTGCAAAGCTTGACTTTACCACGCTTCCGGATATAGTATTCTGCGGTTCCATTATACCATTTAGCAACGAAGTAAAAAATCTAGGTCTTATACTCGATAGTACTCTCTCATGGGGCCCCCAGATGGCGTCTGTAAGTAGAAGGATTTTCGCTTCGGGTGCCTCACTAAGAAGGTTACGCAATTTTATTCCTACTGCTACTAAAGTTACGCTTGCACAATCCCTTCTTCTCCCAATCCTGGACTATGCCGATGTCTGCTATCTTGACCTCACAGCAGACCAGTTGAGTAAACTTGAGCGTCTTCAAAATTACTGTATAAGGTTCATTTTCGGTCTTCGAAAATACGACCATGTCTCCCATTTTCGTAAAAAGCTCAAGTGGTTGCCAATTCGCCTTCGTCGGAACACTCACATTCTTACTTTTCTGTACAATGTTCTTTTCAAACCTTCTACTCCTGTTTACTTGAAGGAACGTTTTCTTCCTCTATATTGCTCTGATAATCACTATTTAAGATCTTCTGAAAACCTACTATTAAGTTTTCCTCAGCACAAAACCAGCTTTTATGATAAGTCATTATCCGTAGAAGCTGTGCGTCTGTGGAATAGTCTCCCAGCTAATATTAGGCAGGCACAGTCTATCACTTCATTCAAGACAATGGTCAAAAACTTTTATCTGACTGACTCTGCCAACTGCTGAATGTAAGTCTAATATCATATTCATTGGTTATATATTGTATTTATCTATATATGTAGGTATTTACATGTATTTATTTATATATAATACATATGTATGTATATAGATGTATTTATGTGTGTAAACATGTGTAGATATGTAAGCCTTATTATTAGGTGTATGTATATTTTCATGTATTATTGTTTTATTAGTAAAGTTTGTAGTTTATGTTATGGTTCTTATTTTGATTAATAATAATAATTGTTTTTGTCTCACTTATAATCACACCACCGACCTTGCTCAGCACGCATCTCCCTTTCTCCATCCAAAGGTTGACTGGAAGAAATCGCTTTTAGCGATAAGTCCGCCCATTGTACTGTAGTTTTAAGTGTTTACTGTTTCTTAAGTTAGTTTTAATTGGTGTACAATAAAGAATTTTGTATTGTATTGTATTGTATAGCCTCGAAACTTCGTCACCGCCCAGACGACCGCTAAGGCTTCGCGCTCGGTGGTAGTGTAGTTCCGTTCGGCTGGCTCCAGTAATCGGCTTGCGTATTCCACTGGTCTTTCGTCAGACCCCTCCCTCCCCCTGCATCAGAACAGCTCCAAGGCAGTAGCCGCTGCTATCTGTTCTGAGCGTAAAGGGCTCCGATTCGTCAGCCTGTCGAAGGATTGGCGCGGCTACAAGTAGCCTCTTGATCCCTTCAAATGCAGAGTGCTGCTCATCACGCCATTCCCAAATGCTATTCTTCTTCAACAGGTTGGTCAAGGGTCTTGCAACGGAAGCGAAGTTGGGGATAAATCAGCGAAACCAACTGGTCATCGCTACAAAACTCTTAAGTTGTTTAATGTTCTTCGGAGGTGCCATGTCTGCAATAGCAGCGGTCTTCTCCGGATCTACACGAAGTCCACCGGGAACGATGATATGACCAAGGAACTTAACAGTGTCGCAGGCAAAGCAACTCTTCTTGCGATTGATCCGTAGTTCAAACATCGCTAGCCTGTCCAGAACCACCTTCAGGTCTTCCAGGTGATGTTCATAGGTCTCGGACAGGATGACTAGGTCGTCAAGATAAGCCAGGATGCGGACTGGTCTACTGCTCTGGAGGTTAGATAGCGCTCCGGTCTCAGTCTCTACTCCTTTTACCTGCTTCCCTACGAATAAATTCGACTTCAGTCTGTCGATGAGCCTCTGGAATGTTGCGCCTGAGTTTCTCAGTCCCATGGGCATTCTTTTAAATCGGAATGTCCCGGAGGGCGTGATGAAGGACGTTTTGTCCCGGTCTTCCTCGGCTACAGCTACGTGAAAATACCCTGACTGAAGATCTAGAGTGGACATGAAGCTGGTGGTCTTGGCAGCATGAAGCACGTCTTCTATTCTGGGCAGCGGGTACCTGTCTGGCTCCGTAGCCATATTGTGCTTCCAGTAGTCCACGCATAGTCGCAAGCCACCATCTTTCTTTGGGACAAGGACTACGTTCGCAGCCCAGGGCGACTCACACTCTTAAATTATATCCGCTTTTAGCAGCTTCTGCAACTCCAGGTCTAAGATCTCCTTCCTGTTCTGCGACAACCGGTACGGCGGCGAGGCGATAGGTTCTTGCGCATCATCGTCTCGGATCCGGTGAGTGGCGTAGGTAGTGGGAGGTCCCTCTGAGGCAAAGCGATCAGCTCTACTTACGATAAGTTCGTTCAGTTCGGTCCTTTGAGCAGGCGTTAGCGTATATCCTTCATCCTCCCTCAGCTTCAGGCTCTCGACGTCAACGTGCATCAGCTCTGCATAGGCGATGGGTGGTAATGCTGGTGGATGAAGTTCATACGAATCGACAAACGAATACTTAACATTACTTGCATCAGCAAAGCACCAGATGCCTTGCGGAAGGTCCAGCATGACGTCAGCGCACACAATGAAATCTCGTCCGAGGAGTGTCCTATTATTAGCTCCTGGTAAGACCAAAAACGTGGTAAGTATGCTGCGTCCCTGTAAAATAACCAAAGTCTCGCAGGTCAATGCCCTTCTTATCTGTTGGGTTCCGTCGGCAAGTACTATAGTGCGACGCCTCTCTAAGAACTTCACACCGCTAGCAATGAGTATGTCATAGAGGCCGGCACTGGCGATGCTATGAGTTGCGCCGGTATCTAGCACAGCGACACCCTCACGGCCAGCTACTTTAATACGCACCATCGGACGTGACCTATCCGAACACTCTGACTCGATATTCTGGAACTCAGTTTTATGATTAGGGTCTCTACTTTTAGACTTAGAACTACACGTCTCGCACTTCGAACGTACTGTACCAGGTCTACCACATCCGTAACAATATAAAGAATTGCCTCTATCGGAAGTAGACGAGTCGGCGTGATCGCCATTTTTATTCGGTTCGGCTTTAGAAGTGAACCTACAATTTTCCGCAATATGCCCAAAACGGCGGCACATTGAGCAACGTGGTCGGTCATGCTTCTTCGTAACATTCGGCGAACCGTCAGTAACAATACGCGGGTCAGTAACAATACACATGTTCGAACTCGACGGGTTAAGACTACGCATGTCGGAACTTGACGGGTTAACAGTACGCGTGTCAGCACTCGCGGTGTTAACTCTGTCACAGGAATTATTATTATTCTTACTAGAATGACTAGCATGCATCGCTACCGTGGGCGTGTTAGATAAGTTGTTAAGGATTACCTCGCTCAACGATTCCTCCACGTACCTCGCTCGTTCAAGAAGTTGGTCCGGGTCCGTAACAGAATCTCGCGGCAACCTCTTCCTGATTTTACGATTTAACAGTCCGTATATTATATCTGTTTGCATTATCACTGGTACTTCGTAAGGTAACTGCGCGAATTTAGCACGAACTCGCGAAATAAACGACTCGGTACGATCGCCGGCACTTTGATCTTGCGCGAAGATATCTCTAAACACTTTGTGAGGCGGGCGCGGCGCGCCGTACACGGTGCGGAGTCGACGAATGGCCTCTTCCCATGAAGTCACCGACGACTTAACGCCACGCCAAAACACGGCGGCTTGGTCGGTGAGAAGTAGTGCTAAGCCACGTAGACCGTGTTCGTCGCTTATCATGGTGCATTCTTTGTACACGGTGATAGCGTCGACGAAGGCTTCGAACTCGTCGGCGGAGCGGGAAACACCATCGAAACGCGCGGTGCAGCGGGAAAAATTCCCGGTCGGCGTCGGGGAGAACATATTGTTGGACGACGGAGTCGGCGTCGGCCCGTTGACTTCACCGCTTGGGGGAGGTGTAGCAGCTGCGGCATTCCTCATCACGTTGGAGATGAGCCTCGCGAGCTGGTCTTCTGTGATGGCAAAGATATCGTCGCGGCGAACCTCCGGTGCGTGGGATGACGTCGTTGGCGCGAAAGTCGAGCGTTCAGGCGCGGGGTCAACGTCCTCTTCGCGTCTTTGCTGCTCGTCGTCGCTCTCGACATTGTGGTCGTCTCTTTTCTTATTATTTCTAGTCTGCGGCGTGTTGGTTGTGTATTGAGCACGTCGCTGCGGTCGAAACGTTCTGACGCGCGACGGAAATAAAAAATAAAATCACAACACGCGTTTGTACAGTTTTTAGAGCTAGAGCGAGTCCATTTGAGTTTTAACTCAAGCCGCTAGTTGGGCGCAATATGACTTGTGAACTGGCAGGGTTAGCTCAGCGGCGGTGTTGTATCCTGTCCGGGGATTGTAATGATACACTCGCGTATCTGTAGAAAATAGTTTTAATCACAAGATAGGTTACATTACAATTGTCATGAGACGGCGGAACACGGAACAAGAATTCGCGCGCGCCGGTAGAGTCGCGTGAGCGCAGCTTTGAGACCTGCGCGCGACTGTCCTTCTCGGACGAGCCAGGAGCGTGGAGGAAGAGCGCGGGGGGTAGACCCGGGGCCCGGGCAGCGATGCACGCGTCTATATCTACATCTGTATAGCTGCACTCGCGTATAGCTATGTGCCTATATGCGTGCCGTCACATGCATCTATTAAATTTCGTGTCTGGGCCGTTATACACTGACGGATATATACTTTTTGAAAATTTCAAGTATGTACCTATAACGGTTAAGAAGATACAGATCTGTAAAGTGCGCACATATAGACACACGGACGGACGGACGGACGGACGGACAGACGAACAGACAACAAAGTCTCAGAAAGTGTTCATTTGGTAGCCTTTGGGTTCGGAACCCTAAAAAAATTGACTTTAAATGCCGCGCTAAAGTGAAAATATTCACTAGTAATAATGATGTCATCAAGGTATCAAAGGACAATGTCCAAAATGGCCCTGTTCAATTAAAGAATATGACACACACGATAATTATTTGTCTATTTTATTACAATAATTCCAAATACTTTTATAACACGGACTAGTTGTATTCAAAAATGAATATAAAAAAGTATTATTTGCGATAATTAACATTACTTGCCGCCATATGGCCTACAGAGTACTGAATCACTCTACTACGTTATAAGAGGCACTTCCCTATATTGTTGAAACCCGAATTATGAAAGCACTGTGTAGCCAACCTAACAACGGAAAGTATTATTTACGTAGTAACTATTATATAATCTGTGGTATTATGCTTATAAATTTTTTTTTGCAGTGTTGGTTGGTACAAAGTACGTTCATAATTCTGAGTTATTTAATAATGTATGCTGTGTCGCGGGACTGAAATGGCAACCATCTTCGACAAATGTCATGTCATGTCAAAAAATATTAGGTATGTTTAAAAAAGTTTGCACCCTAACAAGACTTTGCCCGGTAGAACATTCCTGTGAAGACAAATTATTTATATTTATATATAATTATTAATTATAATTATTAATATACAATTATTTATTGAGGGCCCGGTGGCGTAATTGGGAGAACGGTCGGCTTTGATGCCGTGGTACCGAGTTCAAACCGCCGTGAACCAATGAATTTTTCTATCGAAAAATATATGTGCGCTTCTCACAGCGGCCCGGCCCTCCGGTGAAGGAAAACATCGTTAAGAAACCAATAACCCCCGCATGGTGGTAGAACATATCTAGTGTCCGCCTGGCCAGCTACCACCCTCAAGTCAGAAAATCTGTCGCCAAACATCTAATGTGTTCCGGCAGCTATCCTTGAGAGCTAGTTCCCATTCTAGTCCACTTCTCTATCTTCGACCGCATCATCACTTAGCAACAGGTGAGATAGTGGTCAAACGCTTGCCAATAAGATATAAAAAAAAATATCCTCACCTTTATTTCTATCTCGCTCACAGTTACCATAAGAATATCTTATATGCAATAGCAACCTCCATTGTGTATAATCTTCTTGGGACTCTTCTACTAAAACTAGTACATTCTCCTATGTTTGAGGTATTTATCTCCATATCTCTGGTGATACTAATCAGATCTCGATAAAATTAAAATGGGACCACCTCGGAAACGTATCCTACCTATTAAAAAAAGAATCATTTGAATCCGTTCACAATTGATGGAGAAATCGCGTAACATACACACAAAAAAAAAAAAAAAAAACATACAGACGAATTGAGAACCTCCTCCTTTTTTGTGAAGTCGGTTAAAAATACACAATGATCTAAATATCAGTTACACGACCAAAATATATTAAAAAATAACAGACATGGTCATATTTGCGCAAACCAAATATGAACCTAAGGCAGAAGTTCTGAAGCCGCTCAAGTTTATTTAGCTGGTCTTCTGTTAAATCTAGATAGCAGGCGTCAGCATAATCAAGAATAGGAAGCAATAGTGATTGTGCTAACGCAACTTTGGTTGCAGTTGGGAGAAAACTTTGGAGGCGTTTTAATGAGCCTGCAGAAGCAAAAATTTTACGCCCAACATCTTCTAACTGTGGACCCCATGACAGCGTTTCATCAATTATAAGTCCAAGATTCTTTACTTGTGTGCTGTATGGAACCGTTATGTCATTAAAAATAACTACAGGGAGTGTCCTGCGCTCGAGCTTGCATAACATGCGAGAACTGCCTATGATTATGACTTGGGTTTTGGTAGGATTCACTTGAAGTCCAAAGGCTTTGCTCCACGAAGCTATGCGTCTTAAACCTTCGTTAATTGTGTTCACACAACCGCGTAACTGATCTGGGGGGGTGCTTGAGAGTATATTTGTGAATCGTCAGCATATAGGTGGTAGGGAGAAGAGAGGTTAGAAGAAATAGAATTTATGAAAATGGAAAAAAATAGGGGAGATAGAACGCCGCCCTGCAGGACGCCAGCTGAAGTGCTACACCATGAAGAAAACAAATCTTCAAGGCGAACCCTCTGCCGACGCTCAGGTATGAACGAAAGAACTCAATGACGGTTACAACAAATAATAAACATTTTATTAATTTCATTTATTTTCGTATACGAAACCACAAACTGAGCCCCGCAGCTCCGTCTGCATTAAAAAGTATTCTATGTCCTATTCTATAATATTAGGTATACTAGAGTAATATTTAAACAAAATCAGTCTACTGACTAGATTGATCGTGAAGAGATTAAAATTAAAAATGTATTATTCAATAATTATGCTGTAAAATTGTGAGAAAAAACCTTATGCCTTAACAATTATGCCCAATTATAGTTATGCGTTTATAATAGTATTCTTTAGAATAATATGCTAGAAATGTTTATGCTAACAGTAATAATGGCAAGAAAAATATGCCAAATAACTTTATGCCAAGATAATGAATGCTTATATGTAATTAGGAGAAACTACATTATTCTAAACCTATATTATATCTATATTTTCACAAAAAATATTATGCGAAACAATAGGGAACCTAGTACGTATAGGTATTTTCTGATGATGATGATTTTTAGGGTTCCGTAGCCGAATGGCAAAAAACGGATCCCTTATAGGTTCGTTATGTCTGTCTGTCTGTCTGTCTGTCAGTCCGTCCGTATGTCACATCCATTTTATTCCGAAACTGTTAGTACTACAGAATTGAAACTTGGTAGATAGATGTATTCTGTAAACCGTTTTCCTATTTGTATAAAAAAATAAAAAAATATAAAAGTTTAAGGGGGGCATCCCATACATGGAACTGAAACAAAAAAAAAAAATTTTCTTCAAACCTACACGTGGGGTGTCTATGGATAGGTCTTCAAAAATGACTTGAGGTTTGAGGTTTCTAAAATCATTTTTTCTCAAAGTCAATCATTTGAAAGATAGGCGCGTCTAAAGTGGTAAAATGTGTGCCCCCCCCCCCCCCCCCCCTCTAACTTTTAAAGTATGGGAGTGAAAAATATATGCTGTAGATCTCAATAAAAACTAACAATGAAAATTGGTTTCAACGAGATACAATCAGCAGTTTTAGAGATATGGGGACCGCAAAGATACTTGCCGCTTTGTTTTTCATACAAACACTATGAAAAACAAAGTTAATTTTGTAGTTGCGAAAAATCATAGTTACGGTATACTTAACTGTGTTACGGAACCCTACGAGTGCGAGTCTGACTTGCACTTGGCCAGTTTATTTTTAATTTAGTTTCAATTATAGGGAGCCCCCCTTAATACTTTTTATATTTATATATTTATATATTTATATATAATACTAGCAGCCCGCCCCGGCTTCGCACGGGTAGAATATATATGCCTACAAAATTTGCATCAGTTTGTTGCATCGAATATTAATCATATTTCATCCAATTTACACAAAACCTTAACGAATTATGCACCTAAACCTTCCTCATAAACATTCTGGCTATTGGTGAAAACCGCATGATAATCCGTTCAGAAGCTATTGAGATTATTGCGAACAGACAGACAAACGCAGTGATGGACATTGTTTTATAATACTTACGTAGTGATATTGGACGGCCCTTTGGCGTAAAGGATAGTTACCCTGATTCTGACCCGAGGGTCGTTGATTCTAATCCTGGCTAGATACCTACAATGAAAGTTTAAAGTGCATTCATGAATCATGGGTTTTCGTGGGATCATTAAATCTACCAATAATTAAGATAGTTTAAAAACTAAAACAACTGACTTCAATGCCCGCGAGTCAATATCAGTAGCAAGTTTGAGACGTTTATCGTCATATCTCTGAAGATACTTATCACATCTCAATGAAATTACAATGGGATCAGCTCGGAAACGTACCCTACCGATTACAAAAATAATAATTCGAATCGATTTACAATTGACAAAGTAATCGCGTAACATACACACACAAAAGAGAGAGAAAAAAGAAACATACAGACGAATTGAGAACTTCCTTTTTTTTGGAAGTCGGTTGAAAAGTAGCTTACCACCAAGGAGAACATCTGCCGCCGTAACCTCACGGCGTTCCCCGACGCAAAAAGTAGGGGTATTATACGTTCAACGTGTGTATCTGTGTGTCTGTCTGTAGCATCTTAGCACCCAACCGGATGAACCGATTTTGATTTTACTATTGATAGTTTTTTTTTTATAGATGTCTTCATCGAGAGTGTTCTTAGCTTTGATTCATGAAAATTCGTTCAATTTTTATAAAACTATGATCTTTAATCAACTTTCATAGGTCTGATCAATTCGATATATATCGATATATTGTAAGAACATGGAAGCATTGACCTGATGCTAGGACATCTCCTGGACTCTACAGAATACTCAGTTCCTCACCAACTTACAGCTCAGATTTTAAGTGTCTTGTTTAGAGTCAGTGGAATGCTTTTAATGAAAAGATTATACATAGATCAGTCGGGGTGGTTTAAAATATTATATATATAGATCATTATTATTTTATACAATAGATCATATATAATATTAGTAGGATATTGACTTCAAATTGATTGTGATCGGTGGGGATCTACAGAAAAGCTAAGCTTATAATAATATTATCGCAGTAACTATGACCTATTCTGTGGTTTGACTGCAAATATTTTATTAATTTTGCGATGCGTGTATGTGAAATCCGTGATATCTTCTAGTGTTTTCATTAGAACTATATACTGTAAAGGACAATTTTAATCTATAATATGTGGCCAAGCTAATTAACGTAATTTTTTAGATAAGGATTAATACTATATACTTGAAAATAGCCCTGGAACTTATGTAATATTTTTTAACAAAACATTAAAGATTAAAATGGTTGTTGTGAGTCAACCTTCAGAGATAGATATATGCTGTCGCGGACTTTTTTGTAGGTCTTATTAAGTTGTACATTTCTTTCATAGAAAATATTCTTCCATCTGTTTTCAATTGCGCAGCGTTCGTAAGAAACGTGTTTTATCGACCGTTTTTTTTTTCGACTTAGGTTGCAAATTAGGTCTCCACGAATGTACCTTTGATTTAAACGGGATAATATATAGCCTATTTTCATTTCGAAAGACCATATATTAGTGAAAGAAATTTTTTAATCGGTCCAGTAGTTTTTGAGCCAAATCATTACAAACATAGAAAAATACAAAAATACAAATGTTGTCTCTTTATAATATTAGTATAGAAGTATAGATAGTATAGATAATATTATTTTTTCTAATAAATAGTATTGTATAAACATCGTAAAGCGGTTCACAGAATACATCTACCTACCAAGTCTCAACTGTGTAGTCTTAAAAGTTTCGGAAAAAAGTGACTGCGACTTACCGACAGACAGACAGACAGACATGACGAATCTATAAGGGTTACGTTTTTTGACATCCGGAACCTTAATGATGATTCTAGAGCCACTACCATTTAACCGAAGATTTGCCAAGCGACATGCGATACGCACTTTATATGTGAAATATTATATGTGAACTAGAAATACCCCGAGGGGCGCAGTTATAAATAAAATAAGATAACCGTAAACTTATCTCTTGACCCCTTTGTCTTACTTTAGTATAAATAATACATATTTTAGAACATGGAGAACAATTTCACAACAACCGCGAAGTGAACTACTCGATAAAATGAAGAGTTTGTTATTAATTTTTGTGTTAATTGCAGTGTGCTTTGCAAGAAGTAAGTTATTTTGCGATATTTAAAATATTAATATTTAATTTAATATATTTGAGTAAAATATATAGGAAACATAGTAAATATGTAATCGTCACTTTGACCGAAGGCTTACTATCTCACCTGTTGTTGAGTGGCTTTTTTTGTATGGTGACAGATTTTCTGACTTGTTGGTAATAGCTGGGCTGGGCGGTTAACTATCTTTTTTGTATGCCATATAGGTAAGCGTTTGACCACTATCTCCCCTGATGTTAAGTGACGATGCGGTCGACGATGTAGCACGCTTACCTAGTAGATACCTGTTCACTCGCGATTTGAAGACCCCCGGGTTGTAGTTATATGGGAACACAGACGCCGGCAAGGAATTCCATTCCTTGGGTGTACGTATGATGAATGAAGAAGCATAATGTTTCATTCGGGAGGATGGAATATCCACCATAAAGTGTTGGTGCACATTGGTACGCCTGGTTGTCCGACATAAGAAAGGAGATGGTGGTACTAGTTCGTGAAATTGGGTAGCACACTCTCCAAAATGTATCTGAAAGAAAATCGATAAACTAGCGACTAGTGACTGCATGGTGGTAGGACACTATCTAGTGACCGCCTGGTCAGCTACCACCCTCATGTTATAAAATCTGTCGCCAAACATCTTGTGTGTTCCGGTAGCTATCCTTGAGAGCCAGTTCTAGGCCTAGCGTGCTTACTATCCAAGACCGCGTCATCACCTACCAAAAGGTGAGATAGTGGTCAAAACGCTAGCTTGTGATGTGATATAAAAAAAAATCGGCGATGCTCTAGCAAGACTTAGGGGTGTTTTTCCAGTCGATTTCTGGAGTATTTATGTCGAGTAAGATCTAGATCTTACCACCATGCCGGGGCCGCTACTACATTGATGCTACACCCGCACCTGTATACTTCCAGCTTGCTAAGCTGGAGGTTTGCAGCTGCTATGAAATGCGCATAAAAACTTTTTGATAGAAAAAGCTGTTGGTGTACGGCGGGATTTATACTCACTATATCTGAAGTTACACACAGCCGACCATTCTCCCAATACACCATCACCACCAATGAGTCAAATATGTTTTTTTTAGTTAATACAAATATTTTACAGTTATAATTAATAGTTGAATGAGTAAGCTAAGATGGATCAATGATATACGCAAGCTTGCTGGCAGCAGCTGGAAAGTGCTGAAAATTGAGGTCAGTGGCGTACCATAGGTGAGGCCTATGTCCAGCTGTGGACAGAGATAGGTTGACGATGATGATGAGTGAGCCAACTGTTGAGTGTGTGTATAAAGGTACACCGCGGCGTCCTGCGTCGCGTTCGCGTTCTCGATCTGATTTTCAATCGTTTTCTGATCGCCGTAGATCGCGTTTGATGTGAATCAGTCGGTACAAATACTACTGCGCTATCTGATCGCAGCTTAGATCGCGCACGTAGGATGCCGCGGTGTGGTCGTACGGTAATAGTTATTGTTTTGAAACTTACGTTTTATTGCGTTTTATATATGTTTAAAGTTAAAAGAGAGATCGTAAATTAAAACAATACAAAGTATTTGACTAACAGTATATTACGATACGTGTGACTTAAGTAGTCGATTATTGCACGGCGTGAAGTTCGGCCGTGCGATAAAGACAACTTAAGTCACGAGTATCGTATACTATTTTTATAACAGTCTGACCTAAACCAGCACTTTACGCACGCTGTTCCGTGCAATAATCGACTATTTAAGTCACGGAAAAGCGTGTGCAATGTGCGGGTTTAGGTCACACTGTGCTATAAATAATATTTTTCAGATCGGATATGTGACAAGCCGCTTGAACCAGGTCTTTGTCTGGCCTACATCCCAAGGTAAAAAGTAAAATTGTTTTTATATATAATTTTTTTAAATGTATAAATAAATAAAATAATGTTTATTGACCCAATCAAGCTATAATTAATATATTGATGTAACATTGTGGCTTGTTTATTGTTGTATCTTCTTACTCACAAAACCTACACTAGGCAATTATAGTGCCTGTGCTGTAGGTTCTGTACTACCTTCGAAGTTTGCTATATCATACAGGCTAGCATTTAAACATTATCTCACCTGTGAAGTGATGATGCGGTCGAGGATGGTAGCATCACAAAAATGTTTTCCTACCCCGGAGGGCTACTGTGAAAAGCACAAATATTTTTTTTGATGGATAAATCCTTTTGTGCACGGCGGAGATTGAACTCCGTACTTAAAGGCGACAATTCTTCCTCACTACACCACTGAGCCCTTAAAATCTCGTTTTTAATATAATAAGCATCCTGGCCCAACAGACATGTCTTATCACAATCTTTCCTTCCTTCCTTTGAATCCTCACAATCTCTTTGAAACGGGGGTGCACAGACAGAAGGTTTTTCAGAGAGCCATGGAGCATACTCGGTGTAATGCTGAACGATTTTGAATTAAATTTGACACACAGATAGTTTATGACCTAGATTAGCAGAATATATTTTTTTAATATTTTTTTAATGCTTTATAGGCAAGCGTTTGACCACTATCTCACCTGATGTTAAGTGACAATGCGGTCGACGATGTAGCACGCTTACCTAGTATATACCTGTTCACTCGCGATTTGAAGACCCCCGGGTTGTAGCTATCGGGAAACACAGACACCGGCAAGGAGTTCCATTATTTGGCGGATCGTATTATGTAGGACGAAGCAAAACGCTTCGTGCGTGTAGATGGAACGTCCACCATGAAGCGGTGGCGCACATCGGTACGTCTGGTTGTCCGATAGAAGAAAGGGGATGGCGGTACTAACTCGTGCAATTGGGTGGCACACTCTCCGAAATGTATCCGATAGAAAACCGATAAACTAGCGACTTTGAGGCGATGCTCTAGGCTCTGGAGCCTTTTCCCTACAAGTTCGTCGTCATTTATAAGTCTCTTAGTTCTCCTCTCAATTACTTCCAGCGCCTCCAGCTGATATTTGGCTGACCCATCCCAGAGGTGAGAACAGTACTCCATACATGAACAGACTTGTGCTTGATACAAGTTGAGCAGCTGTCCCGGTGTGAAGTACTGTCTCACCTAAGCCAGAATACCAAGCTTTTTTGAAGCCAACTGGGCATTGGACTCGATGTAGGATCCAAAGTTGAGCGGGGGTGTTAAAGAGACGCCAAGAAGCTCAAGGTGGTCAGTTATCGGTACGGACATATTTCGAAAAGTAGGTGTCAATTGAAATGGACTCCTTTTGGCGGAGAATAGACACGCCTGGGTCTTAGCAGCATTGAACTTTACCAGATTGGCATCACCCCAATCGGAGACAGCCTTTAGGGACAAGTTCATGCACTCGACCATCGCCTCCCTAAGACATTGGATTTCAGCTGCACTGGTCCGTGCACTGGATGTATAGCTCACTACAACAGTGCTGTCGTCTGCATACCCAAAGATACCGGGCTTTAGCAGATCGTTGATATGCAGCAGAAATAGGGTTGCGGAGAGCACCGATCCCTGAGGGACCCCGGTATTTATTGCCAATTGGTCAGAAAAGCAGCCATCAATGACAACTCTTATCGACCGCTCCCTTAGAAAATCCGAAATCCAGACACAAAAACCAGTGGGTAGTCCGTATGATGGAAGCTTGTTTATAAGACTATCGTGCCAAACCCTGTCAAAGGCTTTTGAGATATCAAGGGAAACCGCAAGCGCTTCCCAATGATTCTCTATAGCCTCACTCCAGATCTGCAAGGCATACGCTAGAAGATCCCCAGTGGACCGATTTCGGCGAAATCCGTATTGTCGGTCACTGAGGAGATCATTCGTTTCTAGGTATGCCAGGAGCCGGTTGTTCAGTACACGTTCCATAGTCTTGCAGAGTATGGACGTGACCGAAATTGGCCTGTAGTTGGCAGGGTCAGCACGACTGCCTTTTTTGGGCACGGGTTGCACGTTGGCAAGCTTCCATGATCTTGGTACTTCACCAGTTGTCATAGAGAGGTGAAAGAGGCGTGTCAAGATAGGAGCGAGTTCAGGCGCACAGGTTTTCAAAACTATAGCTGGAATCCCATCAGGACCGCTGGCTTTGTTCACGTCTAGATTTTGCAGCGTTTTTCAAACCTCAGTTTGACGGATGCGTATTTCTGACATATTTGTCACACATCTAGGTAGACTAGGAGGTGTCTCACCGGCAGTATCTAGACGTGAAGATTCCGCAAACAGAGAAGCAAATAGATTTGCCTTCTCTTTGGCGGTGTGAGCCAACGTCCTGTCAGGATTCAGCAGTGGGGGAAGTGAGGGGCGGCAGAAGTTTGACTCGACCGACTTAGCCAGGGACCAAAATGCTTTACTACCCGCAGGGTACGAAGATAGTTTAGTCCCTATCCGGCCTATGTGATCGAATCGGGCCTTCCGTAGAGCCTTCTTGCAGGACTTGGCAGCCTTGTTGAATGCTTTTTTCTTTGCTGAGAGATCCTTGGCCTTGCGGTTTTGAGCGTCAACCCAAGCCAGGTATGCTTTTTGTTTCAGCGCTTCAGTACTTCCACACTCAGCTCCAAACCAGGGTTGAGCTTTGCCTGACATTGCCGTATCAGAGAATGGAATATAATACTCCATTCCTTGACGCAGCACATCCGTCACAGCGTCCGCACAAACCGAAGGATCGTCAGAAGAAAAACAAACAGGCCGCCAAGGATAAGATGCAAAGAACGACCGCATCTCATCCCAATCTGCTGACTTGTATCGCCACACCCGCCGAGTGCCTCTAGGGCTGGGATCGGGCGGGGAGTAGACAGATACAGATTTCACCAGACAGTGGTCGGAGCTACCTAGCGGTGATGATACCGACACTGAGTAACGGTCTGGATCAGTCGTCAGCAGAAGGTCCAAGCAATTGGCTGTATGGCTGTCAACATCAGGAACCCGCGTTGCCTCCTGAACCAGCCGAGTGAGATTTAACGCTAAAGCTGGTTTTTGCGTCTCTCTCCCAGCGTGGTCGGTGCACTGGTGTAGGAAGAGCCATTCCTGGTGGTGGGCATTAAAGTCACCCAGTAACACTAGTTGGGCTGAAGGGTATTTATGTTGAGCAGCATCCGCCACCTCACTTAAGTACTCTGTGAGCCTGCTCGTCTCCTGGTCTCCAGTGTGTGACCGGTAGACACAGGCATAGAAAAGTTTCTCTAGGCCTGTGTCAACCAGTATCCAAAGCACAGAGTATCGGGGTCTTCGAGGTATCGAAGACGCCGACAGCAGATGTCGTTCCGAACATACGCGCGCACACCTGACCGAGCTTTAAAATTGTGCTCAAGGGTGTAGCCGGGGTACGTAAGGTACGCCACGTCGGAAGGACATCGTATCTGCGTCTCCGATAGAAACAAGAGTGCCGGTTTATCAGTCTCAAGGTGATGGTGGACTGCCTGGAGATTGGAGTGCAAACCTCTGATGTTTGTGAGGTGCACTTTGAAGGAGAGGGCGTGCATCCGCTGTTTAACGTTACTCTTGTTTCTACTTTTTCTCATAATGGTTATCGGAGTGCAGGTAAGAAGTGAAGCGAGACGCCCTGCTGCTGACCATCAGACAAACACCGGTACACCACATCTGAGGGGGGACCAGTCTGGAGACTGCGGGGACGCCCGAGCCCCTCCGAGGATGTCCATAGGGCCCTCTCCTCCGGTCGCCAACCGGCACTATGGCGCATCTCGGGATTTTTGGACAGTTGGCGGGGCAGCCTTTCACGTGTGGCTGGCACGCTACTTGGGCCCCCTATTGACTGCGGTCGGCCAGCGGTGCACCGTGCCTCGGATCCCGCTACCCTCCGCGACTGGTCACCAGATGCGGTGGCGTCAGTATTTATCTGGTCGGTCTTACAGCAATGGCGCAACTGCTTCGACCCATCTCCTATTGTGGCTGCACCGGCCATCAATCACACCGTAAAACTAAAACGCTTGGCGGCATGGCTTTGGCCGGTGGGTGGTCACGAGCCGCGGCAAAAGCCTCCCACCGAGTCACCTAATTAGCACCACCCGGGGACCACGTGTAGGGATTCACATGTTGGGGTACTCTCCTACGGACGTGGGTGACTTGGCAGCCAAAAAAAAAAAAAAGATCTAATTACATAAAGATCTGCGGGCGCGATTTCAGTACTTTCAATTGTTTTTTGATCGCGTTTGGTGTGAACCAGTCGGTACAAATACTAATGCGCTATCTGATCGCCGCCTAGATCGCGCACGCAGAACGCTGCGGTGTGTCCGTACCTTTACATAGTAAAATTAAATAATGCTAGCTAAAAAATTAGGACAATTTAAAAACTTAATTATTTATGATCGACCAAAACGAAAAAACCGCCTTCACATGCCACGATAGTCAAAGTAGCTAGTATATAATAATCATGCCATCAAGGTATACAAATTTCTTTATATTGTATATCTCCAAATCTCCGGCGATGATAATCACATCTCGATAAAATTTGAATGCAACCAAACGGAAGGCATAATAATCTCTCAAACAAAAAAAGGGTTTTGTAAGCAGTTAAGATTTGACGGAGTTCTGAGGTAAAAAAACATTTAAAAAAAATAAGCGTCGAATTGAGAACCTCCTCCTTATCTCCATATCTCTGGAGATACTCATCAAATCACGCACACCTACCCACACACTTACACACATCATCCACATCAAGGACAGGCAACTTTTACTTTCATAACCAATTTTAGATAAAATTATCTAAGTTACAACAGTACAATGCACGCAGTAAAAATCAATTACCAATGTATGAAAGTGGTAAATCACCAAACATTTAGATAAAATCTCTGTAGAAATCGCACCTCAGAGCCCCAAGTCACAGGCTTACCGCCTAGTTTGGGTCTCGCCGACAAAACAATTTGCATCTCACGTGTATCTCATATAATTTGTTCTTTGTTTTTTTTGTAATATATAGTTTATACAACTCAAATAAATAAAGCCCATTATCGCACAGCTACGGCTAGTTAAAGCGTTAGTGAACACATTGTTTAAACATATAATTACCTGTACTGTATAATAACTAAGAATGTTTAAAATTAGAAAATAAGGTTTCATTTGGTAAATAAACATTTTATCATTATCATCATTATCATTATCAAATCTCCATGAATTGCACAATGCGACCACCGTGAGGATATACCCTACCTATGATAAAAATATACATTCGAATCGGTTCAAAATTAATTGGCGGAATAATTGCGTGAAAAACATAAAAAAAAACATACAGACGAATTGAGAACCTCCTTCTTTTTGGGGAGTCGATCTCCTTCTTTTATGTTACGCGATTACTCCGTCAATTGTCAACCGATTTGAATGATTATTTTTATAATCGGTAGGGTTTGTTTACAAGGTAGTCCCATTGTAGTTTCATCGAGATCCGATGTGTATCTCCAGATATATAACGATAAACGTCTCAAACTTGCTACTGAAACTGACTCGCGCGGCATGGAAGATCTTAATTATTTATGGTATCGAGGGCTTCGTAACAAATCGGCGTACAAGCAAAAATGCGCACGCTTTTGCTCGTATGCCCATTTGTTATGAAGAGCCCTCATCGAAGGCTTCATAACAAATGGGCGTACAAGCAAAAATGCCGTTTTAAATTTTCTAATATACAAAACATGCTCTTGCTTGTACGCCCATTTGTTATGAAGCCATCGTTATAAGGTAACAGGACTAGCATGAAGCTCGCCTGATGGTAAGCGATGACGTCTACCTATTTCAGACGCAGCGTATATTCATACTTATATCTTATTTCAGATACGGGTTCAACGTCAACTCAGGAGGCTGTGAGAAGTTTATTTACGGTGGTTGTGGAGGCAACGATAATAAGTTTGGTACATTGGTCGAGTGCCAACAAGCTTGTGGGGGAAAGGACCTTATTTCGAGCGATATCTCGGAGAATTCCATTTTTTAAGTTACTATTATACATAAATACTTAATGATTTTATAATACAAGTCGTTTTAAATTTTATTGTCCTAATATTATTTAGTAGTAGTAAAAGTAATTAGATTAGATAAAATGTCGGGATGGAATTAGATAGACATGTCCACTATGTAAATTATGATATAATTAAGATACTTTCAATAATAAAAACTAAAACAACAGGCTTCCATGCCCCGCGAGTCAGTTTCGGTAGTAAGTTTCAGTCATGTCGTCATATCTCTACAGACACATCTCTCGTCCTCGTCTCTCTATCTTGATAAACTACTATGGGACTACCTTGAAAATGTACTCTATCAATTAAAAAAATAATCAATCCAATCTGTCCACAATAGGGATGTTGCCTGGGTAAAAATATAATAATTCTTATTAGTCTGTCAGTTGGATTATCAAAAAATATTGGACACATATTTTTTAATTTTGCAAATCAATAGAAATTGACAAAGATAAAGAGCTTCAAAGTGTGGGAGTGGGGGCTCGTGACGTAACCGCGAAAATGTAGTACAATTTTTAGCGGTTTGTGACGTCACGCGGAATTTCAAAGCTCTATATCTTCCTCATTATTTGTTAAATTGACAAATTAAAAAATACGTATCCAATATTTTTTTGATAATCTAATTGACGGACTAAAAAATATTTTTTTAGTAAACTAGCCTATTGACGGAATAATTGCGTAACATCATACATATGAAAAAAAAAACAGACAAATTGAGAACCTCCTCCTTTTTGGAAGTTGGTTGAAAAAATAATGGAATGGAGTTAGATATTCATAGAGTTATAGTTTTATTTTTATAGAGCTAGTTATACCTTATTTCACACACACTTTTTTGTATCTCTATGCAGGTGTAGCTAGTATTAATTTCATACATTTTACACCATATACAACAATAAGTAAATGTCAACAAGAAAATGGTCATCATCGTCATCATCATCATCATCATAAGCAGCCAGCATTTGTCCACTGCTGGACATAAGCCTCTCCTATGGGACGCAACTAAGCTCGATCTTCAGCTCCTTGTTTCCAACCGCTGCCAGCCAGCTTGCGTATCATCATCGCTCCACCTAGCTGGAGGGCGCCTTACACTACGTTTACCGAGCCGTGGTCTCCACTCTAGAACACGTCTTCTCTAACTCCAAAATGCTCATACTACTACTTAATTATTACTTACCCATGCTAGGCCTAACATGCTTTCATCCTCGACCGCATCATCACTTACCAGCAGGTGAGATAGTAGTCAAACTCTAGCCTATATGATATAAAAATAACCGGCCAAGTGCGTGTCGGACCACGCGCAATGTAGGATTCCCTAGTAGCCCGTTATTCAATGCAAGTCTTTGCCCGTTATAAACAAGCAACTAGGTACTTCGTCTTTGTCACTTTAAAGGATTTATTCTAAGTATTCTGTATTTGGTACAAAATTATCCAATACCCAAGTTCAACGACTATTACTGCTAAACGAATAAAGTTATCTCAACCGCTATAATTTTCCTTTAAAGTTCATAAAATGTGCTATTATCACGAATTTTTGCAGATTTTTCAAGGCAGCAGTTTAGCTTTTAGAGGGAAGGAGGGGGACGCCCTACTGGAACAATAATTTGTACTTTAAAGTTTTATATTTCGTAAATGGAGCATTCAATAGATAAATGCTTTTTGGAAACTCTTAAGTCATTTTAAAAGACCTATTCAACGATACCCCACACGATGGGGTAGATGATGAAAAAAAAACATCCCCACTTCTCATATAGGGGAGCTACCCTAAAAAAAAATATTATTCACAATTTATTTCAGCACTTTGTCGGCGTAATATATATACATATCCCCACAAAATTACAGTTTTCTAGTATTAACGGTCTCATAGCAAAACCTCTGACAGACAGACGGACATGAAACTATAAGGGTTCCTTGTCAGGACTACGGAACCCTAAAAATGAAATAAGTCCCAGTTAATTCTTATCCTAAACTTTTTTGTTTTCTCAATCTTGTGTAGTATCTCACTCGCATTCATTATTCTAGCATAATTTCTTCGAGAACATTCACAGAATCTACAAGCTGCAACTTTTTGATGCTACGTTTTCCTGCTACTAAACATTTACTGATTTTGAAGTATCAAAATTTAGCTAAAAAAAATAGTTATGAGTCTTTAATTTTTCATGGTCAACTACTATTACTATTTTTAACCCTTAAATCGGGATATTTATGTTTTTGATTATTTATGAGTTTCTACCATAGAGAAAGTATATATATGTAGAGAGAACATTAGCGTATGCGAATGAAATAGCTATAGAGATATAACCCGACTAAAACGATGAACACGTGATACATATGCCAGCTATAAGATAAAATGAACAACGTAATTTGGTCGGGTTATACATGACAGCGGGTGAGAGCCAATGGGTGTACTAGAACTTGGTTCCATACATTGCTGGAGCCAGTTTAATCACATACGCAGGTAAAGGATAAAAAATTATTGTTCATCTCGCTCTCTCGTACCAGTGATTGTATAGTTTTATCCTTCTCATATTATTATTGTTATTTAAATGCTACATCCGCTTAATATTCCATCCACGGTTTCCACTATTTCGGCTCTGTTGCAAGCGCCAAGATCGCGGATAAACTGCAGGTTGCAGGTAGAAGCAATGTTTACGACCAAACGAAACGGTCTACCCTTTTTCGCTCTGTTACGGACAATTGGGACCGCTACTTTGGTTTTTGCACGCACTCGAAACTCATAAAATACTCAAAAACATGATAAACATACCAATTTTAGTTTTATAATAGTAACAGAATAATAGAGTTCAGACAATAGTCCAACAACTTAACTGTCAATTGGGTCTGAAGACCTGCACAACAGGAAAACCTTTTTAGAGCAGAGCGCTGGTAGAACTATCACGTTTCCGAAGCCAGTTCTCAATCTGATAATAGTCGGAGATACTTAAAAATGTCGCGACGTCGTCGAAACGATAGAGCTACTCTAGGATATTATGTCATAAGTCTTGCTATTGCCATTGGAATATCCTAGGTTATTGTTCACATATTTCCTCTACATTAGAGATTAACAAGTTCTTGAGTGAAGGCTGTAGAAAGACAAGTGTAACGTGAAACGCTCTCAGACTAGGCAGAGCAATGAGCTCCGCGTAGTGGCTGACAAGAGCTATACAGATACTACAAACAAATCATAAGTCAGGAACTCGAATTCAGAACAAATTCCACAGAAACAGTGACCCCTTCTTCAAACCAAAACGACGTAGATTCAAAATAAGAATTACTTTCGAAGTTGCAAATAATTGGCTTGGACTTTGATTTAAATTCGGAACGAAAGCAGGGATTGGTTCGCGCATATGCTGTAATGTCTGTTATGACAGTAGAATCAAACAAGACAAATGTCCGACTAATGACGCGCTGGACACTACTTTTAACCCCTACTACATTGATTAAATCTCAAATTATAATTAGCAACAATGCCTTCCTGCGCGTTTAAAAGGTGCACAAATAGCTCTAAAACCAAAAACAAGTTCCATGGCATAAGTTTTCACTCGTAAGTATATCAAAATTAATAATTTTCTTTAAAATTCTTTCGATTTTAATTTCGCCATTTGTAGAAAGAAATAGAAATATACATTCGGATGAGTGCGAAGAGACAAGCATCGGAGCATGGGGCCTAAGAGTAAAACACATTGGTCGTGCAGATACGCCACTGCCTCTAATGACGTAACCTGATTTTTTGTAAAAAATAGTATAATTAATATCATAATAATAAGTACAATTTTATAGTTAAATGGGCATCTCCCGGATAGTTCCTCACAATTGTCACTGCGGCAGTGAAGTAGACAGATTAGGCCACCATGGCCTGTCATGCCGCCGCAGTGCAGGGCGTCTCTCACGTCACGCCTCTTTGAATGACGTCATTCGTCCGGCCCTTGCCACAGTGAACGTGCCGGCTATATTAGAGCCGAACGGTATATCACGTGACGATGGAGTCCCGACGGTATGACGTTGGTTCCGTGGTGCCGAGGGAGACCGTTGTGTGGGACCGTGGTGTGGGACGCGACGTGTGCTGACACGTTAGCAGCGTCCCACATATGCGGGACCTCACGAGCAGCGAGTGCGGCAGCGGATGCGGCAGAAACCCTCAAACGGAGGAAATATGCTGCCTTTGGTGATAGCTACATTTTTCTTCCGTTTGAGGTCGAAACAATGGGTCCGTGGGGTCGACATGCCCGGGGTTTTGTAAAGGAGCAGTCCAGACGTTTAATAGACGTCACTCATGACCAAAGAGCTGGCGCTTACCTCGGCCAACGGATTAGCCTAACAATTCAACGAGGTAACGTCGCCAGCTTTTTGGGAACGTTACCGGCAGACAGCTGCGACCTAGGTTCTGTTTTTTATTTATAACTATTTTAATTTTTATTTATAACATTTCATTTATTCACAGTTCAAATAGTTTTATTTATTTTTAAGTTGTATATTTGCTGTAAATATTTTATAGTAAAATGTAAGTATGATTAGCATATATAGAAGTTAACTAAACATATTATGTAGTGTTTAATATCTATATTATAATAATATATGGATAGGATATATAAATAAAACACTACATACATTCGGTAACTGATTTTTTATTTAATTAATTGTTTAATTTATTATTGTTTATAGAATCAAACGAATCACATAATATTTGTAATAATTTTCATAAACATTAGGCATATTCCATTTTGCAATGTTACTACATCTGCAGATTTAATCTATGACTGTTGTAATGTTCGGTTTACGGAGATAGCCGACGGCCGAACGCCAAGAATATCTCGTTCGCGCTACAGTCCGTGTATGTCTCTCTATCTCTGTTCTTCATGCACTTCAAGCTCGACATAAGAAATATACATAATTATAGATAGTGTGTGTTTCATGTAGGTAGTTGTTTTTAGTCCCATTTTGTTTTCGTGTCGTTAGACAGGTCCCACATCTTGTGTTATCAATGCCCTACTACACTACTTTTGTTTGGTCCTTTTTAAAACACTAGTTTTCCTGAACTTTTATTTATTTGTAGGCTACATAAGAGTAGCCGAAAAATGTGCTCAGTAGAAAGGCCTATGTTCAACAGTGAATTAGCATAGACTGATGATGATGAGGTAGCCGAATTAATTTACAATCATTCATACACTTCAATTTAAGCTTTGATCTGTAAAGCAAAAACTCTCATACATAATAATGTGAATAAAGGACGTGTAGTAGTTATATTTAAATGTTCAATCTAAATAATTTTAAGATTTGCAAATAAAATTATTTTAGCAATAAATACGTTACCATAATTATTATAGTTTAAAAACTAAAACAGCCAATTTCCATGCCCCGCGCGTCAGTTTCAGTAGCAAGTTTGAGACGTCATATCTCTGGAGATACTTATCAAATCTCGATAAAATTACAATGGGACTATCTCGAAAATGTACCCTACCGATAAAAAAAGAATCATTCGAATCAGTTCACAATTGACGGAGTAATTGCGTATAATAAAAAAAAACATACAGACGAATTGAGAACCTCCTCCTTTTTGGAAGTCAGTTCAAAAGTCGCCACATGTAAAGACCTTTAACTTATCCCACTGAATAACACATTTTATTCCGTATAGAAGATCTGAATTAACAAACCGTGAATGCAAAAAACTTGGCATCTTTGAATCGCGAAGTTGGAATTATTCCAATGCTTTACTTAACAAGAACACAGGGTGTTGTGGTGAAAGTGCTATTGTTAATTCTGTTTCTATTAAACACCAGCTTCATAATTAATACAAATACACAGTTAGGGTAGACTAATTTTAGAGTGGAGACCGCTAGCTCAGCAAACGTAGCGTATCTCGCCTTATAATCAGATGAAGCTACATTTATATTATACGCAGAGCAGTGACGCAGTGACTGGAAAATAAGAGCTAAATATCAAGCTCAGTTGCACGTTGCCGGAGGCTTATATCTAGAAGTTAACTTGTAGAGTTCACTGCACTGGCTCGCCAATCAACACGGGACTGACGTGTGTATGCTATGACGCATACTGCAAGACTGATAGTCCTTATCGTATGATGAATATATATACAATAAGATGGGATAGCAGCGTAATGTGAATCGGACACAATTTAAGGTACGAACACACCGCGGTGTCCTGCGTGCGCAATCTAGGCAGCGATCAGATAGCGCAGTAGTTTTTGTCCTATTTGTACCGACTGGTTCACACCAAACGCGATCTACGGCGATCAGAAAACAATAGAAAATCAGATCGCGAACGCGCACGCGGACGCAGGACGCCGCGGTTTGGTCGTACCTTAAATTTGTATTGTCTATTGGCTCCTCTCAGTGATCTCTCACTATGAGTCAATTCTGTCTTAGTCTTAATTTCATATGAGATAGTGGTCGAAACTTGTGAAAATCAGTGTCTAATTAATAACAATATAAGTTATTTTTCAAAAAAAATAAAACCGACTTCATAACCACAAAAAGGCACTCAAAAGCGAAAAATAATTTACTTAAAATTATTATAAGCGTTACCCAATTCTCTATTTGAAGTCGGTGCCAGCCAAGTCTATTGGATATTATATTGTGGATTCCCGAATTATGAAAGCACTGTGTAGCCAACCTAACAACGGAAAGTATTATTTACGTAGTAACTATTATATAATATTTGGTTTTATGCTTATAATTTTTTTTTGCTGTGTTGATTGGTACAAAGTACGTTCATAATTCTGAGTTATTTTATTATGTATGCAGTGTCGCGGGACTGAAATGGCCGCCATCTTCGCCAAATGTCATGTCATGTCAAAAAATATTAGGTATGTTTAAAAAAGTTTGCACCCTAACAAGACTTTGCCCGGTAGAACATTCCTGTGAAGACAAATTATTTATATTTATATATAATTATTTTTTATAATTTTTTTTTTTTTTTTTTTTTTTTTTAAGATTACTCGCAATGTGGTTTTCACATTACTAGTATTCTTGTTAACCCCTCCAACTAAGCTAAATATGCTTGTATGTGGAGTGGGTTCACGTCAATAGTTCAATGGGTGGGGTGGGGATCGAACTCACGACCTCTCGATCGCCAGTCCGACACCCTATCCATTGGGCTATTGCCGCCTTTATTAATATATAATTATTTATTGAGGGCCCGGTGGCGTAATTGGGAGAACGGTCGGCTTTGATGCCGTGGTACCGAGTTCAAACCGCCGTGCACCAATGAATTTTTCTATTGAAAAATATATGTGCGCTTCTCACAGTGGCCCTCCGGCGAAGGAAAACATCGTTAAGAAACCAATAACCCCCGCATGGTGGTAGAACATATCTAGTCTCCGCCTGGCCAGCTACTACCCTCAAGTCAGAAAATCTGTCGCCAAACATCTAATGTGTTCCGGCAGCTATCCTTAAGAGTCAGTTCCCATTCTAGTCCACTTCTCTATCTTCGACTGCATTATCACTTAGCAACAGGTGAGATAGTGGTCAAACGCTTGCCTATAAGATATACAAAAAAATTATCCCCACCTTTATTTCTATCTCGCTCACAGTTACCGTAAGAATATCTTATGTGCAATAGCAACCTCCATTGTGTGTAATCTTCTTGGGACTCTTCTACTAAAACTAGTACATTCTCCTATGTTTGAGGTATTTATCTCCATATCTCTGGTGATACTAATCAGATCTCGATAAAATTAAAATGGGACCACCTCAGAAACGTATCCTACCTATTAAAAAAAGAATCATTTGAATCCGTTCACAATTGATGGAGAAATCGCGTAACATACACACAAAAAAAAAAAAAACATCCAGACGAATTGAGAACCTCCTCCTTTTTTGTGAAGTCGGTTAAAAATTACATCCATTACTATTAATTGATGTAATTCTGAGGAGTCATTACAAATGTGACAGATATTTTTGATCGTTCATTTGAGATTTAAATCGCATACCAAAATTCGGGCGTAAGCCAACTGAGTAACTTTAAAGCCTTTTTGGTTTCAAAACATAATCATCGAATAATTAACGGAGCTACCCAACCTCGTTCTAACAACCAAGTATCCTAATTAATCTACATCCAGATAAAAGTCTTTTATCTCGAACTTTACAACATTTTTGGTAAACAAGGAAGGCTTCGTAATTAGCAATACACTGCCTGCTGGTAATTCACCGTTATGCTCCTAATTACTTCGCTAATGCTGGATTCTGCTTGATAATGTTGTGTGTTGGCACAGAATAATGAATAGTACAAGTAGTTGGTAAATCTCACGAATATTACAAATGCGAAAGTTTGTAAAGGTACGGACACACCGCAGCGTCCTGCGTGCGCGATCTAGGCGGCGATCAGATAGCGCAGTAGTATTTGTACCGACTGGTTCACACCAAACGCGATCAGAAACAATTGAAAAGTACTGAGATCGCGCCCGCAGATCGCAGGACGCCGCAGTGTGTCCGTACCATAAGGGTGGATGTTTGTTACTCTATCACGTACAAAAACTGAACGGTTTTTGATAAAACATTACAATATTATTATTAAGAACGGTTGTAAACTCACGGGTTTTTTTTTTTTTTTTAATTAATATTTTTTTATTAATTATAATATTATGTGTAATCCTCACGATACATTTAATAATCAAACATTACAATGTTAGGTATACATCTTAAAATGTATTATTATATCATCAGAATAGCACCTAGGTTATTATAATTTTTTTAATTATCTTATAGGCTAGCGTTTGACCACTACCTCACCTGTTAGTAAGTGATGATGCGGTCGAAGATGGTAAGCACGCTAGGCCTAGAATGGGAACTGGCTCTCAAGGATAGCTGCCGGAACACATTAGAAGTTTGGCGTCAGATTTTCTAACTTGAGGGTGGTAGCTGGCCAGGCGGACACTAGATAGTGTCGTACTACCATGCGGCGGTTGTTGGTTTCTTAACAATGTTTTTTCATCACTGGAGGGCCACTGTGAAAAGCGAACATACATTTTTCGATAGAAAAATCCATTGGTGCACGGCGGGGATTGAATTTGGTTCCTCTGGCATCAAAGCCGACCGTTCTCCCGATTATACCACCGGGCCCTTAGGTTATAAATAAAGATATAGTGTAAATTGGCTATTTTATATAAGAATATATGGTGTATGTAAAGACCTATATAAATATCGTATCTATTTTAGAAAACTCGTCGAGTCTTTTCATCACCGATATCACAAAACCTAAAGACAAAATGAGTGCGTCATAACTGTAATAACATACGGAGACGAGATGTAGACACTGACGGTGTGACTGATCCACCAATTCAAAGTCACTCAGCGAGCTATGGAAAGGGTTATGATCGGAGTATCTTTGAAGGATTGAATTCGATATGAAATCACATGAGGGAGAACCTAGGTTATCGACATAGTTCAAAGGATTATTGCTGATTTGAACTTATTTTGACTCTGCAACTGCACCAAATGGATAATTTACTATGAAACGAATAAGGCAACTCACACTCTGATAATTCATGTGTTTGGAATTTTTCCGTCGTTATTTAATCTTCTCAGAATAGCTGAGATTGATTCTGCAAAGATTATTTTGGCATTTTTATTAACTTTATTTTCGTAAAATTTATTTTTATCACATAGCTTTGATAAGTAGGTTTGATGTTAAATAATTTATATTCATTCAGCATCAACTCCACAGTGATGTAAATCTAATTAGGACTAACCCTAAGAATGCTGTCAAAGTTCTAAAGCTTTGACTAGATTATATAATTATGATGTCTTGAAAAATACATTTTTTATCGTTTCTTCTACCACATAATGAAAGGAAAACAATGTTACCTCAACAGTGTGTTTTAAATTTTAGAACTGTCGTGAGCATGTATGTGTTATAAGATAAGCTGTACCCCGCGGCATCACCCGCGTTATGAACTACCTTCATTTATTTACTTTTTTTCATAAAAACCTTGTCTTGACATAACAAACACAACCAAAAAAGAATTAGTGCAGTTGGTATTAAAGGATTTTTTATTTTTTTATTTCAGCATAAAACAAGACGTGCAATGTTTAAAATATACGTAAAGAACTTTAGTTAACTAAAAACATGTGTCTCGTGCTGGAAGACTATACACAGTATAGCCGTTCACGCGTGATGCCGTGACCAAGGGATTCTTTTTTTTTTTATATATCTTATAAGCTAGCGTTTGACCACTACTTCACCTGTTGGTAAGTGATGATGCGGTCGAAGATGGTAAGCACGCTGGGCCTAGAATGGCCTTCATTTTTAGGGTTCCGAACCCAAAGGGTACCAACGGAACCCTATTACTGAGACTCCGCCGTCCGTCTGTCTGTCTGTCTGTCTGTCTGTCTGTCTGTCCGTCTGTCACCAGGCTGTATCTCATGAACCGTGATAGTTAGACGGTTGAAATTTTCACAGATGATGTATTTCTGTTGCCGCTATAACAACAAATACTAAAAACCAGCACAAAGTTATAAATTAAAGGGTTTAAAACAAAAAACGTGTTTTTTACGATACGATACGATACGAAATTAATTCATCTCGACGCAGCTAGATGGCAGCACAAGAAAAATTAGCACGCGCAAGTGTTTCATTTGTTAAATTTGTGGGCCTCGGTCGATTTGTTTACTTAGTCAAGGTGCACATATGCAGCGTACGGTATTGAATAATATATCTGCAATTTTAGTACTTCAAGAGCTTCAATTAGCTACAATCAGTAGAAAGTTAGTCGTACGAACACGGTGGGTCTTCCAGATATTTAATTATATTAATTACCTTTGTGTTAATATTTACTTAGTTGGTGTTAGAAGTTCGTGGCGTTCGGACTTCGGAAATTCGGAACCCTCCTTGTGCGGGACAAAAGTCTGACTCGCACTTGGCCAGTTTTATTATATTTACAGATAAACTACTTAAATACCAATTTCCATTATTATAATTACTACATAAATAAAAAAACTTTTGAAATGAACTTTCATCCCCCCAATTGCACCACCTTAATGCACCCCTGGCAAAAGATATTGATAACTTAATTACATATAAAATGAACTATACTGTCTGTTTGTCTGTCTGTCCGTCTGTCACCAAGCTGTATCTCATGAACCGTGATACTTAGACAGTTGAAATTTTCACAGATGATGTATTTCTGTTGCCGCTATAACAACAAGTTCTAAAAACAGAATAAAGTTAAAGATAATAGAGGGTCCCCATACAAGAAACGTGTTTTTTCGGCATTTCACGCCATCTATGAACGCTTAGTTACGTAAACGTCCCATAGATGGCGTTATATTGAAATATCGATTCCTTACACCTTTGTTAGATGTTAGATGGCGTTATAAGAAAAGAAATGTTTATTCATTATTATTTTTTGCGAACGACGAAAAATGATAGTGGTATTTTTTGCTCGATCTTATAAAATACTGTAGTGTGGTACAGAACCCTACGAGTGCGAGTCCGACTTGCACTGGGCCAGTTTATTTTTTCTTTTTTTGTGTGTTTGTGGTTAACAATTGACGGAGTAATCGCGTAACATACGCTATTTCGAATGATTATTTTTGTAATCAGTAATATATAATAATTTCATCGAGATCTGGTAAGTATCTCCAGAGATATGACGATAAACGTCTCAAACTTGCTACTGAAGTTGACTCGCGGGGCATTGAAGTCGGTTATTTTAGATTTTCAACTATCTTAATTATTTTATATCTGATTGGTTAGCGTTTGACCACTATCTCGCTTGGTGGTAAGCAATGGTGTACTTGAGGACGATGAACATGCTATGCCTAGATTGTTCTGACTCTCAAGAGCTGTGCTACCGGAAGATCGAAAGATTATGGCGACAGATTTTATCCTTAATAGCATATGCTTTTAGGTAGCAAGTTAAGTGAAACATCTATATGATGCTTCTACCACCCGTGGAACTGATAATAAAAGTGAATGTTATATATTATCCAAACCACTAAAGGTACGGACACACCACAGCGACGACCTAGGCAGCGATCAGATAGCACAGGAGTATTTGTACCAACTGGTTCACACCAAACCACCAAACGCGATCAGAAAACAATTGAAAAGTACAGAGATCGCGTCCGCAAATCGCAGCACGCCGAGGTGTGGCCGTACCTTAAGGAACATTTCCGTTATGTACTGTTTTACACATAGATACATTAATTTTAATTTCAATTTAATTACTGTTCTCTGTTACCCACAACATGAAAGATGTATAAATCCCACATATCTTCAGAGCTTAGTCATTTATAATTGAAAACGCAAACTCAATTACTGGAAGTAGCGTGTAGAGATATTAAACATTTCACAATTTTAATCATCGCTCTGAGATATTTGACGTCCGTATGTAAGAAAATTATCTTGAGAATAACACATATAATTATTTAAAACGGCTTTACACTCACGGGTTAAGATGTCGAAATTACTCCGACACGTTTCGGAAATTTTTGATGTCCTTTTTCACAGGAGTCAGGCCTACCGCGCGTCCCTGGCGCGACGTGATTCGGCACGTAACTAAAACACTAAGCACGTAACCTGTGAAAAAGGACATCAAAAATGTCCGAAACGTGTCGGAGTAATTTCGACATCTTAACCCGTGAGTGTAAAGCCGTTTTAAATAATTATATGTCCGTATGTAATTTTGCAGATAGGTAATTTTCTCGTAGCTTGTATTTGAGACGGAAATAAGTTTAATTTATATTAATAACTCATAGAAATGAATGATAATCATAGTCATAATTTCTACTATTATAAAACAAAGTTCCACGCCACGTTTATCTATTTGTACCTATATACGCGATAATATCAAGAATTTTTGAACATATTTCTATGCAATTTTCGTTAACCATGATAGGATCATTCTTAAAAAAGAAGGTAAAATATATGTATAATTTGTTTAAATTGGTTGAAATATGGCGATATGATTATTAAAAATGTCGAAAAATATCTAGCCATCTAGTTCTGTGTATCTTTCTGTGTGATTGTGTGACTGTGGTATCGTGACCGTAGCTCCCAAATAGTTTTAGTAACCAATTTTGATAAAGTTTTTTTGTTCGTTTTATTTAATAAAGGTTTTTTGTTTTTTTTTTTACTGAAGATAAGCAAGCGTTTGACCACTTTCTCACCTGATGTTAAGTGAAGATGTGATCGACGATGTAGCACGCTTGCCTAGAAGATACCTGTTCACTCGCGATTTGAAGACCCCCGGATTGTACTTCACAGGAAACACAAACTCTGGCAGGGAATTCCATTCCTTTGCTGTGCGTATGATAAATGTTGATGCAAAGCGTTTTGTGCGACAGAATGGAATATCAACCATGTATCGATGGCGTATAACTGTGCGTCTGATAGTAAGATGGTAAAAGGGGGACGGTGGAATTAATTCGTTCAGTTGGTAAGCACACTCCCCGAAATGTATCCGATAAAAGTCCGATAAACTGGCGACATTGCGGCGATGCTCTAGGCTCTGAAGCCTTTTGCTTACAAGATTTTTGTCGTTAATGAGTTTCTTGGCTCTCCTCTCAATAATTTCCAACGCCTCCAGCTGGTATTTGGCTGACCCATCCCACAGGTGAGAACAGTACTCCATACATGATCGGACTTGAGCTTGATACAAATTAAGCAGCTGTCCTGGTGTGAAGTACTGTCTCACCTTGGCCAAAACACCAAGCTTTTTTGAGGCCAATTGGGCTTTTGACTCAATATACGAGCCAAAGTTGAGTGTGGGTGTTAGTGAGATTCCAAGAAGCTCGAGGTGATCAGTTATTGGTACGGACACATTCTGGAAAGTAGGAGTCAGTTGGAACGGACTCCGTTTGGCGGAGAACAGACACGCCTGGGTCTTAGCTGTATTAAACTTGACCAGGTTGGCATTGCCCCATTCGGAGACAGCCTGTAAGGACAAGTTCAAGCGCTCGACCATCGCCTCCCTATAACACTGAATTTGTGCTATACTAGTACGTGCACTGGATGTATAGCTCTCTACAACGGTGCTGTCGTCTGCATACCCATAGATACCGGGCTTTAGCAGATCGTTAATATGCAGCAGGAAAAGAGTTGCAGAGAGCACTGATCCCTGAGGGACCCCGGGGTTATTTAATAAAGGGTGTTCTTAGCTTAGATTAATTAAAAAACCCTTTAAGACTATGATTTTAAGACATTTTAAGCTTTTTCCTAGTTGAAGACGCTATGAGAGCAACTTTTAGGTTTGATTATTTTGAAATTCAGTATCCTGTAACTTGAATAATATTTCAACAACATGGTAACAATAACCTGATGCTGAGGCTCCTTCTGAAATCTGCATAGCACTTAAGTCCTTACCGACTAACAATAGATATGAGAGAGAGAAAAAGAGAGAGAGCAGTAGAAAAGTCGTATTTAGGCTCATTGAAATTGTCTCATTTAACAGATTGTACATTAATCAGTCGGGGGTGGTCTTAAAATTAAGTAGTACTGACAATACTTGAGAAACGTCCACTAATACGTTTGTTGACATTTATTGAACAGCTATTAGTCTCACACGCCCTGTAAATTCACTCTTTAATTAAGTAGAAAAGTCCCATTCTAGGCCAAGCGTGCTTACAATATTCAACCGCATCATCACTTACCAACAGGTGAGATAATGGTCAAACACTAGCCTATAAGATGTAAAAAAAAGTCCCACAGCTTTAAAACTAGACAAGAATATTATCAGACAAAGTTAAAAGCAAAATCAATATTCACTCTAATTGAACAATATTTATGCAATAAAATAAATACTTTTCTGGAGAAAATACCCGTTAAGTGTTTTTTACAACTATTGTAATGTTGCAACGCCTGCAAACAAAAATAAACTGGCCAAGTGCAAGTCGGACTCGCACTCTTAGGGTTCCGTAACACAGTAAAGTATTCTATAACTATGATTTTTCGCAACTAACAAATTAACTTTGTTTTTCATAGTGTTTGTATGAAAAACAAAGTTATCTTTGCGGTCTTCATATCTCCAAAACTGATGCCTGTGTCTCGTTCAAACTAATTTTCATTTAAGTTTTTATTAAGATCTACAACATAAATTTTTTTTAGATTTTTCACTTCCATACTTTAAACGTTAGAGGGGGGGCACACATTTTACTACTTTAGACGCTACTCTCTTTCAAATGATTGACTTTGAGAAAAACTGATTTAAGGAATCTCAATGTCATTTTTAAAGACCTATCCATAGACACCCCACACGTATAGGTGTGAAGAAAATTTTTTTTATTGTTTCATTTCCATGTATGGGATGCCCCCCCTTAAACTTTTATATTTTCTATTTTTGTATAAAAATCGGAAAGCGGTTCACAGAATACATCTACCTACCAAGTCTCAATTCTGTAGTCTTAACAGTTTCGGAATAAAATAGCTGTGGCATACGGACGGACAGACAGACATGACGAATCTATAAGGGTTCCGTTTTTTGCCATTCGGCTACGGAACCCTAAAAAAGTACGTTTAACAGGCTGTTAACTGTTTAACTGTTTGTCGGAAGTTTATTTTAGACTCGTTAAAATATTGTTTCGACAGCTTTAATTTGTATGTGATGTCAATATATTGGATTCTCAGCCTCTCTCGTCTGACTCTCTGAATAAATACCTCCCAAAATATGAATGTTGTACCTCTTTCTGTTGGGAATTCTGTAAATAAATTTTATAACGCCTATGTTAAGTTCATGATTTTATATAATTACCACTCAGAATCTGTATACCCGTAGACCAACTTTTATTTTACTAATCCTCTTTCATAAGGTTCAATATCACGCTAAACCACCTTTCTCTAGCTTATAAATCCGGGCGAAACTGCGATTACCCGTCTTTCTTTAGCAGCCGTTGGGTGCTCTTGCCAATTAGCTAAAAATTACTCCTTTAATAAATGAAATCCCGCGAACCTTAATTTTAACCCAGGCAACGTGAACGCTCCAATGTTTAAATAATTCAAACGCACTGTAGGTTACAAATGTGCTGTGTTAGCCTGTGGCTCTCAAAGTTCACGCCGCCAATTTTAGCCGAGTATTCGAGGTACGGAAAATAGAACCGTGGGGGAAAATCAATTGAATTTTCTGTGGTACTAAAGGCCCGTGGGCTGCCACTGAATTAAAATTGGTTCACAGAATTTGCTTTTTGGAGTAAAGCTGATTTAAGGTTTATGTGTATTTGTAGGTGTCTTTATTTTTTTAAAGAACTTTAGTGGATATTTTGTGTAAAGATTTTATTTTGTTTAAAATTTCTAGGTTGAAAAGTGCAGGTGTTGTTTATTGTTTTTTTTTTTTTGTATTCCCGAGTGTGGCCAGCAAGTTTTCGAAAATCTTTGAATGAAATTTGCTATTTTCAGTATTTCGATAACTTCCCCTGACTGATTAATGTATAAGCAGTTTATTAAGGGCTTTTCAATGAGCTTAAATATACTATCTCTGCTGTTTGCCGGTAAGGAGTTAAGTATTCTGCAGATTCCAAGAGATGCCCCAGCATCAAGGGGTCCAAGGGGGACCACTAGGGTCAAGGTTGTTATGTTCTTGCAATAACATTTTTTTTTTTTTTTTTAAATAAAGATTACTCGCAATGTGGGTTGCACATTACTAGTATTCTTGTTAACCCCTCCAACTAAGCTAAATATGCTTGTGTCTGGAGTGGGTTCACGTCAATAGTGCAAGGGGTGGGGTGGGGATCGAACTCACGACCTCTCGATCGCCAGTCCGACACCCTATCCATTGGGCTATTGCCGCCTTAATTAATTATAATATATATAATTATTACATTAAGTAAACAAATACCGAATAACAAAGTGACCTATGAAAGTTAAAGAAAAGATCTTATAATCTACAAACGGCTGAACGGATTTTCCTGAAAAAAAAGCTACACTCTCTACTAAGTCACCTATCAAACAAAAAAAAAACACAGATACACACATACACAGATATCAAATTAATAACACCCCTATTTTGTGTCAAGGGATTAAAAAAGCAAATTTTGTCTTTTTATTTTCTAAGCAAGCCTAAGAGTACCTTTGAGAATCTCCCGACCCAACAAAGCACGTAGTTCTGGAAGAGGACAAAGTCAACCCAAACCGTAGCTCTTGACTGTTCAAACAAACTAGCCAACTTTTTAGGTACACCCTGAAACTTGGAACATTTCCTGCCCTTTTTGTTCTACCTTTTGGCATATAAGCTAGAATGTGGCTGTTACTGAATTGTGGCCTTTAAGTTAACTTTTTTGGGAGATTTTTCGGGGCATTGTTTCATAGTGTAGAGTGTAATTGTACGCGATAAATTAAGTTTACAAAATGATGTCAGATAGGATGAGTACTAACATTTTACAAATAATTGATAAAATACTTGGTTGAAGAATTTTTTGATGAAAGTTAATATTTTAGTTTAGGTTCAAAGTTACAGTTGATTATTTCTACACGGCAACCGACCCGCACCGCCTCGTCGTTCGGTACCCGACAACGTGTTCACTCGTTGTCGGGTAAAAGCGAAAACTTCAAATGAGACGTTCAAATAAGATCAAACTGGAAGCCATTGAGAGAAGCGCCAAGAAGCTCATTGGTGACAATCTACTTGTAAGCAAGAGACTCCAGAGTCTCGCGCATCGCTGCAAAGTCGCTTGTTTATCGGTTTTCTATTGGTTACATTTTGGAGAGTGTGCTATGGAACTGCATAATTTGATTCCACCTTCCCCATTTTACTATCGGACATCCAGATACACTAAAGGCGCCACCGATTTATGGTGGATATACCATCCACCTGAACGAAGCGATTTGCATCTTCATTGATCATGCAAACCGCCAGGGAATGGAATGCTCTGCCTGAGTCTGTGTTTCCGGCTAAATACAATATGGGGGTCTTTAAATAGCGAGTGAATAGGTATCTTTTGGGTAAGCGCGCTCCATTATCGACCGCATCATTACTTAACATCAGGTGAGATAGTGGTCAAGTGCTACCCAGTACTATGTAAAAAAAAAACGATGGTTCTGCCTGGAGTCATCACTGAGAACCCTGAACCATAACCATCTTCGAAAGTTATGAGGTATGTCAAATCATCTGCCTCGATTTGTCTTGCTAAACCTTTTGAATACACCAAACACTGTTGATATTTCTACCTGGCACCATCACTGAAAACCCCTGAACAACTTCAGAAGTCATCAGATATTATATTATTATAGTTTCTGGAAGTGGTTCAAAACTACCGATCCAAAATTTACCACAAACAATTATTTATCCTAATATATATATGGCATTTTTTTCGCTCAACAAACCTCATAACATGTTTTTAATATTCGTTCGGCTTTTTATGAAAATTCCGCCCTAAAAAGAATATAAAAAGAATATTGCGAATATTATAATCCATAGTTGTTTAGTTTTGTTTATGGGTTATGGCATTCCATAGTTTATAGCGGCCCATGGGGCATAATAAGCAAATGGAGATATTATTTTGTCTCGGAAATACAGATATTAATTTGGCAAAAGTAGTTCAGGGACCGCCATGATTTTGTGGCGGTAAAATAAATACGTAGCTATTTATTAGTCACATTTTGTTACGTGCCATTTGCTGTAACTCGTAACTGTTGCCTTAACAAAACAAAATAATTTTCACACTTCTCTTAGCGCAGTCATTTCATTACGAGTACCACTTTGGAATATAAAGAAGTTTTTATTATGTTGCACACAAACAAACACTTGGCCACTATCTCATATACATATTTTCATCAGTTTAAGGCGGCAATAGCCCAATGGATAAGGTGTCGGACTGGCGATAGAGAGGTCGTGAGTTCGATCCCCACCCCATCCCTTGCACTATTGACGTGAATCCACTCCAGACACAAGCATATTTAGCTTAGTTGGAGGGGTTAACAAGGATACTAGTAATGTGCAACCCACATTGCGAGTAATCTTTTTCTTTAAAAAAAAAAAAAAAAAAAAAAAATATATATTAGAATGTGAGACTATGAACGGATTGCCGTTAGAGCAAATTACAAAGCGAGTTTATTGCAATACTGGTATCACAACCAGATCAAAGACGTTTTAAAGAAAGGACAAGTCAAAAGTACCTATAACCGGCGACCTTGTATGAAGGCGTTCATGAAAGTGGAAGAAGCTAAAAAAGTCTAAAAAAAAAGCTAAAGTATGTCAGGATCGTAGCATGTGGAAAGAAGTAGTCTCAGCCTACCCCAACGGGAATAATGGCGTGATTTTATGTATGTATGTATCTACAAGGCACATTTACCCACACTCCGTTTTCCAAAGATTCATATAATGACGGTTTATATTGCGCCTGAAATTTAATGAGGAAGCTTCAATTTATTCTTGTAGACATCTAAAATTTTAAAATTACAACAACTGTTTTGTATTAGTAACTGAACATTACTCCTACACGATCCTTAGGACTTCCGTGATGTCCATGTTAAGAAACCTATTACTAACCTACTGAAGACTAAGTTTCGATCGTGTCACCATCAGTGAAAACATTTATTTTTGAGGGCCTAGTAGAGCATTGGGGGGAATGGTCGGCTTTGTCGCCAGAGGTGAAAAAAAATGGAAATCCTTACCGGTGTGTGTTACCCGACACCTACAACCCGGGGGTCTTCAAATCGCGAGTGAACAGGTATTTACTAGGTAGGCGTGCTACATCGTCGACCGCATTGTCACTTAACATCAGGTAAAATAGTGGTCAAACGCTTACCTATACAGCATAAAAAAGAAAAAAAAAGGTAGCAAGTTCAATTCCTATCTTGCACTAATGGGTTTTCAATCGAAAAATGTATACGCGCATTTTACAGACGCCCTCTAGTGAAGAAAAACATTGTTAAGAAAACTCTAACCCCGCATGGTGGTAGGACACTATCTAGTAACCGCGTGGCCAGCTACCACCCTCAAGTTGGCAAATCTACCGCCAAACATCTAATGTTTTCGGCAGCTGCCCTTGAGAGCATGGGAACTCATTCTAGGCCTAGCGTGCTACCATCTTCGACCACATCGTCACTTGAACTTCTCATTATACAAGTCTATGGTTGCATATTTCTAAAAATAAGCCAACCATAACCAAAATCGGCAAAAATATTAGCAAGAAAATTATAATTTGTATTTTTCGTTTTCTATCAAGCTCTTGTCATATACATGATTTCGATATTAACAAAGTCTAGAATAAAATAACAAATAAAATAACAAAGCAAAGCGACATCTGGCTACGTGCCATAACGGTCAAGAACAAAAAATTGTCATATAAACTACGAAATATAGCGTTTATGCTGTCAATATTTACTATCTCGATTTACTAGGACAATGTCCTTGTGCTAGTATCGTTAAGAAAAATATGCTTATTACCTATTTCATTTTTATACACTATTTTTTTCTAGCGAGTGATTTGTTGAAACGTTTTGAAAATTATTTGTTAATAATTTTGTTCATCACTGCACTGTATCCGTTTTTCCCTCAGCCATTTAAATATTAGTTGCCCCATTCGTGAAGATTTTGACAAAACGGTGAATTTGACCTAAGTAATTTGTCGATATGGTATGTAAGGGAGCACAAATACCACCTCAGTGCTCCCAGCCAACCTCCCTGCCCGTGGTGCATCCTGCTGACCAACGAACGAGGCTCTGGCGACTGATAAATGGCGGTATAACCATTTCAAAATTATGGCGTAACTAAATACTACAGGCCGGAAACGGACAGCAGCGTCACCGGCGCAGAGAAGCTGTCGAGACGTCCTGCAATCGCCAAACCCGCCTGCGCAGCGCGGCGATAAGGGCATAATTCTCCCAAAGATGGAAAGTCACACACAAAGCCAACGCCACAAGGCAGTGGCTGGAAAAGAAGACCCGAACATTGGGCTTAGTTGCGCATCTTTGGAGAGGCCTACTTCAAGCTGTGGACTGACACCGGCTGATGATGATGGTGATGAAATTGTCAATAATGTGTTAGTTTGAATGACATATGCGTGCGCGAGCACTGTGAAAGTTTATAGGTGTTATTTGTGAATAGGAGGATAATTCTCACATGCTCTGTTATTTCAAATACCACTTTGCCTTTCAAATCTACAAGATTTATATTTCACACTTGAATAGCAATAACCGGCCAAGTGCGTGTCGGGCCACGCGCAGTGTAGGGTTCTGTAGTAGCCTGTTATTCAATGCAAGTCTTTACCCGTTATAAACAAGCAACTAGGTACTCCGTCTTTGTCACTTTAAAGGATTTATTCTAAGGATTTTGTATTTGGTACAAAATTATCCAATACCCAAGTTGAACGACTATCACTGCTAAACTAATAAAGTTATCTTAACCGCTATAGTTTTCCTTTAAATTTCATGAAATGCGCTATCATCACGAATTTTTCCAGATTTTTCAAGCCCGCAGTTTAGTTTTAAGAGGGGGGGGGGGACCCTACTTCAATGATACCCCTCACGATGGGGTAGACGGGGAAAAAAAATTCATCCCCACTTCTCATATAAGGGAGCTACCCTATAAAAAAATATTTTTCACAATTTTATTTCAGCACTTTTTCGGCGTAATATATATACGAGTACATACCCCCACAATATTACAGCTTCCTAGTATTAACGCTCTCTTAGCAAAACCTCGGACAGACAGACAGACGGATATGACGAAACTATAAGGGTTCCTTGTCAGGATTACGGAACCCTAAAAAAGCGGTACTTACGGACTAGCAGAAGTCCTAGAACTCAAGTACTAAAAATCGTACTAAAACTGACTAACTTTCCCAAAAATTACCGCCAGAGCAGGCACTTAGCTCGAATATTTCCCACAAAAAATCTTAAGGATGTTTACGGTAGTTTCCACGCAATTTCACGGTAGTTGAGAGGTCGAAAATTAATTCTGAAACCATTTCGTTGAAAAATAGCGCTTGAAGATATCGAGAAGTATTTAAGTCGTCTCATAAATTCGTAGTTATGGCGTTTAATATGTGGAATATTCATCTTGTTCTATATATTTAGGTTTTCTTTTGAATAGTATTGAATTTTTGTTGAAGGTAGTCGTTTAAAAAGTTTTTGTATTGGGCTTATAGCTATTGGTTGCTCTTTAAAAGAATATATACTGAGGCGTTTTCTGAAAAAATACCATGTTTGATATTGGAGATTCAAAAGATGGCTTTTAAAATGAACGCAATAATTTGACACTATCGTACTAGATGTATCTAACAAACTTTTTTTTTTTTTTCATTTGTTTTTAACCGACTTCCCAAAAATGATAGTTCTCAAAGTTCTCCATTCGTCGGAATCTTTTAGTTTTATGTATGTTCACCGATTACTTGAAGATGCCTGAACCGAAAATTTGTTTTAAAGGGGAGGTCCCATTTAAATTTTAACGAAATCGGTCGAGCGGTTTTTAGGGTTCTGTAGCCGAATGGCAAAAAACGGAACCATTATAGATTCGCCATGTCTGTCTGTCTGTCCGTCCGTATGTCACAGCCATTTTATTCCGAAACTATTAGGACTACAGAATTGAAACTTAGTAGGTGGGCGTATTCTGTAAACCGCTTTACGATTTTTATAAAAAATGAAATATATAAAAGATTAAGGGGGGGGCATCCCATACATGGAACTCAAACAACAAATTTTTTTTTTTGTTCAAACCTTTACGTTTGGGGTGGATGTGGAAATGTCTTTAAAAATAATATTGAGGTTCCTAAAATCATTTTTTCTCAAAGTCAATCATTTAAAAGATAGGCGCGTCTAAATTGCTAAAATGTGTGTCCCCCCCCCCCCTCTAACTTTTAAAGTAAAGGAGTAAAAAATCTAGAAAAAATATATTCTGTAGATCTCAATAAAAACTTTCAACGAAAATTGGTTTGAATGAGATACAGTTACAAATACAAACGTCAGCAGTTTTTGAGATATACCGACCGCAAAGATAACTTTGTTTTAATCCAAACACTATGACAAACAAAGTTATATTAGTAGTTGCGAAAAATCACAGTTATAGAATACTCTACTGTGTTACGGAACCCTACGAGTGCGAGTCCGACTTGCACTTGGCCAGTTTATTAATATAACAACATTTGTATTACGATTCACTTACATACCTCGATGACATGATAATTTGACTAGCGCGACGTTTGAAGTCGGTTCTTTTAGTTTTTTAAAGGTTCTTAATATTGTGAATTGTTAAACACAATCCAAAATTTCATCGTACCGACGGGACCAATTAAGCTTAATTGGCAAAGCACCGGAACATGTTATTCCGGAGGTTGCGGGTTCAAGTCCCGTCGGTACGATTAAATTTTGGATTGTGTTTAACAATTTACAAAAATATAAAGTGTGAAACACTTCAAAGAAACATAATATTTGATCTTAAAATTATTGATGATAGTCTTTACATTATTGTCATTTGTAATTTTCGACGACCTTTCCTTAAGTTGATTATAAATATTAAATAAAAAAAATTATAGATACAGATTCACCATGACTATTTTGTCAGTGACATATCAGAATTTTTGTATCCAAAACCACCTAGCGAGTGTATTGTAACAAAGTTTGTCATCATTATCAGACCATTTCTATCCACAGCTGGACATAAACCACTCCCATGGCACGCCACTAGTATGTAAATAATAATAAATCAAATAAATAAATCAATGTAAAAATAACATGTTACATAAAAATAAAAATAACAATGTTAAACAATATTATGCAGCTGACAGACGGACTATCGGTTCCATTTGGATCATGATATGTACTGTGATCGGTATGCGTTTCTCTATGTTGTGTTTCACTATTTCACTTTTTTATTTTTTTTATATAAAAATTGTCCTGAACTCATTAAAGTACTGAAACACACAGTTACATGTATGGTTGGTTTTAACCTACTTTAATTTTTTTTTAATATTCTGACGTAAACGATTGGATGACAGCTGAATGGTTCATTACTTTTTTTTTCTAATTCAAAGCGTTAAATTCTGCTTTTGCTATGTTTACTTGATAATTGGTTATGATTTATTTTATGATTTATGATTTTGACGTGTATATGTGCGTATATTATCAGTCCGCTCCGCGACGCTACGCAGTGAGCACGCGCTAATAACCTGTTCTACACATACTATTTAATTTATTTGTGTTCTCCGTAACTCACTTTTAATATAACAATGTTTTCGTGTCCTGGATGTAAACTTGACCACTCGGACGGCGTAAGGTGTTCTAATTGCTCGACCATCTATTGTTTTTCGTGCGCCAACATCACCGAAATTAATTATAGGAAACTTGGCGCTGCGAGACAAGCTACGCTTCTTTGCGCCGAGTGTAAGACTAACAATTCTAAATGCATCGCCGCCTCGCATGCTAACGTCACCCTGGACCTCGTGCTGCACGAGCTCAGAGATGGCATGACGGGGATCAACCACCGGCTGGAGCAGCTACCCTCACTAGTTGAAGAAATGAAGGTGTTTCGCGAGAAATTTAATCAATTCGAAGACACAGTGGAAGATATAAAGAAAGAGTTAAAGGATAACAAGAAGGCAACAGAAGAGATGCAAGTGAGACTCACCCACTTGGAGACTAGATGCAGCGAGGACTCAAATTATCCAAATTACCCTCAACTAGAATCAAAAATGATCCAAATCGCCGCCGACCTAGCCTCCAAAGACCAGCGAGAGAGAATTAACAATGTGGAAATAAAAGGAGTGCCACTCCGGAAGACTGAAAATTTAATCCTCCTCGTCTGCAAGATTGGCGAGGCAATAGGCCAGCCTATGCAGTCTACCGACATAAACTTTGTCACGCGAGCCCGCTCGACCGCCACCGTTAAACCTATCATCGTAGGATTCGTGGCGAGATACTGCAAGGAGAATTATGTTGCCGCAGCAAGGAAACATAAAAACCTGACCGGCGTGGACATCGGTTTCCCAGGAACTACAGCCCGGGTCTTCGTGAACGACCACCTTACTAGAGAAAATAAGCAGCTGCTTACCCTAACTAAGAAGAGGGCCCTTGAGAAGAACTACAGCTACACCTGGGTCCAGAACTGTAAGATCTTAGTCAGGAAGAACGATACGTCTCCGATTATTCAAGTCCTGCGTGAAGATGACCTCGCGAAAATCAACTGACTGTCTCCTCTAACCTATCTAAGTAGCTTTCCAATTGTTTCTTTTATCCTGAATTTTTATTATTATTATAGAAATTTTATCGATCACTGTATGCGTTACTTGCCATTATTGATTTTGTTTTGTGTACTAATACTAAAGCCATATAAATATTTCAACGTTAACTATTCAAGCTTTCCACTAACCTATAATAAACTCACAATTACCTCACCCATTGTATCACTATTTTTAGCATTTCTATCCATATTTCATTACAACCACTATATTTACTACTATTACAAATACCTACATACTTTTTACAACGACACCGCGACACTAACCTATCCGTGCATATATACTACTAATAACGACTACGTGTTCTACATAAACTATTCTATAAAATCTCATCCTCAGATATTATTATTATTCGTTATCATACAGGGTATCTACTATTTCATAAATATCTTACCTCATAATCTCATAGTTCATAAGTTCATGGGTTCATACTCGGCTTACTATGTGAACAATATTTCCAATTTGACACATGTTATTACTCGCTACGAGTTTATAATAATTACATATATAATAACAAGAGTACCGCCGCCGCCGTTGTACATAGCACTAGTTGAATACTTCCTCTCTTATCTGTATACGCTCTTTATTCTATCTGTTTACGTGTTCTTTTATTTATCACAAAAACTTAAGACTATTTTTACATTCCAGTCCCGTCTCCGACATGTAACACAACAATATTATTTTAGTAAAAAATATATTCACTCTAAGTTATTATATGCTACTAATTTATTACACATCGCGTGTTTTTCTGTGCAAACCCCTAACAACATTGTTTTTAATGAGTTTAATGTTTTAATGATCATTGCGCTCGCCGACCCGGTTAATACTGGGCCGGTTAGTGCCTATGGTTTTTAACGTATATTATCAAAATGTTAGGGGTTTGCGAACCAAAACACTGCAATTTAAAAGAAATGTCGAACTATGCAACTACGATATTGTTGTGTTGACGGAGACTTGGCTTCTTGACGGTATTAGAACGGAGGAACTATTCAGCAGCGTGTACACGGTGTGGCGGCGCGACCGGGACTACTCTGCGTGCGGCCAGGCCCGAGGAGGCGGGGTTCTTATCGCCGCGCGCCGCGAGCTGGCTGCGCTCGCGCGCCCCGAATGGCACTCCACCGCGGAGGACGTTTGGATTACGATTAATTTTAGACAAAATAAAATGAATAAGGCTGTAAAACAACATTTAGGGTGCATTTACGTATGCGCTCAAAACCAAGGTTTATCGTTTTCATCTCAGCTTTCGAATTTCTGTGATAAAGCAGTCTCAATATCTGTTGAAAATCCCTATGATAAACTTTTAATACTCGGAGACTTTAACTTAAGCGATATCACTTGGACCACATCACGCGATCATAGTCACATGTTACCTACTTATAATATTAATAATTGTAATCATATGGAACTAATAGATCTTTTAAACTTGAGTGACCTAGGCCAATATAACAATATTCTCAACAACAACAATAAAACTCTCGACTTAGTTCTGTGTAATGACTACGTTTCTTCGTATCATTGTTTGGATCCGTTAGTAGATGAAGATGGTTACCACCCAGCATTGATCTGTAGACCGCACTTCATTAATGTTAGTATTTTACCCCCCTCACCAAGACGTAAATATTATTACACGAAGGGGGACTACACGGCCATATGCAACGAGTTAGACGAGCAGGACTGGATGTCACTCCTATCGTGCACTAGTATAGATGAAGCAGTCGAAACATTCAATTCAATATTATCTGAGCTAAGGGACAAATATGTGCCGTCTAAGTATATCAAACCTAATCAGTTTCCAGTATGGTACTCGCATGCACTACTAAAAATATTAAAAGAAAAAAATAAATTTCATCGCAAATTCAAAATTTATAACAATACTGCGGACATAAATTCATTTAAAGTACTGCGTGATCGAGCAAAGAAGGTTGAACATGAATGTTATGTCCACTATATAGCTAACGTTGAAAATTCAATACGTGACAACCCTAAATTATTTTGGTCTTTTATACAATCGCAAAAACAACATAACTCATATCCATCAACTATGACATACAAAAATCAAAGTTTATCCGCAGGCAGCAGTATTTGCAATGCCTTCGCTGACTTTTTCAACTCTAGTTACTTACCACTTACGACCTGTCCATCATCTCCCCTAACAACTCCCGCTATATCTCCATCGACTGCAGACATTACTACAGTAGAAATAGATGAATCCAGTGTACTGAAACTCCTTAAAACACTCGACTGCAATAAATCCGCTGGGCCGGACGACATACATCCACAGATGCTAACCAACTGCGCAAAAAGTATAGCTTACCCTATATCTATTTTGTTCAATCGGTCAATTAGTGAAGGTCAAGTGCCAAAGATATGGAAATCTGCTTCTATAACACCCATCCATAAAAAAGGTTCTAAACGCGACGTATGCAACTACAGGCCGATTTCAAAGCTTTGTGTTTTAGCCAAAATGTTTGAAAAATTGATCCATGACCAAGTTTATGTAGCGTTGAAACATACCTTCTTACCTCAACAGCACGGATTTCTACGAGGAAGATCGACCGTCACTAATCTTGTTACATTTACTGACTTTGTTACCGCCGGTATGGACCATGGGGGCAAGGTAGACACAGTCTATACTGACTACAGTAAAGCTTTTGACCGAATTGATCACATTATTCTTATAAACAAACTGCAAGCTGCCGGCATTCGAGGAGATCTACTCAGGTGGTTTAAGTCCTATGTAGCTAATCGTTGCCAGACGGTTGTACTAAATGGTTATGCTTCAGTCTCATCTCCCATTCCATCCGGAGTGCCTCAAGGGTCGATCCTTGGCCCGCTTCTCTTCATCATCTTTATTAACGACATAAATCTATGCTTCCAACATTCACAATTTCTTATGTTTGCCGACGATTTGAAAATTTATAAGATCATCAACTCATATGAGGATTCGGTGCTACTTCAACATGATCTCAACAACTTACATCGCTATTGCACCTTAAATAAACTCGACCTTAATGTTCAAAAATGTTTTAGTATCTCTTTTAGTCGTTCCATTAATGCCCAAATATTCAATTACAAAATTAATGGTGAATCCATTAACCGAACGGACTCAGTAGTTGATCTTGGCGTTACTCTAGACTCTAAATTACTTTTTGATAAGCATATTGATAAAATTTCGTCAAAAGCACTAAAAACTCTAGGTTTTTTGTTTCGTGTAACAAAAGATTTCCAAACCCCAAAAACTCTCAAAATCTTGTATTGTTCACTAGTTCGCAGTCAACTTGAATATGCTTCGCAAGTCTGGAACCCTCAATACGACAAATATATACAGATTATAGAGAAGCCTCAACGAAAATTTTTACGTTTTCTAAATTACAAACATAAAATGTATAGTCCAGATTATTCTTTTAGCTGTAAACATCACCATTTTCTACCACTTGATAAAAGAAGAGAAGCGGCCGATCTCACATTTCTCAGTAATATTTTGTCTAATTCTATTGATTGCTCATCCCTTCTAGCCGAAATCAAATTTGTCACTCCTATAAAAGCTGTCAGTCGTCGTAACGAACTCAAATTTTATCATTCTCCATGCTCAACGAACTATCGCCGTAACTCGTATTTCATTCGTACAACTAAATTGTTCAATCTTCACTACTCAAAATTGGTGGACCTTTTTACGATAAGACCTTTCACATTCAAGAATATTATAAACAATTTATATTTTAAAAGTAACTAATACACTAACACTTCTTCCAACCTATCTACTCTAATGCAAATAAGTGAATAATTTATATGGCTCTAGTAATAAGTAATTAATTCATTGAAAAAAATTAAACTTTTTTATATTTCACTGCTACATAACTTTACTTTATCATCATATTAGTATTATTTTCTCTCACTCCTAGTTTTATATTGTTTAACATCCAGATATGTCTACATTATGTTAACGTGTACCTATAAGTGAAAACTAATTAAGGCTACTTTATCTATTAATTTGTTTCCTGAATCTAAGTTTAAAGCTGTTTGTTTTCCATGTAAGTAAAAATAAAAAAAAATAAAAAATAAAAATATGTATACTGCCTACATACTGAATAAATGCTTTGATTCTTGATTCTTTGATTCTCATGATCACTTTGATATTGAGCTCTTGGTTATGTTTCTATTATATAAAGTACCCAAAGATGCTATAGCCAAAGTTGTTTTCGTTCGTCATCTATCGATCTCGGTAAATCGATAGGAAACCGATGTCTTTGAAGGAATTGTACGAACTCGAAATGCACTCCCATCGGACATGTGTCCGATGAAGTACATTTCGGGTTCGCAAAGCTTTTGTACTTCATCTTGTGTGGCCACGAATCAAGCGATGCTCGTACATTACTTATTTGAAATAATCAGTCTAAGGTTGATAATGCTTTCTCAAATAAACTGGCCAAGTGCAAGTCGGACTCGCACTCGTAGCACAAGAGTAAAGAAATTCTTTACTCATGTGCTCGTAGGGTTCCGTAACAGTAGCGTATTTTATAATTATTTTTTCGCCACCAAAAAATTAACTTTGTTTTTCATAGAGTTTGTACGAAAAACAAAGTTTTCTTTGCGGTCGCTATATCTCAAAAACTGCTGACGTTTTTTTGAGTTCTACTGAATATATTTTCACGATTTTTCACTTACTTACTTTAAAAGTTAGAGGGGGGGGACACACTTTACCACTTTCAACGCGCATATCTTTTAAATTATTGACTTCGAGAAAAAATGATCTCCAATCCCAGATCATCCAAACCTCAATGTCATTTTTAAAGACCTATTCACAGAGACCCCACACGTACAGATTTGAAAAAAAATGTTTTGTTTGTTTCAGTTCCATGTATGGGATCCCTTAAACTTTTATATTTTTTATTTTTGTATAAAACTCGGAAAGCGGTTTACAGAATACATCTACCTACCAAGTTTCAATTCTGTAGTCTTTATAGTTTCGGAATAAAATGGCTGTGACATACGAACGGACAGACAGACAGACAGACATGACGAATCTATAAGGGTTCCGTTTTTTGCCATTCGGCTACGGAACCTTTTAGACGCAAACATATGATAAGATTATATTTTAATTGCTTACTTTTGTAGTTACAAAGAATTTCATCCCGAAACAACATAAAAACTTGCAAGTTTTAAATAAGGGTGGGTAAAACACAAAATCAGCAATTTTTATAAATTCATATAAATATTAAGCGTTAATTTGTGTTTGTGGATAATAAAAAAAAACTATTTTAATATTCGTATCTTATGATAAGCCAAGTCAGAAAATTGATTAATTAAGTTTCCATAATCTACACTCATCAACAAATTAAACTCATTTAAAATTGAAGTTTTAATAAAATGTTACAAAATTACTAAAAGTCACCTCAATATTTAGGTATAGCACCAAATTAACTAACAAGATTATAATTTATAATCGTTTAAAAAACGAAAAGAACCGGCTTCAAACGTCGCGCTAGTCAAAGTAGCCAGTAGACGCAGTAACTATTACATAATATGTGCCAGTAAGTCAAGTGCCAGCCAAGTAGTAAGTCGTCGAGATAAGTAAATGCGTCGTGATACAAATTTTGATACATTAAAAACGGCTCGGCCGATTTCAACTTGAGAATTCTCCTATTTTGTGAAGTCGGTTAAAAATGAGACTAAATACGTAATTACTTTTTACAAGCTTTATCTCTACTTCACGGCGAATTTATTTGTCCGTCACAAATATTGCGATTGATTTTAGAGCGACTTCCGAGGGTTCGATTGAGCTGAAATTTTGCCTACATGTGTGACAATGTGATGATATGATGACATGGTGCTGATCATGAAGGAGCTGGAAGGTGGCCAAAGGAACTCCTAAACTACACATGTTATACCCGTCGTATTCGGGCTCGTTGGGTTTGTCTTGACTTACTCTGGTTCTAGATTATGTAAAAGCTTGTGTTTAAAAAGATTTTTTAAATATTCCTTGTTCTATTACCATTTTTTAAATTGGATGTCCATTATACGTAGCAAATGTATACCCACTTTTTTTTTTATTATAAAAACTCACGTTCATTTTAAACTTATAGATTTTAAAACGGGAATTTAACGTGACTTACGCGATGTCGATATAGCGATCGACATATGTTTCGGCCTCATCCGGAGGCCTTCTTCAGGATCTTGAGTGCGGGGCGCTCGCCGACGCGTTCAACCTCGCACTCAAGATCCTGAAGAAGGCCTCCGGATGAGGCCGAAACATATGTCGATCGCTATATCGACATCGCGTAAGTCACGTTAAATTTCCGTTTTTAAATCTATACCCACTTTCTGAATTAAATAAATTAAAAATAATTAACTGTTGAGTGCAGTCTAGTCGTGCCCTTTTAGACAATTTCATTGTTATATTATTTCTCTATTGTTAAAAACTGTTTATAAAAATGTTCTAATATTGTTAACCCCATTAAAATTATATCGTTTAAAAAACTAAAAGAACCGATTTCAAACGTCGCGCTTGTTATTTTCAGTACTAAGTCAGTGTTTATCTTCATATCTCTGGAGATACTTAACATATCTCGATTGAATTTAAATGGGACCACCTCTGAAGTATATCCGTTCTGATAATAAAATAATTTTCTAAATCGGTTCAGGCGTCTTCGAGTATTCGGTGAACATACTTAAAAATAATACATACAGTCAAACATATAACCTCCTCCTTTATTGAAGTCGGTTTAAAATAGTATTATTGCCACTGAAAGACTTGCCTACTGTGTCAGTTTGAGATCCCCGTTGGTAACACCAAAGAACCAGGAAAGATGGCGTGACATTTTAGCGAAGGTTGCCGGTTCAAATCCTAGCACGGAAATTTGTTTACAGGTAACATATGGTAACCATAAGGAGCTTATTATGTCGTTGTTTCGCCTGACTTGCTACCTAAAAGTATATATTCTAGGCCTAGCGTGTTCACCGTCTTTGAACACATCATCGCTTACCACCAGACGAGATAGTGATAAAACGCTAGCCTATAAGCAATAACCGGCCAAGTGCGTGTCGGGCCACGCGCAGTGTAGGGTTCCGTAGTAGTAGTAGCCCGTTATTCAATGCAAGTCTTTACCCGTTATAAACAAGCAACTAGGCACATCTCTTTGTCACTTTAAAGGATTTTGTATTCGGTACAAAATTATCTAACACCCAAGTTCAACGACAATTACTGCTAAACTGATAAACTTATCTTAACTGCTATAGTTTTCCTTTAAAGTTCATGAAATGCGCTATCATCACGAAATTTTCCTGATTTTTCAAGCCAGCAGTTTAGCTTTTAGAGAGGGGAGGACGCCCTACTGGAACAAAAATTTGCACTTTAAAGTTTAATATTTCGTAAATGGAGCATTAAATTGAATATTGGTATTAGCATCCCTTAAGTCATTTTAAAAGTCCTATTCAACGACACCACATAGGATGGGGTAGACGACAAAAAAAAGTATTATCCCCACGTCTCATGTAGGGGAGCTACCCTAAAAAAATTGTTTTTCAAAATTTTTCTTCACCACTTTGTCGGCGTAATTTAAATACATACCCCTACAAAATTACAGCTTTCTAGTATTAACGGTCTCTTAGCAAACCTCGGACGGACAGACAGACAGACAGACAGACAGACGGACATGACGAAAATATAAGGGTTCCTTGCCAGGACTACGGAGCCCTAATAAAAAGGCGGTTTAACCATAGATTATTGAAAACTTAATGAAGATTGTTTAACAACTAAAACAACTAACTTCCATGCCCCGCGAGTCAGTTTCAGTAGCAACTTTGAGACGTTCACTGTCGTATCTCTGAAAATACTTATTAGATCTCGATGAAATTATAATGGAACCACCTCGAAAATAAACCCTACCGATTAAAATTTGTATTATTATTATTCAATTGTCAGAGACGGACTAAAGGTCAGCTCAGACCGCGTCGCGACGCGACGCAACGCGACGCGGCGCGCACTTTTTAAGAGAGTGATACATACAATAACTTTATTTACTACACAAAATTTCATTAAGTTAGTTCGGCGGCTTAAGGCTGCGCCGCGAAGCGAGAAGCCGCGTCATAAACAATTGAACTTTATTAACTACTTAATAAGATACACATTGCATTGAGATAATATGGTGGCGTCGCGCGTTTTGCTTCTCACTGCGCCAGGCTGCGCCGCACGAAACCAAAAGCATCATCACGTCGCGTCGCGTTGCGGTGTGAACTAACCCTTAGGATATAAAATAATGCATTGTAGGAGTCCAAATTGCAACTACATAAGTACATAAAAAATACAAATACAACATAGTTAAAAAGTACGTATAGAAATATGTGCCGCACGGATATTTTTTAAAACGCCAAGTATTATAATCCAATATTTATTCCGTAAAGTATTTCAGCATAGCTTCGTTAGTAAAGTTTTTATCATTTATGATTATGCTAAAACAAGGTTAAAATTAAATTCGTGTTGGCATAAAATAAATAATATAATATGAAACAAACTTAAACTTAAAACGTAACATAAATAGCAACGTTTCACTAACACAAGCAAAATTAGACATCTATTGGCCAATGAATCTCTAAAATTATATCCTTTCATCACAAAATAAGCCCATGCCTCCTAATTTAGCGCAGGCTGTTTACTCCAGACCAAACTGCTTTAATTTATTACTTGAATCTAGGCTTAACGTTTATAATGATATATAATGAACGTGCCCTAAATATGTATTAGTTGCAGGGTTACTCTAAGAGCCGTGATAGCACGTTGAGTAATTATAATTTTATTTTTAGTGTATTTTCATAAATTTATTATAAGACTGATCTGTGGTATGTTACGGTACTAAACTAGTACTAGTTCTTTGAGAGCAGTAGACCTCACGTGCCCTTATAAAAATGGATATAAAAATGAAAAAAAAAAACGATTTCACGTGCCGCTCGAGTCAGTTTCAGGAGCAAGTTTGAGATTTTTATCGCTATATGTTGTTTTAGTTTTTAAACTATCTTCATTATTTAGTAGGTAGGTTGGAAATCGTAAAATATTGGAGATTTCATAAGATTTTATAAGAAGAAGAAATTTATGGGTAGCCTCAATTTTGGCAGAATTTACAAGCTCAGTTTAAAATAACAGATGTCTAAGGTCGTTGGCCTACCAAATGACCTTACTTACTTAAAAAAAATAAGGATGTTAAAAGAAATTGTTTTATGATCGCAAAGTTAATGGCCCGTCCTTTGTTGCATGTTCATTGGCAGTTTAGAGAGAGCAAGTTGAAACGTTTACTGTGCATTTTAGTGCACAGTACGTCTACGTCAAATCAAGGAAAGCGGTGGCCTTTATAGCTTCCTTGAGATTTATTTGTTACTCCAGATGCTCATATTTTTTTTTTATAATTTAGGGAAAGATTTTAAAATGTTGGAAATTATTTTTGTATGAAGTAAATTTTGATTACAACCAAGCACATTACTTCTTTACATTGAAGAAATTCTTTATTATAACAATTGACTTTCGTCACTCTTGTCTTTGATACGCTTTTGAGTGGTTGACGTATTAATTGAATGGCGGATTGTGATATATTTTTTAAACAAATTTAAATAAAAGTTAAAAACTTAAACTCGCCTTAAAAATTCACGTTCTAATTTTAAGGAATTATTCACGTTTATCGGGTGCAACGCGGGTGACAGCTAATAATACATTATATGATTATAAACTACCGACTATCATACTCTCTACTCTTTGTTGTCGACTGTCTGTCGAGAGTGAAAGTTAGAATCTCGAACCACGATAAATACAAACCTTAACTACATAAAATATATATTTTAAATGTGCTAATTAAGCCCTTTAAAAGTATACCAAAACCAATTTAATTACCATATCAAAGTTGTTTTTTAGTTCTTGTCTTTGTGTCCTCTAGGGGGGCGCCACATCCTATTTAATATGACATCACATAGCTTATACCAGCGGACAAAAAAGACGCTTCCAACGATACTTCATTTGTCAAATTATGATCCGGAATTTAGAAGTAATGAGGTTACAGACAAAAATACATACATACATATTATATATGTGCCTACCCAGCACATACCTTTTTAGCTCATAATATAATTATATTTAGTCCTCTGTAAGAGCTAGTAATAAACAGACGTGTTTCATATTTAATTGTTTCATTCAATAGAAGAGATACCTTATAAGGCACAGTGGTGACTCGACTTCGAACACGCGTAGACATCTGTGATAGTTGTGCATTAGATATTACCTGACTACGGACTATCCACCATGCCGCAACCACAGCAAGAAAGTACAGAGAGAAACACGTCACCAGCATCGGTCGATCCAATGGAAGTTGCAGTAGTTTCCGTGTCATCGAGGATTCCAGAATTTTGGACCGACCAGCCGTGACTTTGGTTTGTGCAATGCGAAGCCGTTCTCGGACCACAAAAGTTGAGCGACGACGCGCGATACAACATGGTCGTCATAAAACTGGGCAAAGCAGTCGTGCAACAAGTGAGCGACATTTTGCTGAGGCCGCCGGAAACAAAAAAATTCGACACGCTGAAGGACCGATTACTGCAAGTGTACGAATAATCGGAGATGCGGCAATTCCAGAAGTTGCTGAGTGAAATGGAACTAAGAGATCAAAAACCATCTCAACTTCTTCGCAGGATGAGAGACTTGGCTCGTGGAAAGATGCCAGATGATACGCTGAAAATCATGTGGCAAGGTCATCTACCTTCTTCGGTGCGCGGTGTTCTAGCAGTCAGTGAAGTGAAGGACTTAGAACATTTATCGGCTATTGCCGATAAGGTGATGGAAACAACACGACCCCTACAGCTCGCGGAATTACATTCACCACGCACCAGCAGCGGTGTAAGCAGTGATAATACATTTATTTTGACGGAAATAGCTAAATTAAGATTAAAAATTCGTGAGTTGGAGCAAAACAAAAACAATAATAGACAGTTTAATCGTTTTCGTTCACGTTCGCGATCAGCATCCCGAGGTCGTAATTCGATCCGTCGCACACCTGATAGCCCGGACTGGCTATGCTCTTATCATTTTAAATACCGAAATAGAGCTAGAAAATGCATAGAACCGTGTGCATGGAATAAAAGAGCTGAGCGTCCGGAAAACTAAGTGAGGTGTAATCGCAGGCGGAAATTTGCACCATCATTCCCGTTCCCCGCCTATGTGTATATGATAAGAAGACAGGACTTGAATATTTAGTGGATACAAGTGCGAACATTTCAGTGGTTCCCGTTAATAAAAATAGACTAGTTAGTGATAAATGTGAAGACTATAAACTTTTTGCCGCGAACGGTACTGAAATAAATACTTATGGTGTTAAGACTTTTGATTTAGACTTTGGACTACGTAGACCGTTCCGTTGGTCTTTTGTGGTAGCCGAGGTCAAGCAACCGATATTAGGTGCTGACTTTCTGGCTCATTATAAACTATTAGTGGACGTAAATAACCGGAAGTTAATCGATTCAGTGACCAGTTTACAGACTATTGCTTCAATGGCTTTACAAGCTGAATTATAATTAGTCCTCTGTAATAGCTAGTAATAAGCAGACGTGTTTCATATTTAATTGTTTCATTCAATAGAAGAGCCCATTACCTTATAGGGCACATATACATACACACCGGTTGAAATCATATTCCTTCTGCAGTCGGGTAAAACGCATGCGAAGCCGCAGAGCACTCCGGGTTCCATTAATGTTCACTGTTCTAAAGTTCATCGTTCATTGTTGGATACTTCAGATTGTTTGAATACGATTCAATGAACATAGGCAAAGTTACAGTTTCATCTCTGTCCCCGGAAGCGATACTGTGGACGGGTCACCTAATTCCATTTAAAATCACCACTCCAGCCTGTCAAAGCGGCGGAAATGAGTAGACGTTGCTGTGATGATTTCTACTCACAGCGTGTAATTATGATGGGATAACTCGCACTTACAGCTTGTATGTTGTATAAGCTTGTATACATAATTCAAATCACGCCTTTTTCCCATAGGGGTAGCCAGAGACTACTTTTTTCCACATGTTACGACCCTGAAATACCTCTTTCTCTTCTTCAACTTTCATGAGAGCCTTCATACATGCTCGTCGGTTATAGGTACTTTTGATTTGGCCTTTTGTTAAAACGTAGCTGGTCGTGATACGTTTGTCTAGGTTGGCCTCTACCGGCTGGCCCATTCACACTCGTCTCATTAATCTGTTTCGTCAATCTTCCTTCAAATATGTTTAACTAAATAATTATCATTAAAAAAAACTAAGATTCCAACGTAACATTTCATGCGAGTGGTTTTCAGTAATGTGCTTATCTCCATGTCTTTGGAGACACTCGTCGGATGTTAGTTATAATTTAAAACACATTTTACTGTAGAAGTTTAGTTGTTTGAACTAGACGCTTTATTTTATTTTTCACTTGTTAGTTTCATACTTTTAGTCGGTAAATAGGTACAGAAACAATGGTAATGTAATATCATTTATCTGTGATACAAATTGTTATATATTTTTAGGCGAAAAAATATATATGCTAGGTACAAAAAAAATTTTGGTTTATTTTATCCACAATAATTTTTAACTTATTAATTTTAATGGAATTTCAACCATAATCATTTTGAACTTCAAAGTAAATTGTTAACTTTAAAACTCAAATGTTATTCGACTGAAACAATCTTCGGAACTGTAAAAGTGCTCACTGAAGCGCTGAATTTCCAAATAGAATATTTTGAACGAAACTCCAAGTAATTTGGAAACGTATTTCACAAAGTTACTGTTAGCGTTTATTGTTATTTTTGAACAAATACCGTTGTATTATACTCTACGAAATAATGTTCCGAAAATTGTTGTTGAATTCATTACGGCCTACACGGAAAGTATTTTAAGGTAGATATGAACATTTAACTATGTAATAGATGGATTACTTCCACCAAAAACAAAAGAACATTATTTCTAAAACACAAAATACCATTAAACTTATAATGATATTTAATTTGGATTGTAAAGGTGGTACTTGTTCATTTAGAAACACTTGCGATGAAAGATTTTGTAAAAGGTTTGAAAGGTTGATATCACATATATATATATTTTGTATAGTAAAAGGTAACAGGACATACATGACGCTCGCCTGATGGTAAGCGATGACGTCTACCTATTACAGATACAGCGGCATGCAAAATTCTGGCAGTCCAGAATTTTGAATTTTGATTTTCGTTTGAAACGTAAAGATGTTGAGTCTCACATGCCCTGTAATTTCACTGGACAAAAATAGATTCAGAAAAAGTTGGTACACTCTCTAATTTAAATGACTGTCCAGCTAGGTTCTCATACTTGAAATTGAGATTTGTTTGATCATACAATGTAAACCAAACCAAAACTTAGACTATCAGTTAGAGTTTTAATGACAGGGAAGTAGCTAAAACAAATATCCTGTAATTCAAGCCACTGCCACAAAATGAGCAAGTCGCGTGTTTCCTCCACATAAACCGGTACATTACGATCCGGTACAATCAAGTTGGAGCCGGTAAATTCCGGTAACGCTTCTTTTCTCACCGCTCTCAGATCACTTTGATATATTCGATACGGTTGTCGCTGCCAACTCCTTATTCGTTTCATTTGGTGTGTATTTGTTCTGGAACGCTTTTTTGTTTCGTGGGTGTATCAGCTTTTGTATTTGGGCTGTTTTTTCAACATTCAAAGATACATATTTTGCTTTGTACTAAATAAATTCTAGCGCATATGTTGTTTCAGAATTTTTCGGGTTATTAATATGGTCAACATCAAGTTAGAAAATGCATGGCTTGATATTATGAATATATGTAGATTATTTGTTATGAATTGTTAATCGATCGAAAAGCATTTATCTATTTATATCTAATACTTTCAATTTTGTCATTATCAAAACTAATAATGCTGACAATGATAATAAAAAAAATTACACCCAATGGAATTACAATGAAATCGAATACATCATTTCTAAAGTTTTATGATCACTAACACTTTCACAAGTTTATTATTTATTAATTGAATAACAAAGTCCACAGCCCCTAATTAACATAGCTTGATAATAACGATATTGGAAAGCTTAAGACCAATTAACAGATTTATTTTTATTGGTGTAATATATTACACAAACTCTTTGAATGTGGCGCTTGCAACAGCGCTGGTATATTATAATCATCATACATATTATAAAAAATGAAAACAAGGTAAATACCCCGATCAAATATTTTGAAAAATCGACTAGGTTTATTTTTACTCATAATACCTAACTTAGTACTTAAGATTCCACAAGTATGTTTGTACAAAAAGCCAGTCCATCAGTCTACCCAATTTGTTCGATAACTCTTATCTATCAACACAGCCATAAAACTCAGTCAATTAATGGTCCATCATATTCAGAACTCCATCATGACTCGCCTCTTTGTCTATTCATCATTCGTTCATCTACTCATAAAACTCCATATCATATCCCGATAGGAACAGCAATAAAGAGAATCGAATAAAATATTTTATTGCCAAGTACGGTCAGTTTGTTTCAGTAATATGAACTTTATACCCTAACTGATAAAGGTGATATTCAAAAGCGGTTACGAGATTATCCGGTATTTACCACGACACCAGGTGATTTTGTTTTTGTTCCTCTCTAATTGCATATGCGAGATAGAGATCGGGCAATCCGAATGTTCATTTGCCGTACGGTTAATTGCTGCGACTGAGAATATGGAATTACTCGATATATTTAGAAGGGTCACGGTTATTGACTAACCGTAACCGGTATCGGATGGCCAAAATAATAAAAGTGTATGAACGGAATGAACGTTGGCGTATTCGATTTGAATATGGTTAAACAGAATAAATTTTTAAATCAGGCAAATTGGGCGTTTTAATTTTTTGGATGGGGATCTAGGGCGGTGTAGATGCAATTGATTCAGTATTGAGAATATGATTTTAAAGCTTCAGACAAAATAGCAAGCAAATCGAACACATTTTAAATTCGATATGAACCGGTAAAACATAATTTGAAACACATTTTGCGAGAGCTCTGGGAAAGTAAAGCCTTGAGCACAAATCAGTGCCTGTGAAAAATAAACACATACTTAAGTTTTAAAACTGATTTTTTACGCAAGCTGACTGCATCGGTTTAAGACGAAGATCTAAAGATCGAGCACAATGACTGCCATAGGAGAAGTTTATGTCAACCAATAACAGAAATCGGCTGATAATATTGATGGTGATGACGGGAATCATCGCGCTAAAATATTCGTTTCGTCAAGTTGCATTGACTATGGTCACGGAATGACTGAAACTGTGGGTAAAGCGTTGTTTTAAATGAGATTGTTTGCACTACCCTCGTTTATTTATGACCATAGTTACCTACTAATGCGGCACACAATGCTGACGACATAGGCAGATTGCATTTGTTTTATGATTTGATTCTTTCTATTATAACATAACCTTACTATACCAATCATCTCTTTCTACCCTTACCCCCTTCGAGCATTTACCAAAGGAGATGTTAACGCAAGGCGTACCCCTCTGCTGGCCATATAGCCATTTTTGGCCATATGAGCGTGCGTAACTACGCTGTATTTTTAATACTGTGTGCGTGTTTCAAGCTAGTGTGCGGGATCGTTAAAGTGAGTGATGTGTGTGTGTGCAATGCGTGTTTACCTCGTCCCCCGTAAGTATCGGCAGAAAAAAATGTTTGCGGATTACAACGTTAACATCTCCATTGGTAAATGCTCGAAGCTTACCCCACTTGAGTGGGGTCGATGCAACATGTCTTCTCCATTTTGTTTTGTTTTCTCTACTATCATAACATAATCTTACCATGTGAATGAAGTTATTTTTATCCAATTTACAAACTTGAAGTTTTTCATAGCAAATAATAAGTCACCATTAATATGCGCGTGACATCTCAAACTTACTGCAGCCCAACCCAACCCAATTTAAAAACTTGACATCCAATCCAATCAAAGGCAAACCAAATTGGCCAACTGAAGACCCAAGTATCACCGTACCATTCCAAACTAATAGAGTGGGCAAGAACCGACGTGAGTCGAATCTGGCAAGTTTGTAAGTTTATTGGACCCTTGCTTTCTATTATCGGGGTATAAACATTTGAAATCGTCGGACAAGCTCGTTCAAATTGCTTCGTGTGTCTAGTTATTGGCAGTCTGTTACTTCTGTATTATGTATTTATTGTTACCGATATTTACCGGTACAAAATATCACACGGTATTTTTGTTATGGATGGACTTCTGCCAGTCCGTCTGGGGCGGTACCACCACCTTGCGTATTAATTTTTAACCGTGAAATAGGAATTATTTTCGGTTGAAATGGCAAGGTGTCCAGTGAAATTACAGGGCATGTGAGACTCAAGAGCTTTATCTCTCAAGGTAACAAGCGCAGTGCAGTGCCATGACAGAATTTTGCATGCCACTGTATCTGTAATAGGTCATCGCTTAACATCAGGCGAGCGTCGTGCTTGTCCTGACCTTATATCATAAAAAAACGGGTTGAGAATAAGATCCGTTATTTATGGAATACACATTTTCACAAGCGTTGCACCACTAAGTCTGATCACCTGATGATAAATGAAGATGTGTTTTTAGGGTTCCGTACCTCAAAAGGGAAAAAAAGAAACCCTTATAAGATCACTTTCTTGTCCGTCTGTCTGTCAGTCTGTCCATCTGTCCGTCTGTCTGTACGTCTGTCTGTCCGTCTGTCTGTCTGTCTGTCCGTCTGTCTGTCCGTCTGTCCGTGTGTCACCACCAATTTTCTCAGGAACGAGTGGACCAAGTGGGTGAAGTTGAAATTTATACCAGATACTGAGGTCTATAGTCCCTATTAGGTGTATAAAAATCAAGATCCGGAGCCAGCACGATAAACAGATATGGACAAACTTAGATTTTCGCGAAAACTTGTGAGTAGGTACCAAAATTTACCTTAATTTTCTATTTTTCGGATTTTAACATACATAGTTTTGGCCGGTTAAGATAGGCCTCTGAGTTATATAACGCTCATACAATTTAGAGGTCTAGCTTAATTGGTTCTTACTAACGTTGGTACGGAAGCCTCGGTAGGCGAGTCCAACTTGACTTGGCCGGTTTTATTTTTATCTACTGTGTAATATTTGCTGTTTACTACGCCAAAGAGACGGAAATACAGCTGTGCTGTATCTGTAATAAGTTTAGAATATAAATATTTCAGACCTTACGGTAAGTCCTCAACCATATTATTATTTGATCCGAGAAGCAGGATGATTCTCAACGGACAATAATGGCCATACTAGAAGAGTAGTATTATATATATATATATATAATTTTAAATTATAACAGAAGTTAAAAAAATATAAATACAATTCTTGTATGTACTTACTACCTGTTAGCCTTCGTTAATATAAATAATTAATTATCTAAATGAAACCTATCGTTCAAAGAAATTATAATTGCGATTTCAATCCGCTTAAAACAACACAGAAAATCATTGTAATTCTACTTAAGAACTGGTTTGTTCCGGCTTTACAGAGGATTAAGTCGACTTAGACGGAATATCATACGTGCGCGGGGCTTTTCTATATAATTATTTCCCGGCTCTAAAAACTTACGCATATTGCCAGTGATTATATTTATTATCTGAATGAGTGAATTGCATTAATTATTTTTAAGGTTTATCATTAACTTTTGCACGTTATTTTATAGGGTTCCGTACCCAAAGGGTAAAACGGGATCCTATTACTAAGACTCCACTGTCCGTCTGTCTGTCTGTCTGTCTGTCTGTCTGTCTGTCTGTCTGTCCGTCTGTCACCAGGCTATAGCTAATTAACCGTGATAGTTAGACAGTTGAAATTTTCACAGATGGTGTATTTCTGTTGTTGATCGAGCAAAAAATACCACTATCATATCTAGCCAGCAAAAAATAATAATTAATAAACATTTTATTTCTTATAACGCCATCTAACGTCTAACAAAGGTGTTAGGGATCGACATTTCAATATAACGCCATCTATGGGACGTTTACCTAACTAAGCGTTCATAGATGGCGTGAAATGCCGAAAAAAACACGTTTCTTGTATGGGGACCCTCTATTATTTTTAACTTCATTCTGTTTTAGTATTTGTTGTTATAGCGGCAACAGAAATACATCATCTGTGAACATTTCAACTGTCTAACTATTACGGTTCATGAGATACAGCCTGGTGACAGACGGACAGACAAACAGACAGACAGATAGATAGACAGACAGACAGATAGACAGACAGACGGACAGCGGAGTCTTAGTAATAGGGTCCCGTTTTACCCTTTGGGTACGGTACCCTAACAAATAATTATAAACAACAAATGAAACAGCTTCGAAATAAGTTTCCTATATAAATACCGAAAGTAAGTTTTAAACTACTAAGCTTTGTTTGGTTTCCTTGCACTGAAGTATAAAATGGATGGTTTAAAGTCCTCGCTGATGGCTTTACCACAAAGTTTACGTTCTGAAACATTTTACTCATCATCGAAAGTGAGGCACAGTGTAGCGTTTTAAGTAGACAAAGTACGAACAGACCAAATTTTACTTATATACAAATTTGATGGATTAATTCATTCCCTTCTTAACCGACTTCAAAAAAGAAAGAGGTTCTATTTTGTAGTGTGAATATTTTTTTTATGTTCACCGATTACTTTAAGACGCCTGGACTGATTTGGAAAATTCTTCTATTATTTGAAAGATTATACTTTAGAGGTGGTTTCATTTAACTTTCATGGAGATTTGACGACTACCTTCAGAGGTATAGAGATAAACACCTCAAACTTGATACGGAAAATGACTAGCGAGGCATTTGAAGTCGGTTCTTTTAGTTTTTCAAGCGAAAATCAGCTAAATCGGACCAGCCGTTCTCGAGTTTTAGCGAGACTAACGAACAGCAATTGATTTTTATATATAAGATTTACAATGTACAGGTGTAACAACAAGTGGTCCCAAAAAAATAAATTATAATTATCATACAAAAAAAAACTACAACGAACCTACCTTCAATTACCTAGTCGGCATAAGCTGCATTTTTGTAATCCCAAAGAAATTCAAATTCAAAATTTAAATACATGTGTATGTTCAAATTTAAATTTGGAATTTAAATTAAGCGACAAGTATGTACTTGTCGCATAATTTAATCTTACAAACGAATCCCGCATTTTAATGTTTGCACTAAGCTCGATTTACATTGAGTTGCGAGGTCAGAGGCTGGTAGCGTCTTGCTTGGCAAGAAATGAAAGAGAAGAAAGGCTGCTAAACTTCGTACAACAGATTGCGACGTCTCGAGTCACGGGCGGCTGCGCGACTCTTTCTTCACATTTCTTTCTTTATTTGACGTGAACCCACTCCAGACACAAGCATATTTAGCTTAGTTGGATGAGTTAACAAGAAATACTAGTAATGTGCAACCCACATAGCGAGTAATCTTTATTATAATAATATCGTTTAAAAACTAAAAAACAACCGACTTCAATGCCACGCTATTCATTTTCAGTACCCATTTAGAGATGTTTATCTCAATATCTCTGGAGATACTTATCATACCTAGATAAAATTACCATGGTACCACACTTGGGATATCTCCTTTCGAACAAAAAAAGAATAATCTAAATCGGTTCATAAACGACGAAGTTATCCGCGAACAAACATAAAAAAAAAATAAAAAAAAAAAAATATACGGTCGAATTGAGAAACCTCCTCCTTTTTTTGATGTCGGTTAAAAATAAAATAAAATAAATCTCATGTAATACTTAGTATAGTATGAACACATACTAAAAATTATCTTTATTTCGCTACCGTCGCGGCAGCGTTGCCATTTCGGTAGCAATAGAACTTTAAAATCACTTGAAGACTCTACCAAACTGCTCGAGGGTTGGTACTTCGTCGAAAGTATTTCGAAGTTCTTCCCATTTAATTAGCGTGTTATTGTCTAATTTAGTGGACAATATGTAAATAATTTGAATGTCCCACTTGTCTGTCGGTTGACCTGAACTAGCGAGTGCACGTAAATTTATCATCAGGTGATCTACCAGACTTCGTAGGGAACGTTCCGACTCGCGTGTGATCGGTTGCATATTGAATATTGCAGTTAGATGCTGTTTGATGAAAACTCGTTTGTTATCATATCTGTCGCAATGAAGCGACCACGCGATTGCATAATTCAACGATGACACTTCGAGATTGGATATGACTCGAGCTGCATCTTCTTCTAAGTAGGAGAATAAATAGTGAAATTTATGAATTTCAGTTATTTGTGTATTCTTATCGACGAGAGCGTCTCGGAATTAAGCCCAGCGGAAATAAGACCCGTCAAATTTTGTAATTCTGATCATGGGAGTGAGAGTGAGAGCAGAGTGCCTCTCCAACCTCTGACTTGCGGCTAGATAATATTTTGATGTTTGCATTTTCAATTAGAACCTTAGCCCTAGCCATGCAGGTAACTAGGTCTTGTTCTATTATCTCCCTCTCATCAATCTCAGAATCTAAAAATTCACAATTTAAAACTTCTATTTCTAAAGTCAAAAGTCAAAAGTCAAAGCATTTATTCAGTATATGGGCAAATTAAAAATTTGCACTTACACACGTCAAATTACATTAAACAGATCATATTCAATAAAAAATATTATAGATATAACAGAAAAATAACTTATTGCTTTGAATTTACAAAAAAAATCAAAGCCATTCAGCTTTCATCTAGACGTCGAACGTCATACTTAAAACACAAGTTCTGTTTGTAAATAATCGAATTTGTTTGCTAAAGTTTCAAATTTTGTTGATTTTAGGTTAAGTTCGGCTAATTCTAGGCTACTTAACTCAGTTGACTCTAAATTGGTAAGATAATGCTTAAATTTAATATTTTGGCCTTTAATTGAACTACGTTTAGTGTTTAATTCTTTGAGAGACATCATAGACTTTGATGAATCAGATGCCATGGCGTTTGTTATTAGATAAGTTACTGAATTACGATAAATTTGTATTATTTTGAATTAAAATTTGTAAAACAATGTCGAAGCTATATCGACCCCTCTGGGATGAAACGTAGTAAAAGCCAAATGGCCATTTTTCAGTACGGCCGAAAAACAAAAATGGTAAAGTTTATTTCTGGTATATCTTTTGATGTATTTAATCTGTAATAAACCACTATAGCTCATTAAGCTTAGGTTTTCGAGTTGTTTGCTAAATAGAAACTCAAAATACCGTACATTCATTAGTTCCAGAGATGGCATGGCTTTTACTACAAAAATAAAAGTTGTAAATGGCTTCTACGACATTTTTCTTCTAATTGGCGAATAAAAAAAAGGTTACTTTTTTTATTAAGTGGTATAAGATGTCACAATATGTTTTATCAAAGAGATTATCGAATTAAAAGACAATTGTAACAAGGAGAAAGTGTAATTTAGTGTAGTAAATGCAGAACACATTTATGACCAAAATCATATAATTTAAATGTTATTCATTATATAAAAGTAATATTGTTCTTTTTCTGACAATCACTAATAAAATTATCAAACTAAAATCAATATAACCTCTAAACTATGCAAAATAGGCAGTAAATCGAACCTAGTAATAATAATATTCTAATTTTCTGTTTTATTAAACTACGAGATACAACTGCGCACTGTGCACACGAAACAGGTAAGTATTCAACAAAAACATAGCTTAAAACAAATTGATATCGTAAAGTAATCATCATCATCAGCCTATCCCTGTCCACTGCTGGACATAGGTCTCACTTATGGCACGCCACTGAGCGCGATCTTCAGCTTATTGTTTCCAGCCGCTGCCAGCCAGCTTGCGTATATCATCGCTTCATCTAGCTGGAGGGCGCCCTACACTACATTTGGAGACGCGATCTCCAGTCTTAAACCAATGACTGTTGGGGCAGACCCCAACGGTTATTAGTTCTACGACAGATGTGACCAGCCCACTGCCACTTTAGCTTGCTAATCCAATGAGCAATGTCGATAACTTGGGTTCTCTAATGGATGACTTCATTTTGAATTCGATCCTTCAACAAGACTCCGAGCATAGCTTCCTCCATAGCTCGCTGAGCGACTATGAAATTGGTGAAACAGTTGCACTGTCAGAGTTCACGTCTCGGCTCCGTAAGTAACAACAAGTGGACGCACTTGTTAAAGACTTTCGTCTTTAGGGTTTGTGGTATGGGCGACGAAAAGACTCGACGAAGTTGTCCAAATGCTGCCCATCTCAGTTGTATCGTTCTGCGAGCTTCTTTCTCGAAGTTATTTCTACCCAATTGCAAGATTTGGCTTAGGTAGATAGACACGTATCCGTGAACAACTTCGAGAAGAACTCCATTTAAAGCAGTCGGGGCCGGAATAACATGTTCGTTGAACATGATATTGGTTTTATCCAAGTTCATACGGAGACCGATGCCTGGAGAAGAATCAGCTAGAGTGATCAGCATGTATTACAAGTCCTGCGTGGTTCCAGCCATGATGACCATATCGTCCGCAAACATCAAGTGTGAGAGGTGCTTGCCGTTTATATGTATGCCCCATCCTTTCCAATTCAGCGTCTCGAACATATCCTCCGACCACAAACCACTGCAAAATACTGTAAAAAGCGATAATTATGATTTCGGAAGCCATTTAAGGCATGGACAGGATAGACAGTACTCATCTAGATAGTAAAAAGTATGAACTAATAACTGAGTATAAGACTTTCGGCATCGATAGCGTTAACCAAGACTATAACCGTCTTACAAGCCGAAACAAACGGACTGTTACTGTCTGCGCAAGCAGTGTCCATAAATCAGTTTTAATTTGAAAATGATCAAAATAAAGTCAGTATAGAATTTTTCACTGATAGTGCAGCCACTTTATACATACTCAGGAGACCTACAACAAGATCAAAAGTAGTGGCGAAATGCCACGATACTCTGCAAACACTGGCAACCGAGTATAACGTTAAGGTAAGATGGACGAAAAGCCATGCATCATGTGTTAGCAATATCACCGCTGACATACTTGCTACAGAAATAATGACACAACAGGTAAGCGACGATGTGATGAACCTTTGTAGACCGCTAGCAATGGAAGTCAGAGACCTATTACGTTGTCATACCGAAAATGAGCAGCAAAAGTTGTGGGACAGTGTGGACATGACAAGCTGTAAATATACAAAAGCAGCTTTTCCGAATTTAGACGGCAAAGTTACAAACAGACTGCTAATATTACAAAGACGTGATATTCGTATACTACATAGTAGGCCTCATCACGGAATACTGTAATCTAAACGCCACAGCCACAACACTAAGGCCCCACAGATAGTCGTCCTCTGTGTCAAGGCATCAAGGTGCATGCTTGAAAAAGAGACTGTGACACATGGGATCTCACAGTGCCCGGTCTTGGATGAGATAAGAGCCACAGCCAAGTTATACGACCGAGATACAGATGAAAAATACCAGACGCGGCAACCACAACGATAAGTATAAACAGTATCACTATTACTATCATCATCATCGCTATCTGCCTTAGCACTGCCACGGTTGAAATTTAGAATCGTTTGGCACAAAAAAGGGGGAATGGAGGGATGGAGGGGGTAGGTGAGGGTCCCCCTTTCACTACCCCACCACTCTCATTACAAGGTAATGCATAGTTTTTGAGTTATGATTTTTTTTTGCAAAATCATAACCTCATTTGGTGAAAATTTAGAATCGTTTGGCACGAAAAAGGGAGGATGAGGTGATGGGGGGGTAAGGAAGGGTCTCCCTTTCCTTTTCCCACCACTTTCATTACAAGGTAATACATAGTTTAAGAGTTATGCGTATTTTTGTAAAATCATAATCTCACTTTTTTGGAACACTTTGCTGATCAATATCACTGTTTTGTTGGATGTTTAACAAACTTTTTGCGCTTCGCCGGCCGCTGCCGCGGCACGCTCGCTTCGCTCGCTCGGCTCGCGCGTTGTGTTTTCGCAGTTTCAACCTAACCTAACCTAGTTTGTTTTCTAGTGGGGTGTTCTTATTAATTTAGTAGTGGTAAATAATATTACAATAATTTTTAATAAGTTATCTAGCCCTTGTAATTATTATTTGCGCTTTGTTTTTATGGTTTAGTATATTTTTAGGTTAGATTTTATGTATATCGTTTTCTTGTAAAAATATGCATTACCTTGTTAAATAAATGGTATTGTTGCAATCAAGGACCTAACCTCTACCCATCCCCATAACATTTTATATCAAATTCATGCCAAACGATTCTAAATTCAACCAAAAATCCAAAATCAAACCCAACAAAAATAGGCATAACTCAAAAACTATGCATTACCTTGTAATGGGAGTGGTAGGGTAGTGAAGGGGGGACCCTCCCCTTCCCATTCCACCCCTCTGCCCCCCCTTTTTCGTGCCAAACGATTCTAAATCCAACCCACTGCCACTGCACACAAACTTATCCACAGCTTGCAAGGCTTGGCAGCGGCTGGAAACAAAGAACTAAAGATCAAGCTCAGTTGCGTACCATAGGTGAGACCTATGTCCAGCAGCAGACAGAGATAGGCTGATGATTGTATTAAGACATTGATTTGTTTTAAGCTATGTTATTGTTAAATACTTACCTGTTTTCGTGTTGTGCACACACGTGCAGTTTTATCTCGTACTTTAATAAAACAATTTTCATTACTAGGTTCAATTTACTGCCTATTTGGCATAGTTTAGAGGTTGTGTTGATTTTATTTTGATAATTTTATTAGTGTTTGTCAAAAAAAGTACAATATTACATTTATATAATGAAAAATATTAAAATAATATGATTTTGGTCATTAATGTGTTCCTCATTTACAACACTAAATTACACTATCCTCTTATTACAATTGTCTTTTAATTCGATAATCCCTGTTATAAAACCAATGATTAAGTCTTATGCAACTTAATAAAAAAAAGGTAACAGTTAACAAGCTGAAGAAAAAAGACGTAGAAGCCATTTACAACTTGTTTTTTGTAGTAAAAGCCATGCAATCTCTGGAACTAATTAATGTAGGTTATTTTGGGTTTCTATTTAGTAAACAACTCAAAAACCTTAGCTTAATGAGATATAGTGTTAATCTATAATAAACATTATAGATTAAGTAAATCAAAAAATATACAAGAAATAAAATGGCCTTTTGTTTCTACGTTTAGTCCTGAAGGGGTCGATATAATGTCTTTTACACTTTCATGCAGATTAAATATTTATATAGATGACCTGAGAAAAATGTGTATAAGCCGTAATAAGCCAAATAAAAATGCGTCATGCTCTTTAAGACCAAAGTTAACAATTACTTTTCAATAGTCTTTTAGTAATAAAATGGTCGTACAAGCCATATTTGTAAAAGTCGTGGATTTTACGACGTAAATTGACATCGTTTATTTCTTATATTTTACTTCAAAAATTGACGTAAAAGCCATATTTGATAATCTTGTGTCTTTTATTACAAAAAGTTAAAAAGTATTATTTTCTTACATTGTATTATATTATGTCGTATTAACCATGACACGAAAAAATATGTCTCTTACTTCAGAAATTTGATTTTTTTTATAAAAAGTTGCTCATTACGACATTTTAAAACAAGAAACCCGGGTTTAGAGAGGGATTCGTAGCGTGTTGTAAAAGACATTTTTTTGCGAATTTGAACATTTTAAATATACAGATCGATAGAGCGCGCGATTCTGACTAAGAAACCGCTGAAAACAAATTTTGGTCAAAATGGCTTTTACGACGTTTCATCCCAGAGGGGTCGATATGTATAAAATTCTCGTAAAATATCGAATGTATTGATAAAATTCTTTTTGACTTAGCTGCAGTAGGGTAAGGTCTCAGTCTCCCGGCAGTGGTGCCGAGATCCCGAAGGAACCTGGCCCGTGGTAACGCCCGCCAGCCGGCCCGTGCCGCGACTTGCTGGACACTCGTGACCGGGGCGCCCCGGTTAAATCTGGAATATTCGGCGAATTGGATCAAAACTAGACATATAACACTAGTTCCTTTTATCTACACAGGCTTTATTTAGGTAGTTATTAACAAAAGATGATGAATAGAAAGGTATGTAGGTAGGTAGCTCACAGAAATGATGATGAAACTTGCTTGAATTTCGTATTAAATGATTAAATATACTTGAATATGGAATGTATATGATTTTAAGCATACAAACATTTAGTATTAGCTAATAACTAGAGTGATCAAACGATATTTTTCGAATTTAAGATGTTCTAAGGCAAGATTGCGTCAGAATAACCTTTGGCCTTCGCATAGCTTGTAGGTAATACGAAATTAAATTTTGCACATATTTCGTTGTAAATGCTCGAGTAATTGAATTAACGTGATTTATATGAACTTTAAACACACATTTAAAGCAATAACATTGAATTTAATCATTAGAATATGGTATGGGTAGAAAGAAGGAAGGACACTTATCTCTCTTTTTGCTGTAATTCCGTGACCGTGGCGAAGTCTTATCAGTGTTGCTTCGCTGCCAGATCTGCCGGTGTATTAATGCAATGTTCTTTCTTCTTCTTGGCTACTAAGCGTTGATTTTGTTAGATTTCTTCGATATGACGTCGTAAGCTTCTCGCCACTTGGCACGTCAACACCAGTCGTATATTTGTCGCCAAAAAATAATAATTTATGTCTCTTATAGAGACACTGCGAGTTTCTTGGATGCAGTGAAACCCGTAAAATATAGTGAATTTCGTATATTGCTTTGAATGGTTAGTTTATAATGCAGACTTGTGCCATTTGAACGTTGTATTTGGAATGAATGTATGTAATAGATTTTTTATATAATAAAAGTTGTTAGTTGGAGGGTCGATTATGTAGGGTAGATTTGAAAACATATTTATAAAGTTTGACTTATGGATTTTCTTCGGATACGCGTTGGAGAAGCGGCAACGTCAAGCCGCGACAATTATAATTCAGATCACAGTATCTTTTAATATCTTCCACACTCGCAAGCTTTTATTTGGTTGTCAATGTTACCCATGGTAAGGTCACATGGTCATCTGCTTTTGTAGGTTTAGACTTTTAGCCTACATTTGATCTTTGGGTTGTGGTTATTGTTAGACTATTCAAATTCAGATATTCAATCAATCGGTTTGCCGACTTGCGGCATGATGTTCCATGCCTGCTGAAGCTAGGTTTATACACTAAAGTATCTGTAGTACTGAAAAATAAACAATCGCTGTATAAGTTTCACGCGGAGCTTTAAAACGTACATTATTTGAGACAAGAAAAGAGACGAAACGAGACCCACTGCTGTCGCTACTCCTTGACAATATTGCGTGCGTCGAATGACTACTCTTAAGTAGACTCGCTATTCACGAAAGCGTCTAAATCGCCGTCGTCTCCGTCCATTAGGGTAGAGTAACAACAGCCATGACGTCGTTAGTGTGGGGCATGACGCCACGGAACGGGTGGATTTGTCAATTATTTCGTAAGGGATGGAGAGTCAAGTAGTTAGTGAAATATTTGGTGGTAAAACCGTTGAGATGGTGTCAATGAGATTTGTTGCTTTAACTGTTTTGTAATGAAGAGGAATAGACTGTAGAATAATTTTTGACTCTGTGAAAATTTGCTTAAGTGTAATTAAGTACTTATCATATGTATTTTTCAACCAACTTCCAAAAAGAAAGAGGTTCTCAATTCGTCTGAATGTTTTTTTTTGTGTGTATGTTACGCGATTACTCCGTCAATTGTGAACCGCTTCGAATGATTATTTTTTTAATCGGTAGGGTACATTTCCGAAGTGATCTCATCGTAATTTCTTTGAGATCTGAAAAGTAAATCCAGAGATATGACGATAAACGTCTCAAACTTACTACTGAAATTGACTCGCGGGGCATGGAAGTCGGTTGTTTTAGTTTTTAAACTATCTTCATTATTTTAATGTCGCATAGGGCGCCGCTGACTTGCTACCAAAGAGTAGCTTACTACCATCAAGGAATATATATGATGCCATAACCTAACGGTATTCCGGCTTCACAGCATTCTAGGCCTAGCGTGTCCACCATCCTTGATGACATCATCGTTTACCAACAGGCCTGATAGAGATAGCGGTGGAACGCAAGCCTATAAGATATTCAGAAAATATTATCTAAGGGGAATTTTAAAAAATTCATAGGTATACGAAAAATTAACTTTGTTATTTTTATTTAAATCTCTGAGACTTTATTTAAACAACTTAAAAATAATTACCTAATGACAATATCAAAATTATATAAGCTACAATAATAATATCTATACAACAAATAAAAGACAGAACCTAAGTCGCTACCTGCCGGTAATGTTCCCAAAAAGCTAGCGACGTTACCTCGTTGTATAGCTAGGCTCATACGTTGGCCGAGGTAAGCGCCAGCTCTTTGGTCACGAGTGATGTCAATTAGGCGTCTGGACAACTCCTTAACTGGTTTAATTTACATTAACTACTCATAATATTTAGGTATTTCTCAAGATAACGTTATCAATACGTAATTTTTTTTCTCTCATTACTTATACACTAACCTAAAAGGTTTCGATGAGATAATTATGTTGGCATTTCAAATACATCTAAAAAAAAAAATTATCTCTATTTTTTGTAAGGGCTTTGAGTCGCTAAGCGACTATGTCAGCCCTAATGAGTATTGAGTGCATACATTTTCTCTTACACAACATGATTTATAGAAACATATATATTCCTAGTCGAATCACACACAGGTGATGATAGGATTGTTTGAAAAATACCCATAATTATCTAAAATATTTATATCATAGTTTTGAATCATATGTGTTCTCATAGACTCGGTCCGTACACACTCGATCGGAAGATGATATACATCTTCTGGGACTCCACAAGAGGAACAATTGGGGGAGTCTGACCTTCTCAGTTACCTACATACAGTTTGATTTGCAAATAGGACGGTAATCGATACCTATCTATATATCGCGATGCGTAAAGGTATAGCACGCTAGGCCTAGAATAGGAACTGGCTCTCAAGGACAGCTGCCCGGACATATTTTTTTCTTAGGGTTTCTTAACAACGTCTTTAACGGAAGATCACTGTAAAATGCACACATACATTTTTAGATTTTTAAATCCATTGGTTACACTACGGGGATGTGAACCCCGCTAGGATGAGCGTCAAAGCCTACCATTTTCCCACTGCGTCACTGGGCCCTCACTTCAAATTGAAAGTCGAGTTTGATAAAAGTATGTTGATATGATTTGTATCGTGAGTTGTACTTATGTGACCATGGTACTTATGTACTATTAGGTGATATTGTGGTAAAAAGTCTGTTTGCTCACACAATACTCTGACACTCCCTAAAACACACTGGCAAAAATATTCTAACAAAAAATACTACAACAAAAATCTACCCTCAAAAAAGTAAGTTTGACATCAATATTCCAGTGCTGTCCCGTGTGTTTCCGATCATGATGGAATGAAGTCGTTCATCTTCTGAGACATGAATAATGCGGATAATGATATCTGAACAAAAAGGATCGCTGCTATTATGGGAAGGTGATTTTATAGGAAGATCTCTAAGTAGATTCTGATGGTTATCTATTTCTGTTGATTGTAGCTATCTGATAGAATAATAGCGTAGCAATGTAATACATTCCTGGTGTCACATTTTGTGGGGGTCAATGGCATATACAAATGCGTAGACTTGTGATAATCACAGAAATATTAATCATAAGGTAGTTCTGTGGTGATAATTGACAAACGATGCGTTACTAATACGCAACAGTCTTTTAAAGTTATTACATTTTACGGTTGGCAAACTTAAATTAATCAGGGTATTTTTGAAGTTATACTTCTTTTGGCGCGATAGAAAAAAATTATGAGAGTGAATTTTTACGCTGCGCGCGCACACCGACACCTAAATTTAACACCGTGAAGTTAGTTCTAGGTAGTACGATGCGCGCGCACACCGACACTTAAATTCTACACCGTGAAGTTAGTTCTAGGTGGCATGACTATGTTCAAGTTGTATATGTCATTTCGTAAGAACGTCATATTTAACGTCCTATTTTTACGTTAATAAAACCTTTTTATTTAAATAAAATCTTTTTGATTAATTTTAATATTTATCGTTAATCTTTACTGCATTTTAGTTATTTATTTTCCATACGCCACAGAAGTATAACTTTTAACGCGTGTAGATAAGTACACACACGTTTTTTTTATTAGTCTGACGTTCGACGATTTTATTTAACTCAATGGCTCATTACTTTTTTTTAATTGTACCTATATACCAATTTAGCTACAGTAACAACTTACCAATATTACGAAGTATTGATGGCATTTTACGCTTATAAGGTACAAAGAATATCATAAAATACCTATTTAAAATCATCTCATAACATAAACATCATCATCAACCCTTATCTATCCACTGTTGGACATAGGCATCTTCTTTGTAGCACCATTTACTCCAAGCCACTCTTCTCTGCGCTTGACCTTCGACTCTGTCGTCAGCATAACAAGAACTACAAATATTACAGCATTTTATCAGTTAATTATCGGAAATTTTAACAGGCATCAGTGAAACTGACTCTAAAAAGACCACTAAAACTCAGAATATCAAACGGTTAATCACAGTTCCAATTTTGAACTGCAGCTTCTACTATTCATTATTCTGTGCTGCAGCTAAAATAAAACGATAATATGTATGTACGCTTTTCACAGTGGCCCTCCGGTAAAGGAAAAACATCGTTAATAAATCCCCAACCCCCGCATGGTGGTAGGACACTATCTAGTGTCCACCTGGCCAGCTAATACCTTCAAGTTAGAAAATCTGTCGCCAAACATCTAAGGTGTTCCGGCAGCTATTCTTGAGAGCCATTCTGGGCCTAGCGTGCTTATCATCTTCGACCGCATCATCACTTACCAACAGGTGAGATAGAGGACAAACGCTACCCTAAATGATATTTTAAAAAATAATTGTCGTATAAAATGGAACGTACATTTTCAAAGCTATCCAGGCACACATTAAAGCCGAGGTCTAATGAAAAACATATTATTTGATGTGGGAGTGTAAGCTGGCATGGAACACGGATTCTTCCTGATTATCCCCCGTGTGACAGACGCAAGGTATGTTTACCCTAAGCCACATTTATATTAGAGGGTAGATATAAATTAAGCTTAAAATTGCAGCGGATTTTGATGATGGTTTTGGATTATCGTGCCAGTGAAATATATAATGTTTTACAAGTAAAAGCTTATACCGCGACTTCGTTCACGTACATCAATAATTTAATCACTGTAAAGCTCTGTCAATCAACATTTTTGTGATCTTTAGAGTTATGTGTAAAGATTATTATTTTATTTTCACAAATATCTAAGTTTATATTCATGCTACAAAGTATCTCCTTGTTAAATTTCAGTAACATCGGACCGTCCGTTTAGGCGTGATTAGGTAACAAACAAACAGTGTGACAGATTTACAAACGGTTTTATAATATCATTCTGGATTGATAAATTACTGTATCTTTTAATTTATTCAAAATTAAAAATCTAAACAGTTATATAACGCGTATACTTAAACTGCATACTATCATTATTATATATACTAAATATATATATATATATACTATAAACATTGTGGTATTTCCTGTGTGCGCATCGAAATGCGGTTAACGAAATTCTGCGACAATTTTGTTGGTATTTTTTAAAATGTATTTGCCTTGATTTTTTTCAGACTGAATTAATTTCTTAATTCTTAATTAATATTCTTTCTTAATACAAATTCTCAGACTACCTAAAATATTACTATATTATGTGTTTCAGAATTAATAATACCTAAATACAATGCGAGTGCGTTACTTATATTGTGCTTGAATATTAAAAAAAAAAGATTCTGACGAATTGAGAACCTCCTCCTTTTTTGTGAAGTCGGTTAAAAAGAAATTTTTGAAGGTCAATTGACATCCGTGTTCCATAGGTTTACAGGCAATATTCCACAACATACATTACACAACTCCTTCTCTCTTTCTTTCTCTCGGTTCTCTCTTTTCCGTTTTCAACTGTAAGTGAAATGTAATAAGTGGTTAAGTTATGAAAATATGCCTGTGGTAAACTCAGCTACGTCGTATTTATAGGGTCGTGTCGTAGATGAGTTGGTACAGCGCCGAGCTTGTTACCCAGTTGCGGGTTCAAATTCCGTTAGTATAGTGACATTTTGGATTTTATATAATGTGCCTGTAGTTTTATGACTGCTGTAGTGGCAGGACTTCTGCTAGTTCGCCTAGGGTGGTACAACCACTTTGGCAATTAATTCAGCCGCGAAATTTAAATGTATTTCAGATTGAATGGCAAAGTGACCGGTGTAATTACAGGGCATGTGAGACAACATCTTTATGTCTCGAGGTAACAGGCGCAGTGCAGTGACATGTAAAATTCTGGCTATTCGAATTTTTCATGCAGCTGTATCTGCAATAGGTAGACGTCATGTTTTTTTTTAATTCATCAGCGCTTAACATCAGGCGAGCGTCGTGCTTGTCCTGTTATTTTATATCATACAAAATAAATAACTGGCCAAGTGCGTGTGAGGCCACAAGCAGTGTAGGGTTCCGTAGTAGCCCGTTATTCAATGCAAGGATCTTTACCCGTTATAAACAAGCAACTAGGTACTTCGTCTTGGTCACTTTAAAGGATTTATGCTAAGGATTTTGTATTTGGTACAAAATTATCCAACACCCAAGTTCAACGACTATTACTGCTAAACTAATAAAGTTATCTTAACCGCTATAGTTTTCCTTTAAAGTTCATGAAATGCACTATTATCACGAATTTTTCCAGATTTTTCCAAACCAGCAGTTTTAATATTTCATAAATGGAGATTTCAATCGAAAAATGGTATTAGCAACTGAAGTAATTTTAAAATACCTATTCAACGATACCCCACACGATAGGGTAGACAACGATCTAACTAGACTAAAAAGAAATATTTTTTAAAATTTTATATCACCACTTTGTCAGCGTAATTTATATACATACCCATACAAAATTACAGCATTCTCGAATAAACAGTCTCTTAGCAAAACCTCGGACAGACAGATAGACAGACGGACATGACGAAATTATAAGGGTTCCTTGTCAGGACTATGGAATCCTAAAAATTGTACCAGACTATTATTGTTTTCCTTGTACAAATTTGTCCTAGCATCCTGCAATGTTTAGGTATATTTTGCATCGGCGCCTGATAATGTTTAAACCCATCTAAATAATTACTAATACAATTTAATACAACTAACCTAACTGAATAAGTAATTTTTTGATGGCGTGCGTTAGAAATGACCCAAAAAGAGGAAGGAAGGAAGGAAAATCCGTCCACTTTATGTGAACGTACCCTTTGAACGTAGTCTTTTGACTGGAAAAAAAGATAAGTAGTGAAGTCGGACTTTGAAACGGAGTTTAATTAACTTTATTAAAGTCTTGCAAAATGGATCACATGCTGTTGGATGAAAGTAAATATTATAAATTCGAAATTGTTTTTGTTTATTTCTCATTCTCTGTACGAAAAACAAAAATTAAATTATTGGGTAAGGTTCTTCATAATTTTAAAATCTACGATGATTTATTGCTCTACCATCCCTATAAATAATTTAGGTGGAAAATGGTAATTAATGCTGTAATAAAATCAATAATAAAACGACACACATAAACGTTTGATTTTTTTTCTTAACGATGTTTTTCTTTCACTGGAGGGCAGCCACTGTGAAAAGCGCACATAATTTTTTAGATATATAAATCTGTTGGTACACGGCGGGGATTGTACTCGGTACCTCTGGCATCAAAGCCGACCGTTCTCTCGATTACGCCACCGGGCCCTCAGATAAGGTACCATACTCGTAAATATACATATATATACATACTTACCGCGTAATACATTAACCATATACACACACGTAAATTCACAAACTCACGCACACATAACAGATCTTAATGTAAATAACAAATAATAATAAGCATTATCTATCATAAAATATTCTAAAATTTACAACTTTCAAGTCGCCCTAAATCCCGCCCTACAAACCGACATATCGCTCTCAAATTCACCATCCACCCAAAAAACGCATTATCTCTAGCCTTATAAATCTACTAACCTCAACAAAATGGGTTCTTAAAATATGGCCGCGTCTCTGTCATTTCGCAAGGTGTCCGACACACGCGCCCCCCATTTATATCACGTGGATAACGACAGTTTGTAGGCACGTAGTTGCACGGCAACTTGGGCATTTTTCAAAGTGTCATTATTATGAGTTGCGGTGTGACAATGGAAGGCCTTTTTATGCAGAGTAACTGCGGATAGTAGGCATTGTGTTTACTTTTGAATAGTCTGTCACTTGTTGTACATGGTGTCTCTTTTATCTAGTCATGGGGGAAGTGAAGTTATTGGTTGTAGAAATGTTTATTTTAAATATTGTATAGGTTAGCTTTTTAACCACATCTCCCCTGTTGGTAAATGCGGTCAATTATAGGAGCACACTAAGCGTAGAATGGACACTAGTATGGAATATGAAAAAACTTTATGGAAAGTAGAATGGTTTCAAGGACAGCCAGGAAATCAAAACGTAATGGTAGCACATTTTCAACCGACTTCCAAATAGGAGGAGATTCTCAATTTTTCTGTGTATGTATGTTACGCGATGACTCCGTCAATCGGGAAACGATTCAAATGATTTTTTTTTATTTGGTGGGGCACGAGCGATCCCGTCGTAATTTCATCGAGATATTATAAGTATCTCCAGAAATATGGCCAGAAATAATAACTAATATAAATTTCATACTGAAAATGACTAGCAGGGCATTTTGAGTCATTTTTTTGGTTTTGTAAACGATCTTAAATCATCTCTTTAATAAGCCGTGTTCTCACAAGGTTATAAACTATATATATATATACTTACTAGCAGCGCTTCGCGATTTCACCCGCGTAGTTCCCGTACCCGTGACAATACGAGGATAAAGATTATAGCTTATGTCACTTGCTGATAATGTAGCTTTCCATTAGTGAAAGAATTTTCAAAATCGATCTTGTAGTTTTTGACTCAAATCGATACAAACAAAAAATCAAATGCTTCCTCTTTATAATATTAGTTTCGATAAAAACATCTAGATGGCGCTAGAGGAGGTTGAATATAATAATAATCTCCTTGTAGATATTGCTTAAATGTATGAGATCCTGCATGGCGCAAACGATATTTTCCACGATGTTGGAACTTGATGCACTTGCTTCGTCATCAAACATCTTAAAATTTAAACTCGTTATAAAATGTTTCCTATTAATAATATTAGTATAGATTAGTATAGATACGTGACAGCCAAATTTCATATAGCTTCGGAACTTTAATACATTTTAAAATCTTTGGCATAAAACAGCAGCCGTAAACTATATCTCACATTAAATAACTATTTTACACCGTACCTAACATTAATTATGCCGTCCCTTTGTTACGTGCGAACGCAGATTTTACATGTGAATTACCATAATTATTACACAAAATTGTTAGTATACGTCACGTTTTATGTTAACTTACTACCGGTTGCATAATGTATTGAAACGTTAAAGCTAATTGGTCGCGTTTATATATTTAACGTTTTATACTTCGCCTACGACAAAAATAATGTCAATAATTTAAGATCGAATAAAAAACTAAAAGAACAGACTTAAGGTATGACCGCACCGCGGCGTTCTGTGATCTGCGGGTGCGATCTTAGTACTTTTCAATTGTTTTCTGATCGCATTTGATGTGAACCAGTCGTTACAAGTACTACTTCGCTATCTGATCGCCGCCTATATCACGCACGCAGGACGCTGCGGTGTTTCCCTACCTTCAAATGTCGCGCTAGTCAGTTTCAGTACCAAGTTTGAGGTGTTTATCTCCATATCTCTAAAGATATTAGTCAGATCTCGATGAAATTGAAATGGAACCTTTTTTTTTAATATCTTATAGGCTAGTGTTTGACCACTATCTTACCTGTTGGTAAGTGATGATGCGGTCTAAGTTGGTAAGCACGCTAGGCCTAAAATGGAAACTGGCTCTCAAGGATAGCTGCCGGAACACATTAGATGTTTTGGCGACAGATTTTCTAACTTGAGGGTGGTAGCTGGCCAGGCGGACACTAGATAGTGTCCTGCCTCTATGCGGGAGTTGTTGGTTTCTTAACGATGTTTTCCTTCACCGGAGGGCCACTGTGAGAAGCGCACATAAATTTTTCGAACCTCCTAAGAAGTGTACCCTTTCAAAAAAAAGAATTTTCCAAATCGGTCTAGGCATATTTGAGTCAATCAATCAATCAAGTAATTTATTTGCAAGAATACAGTTTACAAATGTGTGGTCTTAAAGTAATGTGTAAGTCTTCGTATTCAGCCTGCATGCAGACGCGCAAATTTAAAAAAAATATACAAACAATAATCTATAATACAATAAGAATTAAATGTTGGTTTTGTTGCAGTACATTATAAATTCTTTAACACTATAAAAACAATTATGTAAAAGCCAGTCATTTAAGGTCCGTTTAAAATATTATTTCCTTCTAATAGTTTCATGTCATTAAGGATCATGTTATAAATATATATACACATATTGTAAACATTTTTGTTATATATATATATATATTTACTACTGCGAGGTTGATATAAAAAGTTGGTAAATTACGTCCGTGTTTGTCTTGTAAAAACATCACTTGGCTTAACAAAGTATTCAGGGTGGGACTTCACAAAAAGACAAATTTCTCTGAGGTATATACAAGGTACAGGAAGTATTTTGCATGTCTTGAAAAGTGCTTTGCAAGTATCAAGAAACCAGGCCTTATTAATAACTCGAACACAACGCTTCTGCACTTTGAATATTCTCTCAATGTCAATCGAGTTACCCCATATTAGAATCCCATTGGTGATGAGGGATGCAACATGGCCATGATACGCTGTTAATGCTGCTTCCATTGAGACAGTTTGTCGAATCTTTTTCAACGCAAAGACGTAGCGTTCAAGCTTTTGGCACAGTTGTTCGACGTGCATTTTCCAGTATAGATGTTTATCTATTGTAATACCTAGGAATTTTGTAGCGTCTACCTCTTCCACTTTTTTATTATTAAATTTAATGTCAAGTTTTGTTGAATTAGAATTATAAGAATTGAATTGAATTGAATTAAATGTGTTTTATTTATGTTTATATGTAAATCATTGTGTTCTATCCAGGTTATTAAATCTATAAGAGCTTTGTTAACGATTTCCTGAGTTTTTTCTCTATTTTCACTTTTGATAACCACTGTGGTGTCATCGGCAAATAGTATACATTCATGAGAAGTAGCTAGAGGAAGGTCATTGATGTACAAGTCATTGTAGAACTGTATACATAAATTATAAGTAAAAAAAAGATATACAGTGAAAATGAAAGTCAAAAAGGTTATTAGTGGAACATTGAACCTTCTCCATTGAAGTCGGATAAAAACTTTTTATTATTATTTTATTAAATCATGGAAAATATTATAGCATTTGTGAGTTCCATACTCCAAAATGAACATTACATCCCTTACAATATCACTTCAATGTCAGGATTTCCCGGCAATGATCATTCTATCCTACCCGCGTCCGTAGACGTAGGACCATAATTTACCTTTTTTATGCTGAATAGGCTAGCGATTGACCACTATCTCACCTGAATAATACCTGATCCTTGGGTGATGCTAAATTGGTAACCACTGGTGCTAAGATTCAAACGTGGCTTTTTTTGCATATCTGATAGGCTAGCGTTTGAAATTGAAAATAATATCATGTCACATTTAAAGTACATAAATACAAACAAAAAGCTTAAAATAAATATGAACGACAAAAGAATATTTACTTTTTGTTTGACATCTATCTCGCCTAGTGGTAAACGATGTGGTGGTTGAAGATGGTGAACACGATAGGCCAAAAATGGTCTGACTCTCAATGGTCTCACTCTTCCGAAATATCGTAACAATTTTTTGAAGTGAAAACTTCTTTAGCGGCGTTGTGCACTTTTCTTGGGATGGGTAAAATATTTTTAAACTCGCGTCAGGTCACGTGTCCTGATCGAAAATTTGTATGACGGAGCGAAGGGCGCTTGCGCGAGGTGCCATTCTAAAATATTCAAAAATGACGTGTTAAAGTTTTCACTCGGAACAATGAGTCATTGTTCCGAGAGTTTTCACTTCTGCCGGCACTACTAAATTTGACAATTTTGTAAGTATACAATTTGATAACAGCTATTTGGAAAAATACGTAACGATACTTACGCTAGGTACATGCTTGGACTAAAGCCCATTTTGTCTACATCCACATACACACATCATACATTTTAAATCAAACACTATTTTATCAATTACTAGCTGGCCCGGCAAACTTCGTTCCACCTAACAGACAACGAATGTTGTGTTACCTTTTAGATTAACTTAATTTAGGCTTTTATGAACTTAATACAATGAATAAAAAAGAGATATTAAGTTCAGTTCAATGTATTATGGCACTTTGATTATCAAGTAAATAATAAAGTTGTGGCAATACAGAAATAGAATAAAAATACAACAATCAAGTACTTCAACCGCGTGTCAGCAAGACATGGTGCAATGAAACAATGTTATTATTGTTATAGATAAGTTATTAACTTGAAATTAGTTCGATTGGGTTACATTTTAATTGTAAAAATATAATCACTAGTATTTAATTTTAATTCTGAATAAGTATAGGTACTTACTTCATGAATAACTGTCTAATATTTTTTTGCCTTATGGATAAGACTGTATACATACGACATTCATAAATTGGCTATCACATTCTTGCATATCTCTGTATTTACCTACATTCTGACAAAATATAAAATTGATTAGGCATTGATTATTATTGTCTCGATTGCTTGTAAGCATACATTTTTTTAAAGTTTTATTATGTCTCCACACGATTAGTGTATTAAACCAGTGTCAAATATTAAAATGTTTCAAGTTTTTATCAATTTTGGTCGTAGAGATGGGTCAGAGTCACATTTCAGCTCAGTTTTCAAGTAAAAGTCTAGTCTAAGTCATACCTTCAGTAAAGATGAGGTGTTTACTGAAGATTTTCAGTGGAATTTTGGTGAGAATGCAAATAACATGTTTTTCAACATTGTGCTGTTTCCCTACACACGCACACATTCACCAAAAAAAATAAAAAATAATAATAAATAAAATAAATAATAAAAAATTCACCAAAATAAATAGTATCATATGTCCGTCTCCTGGCTCTAAGCTACCTCCTCACCAATTTTCAGCCATATCGGTAAAGCCATTCTTGAGTTATAAATAGTGTAACTAACACGACTTTCTTTTATATATATAAGATTTTATCGTATACCTCCTATATCTTCACATAAAATGAGCTAAGATATTGCACAAGTACCAATCTCCTTTGATACTATAAACATAATAATATGTCATCCGCCTAATTCTAATCATATATCGTAACGCACAGAATTGTATCGGAAATGTAGACTAAGAGTGCTGAGGTCTAGCGGACCCAATAAAATCAGCTTCAGAAAAGCTCTGCCTTAACTTTAATAATTTTTTTTTATGATAAATGTAACACTACAAGTTAAACGCCAGCCTGATAGTAATATACATATGACGTGCTCTTATAACAAACGATGTGGCAGACAAAGCTTTAAATTTTCAGAATTTGGCGCATCATTTACTGTGCCTGTTACCTCCAGAGTCCAGACATCGAGATGTTAAGTCAAGTTACCGCCTGTTCACATATGTCGTGTGTCAGATCCGAAGTTTTAGTGGTAGAACATTTTGTATGAAGCTATTTACACTTGTCGGCCCGATTTTGCCATTGGTTTTGACAACCCGATTAAAAATCTGATCCAACACACGATATATGTGAACAGGTGGTTAGTCCCATATTCCCTATCATTTAATTCTCAGTTTTATTAAAACAATTATCACATAAACTTGCCCGACTAATTTACCCAAAAGCTCATCATAATTTCAAGAGTACAAAACAAAATACATTTCACACTACATTAAAATTTCCCACAACAGTCATTCATAGAGAGCACTCCCCGACAATGGTCTATTTTATTATCCTTTGAATATTTAACTAAACGAAGTGCTCTTTAGCGCTCGTCAACGTCAGCGAATATCTATTTACTTTAGTGTGGAATGAGGCACACACACCAATAAATCCTCACAAGAAATGGCACGCACACTGCACAAAAAGAACTTACATTGATGTTCGTTTTAAAACATGAATATGCATCTTAACGTATATGCCATTATTTTGGCGTCTGTGACACGGCAATGTTTAGATAACAGAGGTCATAGACACGGTAATGTATTGATAATATTACCGTGTCTATGACCTCCGCATATCATTTTGGCGAGAGGGAAAGCTTCTCGACTGTTTGTGATTCAATCATTAAGCTTAGTTTCCCATTTGGTCTTTAAATGGGAGACAGCCAGACCACTGACTTCGTGATTTTAGTTTCACTTTAGCTTAAATGTTGCTGCCTAAAGTACTAAAAAGCTATATATATTTAAAAAATAAACTTGTCAAGTGCGAGTTAGTAAGTGGGGTTAAAATACAGACTTAACTTTGTAGTTATCAAACTACAATATACCATAAAAAATGTATTGCAACAACTGCAAATAATGAGTTTGTAAAAATTAAAACAAGTTTATAAACAAACAAAAAGTTTTTAGTTATTAAACTACATATTTACATGGTTAAGATTTTAACCATAGAGTGCACAGAAGTATAATAAGTACCTAACCTATATACCGGATAGTGCCTCAAGCTTTTCAGAATATAGTACCTACCTACGCGCAAAATACTTACCAGAATTTATTTTTTTACTTTTTAGTTCATTGTCCCAGATTGTTTTAAAAAAAGTTTTTACTTCTAATTTATTTTACTTTTGAGGTACGAATCTCTAAAAACAAAAAATATTTATTAGACCAAAAAAAATAATACTTAAAAGTCCCACAAAACATCCATATCGCTGTGAATACACCCCACAATGGTCTACTTAACTATAATCTATTCTGTGATTCACTCGACAAGCTGCTCTCCATTTATCCAACATGTCATCGCCACAGACAGCACTTACCCGTTTAGCGATGTCGCGATTTAAAATTCTAAGGAGACAGCTGTTTGGTATTCATAGATACTGCAGACAATCTTGAGGTGATGTTCGTGTTTGAGTTTATTGATTGTTAGAGTATAGATGAGACGGATTGAACGTGGATTTTAGAGGTTTTAGATTGGATGCGTTTGCCTGATGATTACGCGATTTTGAAATGAAAACTTCTTTAGCGGCGTTGTGCACTTTTCTTGGGATAGGTAAAAAAAAATTTAAACGCGCGTCAGGTCAAGTGTTGTGATCGAAAATTCGTAAGACGGAGCAAAGAGCGATTGCGCGAGGTGTCATTCCAAAATAATTCAAAAATGACGTATTCATGTTTTCACTTCTGCCGGCACTCCCGGAGTGCAACCCGTTGTTTTTAGGGTTACGTACCTCAAAAGGTAAAAGTTAAAAAAAGCCAGTTAAAAAAAGGAACCCTTATTAGATCACTTTCTTGTCCATCTGTCTGTCTGTCTGTCTGTCTGTCTGTCCGTCTGTCTGTCTGTCTGTCCGTCTGTCTGTCCGTCTGTCTGTCCGTCTGTCTGTCCGTCTGTCTGTCCGTCTGTCTGTCCGTGTGTCACCACTATTTTCTCAAGAACGGGTGGACCTAGCAAGTTGAAATTTATACCTGATATTGAGGTCTATAGTCCCCATTGGGTGTATAAAAATCTAGATGTTGAATAAACACAATAAAAAGTTATGGGCAAATTTAGATTTTCGCGAAAACTTGTCAACCAAAATGTACCTTAATTTCCAACTTTTATTTTTCGGAATTTTTCCTTTACTTGTGCTTTAAGACTTTGCTTATAACCAAAATTGACAATTCTAAGTAAACCGGAAGTACCCTATAGGTTTTGGGTCGAAAACCTATAGGGTACTTCCCGTTGACCTAGAATCATGAAATTTGGCAAGAAGCAAGGTCTTACAGCACAAATTAAGGAAAAATTCCAAAAAATAAAAAAAGTTGAAAATTAAAAGGTGTCCTCATACATACATAGTTTGTGCCAATTAATGTAGACCTCTGATTTATATGAGCGCTGATACAATTTAGAGGTCTAGCTTAATTGGTTAGCACGGAAGCCTCGGTGGGCGAGTTCAACTCGACTTAGCCGGTTTTATTTGATGTGAAAACTTCTTTACCGGCGTTGTGCACTTTTCTTGGGATGGGTAAAAAATGTTAAACTCGCGTCAGGTCACGTGTCCTGATCGATCGTAAGATGGAGCGCAGGGCCCTTGCCCAAAGTGTCGTTCAAGTTTTCACTTCGGCCGGCACTCCCGGAGTGCAACCCTTTGTTTTTTGTTGCTATTTATTTGCTGGATGATGCCACTATCTTAAGTTTACTTTTTTGTAAGCTGATATACACTTTATATTAATTTATACAAAACAAAACGTAGGTACAAACTCTTGTAAGTGTAGCAATATTCTTTGAAAGTAGGAACGAATTTTAGTACTTCTGCGAGGTTTCATCCACGCAATGTGTGCCTAAAACTTTATCATGAGTCGTTGCGTTTTTTGTTAAGAAGAATGAAATAGACAAATTGTATTGCATACACAATGAGAAAACGTAACAGAAATATATAAACACAAATCGTAATAATAATCGTAAAATATTTCAATAAACAACACTCTAACTAGAACATCCAATAGAAATATGTTACTCGTATATCTATATCTCCATGATATTGAACCAATAAGTGGATTTATATTACATAAGTAATGTGCATTTAATCTTAAACTTATTATCCATTCTGTATCACAACTACAACTGAGAAGTCCTGAGAAGAATGGTTGTACAAATGATACAAATTTGTATCACTTTATTTATATAGTATTTCGGCAAAATTCGGACCAAAACCTAGGGTCTCATGACCCTGAATCATTTGAAACAAGAAGCAACTATATCTTTAAAAAACTATAGCAGCGTATTTTCTCCTTAAATCCAACATAACCCTTTCAGTCCTGCCGTTACCTATTTCGGCAAAATTCGGACCAAAACCTTAAATCTTACAGAAAGCTTTTACGATTCAACTCTGCCAGTTACAAAAAGACATAAAGTAAGTTTCACACTTCACCGATTCTGCGTTTTACGGTACCAATTCTTACATTTTACTGTACCAATTCTTACATTTTACTGTATCAATTCTTAAAGTTGCCAGTGCCAATGTGTGAAGCGAAACGGGTATGAATTGAGTTCTTGCGGATAAATCTGCCAAGTGCGCGGTGACCTCGTGCAGAGTTCTCGATATGAAAATATTTATTGATGTTTTATTTTTCATTATGGAAACAAATGACTTATTAGAAGAAGCGTAACACTAACAGGGCTCAGGTTTTCAGAAAGTAAAGGGTTAGTTTAGTTTAAACTTATTAAGTCTACATACTGGTTCAGTTCTGGAGTGGAGACCGCGAATCGGCAGACGTAGCGTAGGACACCCTATAACCACTTTTCATTCCGATATTCGCACAGAAACGATGTCTACGCGGTTAAAACCACGAGGCACAGGTTATTAAAAATATATTGAGTACCAAACCACTCAATCCAATATTTGACAAGTATTTATCTATTCGTGTGTTGACTACTTCAGTAGGCTAAGCTATATCAAAAAGGTGAACAAATAGTCTTCGAACTCAGTGTTTACTCACGGGTCTTGGACGTTAGTGGTTTGTGATTGTGTGTATCTATACTGTATTCTATATAAGGAATGTCAATGTGGAGACTTGTACTATTCATTATTCTGTGGTGGAGATATCAGAGAGTAGAGCTGAGGAACGGTGAGAAATGTTGAATGGTGGTGACCGGTGAGGTAATGGCCAAATACTAGCCTATGCGATATAAATCCACTCCATCCTATGGTTGTCTGGAAGAGTTCGCTATTAGTGATAAAACCACCCATGGTAACACATTATTCTGTATATTTGTCATGTTATTTAGCTTATATTCGTGGTGTAACAATGAAGAGTTTCTATCTATAGATTTCAATAAATATAGTTAACAAAAAACTAAAAAACACGCTTTTATAGCGCATAAGCTTGTATTACAAATTATTTTACTTTTAACTTTGACGTGTTTATTAGTTTTTAAAACTATATTTGTTTTTCACTTTGTAGTTTGTATTATTGTATTGTCGTCGTTTCTTGATAAGTTTACAAAGTTTGAATTAAATCTGTCCATTTAAAGTGGGTCAAAATCGAGTCCAAAGAAGTCGGTTACATACATACTTAAGCAAACATACAGGTGAAGCTAATAAAAGCGTGATAAAAAAGGAGTCTCTCTCGCTCACTCCCGCGTATTATGAATGTTTAGACGACGTAAATCGTCGTCTAAACATTCATAATACGCGGGAGTTGGCGGCTTGCATGCCGTTCTGCCACAGAATTTTAAGTCTCTATCTTTCCACTATGTCATTATGCCCTGTTTATTATTGATAGCAATAAAAGTAAACTAGAAGTTAGTGTTAAAAGGTTCTTCAGTTCCCTTAAGTCAGTGGTACTCAACTTTTTTTTTTATACGGGCCACAACCACGGTTTAGTCATGTCGCGGGCCGTAAGCAAAAATAATTTAGGAGTAAAAAAATTACGTTTTTCAAAATAACTTTAATAGTGGAAAAAGACAAGGTAGTTACAATATTTTTTTTTATTCGGCGCGTGCACTATTTCGCCGACGCGTGAAATGGGCGCGAAATTCAAAATAGTTTCAATTATCTCTAACTGTACGCGGGCCACTGATAAAGGTCCGGCGGGCCACATGCGGCCCGCGGGCCGCAGTTTGAGTATAGCTGTCTTAAGTGCTCCGGAGACGGTCATTTGAAATTGACATTATTTACGTTATTAATAGTTTCAATTGCAGGTGCAAATGATGGAGCATCAATTGACGTGTCAATTGCTCGTCCACATTTGCTTTCTGGACAGTAGAGAAGGTAGACGCACGATGATACCAATTTCTGATTTCGAATAGCGAGCGAATGACCGAACGATTGTCAATTGCATAATTAGACGTTCTATGATTGCGTCATTCGCGATTGTCAATGGGCTTCAATCAAAATGTTTATCAATGGCCTTCAATCACGTAGTTGCGGATGACAATAGTTTCGATTGCCTCTGGAGACGATCAGTTAGTCCATCAATAACGTAAAAATTGTCAATTGCGATTGACCGTCTCGGGGCACTTAACGTTCGTCTGTCAGTTCAAACTAATTCCTTTACCACGTTTATATGTAAAGCTTCTGATAAAAATTAACTTTAGAATAATTATAATGATCTTTTTTTGCAATTGTGATTTCATTGTTCACTATTATATAACATGTTGAAAATTAAACATGAAAACGCACGTCGTGTTAGCTGTGCGGCGTTCGTTTTCATGTTTATTTAAATTAAGTTTTGGCACAAATAACGTTACATAATTTGATCCAAATAAAATGTTATTTGTAGATAAACGACTACAAAATTAATGAAGTATTAAAAAACACTCATTGATTTACTCATAGATTTGAAGCGTAGCGTAGCGTAATTCGAGGTCTGTAGGTTTATTTTATTACTGTGCAACCCTAAAGTGTTGTATATCAGCTAAGTGACGTCATAAAATGTGACTGCAGTCGACCTGGTTGGCAAAGAGGCGTTGTGTGTCTGCCAAACTGAGATATTATTCAAAGGCAGTGATCTGGGCAGCTCTGTGCGCTGAGCATACCTATAAGCTACAGCCATAAGTGAAGGTTGATTTAGATGAAAATGCGGCCGCGGGTAACAACTAGTAGTGTTTAACCAGATAACAAATACACCCGCTACTCGCGAGAGTATTCGACTTTTTTAGTGTAAGATTGGAGTATGAGATTATGATTATGATTCCAGGAGATATCTCAGCATCAAAGCTACCATGTTTCTATTGTTGAAGTAAGAGGATACCTACCAAATTTCGAATTGATCGGACCTACGAAAGTTGATTTCATAGCGTCTTACAAGATACATTTTAATGTATCTTGTAAGTTTTTAACTTTTAAGTTAAAAACTTTTTTATACACAAGCTTGTTCTAAATAAATTATGATATGCAATGAAAAGACAAGACTATTTATTCAAATGAGCACAAACTCAACGAGGTTGTGTCGTCACATTGCGAAGTTCCTTTGGCCACCTTCCAGCTCCATCATCAGATCAGCACCATGTCATCATTATATTATTATTGCACTGTCGCGCAATTTACTCGTGTATGCAAAATTCCAGCTCAATCGGTAACCGGGAAGTGGATCAAATTGAATTTGCAGATTTGATGACAAACATCGGTACAGATGACACTAAATAAAAAGCTTGTAAAAAGCTCAAAGTCTTAAATCGTGAGTTTGAATCATGATTATAACATTTCATGAAACCTAGGTCGAAACAGTCGGCAACAATTATTAGTAAGTATAATAGTCGGTAATTTATACTCAAAAATATGTCAATCAAAATTGTTTCATCCGTTTGGGCGCTACGATGCCACAGACGAACACAAATACATATGTTAAACTTATAACACCCCGTCTTTTTGCGTCGGGGGTCGCAAATATGAAAGTCATAGAAGATGACTCTAGGAATACACAGTATATTCATAAATAACTGAGCATAAACCAACCGTTATCCTCGAACATAAGCGTGTTTCCTTTACGACCCATTGCGTTAAGTACACGTTGGTGATGTATCGATAACTACCTTCTTGAAAATCAATGCAGGGATACCAGACATTTATCACGTGGTAAATGATATGTGATGTTTGTTGGTGTTTTAAGAAACTTGGCCTTCTTTTTTATATAAAAACATATTAATATTTGATTATTTATATACATCCCTACAGCTACTCGTATATCTGGACTCGTATGGTGAAAAGTTTCATCATTTTTTTGCGTTTGGATGTCTCTACATTTTTAAACCGTTCTATTTGTTGATAACAAAGACCTGGAATTATGCTTTGCTACCCTAATTCTAAGGTTAGAAATAATACACACATAAAATCACGCCTTTTTCCCGTTGAGGTAGGCAGAGAATACTTCTTTCCACATGCTACGATCCTGACACACGTCTTTCGCTTCTTTCACTTTCATGAGCGCCTTCATACATGCTCGGCAGTTAGGTAACTGGCGAGCATGTATGAAGGCGAGGCTAGTTTAAATTCTGGCGTAGTTGTTTTTTTTATTTTATAGGTGAGCGTTTGACCACTGTTTCACCTGTTGGTAAGTGACAACGTGGTCGAAGATGTTAACACGCTAGGCCTAGAATAGGAACTGACTTTTAAAGACAACTGTTAGAACACATTAGATGTTTGGCAACAGATTTTCCAACTTGGTAGCTGGCTAGGTGGGCACTTGACAGTGTCCTACAACAAAAGAAAAAAACATGTTTATACGAGTCACTAAGTCTAACCTTTATTAAGGTTTATTCGTAGCCTTAAACCGTCTATGTCTATCTATATCAATGCTCTATTTAGGTCGAACCTAATCGGGGATTTTGAGCTTAGTCTCCAAGTCTAGATTAAAGGAGGTGTCGCAGAGTATCGACTTATATTAAAGTTAACATGGGAGCTTAAATGCGGCGAAAAATTGACATTTGGGTTTTAAAAGCTACAATTTTAAATTTAATTTAAATTAATTTTAATTTTAAAGGCTTAATATTTTGACGTTTCAAGAATTACGTTTATGAGTTTGTTAATATTAGAAAAATGAAAGATTATTATATACCATTTTGTAGGTTATTTCTTAAGTTATGAAGTTGTCACAATAAAGAATTTTCAATCCATCTATATTTTAGATACAAACAAGAGATGTATATATTTGTATTTTATTACCTATTTATTTTTTATTTGTAGATTTTATACAGCCTGTATTTGTTTTAGGAGTAGTTTATACTGTATATAAAGTTTAATATAATTTTAACAAGAGATAGGCCTTGTGGGGTGTCAAGTAAAGAACTGAGCTAAAATATTAAAAACATTATTAATACATTGTAGATATTATGTGACTATTAGAATGATTTAGTGTAGGTCTTTTATTTATTTTTCTTTAGTTTACGTTTTTTAATACAGTGAGTAAAATTTCAATTTCGTAAGCTACTTTTTGGTACCACATCAGGCGGAACATTGATATAATGCTCCTACCTATAATATATATATTGATTTATACCTATAATCTAAATAGCAGCTACCAGAGTACATTATCTATTTATGTAATTATAAACAAATGGAGATACTAAACCAATATGATCTGACCTGGCATTAGTGAATTCGACCGATGTTCGTGAATGGATGCCAGCTGGCCATTGGTCTGGGATATGTTTTGCCGTAACTTGGACTAATATGATCATTTGGTTTTGTGTTCGAGTCTTTACAGCTAGCGATTTGAGTTTAAAATTGCGTGTTTGAATGCAGTGAATTAAGCGCCTAAATTCTTGTTGTTATACAGTTATGTACATTTTTAACTCGTTAATTCATTCTTGCCTATTTTTTAACCGATTTCACAAAAAAGGAGGAGGTTCTCAATTCGCCGGATTTTTTTTATGTATGTTCACCGATTACTCAAAAATGCCTGAACTGATTAAGAAAATTCTTTTTTTTGTTTCAAAGTGGTTCTTCCCTTCCCAGGTGGTTCCATTAAAATGTTAACGAAATCGGTCCAGCCGTTTTTAATATATAAATGTTTGTTTTACGATACATTTACATACCTGCCGCAGGGCTGGCATGGTCTTATCCCCGCGGGAAAGACAAAATGATTTTCCTGTTTTTTGCCACTAACAGGAGATCAACACAACACTTTAAACGCTTAGTGAAGTTTAACCCCGAGTTTTAATTTTGTTTCGTATAAAAAAAAAAGAATTGATTAAAACTTTATAGTAAAGAAGATTCATGGTTTTAGTTGGTTAGGAAAAAAAAATCTTCAAAATATTATTTAAAAATGGTGTATTGAATTCCATTTTCAACCGACTTCCCAAAAACAAGGAGGTTCTCAATTCGTCTGTATGTTTTTTTTTTCTTTTTTTTTTGTGTGTATGTTACGCGATTGCTCCGTCAATTGTAAACCGATTCGAATGGTTCGGTTTGTGATCGGTACGGTACGTTTCCGAGGTGGTCCCATTGTCATTTTTATCGAGATCTGATAAGTATCTCCAGAGATATGACGATAAACGTCTCAAACTTGCTACTGAAATTGACGCGCGGGGCATTGAAGTCTGTTGTTTTAGTTTTTAAACTATCTTAATTATTCGAATTTTAACGGTTGAGTTGTGTACTATTTGGTTGTACTAGTGGGAATAAAATTTGAAAAGTTATTCCCACTAAGTTCAATTGCTGCAGAAAATCATCCGCAGTTGAACTGTCTGGTTGAACTAATGGGAATGAGCCGTCGTATTACCTATTATTTATTATCTGTTCTGTGCTCGCGTACCGCGCCATTAGATGTTACACATAAAAAAATATATACCTAACTATCGACGTATATGTACTACGTACCTCGATGTACCTAACTCTATATTCGATCATAGTGAACGAGGTCTTACGTGTGATGTGATAAATCTACATCACCACCTTTTAAAAGTTATTACATTAAAAGTTAAGCAGTAAATACTTATATTTTTTTAAGCTCAATGTAATCTGTACGAGGATATACTCACATCCTCCAAATAACAAGGATCAAGTTCATTCGGTCAATTCGTCTAAGTCTAAAACTAAACAAAGTCGATGCGGTCAAAAGCTAGATATCCCTGTATGTAAAGGGTTGGGTTGTAATAATTTGAATCCAAATAGCGGCTAGACCGATCTAGAATCTAGAACAGATGGCCGGGCAAAACAAATAGCAGATGTTAGATATTGGAAGCCTAACAACAACTTTGGGTATTGGTTGGTAACTGTCATTAACTCCATATAAGTACGAAATAAAGAGTTATTTTACTAATTCTATCTAAACTTGATAATAACTTCAACTCCATAGGATGTAATGAATCGTACCAATGATCAAAATCCAAGGTATTATATTTTTATACAAAATTGAATTAATTTAAATAATAAACCATCCTTGATCGTATCATAACTTACCAACAAGTGAGATAGTGATCAAACGCTTTCCTATATGATATATAGTAATACTAGCTGTTACCCGCGGCTTCGCCTTCGCCCGCGGCTTCGCCCGCGTTATTTGTGTCTATGACCATTGAGGTCTAGATCGATCGATCTCTTAGGCCAAGTCACCATAGATGACCCTCAAAGTCGAACTCAATATCCTCTATTGTTAAAGTCATTAATCATTTTGGTTAGGTATACGAAGTTGTGATGTTTAAATTTTTGACTCAACACAACAGTTCCTGAAACATTTCTTACAAAGAAAATAACGTGAATAGCTGCGCGAGCGTAGCGAGCGCTATTATTGGGCGAGTGAACATTTTTTATGGCTTTTTATAACCCTGACAGTTTAATGACCTAATCATCAAGTCAATATAGATGACTCTTAGGTTGAACTCGATATCGTCTATTGTTAAAGTTATTAATCATTACTTGGTACTTGGTAAACCTAACCAAGGCTTACCAAGTTTTTCTGTTAAAGTATTTGAGTCAGTTTAATGTATGAAGCTGTTAATACACGCTATTATACGCTATGTAGCGTTATTACTGCGCAAGCGAAGTGAGAAACTTTTTTTATGAATTTTTATGACCCTGAAAGTTTTTAAGACCTACTAAGTCAACACCGATGACCCTAAGGTCAAACTTGATATCCACTTATTTTAAGGTTAAAAATCATTATGATTAGTGGTTGTACTGTTCCAATTTATGACATGTTTTGATGAATGTGGCTATTAAAATACAATAGTTGCTGAAATGTTTCCTACAAAGTAGATATTACAAATGCTTGCACGACCGGAGCGAGCGCTATTACTGCGCTAGCGCAGTAAGTGCTACCATTGCGCGAGCGAAGCGAGCGCGAAAAATTTTTACGACCTTTTATGACCCTGACAGTTTTTATGACCTACTAAGTTAATACTGATGACACAAAGGGTAAACTTGGTATCCACTTATTTTAAGGTTAATAATCATTATGATTATGGAAGGTTGTACTGTTTCAATTCATGCCCTCGTTTTGATGCATGTGGTTATTAAAATACAAAAAAGTTGAAATATATCCTGCAAAGTAGATAAAACAAATGTTTGCGCGAGCGCAGCGAGCGCTATCAATGCGCGAGCGAAGCGAGCGCGAAAATTTTTACGTCATTTTATGACCCTGACAATTTTTATGACCGACTAAGTCAAGACCAATGACCCTAAGGTTAAACTTGACATCCACTTATTTTAAGGTAAAAAATCATTATGATTATTGAAGGTAGTACTGTATTAATTTATAAACTCGTTTTGATGCATGTGGCTATAAAAATACAAAAAATGATGAAATAAAACCTACAAAGTAGATAAAACAAAGGTTTGCGCGAGCGCGAAAAATTTTTACGACCTTTTATGACCCTGACAGTTTTTATGACCTACTAAGTTAACACTGATGACACAAAGGTTTAACTTGATATCCACTTATTTTAAGGTTAAAAATCATTATGATTATTGAAGGTTGTACTGTTCCAATTTATGACATGTTTTGATGAATGTGGCTATTAAAATACAATAGTTGCTGAAATGTTTCCTAAAAAGTAGATATTACAAATGCTTGCACGACCGGAGCGAGCGCTATTACTGCGGGAGCGTAGTAAGCGCTATCACTGCGCAAAATTTTAACGACCTATTATGACCCTGACAGTTTTTATGACCTACTAAACCGCCTTCGTGATTGTAATCCTTTCCTTGCATGGTTGTCTGGAAGAGATCGCTTAAAGCGATAAGACCGCCCATTGACGCTATTAGATTTAAATTGTTTAGTTTTATGTGTTTCTGTTTTTTATAAGTGGTCAATAAAGAGTTTATCTATCTATCTACTAAGTTAATACTGATGACACAAAGGGGAAACTTGGTATCCACTTATTTTTAGGTAAATAATCATTATGATTATTGAAGGTTGTACAGTTTCAATTTATGGCCTCGTTTTGATGTATGTGGCTATTAAAATACAAAAAATGTTGAAATATTACCTGCAAAGTAGATAAAACAATGTTTGCGCGAGCGCAGCGAGCGCTATCAATGCGCGAGCGAAGCGAGCGCGAAATTTTTTAAGTATTTTTATGACCCTGACAGTTTTTATGACCTACAAAGTCAAAGACCGATGACCCTAAGGTTAAACTTGATATCCACTCATATTAAGGTAAAAAATCATTAATATTATTGAAGGTTGTACTGTTTCAATTTATAAACTCGTTTTGATACATGTGGCTATTAAAATACAAAAAATGCTGCAATATTACCTACAAAGTAGATAAAACAAAGGTTTGCGCGAGCGTAGCGAGCGTTATCAATGCGCGAGCGAAGCGCGCGCGAACATTTTTACGTCATTTTATGACCCTGACAATTTTTATGACCTACTAAGTCAAGACCGATGACCCTAAGGTTTAACTTGACATCTACTTATTTTAAGGTAAAAAATCATTATGATTATTGAAGGTTGTACTATTTCAATGCATAAACTCGTTTTGATACATGTGGCTATTAAAATACAAAAAATGCTGAATATTACCTACAAAGTAGATAAAACAAAGGTTTGCGCAAGAACAGCGAGCGCGAAAATTTTTACGTCATTTTATGACTGACAGTTTTATGTCCTACTAAGTCAACACCGATGACCCTTACGTTAAACTTGATATCCACTTATTTTAAGGTTAATAATCATTATGATTATTGAAGGTTGTACTGTTTCAATTTATGGCCTCGTTTTGATGCATGTGGCTATTATAATACAAAAATTGCTGAAAAAGTACCTACAAAGTAGATAAAACAAAGATTTGCGTGAGCGCAGGGAGCGCTATCAATGCGCGAGCGAAGTGAGCGCGAAAATTTTTACGTTTTATGACCCTGACAGTTTGTATAACCTACTTAGTCAACACCGATGACCCTAAGGTTAAATGTGGCTGTTAAGACACGAATGCTTTTGAAATACTTCCCACAAAGCAGATAAAACACGTTGGGCAAGCAAAGCCATCTTGTAAATTTTGATGACTTTTAATGACCCTGACAGTTTTATGGCCTAATTAAGGCACTTATTAAGTTTAGTCATTAACTATGAACCTAAGCTCAAACTTTTATGATTATGCAAACTCTATGTGAAGTTTAAAAAATATATAGGCACCCACACTTAACTGCCGAAAAAAAGTATTCTTTGCCCTTTTATGCCTTATTAAATGTCTATACAAAATTTCATCTGAATTGGTCAAGCCGTTTGGCCAAAAAGAGGCCACAAATTTACAAAATTCCATAATAAAAGTAAAGAAAACCGAAATTTCCACCCAAAAAAAAAGTATTTGTTGTGCCCTTCTATGTCTTTTTGACTGTCCGTGTACAACATTTTAGCTTAAATGGTTAACCAGTTTGACCGAGAGTGGGCCACACATTTACAAAGTTCAATTTAAAAATTTTGGACAACTGGACTCGACAGCCAGAAAAAAAGTATCCTATATCCTATTCTGCCCTATGACATGTATTCATACAAAAGTTTAGGCAAATCGGTCAAGCCGTTTATACGAGAGGAAGTTTTATATTTACAAAATTCAATTAAAAATATCTGAACCCCCTGACTCGATAGCCAAAAAAAAGTATCCCCTATCCTATTCTACCCTATGAACTGTCTTTATACAACATTTCAGGTAAATCGTTAAAGCCGTTTATTCGAGAAGAGGTCTTATATTTACAAAATTTAATTAAAAATATCTGGACCTCCTGACTCGATAGCCAAATAAAAAGTATTCTATATCCTTTTCTGCCCTGCCTGTATTGTCTTTATACAACATGTCAGGCAAATCAGTTAAGCCGTTTATTTGAGAAGAGATCTTATATTTACAAAATTCAATTAAACTTATTTGGACCCCCTGACTCGATAGCCAGAAAAAAAGTATTCTTTATCCTATTCTGCCCTATGTCATGTATTCATACAAAACTTCCGGCAAACCGGTCAAGCCATTTATTCGAGAAGAAGTCTTATATTTACAAAATTCAATTAAAAATATCTGGACCCCCTGACTTGATAGCCAAAAAAATTGTATCCTATATCCTATTCTACCCTATGAACTGTCTTTATACAACATTTTAGGCAAATCGGTCAAGCCGTTTATTCGAGAAGAAGTCTTATATTTACAAAATTCTATTAATAATATCTGGACCCCCTGACTTGATAGCCAAAAAAATTGTATCCTATATCCTATTCTACCCTATGAACTGTCTTTATACAACATTTTAGGCAAATCGGTCAAGCCGTTTATTCGAGAAGAAGTCTTATATTTACTAAATTCAAATAAAAATATCTGGACCCCCTGACTTGATAGCCAAAAAAATTGTATCCTATATCCTATTCTACCCTATGAACTGTCTTTATACAACATTTCAGGCAAATCGGTCAAGCCGTTTATTCGAGAAGAGGTCTTATATTTACAAAATTCAATTAAAAATATTTGGACCCCCTGACTCGATAGCCAGAAAGAACGTATTCTATATTCTATTCTGCCTTATAAACTGTCTTTATACAACATTTCAGGCAAATTGGTCAAGCCGTTTATTCGAAAAGAGGTCCTTTAGTTACAAAATTCAATTAATAATATCTGGACCCTCTGACTCGATAGCCAAAAAAAAAGTATCCTATATCCTATTCTGCCTTACATTCTATCTTTGTACAAAATTTCAGCCAAATCGGTCATGCCGTTTGACCGTGAAGAAGTCCCAAACAAACAAACAAACAAACAAACAAACAAATAAACAAACTGACTTTCGCATTTATAATATTGGTGTTGATTGGTGTTGATGATAAATAAGATAGTTTAAAAACTAAAACAACCGACTTCCATGCCCCGCGAGTCAGTTTCAGTAGCAAGTCGTCATATCTCTGGAGATATTTATGAGATCTCGATGAAATTACAATGAGACCACCTCGAAAATATACCCTATCGATTCTATATCGGACCCTACCTACCTAAATAAAATGTAATCATTCAAATCGGTTCACAATTGACGGAGTAATTGCGTAACATACATACAAAAAAATAAAATAATAATAATCAACACCAATATTATAAATGCGAAAGTCAGTTTGTTTATTTGTTTGTTTGTTTGTTTGTTTGTTTGTTTGGGACTTCTTCACGGTCAAACGGCATGACCGATTTGGCTGAAATTTTGTACAAAGATAGAATGTAAGGCAGAATAGGATATAGGATACTTTTTTTTTGGCTATCAAGTCAGGGGGTCCAGATATTATTAATTGAATTTTGTAACTAAAGGACCTCTTTTCGAATAAACGGCTTGACCGATTTGCCTGAAATGTTGTGTAAAGACAGTTTATAAGGCAGAATAGAATATAGAATACTTTTTTTCTGGCTATCGAGTCAGGGGGTCCAAATATTTTTAATTGAATTTTGTAAATATAAGACCTCTTCTCAATTAAACGGCTTGACCGATTTGCCTGAAATGTTGTATAAAGACAGTTCATAGGGTAGAATAGGATATAGGATACAATTTTTTTGGCTATCAAGTCAGGGGGTCCAGATATTTTTAATTAAATTTTGTAAATATAAGACTTCTTCTCGAACAAAAGGCTTGACCGATTGGCCTAAAATGTTGTATAAAGACAGTTCATAGGGCAGAAAAGGATATAGAATACTTTTTATTTGGCTATCAAGGCAGGGGGTCCAGATATTTTTAATTGAATTTTGTAAATATAAGACTTCTTCTCGAATAAATGGCTTAACCGGTTTGCCGGAAATTTTGTATGAATACATGTCATAGGGCAGAACAGGATATAGAATACTTTTTTTCTGGCTATCGAGTCAGGGGGTCCAAATATGTTTAATTGAATTTTGTAAATATAAGATCTCTTCTCAAATAAACGGCTTGACCGATTTGTCTGACATATTGTATAAAGACAGTACATAGGGCAGAAAAGGATATAGAATACTTTTTATTTGGCTATCGAGTCAGGAGGTCCAGATATTTTTAATTAAATTTTGTAAATATAAGACCTCTTCTCGAATAAACGGCTTGACCGATTTGCCTGAAATGTTGTATAAAGACAGTTCATAGGGTAGAATAGGATATGGGATACTTTTTTTTGCCTATCGAGTCAGGGGGTTCAGATATTTTTAATTGAATTTTGTAAATATAAAACTTCCTCTCGAATAAACGGCTTGACCGATTTGCCTGAAATTTTGTATGAATACATGTCATAGGGCAGAATAGGATATAGGATACTTTTTTTCTGGCTGTCGAGTCAGGGGGTCCAGATATTTTTTATTTAATTTTGTGAATGTGTGGCCTCTTATCAGCTAAACAGCTAGACCAATTGGACTGAAATTTTATACATATTACAGTTCATATTGCATAGAATCACAAAAAAAAGTATTCGTTGCCCTTCTATGTCTTTTTGACTGTCCGTGTACAACATTTTAGCTTAAATGGTTAACCAGTTTGACCGAGAGTAGGCCACACATTTACAAAGTTCAATTTAAAAATTCTGGACAACTGGACTCAACTGCCAGAAAAAAAGTTAGGATACTTTTTTCTGGCAGTTGAGTGTGGGTGCCTATATATTTTTTTAACTTTACATAGAGTTTGCATAATCATAAAAGTTTGAGCTTAGGTTCATAGTTAATGACTAAACTTAATAAGTGCCTTAATTAGGCCATAAAACTGTCAGGGTCATTAAAAGTCATCAAAATTTACAAGATGGCTTTGCTTGCCCAACGTGTTTTATCTGCTTTGTGGGAAGTATTTCAAAAGCATTCGTGTCTTAACAGCCACATTTAACCTTAGGGTCATCGGTGTTGACTAAGTAGGTTATACAAACAGTCAGGGTCATAAAACGTAAAAAATCCCTGCGCTCACGCAAATCTTTGTTTTATCTACTTTTAAGGTACTTTTTCAGCAACTTTTGTATTTTAATAGCCACATGCATCAAAACGAGGCCATAAATTGAAACAGTACAACCTTCAATAATCATAATGCTTATTAACCTTAAAATAAGTGGATATCAAGTTTAACCTAAGGGTCATCGGTTTGACTTAGTAGGACATAAAACTGTCAGAGTCATAAAATGACGTAAAAATTTTCGCGCTCGCTGCGCTTGCGCAAACCTTTGTTTTATCTACTTTGTAGGTAATATTTCAGCATTTTTTGTATTTTAATAGCCACATGTATCAAATCAAGTTTATGAATTGAAACAGTACAACCTTCAATAATCATAATGATTTTTTACCTTAAAATAAGTGGATGTCAAGTTTAACCTTAGGGTCATCGGTCTTGACTTAGTAGGTCATAAAAATTGTCAGGGTCATAAAAAGACGTAAAAATTTTCGCGCTCGCATCGCTCGCGCAAAAATTGTTTTATCTACTTTGCAGGTAATATTTCAACATTTTTTGTATTTTAATAGCCACATGCATCAAAACGAGGCCATAATTTTAAACAGTACAACCTTCAATAATCATAATGATTATTTACCTTAAAATAAGTGGATACCAAGTTTACCCTTTGTGTCATCAGTTTTAACTTAGTAGGTCATAAAAACTGTCAGGGTCATAATAGGTCGTTAAAATTTTTCGCGCTCGCTTCGCTCGCGCAGTGATAGCGCTTACTACGCTCCCGCAGTAATAGCGCTCGCTCCGGTCATGCAAGCATTTGTAATATCTACTTTGTAGGAAACATTTCAGCAACTATTGTATTTTAATAGCCACATTCATCAAAACATGTCATAAATTGGAACAGTACAACCTTCAATAATCATAATGATTTTTTACCTTAAAATAAGTAGATGTCAAGTTTAACCTTAGGGTCATCGGTCTTGACTTAGTAGGTCATAAAAACTGTCAGGGTCATAAAAAAATGTAAAATTTTTCGCGCTCGCTTCGCTCGCGCATTGATAGCGCTCGCTGCGCTCGCGCAAACATTTGTTTTATCTACTTTGCAGGTAATATTTCAACACTTTTTGTATTTTAATAACCACATGCATCAAAACGAGGGCATAAATTGAAACAGTACAACCTTCCATAATCATAATGATTATTAACCTCAAAATAAGTGGATACCAAGTTTACCCTTTGTGTCATCAGTATTAACTTAGTAGGTCATAAAAACTGTCAGGGTCATAAAAGGTCGTAAAAATTTTTCGCGCTTGCTTTGCTCGCGCAGTAATAGCGCTCGCTCCGGTCGTGCAAGCATTTGTAATATCTACTTTGTAGGAAACATTTCAGCAACTATTGTATTTTAATAGCCACATTCATCAAAACATGTCATAAATTGGAACAGTACAACCTTCAATAATCATAATGATTTTTAACCTTAAAATAAGTGGATATCAAGTTTAACCTTTGTGGCATCAGTGTTAACTTAGTAGGTCATAAAAACTGTCAGTGTCATAAAAGGTCGTAAAATTTTTCGCGCTCGCTTCGCTCGCGCGGCGATAGCGCTCGCTGCGCTCGCGCAAACCTTTTTTTCATCTACTTTGTAGGTTATATTTCATCTTTTTTGTATTTTCATAGCCACATGCATCAAAACGAGTTTATAAATTAAAACAGTACAACCTTCAATAATCATAATGATTTTTTACCTTAAAATAAGTAGATATCAAGTTTAACCTTAAGGTCATCGGTCTTGACTTAGTAGGTCATAAAAACTGTCAGGGTCATAAAAAGACGTAAAAATTTTCGCGCTCGCTTCGCTCGCGCATTAATAGCGCTCCCTGCGCTCGCGCAAACCTTTGTTTTATCTACTTTGTAGGTAATATTTTTGCAATTTTTGTATTTTAATAGCCACATTAAGTGGATATCAAGTTTAACGTTTGTGTCATCGGTGTTGACTTAGTAGGTCATAAAAACTGTCAGGGTCATAAAAAGTCGTAAAAATGTTCCGCGCTCGCTTCCCTGCGCTGTGATAGGGCTTGCTATGCTCGCGCAGTAATAGCGCTCGCTCCGGTCGCGCAAGCATTTGTTATATCTACTTTGTAAGAAACATTTCAGCAACTTTTGTATTTTAATAGCCACATGCATCAAAACATGTCATAAATTGGAACAGTACAACCTTCAATATTCATAATGATTTTTTACCTTAAAATAAGTGGATATCAAGTTTAACCTTAGGGTCATCGGTGTTGACTTAGTAGGTCTTAAAAACTTTCAGGGTCATAAAAAGTCATAAAAAAGTTTCTCACTTCGCTCTCACTACATAGCGCTATAATAGCGTGTTTTAACAGCCTCATAAATTAAACTGACTCAAATACATTAACAGAAAAACTTGGTAAGCCTTGGTTTGGTTTACCAAGTACCAAGTAATGATTAATAACTTTAACAATAGACGATATCGAGTTCGACCTAAGAGTCATCTATATTGACTTGATGATTAGGTCATTAAACTGTCAGGGTTATAAAAAGCCATAAAAAATGTTCACTCGCCCAATAATAGCGCTCGCTACGCTCGCGCAGCTTTTCACGTTATGTTCTTTGTAAGAAATGTTTCAGGAACTGTTGTGTTGAGTCAAAAATTTAAACAGCACAACTTCGTATACCTAACCAAAATTATTAATGACTTTAACAATAGAGGATATTGAGTTCGACTTTGAGGGTCATCTATGGTGACTTGGCCTAAGAGATCATCGATCTAGACCTCAATGGTCATAGACACAAATAACGTGGGCGAAGCCGCGGGTAACAGCTAGTAAAAAATAAAACCGACTAAGCCGAGTTGGATTCGCCCACCGAGGCTTCCGTACCAACGTTGGTTGGTACCAATTAAGCTAGACCTCTAAATTGTATGAGCGCTCATATAACTCAGAGGCCTATCTTAATTGAAGAAACTATGTATGTATGAGGACACCCTTTAATTTTCACTTTTTTTATTTTTTACAATTTTTCCTTTATTTGTGCTGTAAGACCTTGCTTTTTGCCAAATTTCATGATTCTAGATCAACGGGAAGTACCCTATAGGTTTTCGATCCAAAACCTATGTGGTACTTCCGGTTGACCTAGAATTACTTAGGTCGAGACAGTCGACAACAAACAGCACAGGTAAAGGATACATTCAGAAAAATAAAAAAGTTGAAAGTTAAGTAAAATTTTGGTTCTTACAAGTTTTCGCGAAAATCTAAATTAGCCCATATCTTTTTATAGTGTTGACTCAGGACCTTGATTTTAATACACCTAATAGGGACTATAGACCTCAGTACCTGATATAAATTTCAACTTGCTAGGTTTACCCGTTCCTGAGAAAATCGGTGGTGACACATGGACAGACGGACAGACGGACAGACGGACAGACGGACAGACGGACAGACGGACAGACGGACAGACGGACAGACGGACAGACGGACAGACGGACAGACGGACAGACGGACAGACGGACAGACGGACAGACGGACAGACGGACAGACGGACAGACGGACAGACGGACAGACGGACAGACGGACAGACGGACAGACGGACAGACGGACAGACGGACAGACGGACAGACGGACAGACGGACAGACGGACAGACGGACAGACGGACAGACGGACAGACGGACAGACGGACAGACGGACAGACGGACAGACAGACAGATGGACAGACGGACAGACGGACAAGAAAATGATCTTATAAGGGTTCCTTTTTTATCTTTTGGGTTACGGAACCCTAAAAACATACAGATGAATTGAGAACCTCCTATTTTGGAAGTCGGTTGAAAAAAGAAAAAAATGTTTTAAGTATACACATTTTTATACATCTGATTCATATAATAGTCTATTAAAATAACACATCTAAAACTTAACAATTAACAAATTTACTTAAGACCTAAAATTACATCAGATTCTAAAATGTAGAGCAATAGAATATAAACTGTTAGATAATTACAGCCTAAATTAAAGTCTTTCATATGGAATTAAATAGGATTACATTCCAGGTCTTTTGTAGAAAATAACTCAAATTCTTGTTAAACTGTTTGATGTCCATGCTCAAAGTTTAGCTTAGGTGACTAAATTGCAATTCTATTATTGCTAGAAGCTCTTATGGAATTACATAAATTACGTAACATACATTACGTAAATATACTTTTGTAAATACATTTTAGTGGTAACTATGGAATAACATAAATTACGTAATTACACTTTTGTAAATATTTTTTTGTGGTAGGACTTCTGCTAGTACTGCGGTCACGACATCCTAATCCACTGCAGTGGTACCACTACTTTGCAAATAAATTTGACGGTAAAATAAGACTATTTCTTGATTTGATGGCAATGCAAATGTGTCTAGTGAATTATATCATCACCGGAAAATAAGATGTCACTAATCGGTTTGCGGCATGATGTTCTTGTGCCAGCCAGAATTGAATCATATAATATATTACAATCTTAATCTTTTGCGTACACATTTTCGGCCACGTTGTCACTTACTATGGTACACATACAATATAAATAAATCTCACCTCGTTAGGTGGCTAGCGTTTGAACACCACTAACCTGTTGGTAAGTAATGATAGGATCGAAAATGGTAGCACGCAAAGCCAAAAACGGGATACGAGATAGTGGCCATACGTTTACATAGCCCGTAATGAAAAATAGTCTTACTGTATAAACTAGATTCTAGTGCGTGTTCTAGATAAACTTCCGGTCGCCTTTATACCACTGTCCAAGTCCTTCTATGTGACTGACGATGAAACCAAAAAGAATAACGTTGTGGTTCCATTGTGACTGGGCTTCCTGCGACGTCCGCACATGTAATGATATAACTACTTCTACTTTATGGAACCCTGGTGTTTTGAAGCTTTGTTTAGTTTGGCAGAGGACCAGTTCTATTTGGAAAAGGTTTTTGTACTTATTTGGTGTAGAGAAGTAGAAAAAATAGTACGTTACATCAGAATAATTACGAATCTTAACGAGTGGATCAAATTGCATTGACTAAGGTTACGAGAAAACATTTTTAGGGTTCCGTAGCCGAATGGCAAAAAACGGAACCGATGTATTCTGTAAACCGCTTTCCGACTTTTATACAAAAATAAAAAATATAAAAGTTTAAGGGGGGTTTAAGGTATCCCATACATGTGAATAAAACAAAAAAAAATGTTTTCATCAAACTTATACGTGTGGGGTGTCTATGGATAGGTCTTTAAAAATGACATTGAGGTTCCTAAAATCATTTTTTCTCATAGTCAATCATATGAAAGATAGGCGCATCTAAAGTGGTAAAATGTGTGTCCCCCCCCTCTCACTTTTAAAGTATGGGAGTGAAAAATAAAAAAAAAATATTTGGTGTAGATCTCAATAAAAACTAACAACGAAAATTGGTTTGAACGAGATACAGTCAGCAGTTTTAGAGATATGGCGACCGCAAAGATAACTTTGTTTTTCATACAAACACTATAGTTAATTTTGTAGTTGCGAAAAATCATAGTTATGGAATACTTAAAGGTGTTACGGAACCCTACGGGTAAGGGTCCGACTTGCACTTGGCCAGTTTTTTTTTAAATAACAACAATGATAACATTTCATCGAAATCATTCAATGCGTTGCATGAGCCTTGAGGTCACATCATATCATCCGCGAAAATCTATAGTTTTCGATAAAATATGTACATATATATATATAAAATATATTTTAATATTATATTCTATTCCTATATTTTTTATGTAAAAGTTGAAATATCGTCTAAATAAAAAATGTGATGTCTTATTTTTTTCTCAAAAAATAATAAGCCAAAATAAAAATTTGTAGTTTTCCCTGAAAGAACGATTCATTGTCCATAGTCCCACAAAAAATTTTGGGCTCTCGCTTTTTTAGTTTGGGAGAACATTTAAATCAATTGCAACATTTTGGGGACTAACTCCAAAACAAATATAACTCAATTTTCTCGAAAACTACAGATTTTCGCGGAAAATACATGGGAGTTTTCTGGGCAGCCCTTGGAGTACTCCATCGATGGTAGTCGTTTGGACCATATGAAACCCGACACCCAGTATATTTTAGGGAAGTCTAAAAATTATATTGAATATATTGTAGGACCATTCAAATTAGTAAAGTTGTAGCCAACTCTCAACTACATAAAGCTTAGCACCTCTACCGGTAGTATTCACCCTTTATGGACAGTTATTATACGCTTTGGTAATCACAAAGTTTTGACGAACGCATAGCAGTGGATTACACTAGGAATTTGTATTGGTTTAAATGACACTATGCGTTCGCGAGCACTGTGAGACCTTTGCTTTTCTTTTTTTTATTATATGTTATCCCTAATTTTTATATCCAAATTTCTTCTTCTTATGGCTTTTAAATGTTGCTTGGCGATTTTCTGCCAGTGTCAAGAGTATGGCCAGTGTACAGTATATTTACAAAAAAAAAATTGACAAAAGATAATTAATAAATTAATAAATTAAATATGATCTTAAATAATTGCTTAGAAACATTGCATTTGTTTTTCATTTAAAATAGAAATTTATATGCGAATATTATTGGATTTAATAAAATTACCCTAAATATATACAAACTAGCTGTTACCCGCGGCTTCGCCCACGTTATTTGTGTCTATGACCATTGAGGTCTAGATCGATGATCTCTTAGGCCAAGTCACCATAGATGACCCTCAAAGTCGAACTCAATATCCTCTATTGTTAAAGTCATTAATAATTTTGGTTAGGTATACGAAGTTGTGCTGTTTAAATTTTTGACTCAACACAACAGTTCCTGAAACATTTCTTACAAAGAACATAACGTGAAAAGCTGCGCGAGCGTAGCGAGCGCTATTATTGGGCGAGTGAACATTTTTTATGGCTTTTTATAACCCTGACAGTTTAATGACCTAATCATCAAGTCAATATAGATGACTCTTAGGTCGAACTCGATATCGTCTATTGTTAAAGTTATTAATCATTACTTGGTACTTGGTAAACCAAACCAAGGCTTACCAAGTTTTTCTGTTAAAGTATTTGAGTCAGTTTAATTTATGAGGCTGTTAAAACACGCTATTATAGCGCTATGTAGTGAGAGCGAAGTGAGAAACTTTTTTATGACTTTTTATGACCCTGAAAGTTTTTAAGACCTACTAAGTCAACACCGATGACCCTAAGGTTAAACTTGATATCCACTTATTTTAAGGTAAAAAATCATTATGAATATTGAAGGTTGTACTGTTCCAATTTATGACATGTTTTGATGCATGTGGCTATTAAAATACAAAAGTTGCTGAAATGTTTCTTACAAAGTAGATATAACAAATGCTTGCGCGACCGGAGCGAGCGCTATTACTGCGCGAGCATAGCAAGCCCTATCACAGCGCAGGGAAGCGAGCGCGGAACATTTTTACGACTTTTTATGACCCTGACAGTTTTTATGACCTACTAAGTCAACACCGATGACACAAACGTTAAACTTGATATCCACTTAATGTGGCTATTAAAATACAAAAATTGCAAAAATATTACCTACAAAGTAGATAAAACAAAGGTTTGCGCGAGCGCAGGGAGCGCTATTAATGCGCGAGCGAAGCGAGCGCGAAAATTTTTACGTCTTTTTATGACCCTGACAGTTTTTATGACCTACTAAGTCAAGACCGATGACCTTAAGGTTAAACTTGATATCTACTTATTTTAAGGTAAAAAATCATTATGATTATTGAAGGTTGTACTGTTTTAATTTATAAACTCGTTTTGATGCATGTGGCTATGAAAATACAAAAAAGATGAAATATAACCTACAAAGTAGATGAAAAAAAGGTTTGCGCGAGCGCAGCGAGCGCTATCGCCGCGCGAGCGAAGCGAGCGCGAAAAATTTTACGACCTTTTATGACACTGACAGTTTTTATGACCTACTAAGTTAACACTGATGCCACAAAGGTTAAACTTGATATCCACTTATTTTAAGGTTAAAAATCATTATGATTATTGAAGGTTGTACTGTTCCAATTTATGACATGTTTTGATGAATGTGGCTATTAAAATACAATAGTTGCTGAAATGTTTCCTACAAAGTAGATATTACAAATGCTTGCACGACCGGAGCGAGCGCTATTACTGCGCGAGCAAAGCAAGCGCGAAAAATTTTTACGACCTTTTATGACCCTGACAGTTTTTATGACCTACTAAGTTAATACTGATGACACAAAGGGTAAACTTGGTATCCACTTATTTTGAGGTTAATAATCATTATGATTATGGAAGGTTGTACTGTTTCAATTTATGCCCTCGTTTTGATGCATGTGGTTATTAAAATACAAAAAGTGTTGAAATATTACCTGCAAAGTAGATAAAACAAATGTTTGCGCGAGCGCAGCGAGCGCTATCAATGCGCGAGCGAAGCGAGCGCGAAAAATTTTACATTTTTTTATGACCCTGACAGTTTTTATGACCTACTAAGTCAAGACCGATGACCCTAAGGTTAAACTTGACATCTACTTATTTTAAGGTAAAAAATCATTATGATTATTGAAGGTTGTACTGTTCCAATTTATGACATGTTTTGATGAATGTGGCTATTAAAATACAATAGTTGCTGAAATGTTTCCTACAAAGTAGATATTACAAATGCTTGCATGACCGGAGCGAGCGCTATTACTGCGGGAGCGTAGTAAGCGCTATCACTGCGCGAGCGAAGCGAGCGCGAAAAATTTTAACGACCTATTATGACCCTGACAGTTTTTATGACCTACTAAGTTAAAACTGATGACACAAAGGGTAAACTTGGTATCCACTTATTTTAAGGTAAATAATCATTATGATTATTGAAGGTTGTACTGTTTAAAATTATGGCCTCGTTTTGATGCATGTGGCTATTAAAATACAAAAAATGTTGAAATATTACCTGCAAAGTAGATAAAACAATTTTTGCGCGAGCGATGCGAGCGCGAAAATTTTTACGTCTTTTTATGACCCTGACAATTTTTATGACCTACTAAGTCAAGACCGATGACCCTAAGGTTAAACTTGACATCCACTTATTTTAAGGTAAAAAATCATTATGATTATTGAAGGTTGTACTGTTTCAATTCATAAACTTGATTTGATACATGTGGCTATTAAAATACAAAAAATGCTGAAATATTACCTACAAAGTAGATAAAACAAAGGTTTGCGCAAGCGCAGCGAGCGCGAAAATTTTTACGTCATTTTATGACTCTGACAGTTTTATGTCCTACTAAGTCAAACCGATGACCCTTAGGTTAAACTTGATATCCACTTATTTTAAGGTTAATAAGCATTATGATTATTGAAGGTTGTACTGTTTCAATTTATGGCCTCGTTTTGATGCATGTGGCTATTAAAATACAAAAGTTGCTGAAAAAGTACCTTAAAAGTAGATAAAACAAAGATTTGCGTGAGCGCAGGGATTTTTTACGTTTTATGACCCTGACTGTTTGTATAACCTACTTAGTCAACACCGATGACCCTAAGGTTAAATGTGGCTGTTAAGACACGAATGCTTTTGAAATACTTCCCACAAAGCAGATAAAACACGTTGGGCAAGCAAAGCCATCTTGTAAATTTTGATGACTTTTAATGACCCTGACAGTTTTATGGCCTAATTAAGGCACTTATTAAGTTTAGTCATTAACTATGAACCTAAGCTCAAACTTTTATGATTATGCAAACTCTATGTAAAGTTAAAAAAATATATAGGCACCCACACTCAACTGCCAGAAAAAAGTATCCTAACTTTTTTTCTGGCAGTTGAGTCCAGTTGTCCAGAATTTTTAAATTGAACTTTGTAAATGTGTGGCCTACTCTCGGTCAAACTGGTTAACCATTTAAGCTAAAATGTTGTACACGGACAGTCAAAAAGACATAGAAGGGCAACGAATACTTTTTTTTGTGATTCTATGCAATATGAACTGTAATATGTATAAAATTTCAGTCCAATTGGTCTAGCTGTTTAGCTGATAAGAGGCCACACATTCACAAAATTAAATAAAAAATATCTGGACCCCCTGACTCGACAGCCAGAAAAAAAGTATCCTATATCCTATTCTGCCCTATGACATGTATTCATACAAAATTTCAGGCAAATCGGTCAAGCCGTTTATTCGAGAGGAAGTTTTATATTTACAAAATTCAATTAAAAATATCTGAACCCCCTGACTCGATAGGCAAAAAAAAGTATCCCATATCCTATTCTACCCTATGAACTGTCTTTATACAACATTTCAGGCAAATCGGTCAAGCCGTTTATTCGAGAAGAGGTCTTATATTTACAAAATTTAATTAAAAATATCTGGACCTCCTGACTCGATAGCCAAATAAAAAGTATTCTATATCCTTTTCTGCCCTATGTACTGTCTTTATACAATATGTCAGACAAATCGGTCAAGCCGTTTATTTGAGAAGAGATCTTATATTTACAAAATTCAATTAAACATATTTGGACCCCCTGACTCGATAGCCAGAAAAAAAGTATTCTATATCCTGTTCTGCCCTATGACATGTATTCATACAAAATTTCCGGCAAACCGGTTAAGCCATTTATTCGAGAAGAAGTCTTATATTTACAAAATTCAATTAAAAATATCTGGACCCCCTGCCTTGATAGCCAAATAAAAAGTATTCTATATCCTTTTCTGCCCTATGAACTGTCTTTATACAACATTTTAGGCCAATCGGTCAAGCCTTTTGTTCGAGAAGAAGTCTTATATTTACAAAATTTAATTAAAAATATCTGGACCCCCTGACTTGATAGCCAAAAAAATTGTATCCTATATCCTATTCTACCCTATGAACTGTCTTTATACAACATTTCAGGCAAATCGGTCAAGCCGTTTAATTGAGAAGAGGTCTTATATTTACAAAATTCAATTAAAAATATTTGGACCCCCTGACTCGATAGCCAGAAAAAAAGTATTCTATATTCTATTCTGCCTTATAAACTGTCTTTACACAACATTTCAGGCAAATCGGTCAAGCCGTTTATTCGAAAAGAGGTCCTTTAGTTACAAAATTCAATTAATAATATCTGGACCCCCTGACTTGATAGCCAAAAAAAAAGTATCCTATATCCTATTCTGCCTTACATTCTATCTTTGTACAAAATTTCAGCCAAATCGGTCATGCCGTTTGACCGTGAAGAAGTCCCAAACAAACAAACAAACAAACAAACAAACAAATAAACAAACTGACTTTCGCATTTATAATATTGGTGTTGATGGAGTAAATACATATGAAATGAGATATTTTATATTAACGAGACGAAGAGTTTTGGGGCTTATGGCATTATATAGGGAGAAAGATAATTTTGGACAACAGAAAAATATATGATCTAGAGTTCCTTCATCTAGACCACAGTCACAGCGAGAATGGCCTCTGACCCTGATTTTGGCAAGGAAAACTAGAGAACAAACGTGACCAAGACGCACATCCCATGAATCAGAATTCTGACATATATTCTATCCTTTTGACCACGCTTTTGACAAACAACAATCAATTGACATTTGACATTAATTAATTAAACATAAAAATTGTTTTAATCATGTTCTAATTAATAATGTTCATAATAATATAAATGTATCCGTGCTGTGTATGAGTGTAAGAGTAATGTAATGTAATCTTGTTTTGGAATTGTTTTAATTAATTTAAATTATATAGATTTTGCTTGCAAAGTATTTGTACACCGGCAACGGTAAAATATGTTGGCTAAAAGAATCACTCAGATGGCGCTGGCCTTCCGGAGGGCCAATACAAGTTACAAGCTATTCCGTTGAGCTTCACTGGCTGGCGGTGGGCCCGCCTACCTAAGCAATTTTATCTTTATTGAAACTCGGTAAAAATATATATATATATATGAATTTGGCGCCACCTGAATGGTTAGACCTATTTGTACCATATTCTAGCAAATAAATAATTTTAATTTTGATTTTTGATTTGACCTCATAGTGTTGTTTGTGAATACGGGGTAAGTCTCTACAACAAGTCTATCTACTGTTCGAATATTGCCACACGAAACTAACCTCTAAATAGATCAAATAGATGCGTAAAATTAGTTTGTGATTGAGCTTGCTAACACTTCAGTTTGCTAATCCTTTGAGCTGCAAAAATTTTGATAGACTTTGATTAGCTTTGATAGCTTGCACTCCTAGATTGCTTAAATATTTAGTAATAAGAATATATATTTATTCACTCTAACAGAATGGCATAAGTCAGAATATGCATGAACACAATACTGCGTCTTCAGTGTTTATTATATTATTTATTTTATATTATTTTCATTTTACTATGAAAAGACAAGCGCTTGACCATTATTTATATATATTTTTTTATTATTTATTTTACTGTTAAATGGCGGTACTAAATGGTAATGACTAGAGGTGCTCGTTATGTTAGATAGTAGTTAAAAAGCGCAGGCTAAAATATTGTCTAATAAATATGATCTTGTATATAATGCTATTGGCATTTTTTAGGCTAAGCGCGCACCATGATTTCATTTGTTGCGAAAACCAATCGCACAATTACGTACAAAATATACAAACGATTTTCCGCTGCGCGCGGATTTAGTACATTGGTGTTGTTCACAGATTGATAATATAAAACCCGCGATGAATAAAATCCGCAGTGCACGAACAGGCTCTTACTCCTACGTCGAAACAGTCTGGCGCCACAGAAAATTATGTAACAATATTATTGTTCGTTAATCTATTTTCTATAAGATCACGTCAACATCACGAATACCACGCTCATCCTTTGAACAACATCAAACCTCTCGAGATTTTGATTTTGACTACACAATATTATTATATCACTAAATTCTGATATCCTCGCAAGCTAACGTTAATCCGATGCTCATCATATCGCATCGTAGAGCCTCGTTCTAATCAGGCGTGTTTGTGAAATGCTGATGGAGATAATGCGATAATTTATATGCGACTAAACTTTATCAACAGGAGACGTATTGGGCTACAGTTTTTAGTTCACCACACAGATAACTGTATATTAGTCCGAGTTCACCAGGTGGCGCACTAAGTAAAATGGTCCTGATGACCGCTGTCAAACTACATAATTTAATAATGAAATGTCAAAATTTATTTTATGTCAATGTCAGTTTGGAATAAATCCTTTACTAAAGTGAAATTGACATTTTGCGGATTTTGTAGCACACTAGCGCCTCTGGCGGAAAATTCACACGCGGTAACCCACTATGCCCACATTAGATTTATTTAGTGACCGGTCGAAAAACCTTGCTCTTTTTAGGGTTCCGTAGTCCTGACAAGGAACCCTTATAGTTTCGTCATGTCCGTCTGTCTGTCTGTCTGTCTGTCTGTCTGTCTGTCTGTCCGAGGTTTTGCTAAGAGACCGTTAATACTAGAAAACTGTAATTTTGTGGGGGTATGTATATATATTACGCCGACAGAAGTGCTGAAATAAAATTGTGAAAAATATTTTTTTTTTAGGGTAGCCCCCCTATATAAGAAGTGGGGATGATTTTTTTTTCATCACCTAACCCATCGTGTGGATTATCGTTGAATAGGTCTTTTAAAATGACTTAAGGGTTGCTAACATAATTTTTCGATTGAATGCTCCATTTACGAAATATTAAACCTTAAAGTACAAATTTTTGTTCCAGTAGGGTGCCCCCCCGCCCCCTCACAAAGCTAAACTGCTAGCTTGAAAAATCTGGAAAAATTCGTGATAATAGCGCATTTAATGAACTTTAAAGAAAAATTATAGCGGTTGAGATAACTTTATTAGTTTAGCAGTAATAGTCGTTGAACTTGGGTATTGGATAATTTTGTACCAAATACAAAATATTTAGAATAAATTCTTTAAAGTGACAAAGAGCGGGCGGGCAAAGACTTGTATTGAATAACGGGCTACTACGGATCCCTACATTGCGCGTGGCCCGACACGCACTTGGCCGGTTATTTGTAGTATAGAGTAACTTAACAAGCAAAACATTTGCCTGACAGTAACTAATGATGCCTATCTTTATTAGGGATGAAATTATTATTTTATATTAATATTATTAGGGATGATCTGGCTGACGTACTTTGAATGTTGTATTTCACTCATTACACGCGTCACTATACTGTGCCCAATAATGCGATGCGCTCAGTGATTCCTATTATATTAATTTTTAGGGTTCCGTAGCCGAATTGCAAAAAACGGAACCCTTATAAATTCGTCATGTCTGTCTGTCTGTCTGTCTGTCCGTATGTCACAGCCATTTTATTCCGAAAATGTTAGGACTACAGAATTGAAACTTGGTAGGTAGATGTATTCTGTAAACCGCTTTCCGATTTTTATACAAAAATAAAAAATATAAAAGTTAAAGGGGGGGCATCCCATACATGGAACAGAAACCAAAAAAAAATTTTTCTTCAAACCTATACGTGTGGGGTGGGGTGTCTATGGATAGGTCTTAAAAAATGACATTGAGGTTCCAAAATCATTTTTTCTCAAAGTCAATCATTTGAAAGATAGGCGTGTCTAAAGTGGTAAAATGTGTGTCCTCCCCCCTCTAACTTTTAAAGTATGGGAGTGAAAAATCTAAAAAAAATATATGCTGTAGATCTCAATAAAAACTAACAACGAAAATTTGTTTGAACGAGATACAGTCAGCAGTTTTAGAGATATGGCGACCGCAGAGATAACTTTGTTTTTCATACAAACACTATGAAAAACAAAGTTAATTTTGTAGTTACGAAAAATCATAATTATGGAATACTTAACTGTGTTACGGAACCCTACGAGTGCGAGTCTGACTAGCACTTGGCCAGTTTATTATTTGACTACATGCAATTCAAGAAACAAAATACTTTAGGCATATAATATTTATTTATAGTAGTGAAACGTTAGCTCACTATCTTGCCTTATGTTAACCGACGACGTGGTCTAAGATGTAGATGATCTCAACATCTCACAACAGACTCAGGCAAAAGCTTTACAATTAAACTATCCCATGCAACTACTGTCTATTCTATTTCATGATACAGCGTACCGTAATGCGGTGCCCCGGCCGGGGAAAAAAAAATCTAAATGAAAACACTCGTCGATATTTTCACGCCGTGCCACAGTGAAGACACGATTATTATTATTAGAATAATTTCAATTTCATTGAATAAGTTCATATGAAGGCAGAGAACTGGTAGCCTATTTTACGGGTCTTAGAACATAGTTTAGGTACCAGGGTTTTCCAATACCCATATTGTAACTAATGCCTATTTCATGAATACATTTTTAGGGTTCCGTAGCCGAATGGCAAAAAACGGAACCCTTATAGATTCGTCATGTCTGTCTGTCTGTCTGTCTCTCTGTCTGTCTGTCTTTCTGTCTGTCCGTCCGTATGTCACAGCCATTTTATTCCGAAACTGTTAGGACTACAGAATTGAAACTTGGTAAGTAGATGTATTCTATAAACCGCTTTCCGATTTATATACAAAAATAAAAAATATAAAAGTTTAAGGGGGGGCATCCCATAAATGGAACTGAAACAAAAAAAAAATTCTTCTAACCTATACGTGTGGGATGTCTATGGATAGGTCTTAAAAATGACATTGAGGTTTTAAAAATCATTTTTTCTCAATGTCAATCATTTGCAAGATAGGCGCGTCTAAAGTGGTAAAATGTGTGTCCCCCCCTCTAACTTTTAAAGTATGGGAGTGAAAAATCTAAAAAAATATATGCTGTAGATCTCAATAAAAACTAACAACGAAAATTGGTTTGAACGAGATACAGTCAGCAGTTTTAGAGATATGGCGACCGCAAAGATAACTTTGTTTTTCATACAAACACTATGAAAAACGAAAGTTAATTTTGTAGTTGCGAAAAATCATAGTAATGGAATATATAACTGTGTTACGGAACCCTACGAATGCGAGTCCGACTTGCACTTGGCCAGTTATTATTTCATTATTTCAATTTACGGGATATTTACTATGTTTTTAGGGTTCCGTACCCAAAGGGTAAAACGGGATCCTAATGTTAAGACTCCGCTGTCCCTCTTGTCTGTCTGTCTGTCTGTCTGTATCTCATTAACCGTAATAGTTAGACAGTTTACATTTTCACAGATGGCGTATTTCTGTTACCGCTATAACAACAAATACTAAAAACAAAATAAAGTTAAAAATTAAAGGGGGTCCCCATACAAGAAACGTGTTTTTCAGTATAACGCCATGTATGAAGGTTAGGTCTAGGTGTCATCTGGGTGTTAACAACACCTTCGTGTTTGTTAAAGTAGCAACTTTTTTTAATTAGTTTTGGCAAAATAACATAGATGACGCTAGTAAACGAGCCCCGTCTTTCTAGATCACGGTAACGAGATTCTCCGTGAACTTGTATACCAAACAAAATGTTCTTGGTATATAATCAATATATCAAATATGAGGTTGAACATCTGTTTTAATAACTCCTAGGTAGATCAAGGTGGTAGATAAATTACCACGCTTAAAGCTGACCGTGTTCAGTGTTATTAATAGCGAACTCTGTTATGTGTGGTAATGTACTATGATACTAGTACGGGACCCTCACCAAATGTGCGAGACGCGAGTCTGACTCGCACTTGGCCAGTTTTATTTTAATTTGTTTTTCGAGTTTTTTTTTATTTCGATGCTGTTACATGTACCATGGTCACGGACGAACTGAAGTACATATTTCATGTTCTCCGGCAGCGACTTGGTAAGGCCACGGTGTTGCATGAATCATCTTTTAGAATTAGCAAGTTAGTTATGTAATATAACTAAATTGCTAATTCTGTAATAATTACAGTATCTGTTTATTATGTTTCCAAGAAATATAAAACGAAGACGCTCAATGCTTCACCTAAATAAAGCCTTAGTATATTTCGTACGCACAAAGTCCTGGCATCTCGCTGCCTCAGGCAGGAATTTAGATTGACACACCCACGTTCGTAATAACAATATGTTCTCTGAGATAGTTGTTCGAGGGCGGAATAAATTAAAATGTTTAGGGAATGTAGCCATTTCCCGACGGTTACAGCGAAGGCCTTTGACAAAAACTTTTGTATGTTTCTATTGCGACGCGCAGAAATGGCTTTTATTTCTACCGTTTTGAAGTATTGTGTAGGCATCAATATGAACTGCGGTCCGAGTTTTTTGAATTTTCGCTTGTTTGAATGTTTATTAGTTCGAAAACGAAGTATTATTAAAATACCAAAGTAGCTGGTGTTGTTTCAAATAGTTACACTAGTTTTCTACCCGTGTGGGTGGTGTACTTCAAATACTCTTTAGAATTGATGCAATTAATAAATTACACTACTTTTACCTAATCTTTTCTAGGCCTAGTGTGTTAACCACCTTTGATCGCATCATCGCTATAATAATCAGACAAGATTGATAGTGGTCAAAACAAAGTGGAAATATGAATAACTAGCTGTACCCGCGACTCCGTCCGCGTGGAATAGTGTCTTTGGGTAGCATTTTTAATTATTTAGGCTGATTATTTCACAAATATGACACATGTGTATCCCACCTACACCGCACCGTACCACGACGCGCTAATCCCCCCTCCCTCTCTCCCTACCCCTCTCCCCTCCCCTTCCCAACTCTCCCCTTCCCTCCCCCTCTCTCTTTCCCCCTCCCCTCCCCTCCCCCTCACTTCACTCTCCCCCTCCCCTTCCCCCACCTCCCCTCCCCTCTCTTCCCCTCACATTCCTCTTCCCCTCCCATTTCCCCCCTCTCCCCCCTCCCATTTCCCTCCCCTTCCCCTTCCCCTCACCTCCCCTTTCCATTCCCCTTTCCCTTCCCCTCACTGCCACCTCCCCTCCCCTCCCTCCTCCTTCTATCCCCTCACAAACTTTGAAGATCATATTTATTTATATCCAATCAACAGCCTCAAAAATAGGTTTCAAGCTTCTAGCTCTCGCTCTAAAAATGACGATACTTCCATTCAACTTTTCATCCCCCCTTTCAACCCCTTCCAACCCTTTTTTCGAATCAAAAATAGCCTATGTCCTTTCTCAGGCTCTAGACTATCTGTGTACCAAATTTCATTTAAATCGGTTCAGTGGTTTTGGCGTGAAAGTGACACAAACAGACAAACAGAGTTACTTTCGCATTTATAATATTAGTTAGGATTAGGATTAGGATTAGAATTATTCATATTTCTATGTGTCAAACGCTAGCCTATCCGATATAAAAAATATCAGAGAAGAGTGGAAATGCATATCATAAACAAATTGCGTTTGTTCTTTCCACGTACATTCGAGATGTGGAATGACCTTCCTCCCGATATTTTCCCACAAAAGGTGGATTTGAGTTGCTTCAAAAGGAGAGGTAACATGTTTCTAACCACCTACCATCAGGCCATCAGGTGGGCTTATGCTTGTTCCCTTCTCTATATTTATTTTAAAAAAATGATTTTGTCACACGGTCAACAATAACAAAAACATTGCCAAATACAATATTAAATAATATTACTATTTCGTAAACGACGCCTAAAGCTTCACAACTATTACCAACATTTAGACAATCATCGGTAAAGTTGCCGAACAGTCAGCAGTTTTCCATTCTACCCTTCTACAATTGATACCAACAAAGGCAATAAATAATTTCCCAATAGATCTCGCAGAATTAATCATTCGAGCTGAGGGAAATCAGAGTGAATAACAATAGTGACAATACATCTTTTATTCTTCACGTGACACTTTAAGATTGGAAAACGTGACGCTGCGCTGGACTTATTTGATTTTAATCTAGCATGCATGGTGCAAGTAGTTTTTTTTTTTTTTTCAAAGGTACGCATGTTTTATCTAGTATCCTATGTATTTTAGGTTTGTTTAAGAGATATCTGTACGATCCCAGTTAAGACCGTACAGTAGTACTAGTCAAAGTAGGCAGTAGACGCAGTAACTATTATATAATCTGTGCCAGTAGTTAGTATGTCGTAAATGTATCGTAATACAAATGTTGATATAGTATAAACGACTCAACTGATTTCGTTAAAATTTAAAGGGAACTACGTGGGAAGGGTGGGTACCCTTCCCACGTAGTTCCCTTTAAATTTTTTTATTGTTAACATAAAAATAATTTTCCACATCGGTTTAGGCATCTTCGAGTAATCGGTGAACATACATAAAAAAAAATTAAAAAAAGGGTTCCGACGAATTGAGAACCTCCTCCTTTTTTTGAAGTCGGTTAAAAATAAGCAGAAATATTAAGAGTTTTAAGTAGAATCTATTAGACACAAATAACACTACTAATAACACAAACACAGTAACATGTAAGGCGATTCTCACTCGTCCGTGTGTGACGGCGCGTCAAATTATGGAAGCAATAAAGTATTGAGTATTGAAAACGTACTTAAAGTAAGTTATTTATAAAATATGGTAAGTTGCAAAATAAGTATAGAATAATGTACTCCGTACATATTACCAACCCCAAAAAAGGGATCCGGCTCGAAGGACCATAAATTGTACGATACCGGTTAGGACCGTACAGTAGTAGTAGTAGTAATGAGTTGAAATAGTAAAAGTTTTAGGTAGATTTTTGTAGACACAAATTACAATAAATTGTAAGTGATTATATATTATAAGCGATTCCTACTCGTCTGCGTGTGTCTATCGCGGCTCGTCATAACGTACTCAAAGTAGTAAGTAGTTATGAAATATCTAAAGGTACGGCCAAACCAGTACGATTTGTGGACGCGATCAGATAGTGGAGCAGTATTTGTACCGACTGGTTCAAACCGAACACGATCTACGGCGATCAGAAAACATTTAGATCGCGCCCGCGCCCGCCGATCGAAAATTACAGCGGTGTGGTTGCGTTATCTAAAATAAGTTTAAAATAATGTACTCCGTACATATCAGAAATTATTTTTCTTTCTTCTTTTAAATACACAACTCCCCGCACTAGGAAAAACACTGTGTCGCGGGAGACTTTACAAGCGTACAAATCACGGACACAATTTTTAACGGACACAAAAGTGGCAATAGCTCAATGGATAGGGTGTCGGACTTCCGATCGAGAGGTTGTGAGTTCGATCCCCATCCATTGCACCATTGACGTGAACCCACTCCAGACACAAGCAAGCATATTTAGCCTAGTTGGAGGAGTTAACAAAAATACTGATAAATGTAAGTAATATGCAACACATTGATAGTAAGCCTAGATAAGTTATTTAAAAAAAAAAAAAAACCGACTTCATAACCACAAAAAGGCACTCAAAAGAGAAAAATAATTTACTTAAAATTATTATAAGCGTTACCCACTTCTCTATTTGAAGTCGTTGCCAGCCAAGTCTAATAGGTAGTAGATAGATAATACCTACATGTATCTACATACTTACTACTACTACATACATAGTATCTATCTAATATCCAATAGACTTGGCTGGCACCGACCTCAAATAGAGAAGTGGGTAACGCTTATAATAATTTTAAGTAAATTATTTTTCGCTTTTGAGTGCCTTTTTGTGGTTATGAAGTCGGTTTTATTTTTTTGAAAAATAACTTATTTTACCCTTTTTAGTGCAAAAAAGTTTTAATGAAATTACATGCATCTATTAAATTTCGTGTCTGGGCCGTTATACACTGACGGATATATACTTTTTGAAAATTTCAAGTATGTACCTATAACGGTTAAGAAGATACAGATCTGTAAAGTGCGCACATATAGACACACGGACGGACGGACGGACGAACGGACGGACGGACGGACGAACAGACAACAAAGTCTCAGAAAGTGTTCATTTGGTAGCCTTTGGGTTCGGAACCCTAAAACAATGACTTTAAATGCCGCGCTAAAGTGAATATATTCGCTAGTAATAATGATGTCATCAAGGTATCAAAGGACAATGTCCAAAATGGCCCTGTACAATTAAAGCATCTGACACACACGATAATTAATTGTCTATTTTATTACAATAATTTCAAATACTTTTATAACACGGACTAGTAGTATTCCAAAATGAATATTAAAAAGTATTATTTGCGATTATGAACATTAATTGCCATATGGCCAACAGAGTACTGAATCACTCTACTACGTTATAAGAGGCACTTCCCTATATTGTGGATACCCGAATTATGAAAGCACTGTGTAGCCAACCTAACAACAGAAAGTATTATTTACGTAGTAACTATTATATAATATGTGGTTTTATGCATATAATTTTTTTTTGCTGTGTTGATTGGTACAAAGTACGTTTATAATTCTGAGTTATTTAATTATGTATGCAGTGTCGCGGGACTGAAATGGCCGCCATCTTCGCCAAATGTCATGTCATGTCAAAAAATATTAGGTATGTTTAAAAAAGTTTGCACCCTAACAAGACTTTGCCCGGTAGAACATTCCTGTGAAGACAAATTATTTATATTAATATATAATTATTTATTGAGGGCCCGGTGGCGTAATTGGGAGAACGGTCGGCTTTGATGCCGTGGTACCGAGTTCAAACCGCCGTGCACCAATTAATTTTTCTATCGAAAAATATATGTGCGCTTCTCACAGTGGCCCTCCGGTGAAGGAAAACATCGTTAAGAAACCAATAACCCCCGCATGGTGGTAGAACATATCTAGTGTCCGCCTGGCCAGCTACCACCCTCAAGTCAGAAAATCTGTCACCAAACATCTAATGTGTTCCGGCAGCTATCCTTGAGAACCAGTTCCCATTCTAGTCCACTTCTCTATCTTCGACCGCATCATCACTTAGCAACAAGTGAGATAGTGGTCAAACGCTTGCCTATAAGATATAAAAAAATATTATCCCCACCTTTATTTCTATCTCGCTCACAGTAACCGTAAGAATATCTTATATGCAATAGCAACCTCCATTGTGTATATAATCTTTTTGGGACTCTTCTACTAAAAATAGTACATTCTCCTATGTTTGAGGTATTTATCTCCATATCTCTGGTGATACTAATCAGATCTCGATAAAATTAAAATGGGACCACCTCGGAAACGTATCCTACCTATTAAAAAAAGAATCATTTGAATCCGTTCACAATTGATGGAGAAATCGCGTAACATACACACAAAAAAATATAATCATACAGACGAATTGAGAACCTCCTCCTTTTTTGTGAAGTCGGTTAAAAAAACAGCCAGACTGAAAAATTGTTCGTGCATAATACAAATAATTGTCCCGTGTGGGAATCAAACGAACGACCTTCGTGAATAGGCTCACAAACCATTGACCTAACTAGTGGCCAGTCACTACTAACGTAACCTTATACAGGTTACGGATAACTAATATGAAAAAATAAATGTTAAAAACTTTTCTGAACACAAGCTTTCTGTGAATAGGTGTTCATCTTCTTTTATATATAATAAACTGGCCAAGTGCAAGTCGGACTCGCACTCGTAGGGTTCCGTAACACAGTTAAGTGAATACTTACATAACTATGATTTTTCGCAACTACTAAATTAACTTTGTTTTTCATAGTGTTTGTATGAAACACAAAGTTATCTTTGCGGTCGTGATATCTCTAAAACTGCTGACTGTATCTCGTTCAAACCAATTTCCGTTGTTAGTTTTTATTGAGATCTACAGCATATATTTTTTTTAGATTTTTCACTTCTATACTTTAAAAGTTAGAGGGGGAGGGGGGGGGGACACACATTTTACCACTTTAGACGCGCCTATCTTTCAAATGATTGACTTTGAGAAAAAATGATTTTAGGATCCTGAATGTCATTTTTGAAGACCTATCCATAGACACCCCAGGTTTGAAGAAAACATTTGTTTTTGTTTGTTTCAGTTCTATGTATGGGATGCCCCCCCTTAAACTTTTATATTTTTTATGTATGTATAAAAATCGGAAAGCGGTTCACAGAATACATCTACCTACCAAGTTTCAATTCTGTAGTCCTAACAATTTTGGAATTAAATGGCTGTGACATACGGACGGACAGACAGACAGACATGACGAATCTATAAGGGTTCCGTTTTTTGCCATTCGGCTATGGAACCCTAAAAATTAATCCCAATTGCCCTTGGTCACGGCATCACGCGTGAACGGCTGGACCGATTTCGCTAATTCTTTTTTTGTTGTGTTTTTTATCGACAGGAGATGGTTCTTATGAAAAAAATAAATAAAAGTTGTTTTTAACGCAGGCGAAGCCGCGGGGCACATCTAGTGTGTAATAAAAGAATCAATTCTAGGCTTAGCGTGCTAACATCTTTGACAGCATCATCACTTACCAACAGGTAACAATAGTGGTCATACGTAAGTCTAAACGATATAAAAATAAACGTTGACTACGCGGTTTAAGTCGCGTGATAAACTAACCCCACAATATTATAGGACACAGTATAATAGCATCTCGGTTTTAAAACTGTTTCATTTCACTCCACAGAAACCAAGACATAAAATGATATTACCGTCACATAAACCGACACTACCTCTACCATCCCACAGCTACCTTGTCTATACCCCCCTACCCTTCTTTTACCTTTCTCTCCATTACACCGTTTAACTAACCCCGTAACAGTTTAACGCTTTTAAAACAATAGTTCTGTTTTATGTCACGATATGAAGCCATTACACTTTAATGACGTTATATTATGGTAGGGTGGGGTAGTGGGTTTGGATTTTATATTCATTAAACCTATAAAGAAATGTTTAAGTTGACTTTTAACCGGCTCCTCAAAAAAGAAGCCGGTTTCTCAATTCGACCGTATATATTTTTATATTTTATTATGCTTGTTCGCGGATAACTTCGTCGTTTATGAACCGATTTTGATGATTCTTTTTTCTTTTCTTCTTTTTTGTTTTTTTTTCTTCTTTATCTCAACAGTAGTACCATAGTAATTTCAACGAGATGTGATAAGTATCTCCAGAAATATGAAAAAAAATGGAGATAAACACCCCAAAATTGGTACTAAAAATTAATAGCACAGCATTTTTTTTGTTATGGCAAACAGGACAAGCACAACGCTCGCCTGGTGGATATACGTAAGCGATGACGTCTACCTATAACAGATACAGCGGCATGCAAAATTTTAAACTGCCAGAATTTTGCATATCACTGCACTGCGCCTGTTACCTTGAGACATAAAGATGTTGAGTCTCATATGCCCTGTAATTTCACCGGACACCTTGCCATTTCAACCGAGAAACATTCCTATTTCACGGCTAAACATTTATTGGCAAAGTCGTGGCAAATTTGAAGTTAGTTCTTTTTAGTTTTTAAACGATCTTATAATTTTATTGTACTCATTATAATTAGAAGCCCTATGGTCGCAATGTATTATTATTTTTAGGGTTCCGTACCCAAAGGGTAAAACGGGACCCTATTACTAAGACTCCGCTATCCGTCTGTCTATCTGTCTGTCTGTTTGTGTGTCTGTCCGTCTGTCACCAGGCTGTATCTCATGAACAGTGATAGTTAGACAGTTGAAATTTTCACAGATGATGTATATCTGTTGCCGCTATAACAACAAATACTAAAAACAGAATAAAGTTAAAGATAATAGAGGATCCCCATACAAGAAACGTGATTTTTTCGGCATTTCACGCCATCTATGAACGTGTTAGATTATTTTCATAGTACATACAGATTTACGACATATTTCCAATGTTTGATGATGATTTAATTTATAAATTAATAATGTTGCCTCAAATAAGGGTGTTTATACAGTGACAGATACATTTGAGGGTAGTCTAAACCTTACAAGATGTGCCAGAGCCGCCATCTTGGTTTTTTGTTTGACTGATGCTTTAAAAGGGCGGTAGAAACGGTTATTGAGACACTTTTGCTCGAGCAGCCTTCGGGCTAACATCGTCACCTTTACTCTGACGGGAATAACGTTCAAACGACAAAGTGCTGTCCAACTCAATGAAGCTAAGCATTTGTATAAACATAATGTATTGAATAATTAGGGCTAGAATGTGGTTTTCTAGAATATGTTTATAATAATGATGGTTTCACCTAGGAATGGTGATGATAAAGTGTTTTAGCTTCGATGAGGGTGGTAAGGAAAGGCTATGAGGGGTGGTGGAGGCCTTTTGGGGGAAACCCCATAATATTTTGTATAAATTGTCTAAATCGGTAGTGATTTTCATGTGTTATGTCATGTTGAAACTTGTTGTAAAGCCTTGTGACTTAACATTAAATACTTATTGGTATATTGCTGTTCTCTTTGTTCTATTATCTATTATAATGGTCTTGAGTCTCCTGATAGTACATAAACTGTTGTTATAATGATGAAGGTACAAATAAAATGCTTTCTCGGTGATGTCCTGACTTTTGTATTTTATTAATAAGTCCTACCTATTAGCTGAAGTATAGGCAGGTAGTTTTGGACGTGGTTCCAAGTGAATATTTAGCTCCAGACATATTAATTTTATAGTTGATAACTAGACTACCACCTTGTTATCAGTCGGTATGCTAACAAACGCTTAGCTAGGTAAACGTCCCATAAATGGCGTTATATTGAAATGTTGATCCCTAATACCTTTGTTAGACGTTAGATGGCGTTATAGGAAACAAAATGTTTATTAATTACTATTTTTTGCTGGCGAAAAATGATAGTGGTATTTTTTGCTCGATCTTATAAAATACTGTAGTGTGGTAGGGAACCCTACTAGTGCGAGTCCGACTTGCACTTGGCCAGTTTTTTAAGTTTATTTGTAACTCATATAGTATAACATATAATAATTATCTTTATCAGCCCACGTCAGTCCACAGCTGGACATAGGACACTCCGAAAGAAATATAATTTAATGTATATACATACATACATAAAATCACGCCTTTTTCCCGTTGGGGTAGGCAAGGACTACCTCTTTCCACATGCTACGATCCTGACATACCTCTTTCGCTTCTTCCACTTTCATGAGCGCCTTTATACATGCTTGCCGGTTATAGAGAATTTTGACTTGGCTTTTCTTTAAAAAAAAAATTATATTGAAGTTAGTTAATTTAATTTACCTTTAGGTACTTTTTATGTAAGTTAATTTACCTCACAGAAAACTATCTAAAGATCTAAATATTTCACACAAGAAGGTATATAAAGTGAGACGCTGAATAGACCTATTTCAACGCAAAAATCTAGGGTCCTACCTGGATTCAGACACTCAGATAGAATTGTTACCCACACCCGCTGACTGAAGCAAACATTTATACCGTAGGTAAGATTATCTGTCTCAGGATTTAGCCTAGAAACGCACAATAAACAGAGTAAAATCATATCGTCTATCGGTTCACTGAGTTCCTATACGGCGGTGAATTTTTTCTAGATTATTTCGATTTTGCTTATCGGGAAATGATTCATAAGGCAGTCAGCAGTTCTGTAATAATGGGCAAAAATAGTACCTACAGCAAATTATTATGCGTTCCAACGGTTCAGCCTTGTTGTTAAATCTACTGCTATGAAAATATTGCAGTAATAATAACATGGAGGTCGTTATATGATTTTATTCAGTACATTGATTAAAAAACGTATTTTCAACCGACTTCAAAAAAAGGAGGAGGTTTCTCAATTCGACCGTATATTTTTATTTTTTTTATGTTTATTCGCGGATAACTTCGTTGTTTATGAACCGATTTTGATTATTATTTATTTGTTCGAAAGGAGATATGCCAAGTGTGGTACCATGGTAATTTTATCGAAGTATGATAAGTATCTCCAGAGATATGGAGATCATTCAAACACCTCAAAATTGGTACTGAAAATTAATAGCGTGGCATTGAAGTCGGTTCTTTTTATTAGTTTTTTAAACGATCTTATCTATCATTATCATCATTACCAGCCAGTATTCGTCGACATACACCTCTCCTTTACTTTGTTAGGAACCAAATTTACATGCTATGCGACTCATTTTCAGTCACAGGTTTAAGGTATTGCTCTCCATATCCCTAAAGATAATTAAGATAGTTTAAAAACTAAAACAACCGACTTCCGTGTCTTGCGAGTTAGTTTCAGTAGCAATTTTGAGACGTTTATATATCGTCATATCTCTGGAGATACTTATCAGATCTCGATAAAATTACAATGGGACTACCTTGAAAATGTACCCTACCGATTAAAAAAAGAATTATTCAAAACGGGTTCACAATTGATGGAGTAATTACGTAACATACATAAAAAAAAACTTTATGCTCGTATTTCCCAAGTTTTACAATAAGTATTAATTAATGAAACATACTGTTTTAAGTTTGAGGGAACCTATAAAAAAAATAACAATAACAAAAAAAAAAAACATACAGACGAATTGAGAACGTCCTCCTTTTTCGAAGTCGAATGAAAAAAATTAGACCGTTCTAAATTAAGATATATAAGCTTATAGCCGACGCAGAAATTCAAAGAAAGAGTCAAACAGTCATGTTGTGTAGATAAGCGGCAATAGCCCAATGGATAAGGTGTCGGACTGGCGATCGAAAGGTCGTGAGTTCGATCCCCACCTATTGCACTAATGACGTGAACCCACTCCAGACACAAGCATATTTAGCTTAGTTGGAGGGGTTAACAAGAATACTAGTAATGTTCAACCCACATTGCTAGTAAGCTTTATAATAAAAAATTGATCTTGTTGGTAGTATACAAATCAAGTAGGTTTGTCTGTAAAAAAATATCAAATAAATATATCAAACTAAATTAATTGGAGATTAACTGCATAAGCAGTTAATGCAGAGGTATGTATTACTTTTTTTTTAAGTGAAGACTAACAAATATTTCCTACAGAATAGGATTTCATATAATATCGTTTAAAAACTAAAAAACAACCGACTTCAATGCCGCGCTATTCATTTTCAGTACCAATTTTGAGATGTTTATCTCAATATCTCTGGAGATACTTATCACACCTCGATAAAATTACCATGGTACCACACTTGGGATATATCCTTTCGAACAAAAAAGAATAATCGAAATCGGTTCATAAACGACGAAGTTATCCGCGAACAAACATAAAAAAAAAAAAAAAAAATATATATATATATATATACGGTCGAATTGAGAAACCTCCTCCTTTTTTTGAAGTCGGTTAAAAAATAGCTCACTTCCCTAATCCAAATTTCAACCTTGTCACCTCTATACGGCAAAGAATAACAAGAATTTACTGCCTGAAACTGGAAACCGTCATCCAGGCCGTAAACGGAAGATAAACGGCTATTTATAGTAGACCAGATTAAATTTTACTTTGCGGCCACTTTGAAATATTTTGAGGCTAAATATAAAAAATTAGACTAAATTGCGCTAAAATAGGTTGTTTACGCGAATTATGGCCAAAGGGGTTGTATTCATTCATACCCTTCAATTGAATGGATTTGTTTTAAAAACTGGGTGCTATGTAATTAAGATAGTTTAAAAACTAAAACAACCGACTTCAATGCGCCGCGAGTCAATTCCAGTAGCAAGTTTGAGACGTTTATCGTCATACCTCGGCAGATACTTATCAAATCTCGATGAAGTTACAATGGGACCACCTCAAAAACGTACCCTACCGATTAAAAAAAAATCATTTGAATCGGTTCACGATTGACGTAGTAATCACGTAACATAAACACAAATAAGATCGTTTAAAAAACTAATAAACTGGCCAAGTGCAAGTTGGACTCGCACTCGTAGGGTTCCGTAACACAGTTAAGTATTCCATAACTATGATTTTTCGCAACTACAAAATTAACTTTGTTTTTCATAGTGTTTGTATGAAAAACAAAGTAATCTTTGCGGTCGCCATATCTCTAAAACTACTGACTGTATCTCGTTCAAACCAATTTTCGTTGTTAGTTTTTATTGAGATCTACAGCATATATTTTTTTTTGATTTTTCACTCCCATACTTTAAAAGTTAGAGGGGGGGGGACACACATTTTACCACTTTAGACGCGCCTATCTTTCAAATGATTGACTTTGAGAAAAAATGATTTTAAGAACCTCAATGTCATTTTTGAAGACCTATCCATAAACACACACACGTATAGGTTTGAAGAAAACTATTTTTTTTGTTTCAGTTCCATGTATGGGATGCCCCCCCTTAAACTTTTATATTTTTTATGTATGTATAAAAATCGGAAAGCGGTTCACAAAATACATCTACTTATCAAGTTTCAATTCTGTAGTCCTAACAGTTTTGGAATAAAATGGCTGTGACATACGGACGGACAGACAGACAGACAGACAGACATGACGAATCTATAAGGGTTCCGTTTTTTGCCATTTGGCTACGGAACCCTAAAAAGAACCTACTTCAATGCCGCGCTATTAATTTTCAGTACCAGTTTTGAGGTGTTTATCTCCATATCTCTGGAGATACTTACCAAACCTCAATAAAATTACCATGGTACTACACTTGGGATATCTCTTTTCCAACAAAAAAAGAATAATCAAAATCGGTTCATAAACGACGAAGTTATCTGCGAACAAACATTTAAAAAATATATATATATATATACGGTCGAATTGAGAAACCTCCTTCTTTTTTGAAGTCGTTTTTTTTTGTATTTATGTTACGCGATCACTCCGTCAATTATGAACCGATTCAAATGATTATTTTTTTAATCGGTAGAGTACATTTTTGAGGTGACCCCATTGCAATTTCATCGAGATCTGATACGTATATCTAGAGATATGATGATAAATGTCTCAAACTTGCTACTAAAACTGACTCGCGGGGCATGGAAGTCGGTTCTTTTAGTTTTTTAACTATCTTATTTATTATACTAATTAGTTCCATTCGGATCATGATATGTACTGTGATCGGTATGCGTTTCTTTAAGTTTTGTTTCACTATTTCACTTTTTTTTTCATGTATAAAAATTGTCTGAAGTAATGAAACACACAGTTACGTGTATGGTTGGCAACCCTACTTTAATATTTTTTAATAGTCTGACAAAGATTGGATGACAGCTGAATGGTTCATTACTTTTGTTTGTTTTTTTTAATTCAAAGTGTTAAATTCTTCTTTCGCTATATTTACTTTATAATTGGTTATGATTTTGAGTTTGACGTGTATATGTGCGTATAATAATACTGCCTACATACTGAATAAATGCTTTTATTCTTGATTCTTCTTAATTAAAGTGTTTCATAATTTACAAAATCTCAAGTCATCCTAGACGGAAACTAACCAAGTATCTAACCACTTTGCTCACGCTCCATTTACCCGTATGTAGCCTATGACACCCTTTATCCGGCACTACTGGGATCACTAGTGCGGAAAATTGTTGATAACACACTGCGGGAGAAACTGATAGGGATTTCAAACGTTTTCAGACATAAAGGAAGATTGGCGCGGAGAGAGTAGTTAGAACAGCGATTCGAAGTGATGTTTTAGTTTTGCGACAGTGGGATAGTACTTTTTTAGAAGCTTAGGGTCAGCTCAGATCGTGACGCGATGCGACGCGACGCGGCGCGCACTTATTAAGAGAGTAATAGTTAGAAAATAACTTTATTTACTACAAAAAAATATAAACATTTCATTGAGTTAGTTCGGCGGCTTCAGGCTGCGCCGCGCGGCGCCGCGCTGCACCGCGTGAAAGCCACGTGATAAACAATTGAACTTTATCGACTACACAATAAGATACACATTGAATTGAGATGATTTGGTGGCGTAGTGCGTTTTTCTGCGCCGCGCGGCTTGTCGCTACGCCGCGCTGCGAAACCAAAAGCATCGTCACGTCGCGTCATGTCGCGTCGCGTTGCGGTGTGAACTATTACATTGCAAGTTGTCCGTCTAAATGGATCCTATGGATTAATATTGTCTGAAATATTTTCATAATAATTAAAGTAATGCATAAATGCAGTTTTTAGGGATAAATATATTAACCTTTATATACCTAATTATGTATGTATATCAACACCAACATTATAAAAACGAAATTTATTTTATATATTTCTTTGTTTGGGATTTTTTCACGGTCAAACGGCTCCACCGATTTAGCTAAACTTGTGCACAGGGATTTTGTAAGTATTACTGATTAGGCCATAAGATAAGTTCTTTAAATAAATAAAACCAATAGGGAATATGCATGTGGTATAAATTTACTTGAAATAATTTATTTTCGAATCATTATTGTTCTGGTGTTGCATGTTAAACATTTTTCTATAAATAAAATACTCTTACATGTGTTAAAATATTATATGAAAAATGCAAGAAAAGCGTGGAATATTTAAATTTGCTAAACACATTACCACTTGTCAATTAGAAAGTGACGTCACAGGGCCACCACACAGTCTCCATAGATTAAATCTTTTTCATAGAAATAGTATGCACTGTAGTACGAAGGTAGATTTATTTTATGATTTATGATTTTGACGTGTATATGTGCGTATATTTATACTGCCTACATACTGAATAAATGCTTTGATTCTTTGATTCTGGTAAGGTTGTCTGGAAGAGATCGCTTTAAGCGATAAGACCGCCTGTTGCCACATTGTTTTATTTACCATTTTTTACTTTTAATTTGTATGGTGTAATAAAGTGTTTATCTATCTACGAATAGTATTTCTATTAAAAATATTTAATCTGTGGAGACCGTGTCGTGCACTGTGACATCACAAAGGAGCGCCAAAAATTTGGCAGCGTTTTAGATACCTCATATTTTTTCAATGCTAAAACTACATTTTGTAGCTTAATTTGAACACTTTCAGTATTATTTTTTTTTTACTGTATTAAATTGATGTATTCAGTGAAATAAACACATTAAATGAATCATGCATATTCCCTATTGCCACATATAAGACAGGAAGATACTTTTAACTCAAAAACAGCAAGAACGATTTTCAAGCGACTTCCAAAAAGGAGGAGGTTCTCAATTCGTCTGCATATTTTTTAGGGTTCTGAACCCAAAGGGTACCAACGGAACCGTATTTACTGAGACTCCGCTGTCCGTCTGTCTGTCTGTCTGTCTGTCCGTCTGTCACCAGGCTGTATTTCATGAACCGTGATAGACGGTTGAAATTGTCACAGATGATGTATTTCTGTTGCCGCTATAACAACAAATACTAAGAGCAGGAAAAATTTAAAAATTGAAGGGTTTAAAACAAAAATCGTGTTTTTTACGATACGATACAATACGAAATTAATTCACCTCGACGCAGCTAGATGGCAGCACAGGAAAAATGAGCACGCGCAAGCGTTTCATTTGTTGAATTTGTGGGCCTCGGTCGATTTGTTTACTTGTTAAGGTTTATTTGCACATATGTAGTGTACAGTATTGAATAATATATCTTCAATTTTGGTATTTAACGAGCTTCAATTAGCTAGAATCAGTAGAAAGTTAATCGTACGAACACTCGGTCTTCCAGATATTTAATTATATTAATTACTTTTGTGTTCATATTTACTTAGTTGGTGTTAGAAGTTTGTGGCGTTCGGACTTCGAATATTCGGAACCCTCCGTGTGCGGGACAAAAGTCTGACTCGCACTTGGCCAGTTTTTATATTTTTTACGTATGTTACGCGATTACTCCGTCAATTATGAATCGATTTTAATGATTATTTTTATAATCGGTAGGGTACGTTTTCGAAGTGGTCCCATTGTAATTTAATCGAGATCTGATAAGTATCTCTAGAGATATGACGATAAACGTTTAAAACTTGCTACTGAAATTGACTCGCGGGGCATGAAAGTTGGATGTTTTAGTTTAAAAACTATCTTCATAATGTTAAATTGTGCTCGTATTTGTCAGTTCAAAGTTTGTATAAAAGAACATTTTAAAATAATTAATAATTTTATTTTCTAACACAAAACCATGTGTCACTACTAGTAATGGGGTTAAAAACTGCCTTTTGCTCACTGCAGGTGGCGCTACTGTTAAGTGTTCCTTAAATCTGACAGCTATATGTCATTTTCAATAGTAATTTTGTAAACAAATAAATTCCCATTGGAATATTTACTTATTATAACGCTATGTGCAGCTATGAATTACAAAAGCACTGTTATTGATGTGTTCCCGAATGAAATTAATTGAAACGATATACATTATTTATTTTGATATATTTTTATCTACAAAAATGGATTATAAATGTTATACTTTGCCTTATTTCTTCTTATAAGAGGCTGAAAGTCCAGGTCGAATACATTATTATATATTTATAAGGAAATAAATTTGTGGAAAATCCATACAAAATTTGCAATATGGCGGTTTTTAGGAACACTGAACAGTAGCGCCACCTACTTAGAGCTTTCAGTTTTTAACCTCATTAATATAAAATATGTCATTACAAATATTAACAATCAAAATGAAACGAACTATCTAGGGCATGAATCTGTACAGAACGCTACAACAATTGTGATTGTGAAGCTGACTGGCTTATCTGATGTCACGAGCGACTAACCGTGCGGAAAATTGTTGATAACGTCATGTTTATACATATGTATGTGTGTGATAGAAACTCTACTGGGGTGGATATTCTGAAGCTGAGATGAAATCAGGACAATTTAGTGAAAATTTAAAATAAATAACGGGTTTTACTCCAGGAGTGCCGGCAGAAGTGAAAACTTGAACATTAACGTTGAGCATTTGGTCTACTCTCCCACCGTCTTACGAATTTTCGATCAAGTCACGTGTTCTGACGTGAGGTCCTGCCGCGAGTTTCACAATTTTTTACCCATCTCGAAAAGTTCACAACGCCGCTAAAGAAGTTTTCATTTCAAAAATATCCGTTTTACCACTGTCTCTGGTTGTAAGCGATGATGTGGTCGATGATGGTGAATACGCTACGCCTAGAATACTCAGTAAATAAATCTAATATCTAGAGCGATATACAAATGGAAAGTGTCGCCAAGCGGATATGTCAAGAATTGTGACATGTCGTGTTCCTTTCTATTTTACTACCTGTAAAGTTAACCGTGTATTATAACGTACCGGATATTATCGTAGGACTACGGAACGCTTCTAAAAATAACAATTACAATCATAATACTATTGAAGCTATATTATTATAGAAAATAATGTGGTAAAATTAAAAAAGTATTAGGTAGGTATACATACATACAGGGTGGCGCAAAAGTAATGACCCTATTTGGTTCAGCTACAACTTTTTTTCTTAATTAGAAAACCAGATGAATATGTGTATTATATGTATATATGAATATATATAATATGTATTGTATGACATTATACATGTATTATATTGCTATGTATGTATTAAATTACATAAATTATATGTACCTTTGTAATTATGTTATTTATTATTACCTATTATTTTATTTTATTGTTTATTTATTTATTTTTTAATATTATTATTTTTTTCTACACCTATACCGCCATGTATGCTAATATCGTATGTATATACATATGTATATATATAGTATGCGCTTTGCCACTCATGATCAATTTTGAAGAAAAATTATCCTCTTCATGGTTGAGGTTTGTGACGAGCTCGGTACTCTCGACGAGCTTGGTGATCAGTAGGCAGCAGCTGATGAGCCATCTGAGTTTTATACGAAAACATCTTCAATTCTTTGACCAAACTACGCTGCAGAGTCCGCCTGGAGATCCCCAATAGCGTGGCCACGTCGCCTTATTGATGTTTCTGGACACTCTTCCACATTTTCGCGCACAGCTTCATTATTTTTGGCTGAACAGCCTATTTAGGTCTGCCAGTCTTACGTCTATCTAATGTTGAGCCAGTTGCTTCGAGGCGTGTGGCAAAGCGTCGAATAGTGCGACCAACCGGTGCCGGATGGTGGAGAAATCGTCGACGAAATTCACACGATTATTCCACGTTCTTGGGGAGTAAAACGGTCCATGATTATTTTTAGTTAATTTTACATTTTGATTATTTTAACATTTTCAATATCTGAATGACAGAATATGTCATAAAAAATATATAAGGAATTTTGTATAGTGTTAGTACTTTTGCGCCACCCAGTATATCTGATAGGCAAGCTTTAAGGGAGATAGAGACTAGAGACAGTATAGAGACGTTACAAAGCGTTTGAGATGAGCATCTAGATGTCTCAGAGTTAATAAGATCGTTTAAAAATCTAAAAAAGAACCGACTTCAATGCCGCGCTGTTAATTTTCAGTACCAATTTTGGGGTATTTATCTCCATATCTCTGGAGATACTTATCAAACCCCGATAAAATTACCATGGTACCACACTGGGGATATCTCCTTTCCAACAAAAAAAGAATAATCAAAATCGGTTCATAAACGACGAAGTTATCCGCGAACAAACATTAAAAAAAAAAAACATATATACGGTCGAATTGAGAAACCTCCTCCTTTTTTTGAAGTCGGTTAAAAATAGGCATTGATGCCAAAAAATGTATTTTTAGTCTTTAATTTTGTGTGTTCTGTTTTAGGCAAACATCAAAGCTTACAAATAGATTTTATTTGTTGATAACAAAATACAGAAAAAAGATAAATTACATAATAGTTGGAAAGTCCAAAAGTAATATAACATTATTTGTCTATGCTCATATTATTTTCCTTACTAAAACCCTGCGTTACCCAAGCTTTGGCAAGGCATCAAATATTTGATAGACGGAGCAATAAAACAAAACATATTTACTCTATTACTCGACAGACAGCCATTTTATCAAATCGATAGTTTTATTATACCCCCAATATTTATCTTGGCTCCACGCGCCCTATTTATACTTACTATTCACGAAAGGTCAAGATATTGCGGCATTGACAGAAAGTCTTATTTTATTACGGGCGTGTAACCATCGGACGAGCCGAAAAGACGAAGAAAAAATCGTAGTTATGCCCTGATAATCCATAAGGGTAACCGGGTCTCGACATAAGGCGAAATGTTATACGGTACATGATTTATAGTGAATCGTAAAGACCGTGCCAGACTCGGGCGAGCACGACTATTTTTCGATTCGGTGACATCTCCATATATAAAACAACTATTATATTATTATATACGTGGTATATTGAGAACGCACGATCTTGCGTGAGGTTCACAATGACTTATTGGTAGATGCCGTGTTGCCGGAAAAATGCGTAGTAAAATACATTCATTGACGGCGCGTAAGCGGCACGGAAACTGGCGTTTCAGAGAGATTGAGTGCGCGTATTTGTAACGCGTAGGCGTTTCGTGTTTGTGATAGCTCGGATTGTTCACAAACGTTGTGATGGAATTTTTTGTTTGTTTTCACAATTGTTTCGGCGAATACTGTAGACAAACTTTTTTAATGTTTCATGTGAAAAAATGAGCTTGATTTTTTTATTTGCTTATTGGTTTCACTATTGCTTGTAATAAAGAAAAAAAATTGCTGAGATAAATGCATATATATATAACAAAATATTATTTGTATGCAATTACAAAATATCAATACTTATTCCTACGTAGCTAGTTAATCAAGAATGAACAAAAAGAAAACTGCTGAAAAATATGGTGGTGCGATGTAGCGGAAGTACACACTAAAGTAAACTAAAGATAGCACTAAAAATGTTGCTACCTGTGCTTTATCTCTATAGTAAGTAGAGAAAACCTAAGTACGAGGGTTAAGTATCATATTATAAAAGTTAAGTATCTCATAAGTGTCCAATCTACAGTGAATAAATCACAATTTAACAAAGCCCTTTGCAAGCTGCAAGCTCCAATAAACTCAAACCTCAAATCAGAGCACGCCAAAATCCACTTTAAAGATTGTAATAACATGATCTAGTTTTATATTCTTACATTATCTCTCCACGGAAAGAATTCCATCTCTTCCATTTAGATAAACTTTGTTCTACCAATCTAGAAAACAGGCTTGCGGCGAAATGCACAAATACAAAGGGGTAACTCGATGATAAGAAGAATCTAGGTTTTAGACGCTTGGACCTCTGAGAACGCTGATAAAGAGACTTATGGTTGTACTTGTATATGTAGTTTGATATGGAGTAGGTATAGACGTTTCTTTTTTCAGATAAAACGTTGATGGTTTTGCTTCCCTGAAACGTTTATCGAGATTCAAGATTTCTGTACAAAACTGTGTAGTTTCAGTAGAAATTTAGACAGGGACTGCAATAAAAGTGTATAAGTGGTCTCGTGGGTGAGAATGAGCGGCATAGGTATATGACTAAAAGCTTTTATAAATTTAACTTTTTAATGACTATTTACGCAACATAATTTGATGATCGCCCAGTTTTTATTAAAATTCGACCGTAATTTATATATTCTACTAGCTTATACCCGCGACTTCGTTCGTTAGTACCCTATTTCCATCTTCATACTATAAAGTATCTCCTTGTTAAATTACAGTAAAGGTACGGACACACCTCGGCGTCCTGCGTCCTGCGTGCGCGATCTCAGTACATTTCAATTGTTTTCGCGATCAGAAAACAATTGAAATGTACTGAGATCGCGCACGCAGGACGCAGGACGCCGCAGTGTGTGCGTACCTTAAGATCGGATCATCCGTTTAGGCATGATTAGGTAGCAAACAGACATAGTGACAGAGTTACAAACGTGTTTATAAAATTAGTCTGGATTAGCGTGAAAGGTTGCAATTTCTCAATAAATGTTATTGGACTACATGAAATTTTACCATAATTAAAAAAGTATTTTTCCTTACTAGTAATTATTTTCTCGTAATTTCCATTAGAAAATATTACTTCGCATATTAATATTAAAACGTTCACTCGCTCCATACAAAAAGGAGCTTTGAAAATATGAAACTCAGCGTAGCGCACAATGTTCAATTAACGCTCCATATGTGATAATTATCATTCAAAATTAAACTTTGATGTCGGACTGATAAGCTGTAATTTATCATAAAGCAGCTTTGTTCTATCTGACGTTAATGTAATAGGGTCGAGGAGTTTCTGATGCCGCTGCTTCAATTTGTTCGTTTTTAACCCCCGACGCAAAAAGAAGTGTTATAAGTTTGACGTGTGTATCTGTGTATCTGTGTGTCTGTGTATCTGTGTATGTGTGTGTTTGTCTGTGGCATCGTAGCGCTCAAACGGATGAACCGATTTTGATTTAGTTTTTTAGTTTTTTTGTTTGGTAGATGTTTTCATCGAGAGCGTTCTTAGCTTTGTTTCATGAAAATCCGTTCAGCTGTTTAAATATTATCAGCTCTTTTTTTGTTGATGAGACGTACTATAGCAACTTTCGTAGCCATTGACTGCGGATGTCAAAAAAAATAAAATCCGTCACTGTGCTGCTGTATGTGTAGCGTAGTTTACATTAGTCAAATCAAATGTATTATATTTAAATTCAGTATCCTTACTAAATGAAGCTTAAATTATATTGCAAGAATATGGTAAACTTGTCATAATGCTGAGACATCTCCTTGAATCTGCAGAAACCTTCTCAACTCCTCGTCTGAGATGTCGTGTTTAGGCTCATTGAAATGGTCTCGATAAACAAATTATAAATTAATTGGCAGAGCACCTGGACGTGTAATCCGGGGGGTGCGGGTTCGAGTACCGTCGGTACGATGAAATTTTGGATTGTGTTTAACAATTTACAAATATATAAAGTGTGTGACACTTCAAAGAAACATAATATTTGATTTACCCAGTGCAACATCTCTCGTCGGAGTTGAATACTGTAATGATTTCTTCCGAATGATTAACTTACGTAATAAGTAGTCATAGATGGCGCCACCAATGCATAATTGGGTTAACAAATGCAATACACTAATTTCGTCGTATCGATGGATCGAACCGTGGCTTAATTGGCAGAGCACCTGGACGTGTAATCCGGGGGGTACGGGTTCGAGTCCCGTCGGTACGATGAAATTTCGGATTGTGTTTAACAATTTACAAAAATATAAAGTGTGTGACACTTCAAAGAAACATAATATTTAAATTATAAATACATATACAAATCAGTCGGGGGTGGTTTTAAATTTAAGTATTATTGATTAACTAACGAGTTTAACGAGGTAAACGATATATCTTAAAACCATCGCCAACCATAGAATGGTCATTGATACACATCCGTATCTTTTAAGCCATAGGACTTAATATTGGGTCTACTAAACGTGGTAAAAAAAACCTGAAACGTGATGACTAGATCTGTGGGATACTTACTATACGTATCGGTACAAGGCCCGCAAAGATCACTTAAAAACTTCTAACCGGTAAGTGATAAGGAGTGCCCGAGCAAAGGCATAAGTGGCGGTATCTTCACAGGGGTAAATTCCTCCTGAAGCCAGAAGGACTACACTTATAATCTGTGGTAATGAAAGTCAGTTGTGTTCGTTGTAGATTAAAGCAGAGAGGTTAAAGTTGCGTGTGGTTGGGTACCTTTGTGGTCTACCCAGTCGCTTTGCTACTTCAACCCGTCATACATATCGCATTTTTTTTAATGTTCTTGTGACCTAGAATCATGAAATTTGGCAAGAAGCAAGTTCTTGAATCACTTATATAGGAATCAATCTTAAAACCGTAAAATTGTAGTTAATTAACAGAAAAAAAGAAGAAAATTGTAGTTAATCAAACTGCAAAGTTAAGTTTGTCCTTCGGTAGTTGTTGTTTAGTTTGAGAAATTGGTACGGAAGCCTCGGTGGGCGAGTCCAACTCGACTTGACCGGTTTTTATTTCAATCTATCAGCAAGTCCACAATATATCTTGTCAATGTTATCTTTAAACTGAAGTAAATCTCCGTGGAAACAACTTTGATTTTATCTTGTTCATTCATTGAGTTATATATATACCTTAATGTGTTCATTGAATAACCTACAACATATTAATAAGTATATGGACCATACTAGTTTAAATTAGTTGATAGTAGAATAAGGCTGATCGTACGTTGGCAACTATTGCCCGAGCGATATTTATATGATTTCATTCACTAAAACTTACAGTTTCGTGGCTACAACCAAGAAGAATGATATAAAGCTTTTTTGGACTTATTTAAACGCTCCGTGACATTAAATCACGTATTTTTAGGTTTTTCTGTTGCAAATGCAAACAAAAAACATGATTAACTGTCACTGAGCGTTTGAAATATGTTGCTGCACGTCAACCTAATCTACCTTTTCATTTGAGCGAGTTGTAGGTACGTAAGCTACACATTTTATAAGCCGAGAAATTAAAGGTAGCGTTTCATCGATATTTCTTTATTTAATATTAATATTATCAGATATTTTGCGACGACTTCATTTTAATAAATGTAATATCTAATAATATTGATATATTTGTCTGTATTTTTTGTAACTTGCAGATGCGGCTCAAATCTGTTCAGATAGTTTTAAAGAGGTAGTTAATTTGTTAGTAGTTAGTTATAATATTATATGGGTATACCAATATCGTCGATAAGCTGTAAAGGTGTTATGTATGGAATGTAAATAAAATATTAATAAACTGTTACACAAAGGCTATCTTTGGGCAAGCTACTGATGGCAGCGTTTACTACTACAAAATCGCGTGAACTACCAATCCGCAAAAATAGCTCTTGTGTGGTCAGCCTAAGCTTGTACCTAGACAAGTGGATGAAATTACCTATGTTGGGATATAGGGGTATATTTCGGTGTGTTTCAGACATATAGAGATAAGGGTCGGCAGGATTTTAACTTACAAACTCACTGTGTTTGATGTTACCCTAAGTTTACTTTGGTTAATAGAAACCTATTTAATATTATCTAGGTTAAGAAAATAAGTTTATAGGCAGAACTTGTGAAAGAGATGATTTACATTATTAAAAAGTACTTAGGTTTGACGAATATTTTCTAGGTTATCTTCTTACTGAGAACCTTAATATATGATATATTAATATTTATTGTTATATATAATATTTGATGTTTATAGCGCCCTGTTAACGATTAAATATGCTTGACATATTTGTTTGTCAAACTTAACGTTTTCATCAAAAAACAGCGTAGACGATCAAACCATTTGTCAAACATTCCACAAACACAACTTCAATCCAGATTTTCATCAAACGCGCCAAACACGTAGACTGTTTGATAAACGCGTCAAACACAGCTGCACACTATCGAATAATTTGACAAACACGTAAAATTTGACAAACAATTTGATCGTTTACAGGGCTCTTATTATATATTTCTGGATGAAACTGAAACATAAAATATGTCGATCACTATATTGACATGGTGTAAGTCAAGTTAAATACCCGTTTTCAAACATAATACATTTCAAAATGAACGTATGTTCTAATAATAAAACTTAGAACTTTATGTCATTCTTAATTAAAAATGTGTATATTTAACCCACAGAATAAATATATAAATATTTATCTATTGTCAATTCCACGGCAACGCAAACTTCGAAGGTATTACAGAACCTACTGCATAGACATTATAGCCTAGTGTATGTTTTTGTACCAATTAAACGCAACAACAAACAATCTCCAAAATATAACAAAATACAGTTTATACTGTGACATTAATATTAATTATAGGTTGTGTTAATAAACACGAACCAATCATACTTGCTTCGAAAAGATGGAGAAGGAAGTACCTGAAACAAAATTTAAAATACACATTAATATTCAATGTCATATGAGAGGTCACACGCATAGATTACTAGAATGCATGTAAAAATAAAGTATTCATTGTAATTTATATACAAAATATTTTAAAAATAAGTGTCGGAAGCTGCATTTATTCATTAGTTTAGTTTATTTACGTTAGTCAGTCTCGTCTACAATACAGTCTTGAATTGTTATTTTAAAGAGCCTTTTATATTTATTCCCTTTTCTCACAAAGGGCGATTAAAAGTTGAGTGTATGTATATTTATATGTATATGTATGTATATGTATATGTATATGTATATGTATATGTATATGTATATGTATATGTATATGTATATGTATATGTATATGTATATGTATATGTATATGTATATGTATATGTATATGTATATGTATATGTATATGTATATGTATATGTATATGTATATGTACATGTATATGTACATGTATATGTATATGTATATGTATATGTATATGTATGTATATGTATATTTTGGTTGCAACATCATTTACTCTCGGCCACGTACTTTGGATCCCTCGCAAGCAAAATAATATGTTGCGCCCTTGTGATACCACCTACTTTTTCACATTAATTAAAATTATATTCCATTCGTGCAAGCTGTGAACTAAAAGTCGACGACCCAATGCTACTGTCATTGTAAAATACTGTCAAACTTATAACACCTTCTTTTTGCATCGGGGGTAAAAAACGTTTGTTACTGTCTGTTTGTTACCTAATCACTCCTGATCGGACGATCCGATCTTACTGAAATTTGACAAAGAGATACTTTTTTAGGACAGGATTTAAGGATGTTCAATTGTAAAAAAGCTACGTTTTGTGAAAATATAATCATTCTACACATAACTTAATTAACTCAGATCACATAAATGTTGATTAGTAGAACTTTACAGTAATAATATTCTTGGTGTATTTTATCGAGGCGGGTATCAGCTTGTTCAATTATATAAATGCTACTATGACTCCTAATATAATAATAGTTATAATAACCATAATATACAAGAAGGCCTATAACATTAGCAGTAAACCATCCAATTATCATATCCTCTCTAACTTGGTGGAATAGCCATCATTTCAATCCATCATTGAGAGTTAATCTGCCTCTTCGGCCAGCTTTTGCCTTCCTCAAACTTCGTCCATTACTGCTTTATTACTTATTGTTCTCATAAATTATTGCTGCTGGGAAGCCATACTGCTGTTTTTTTTTTTATTATATTATATAAAGTATTTTATTAGGTTTATGTGTTAATTAGAATTATATAAATTTAGGATACGTGGAGACATAACAAAAATAATTTAGTGCCGGCAGAAGTGAAAACATGAACACGTCATTTTTGATAATTTTGGTATTACACCTCGCGCAAGCACTCTGCGCTCCGTTGGAATGACATCTCGCGCAAGCGCCCTGCGCTCTGCTGGAATGACAACTCGTGCAAGCGCCCTGCGTTCTGTTGGAATGACACCTCGTGCAAGTGCCCTGCGCTCCGTCTTACGAATTTTCATCTTACGATCAGGACACGTGACCCTGACACGAGTTTAACATTTTTTAACCATCCCAAGAAAAGTGCACAACGCCGCTAAAGAAGTTTTCACATCAAAAATATTTTCCTTATTGGTAAATAAATGAAAGTATTCTTTACGGTAACAATCATATAAAATACAATAGAAGTGAAAATCTCCTCCATTTCTGAGGTAGGTTTTTTTTAATGAAATTTTTAATGAATATTTTACCTACAATAAAAGGTATCTTAACGGTCTCAATGTTTTATCCTCCTTTCTATCAGTTAGTTTCATTAATCTTCAAAGTAGTAATTAATTTGTGCGGAAAACGCTTAACTTACACGTATTTTTAAGTTTTACAACTCTAAAACGAATACCCGGGCCAAAATGAGCCAAATTTCTTCAACGACTTTCCATGTTAGCCATCATGATTTACCCCAATGACTCAACCCTACTAACTTTAGGGGGTCTGAGCGACCATGTTTTATGATAACCCGTATGTTATGTAAGACCCTCGTTTAGGTTAACAGTTAATTTGTCTCGAACTCTCACGATGAAAACTTGCGGCTTTGGAATTAAAATGAAGGCTAATATTGCACACTGCAGTTGTATTTTGAACCGACTTCTAAAAATGGAGGAGGTTTCTCAATTCTCTCAATTTTTTGTACTTTTATTTTGTATCTTTTTTAATACCTAAGTGTCATTCATAAACTTTTTCACTTTCACTTTCACTTTCAATTCAACCGTATATATATATATATATATTATGTTTGTTCACGCATAACTTCGTCGTTTATGAACCGATTTTGAGGATTATTTTTTTGTTGGAAAGAAAATATTGAGTGGTACCATAGTAATTTAATCGAGAGAGAGAGAGAGATATGGAGATAAGCACCTCAAAATTGGTACAGAAAAATATTAGCGAGGCATTTGAAGTCGGCGGCCCTTTTAGTATTTTAAACGATCTTATAGCTACTGCATACTTAACCATTATTTGGTCTTGATAAGAAATAGGTGTTTTCTTCAACTTAAGCCATCAGTTAATTTATATTGTATTCATCATAGTATTCTAGGCTTAGCGTGTTCACTACCTTTGACCACATCATAAGGCCTAAAATACTCTGACTCTCAAGGCCTATTGTGCTGCCGGAACACCCACACCACACATAAGGTTATGGCGACAGATTTTCTCCTTGATGTTAGTGAGTTACTTTTTGGTAGCAAATTAGGCGTAACATCGATATAATGTTCCTACCACTAGTGAGATATCATCTAGCGCGGGTTCTGTTTTAAGCTGGCTAGCTTACAGAATTAGGCCACATTCCCAGGACGATCAGTATTCGTTTTATATCAGTCATAATTTCATAATAATGTACGTAAATTCTGCTTCACACGCTATCGTTATCAAACAAAATTGTACTTTATAACCGAGGCCGATAATATCAAATTACAATGTATCAGTAACTTGGATAGATGGTAAGTGGTAAGCTATAAAACATGTTGCAATATGGGGATCAGGTGGTGGGAAATTGCAGTTGAATTTATGGTCGGTAGTTGTAACCTATTAATATTCAAATTTAAATTTGCTGGCGCTAGTTATGTTAGTGGCCTATCATACTTACAAGTTACATGACTGTGCAAAGCTTATAAGTTTTAAGTAAATACGAGTTCCTACCTGTATGAAAAGAGGTGTGTTAAATACCTAAATGATGGAGCTCTAAGTTGATAAACATACAAAATAATAAAGGGGAATTGAGAACCTCCATTTCTTGTGAAGGCGGTTAAAAGTACAGTCTATTTCACGGTCAAATAACACACAAAGTGATGGTAGCTTCCCAGGCGGACTAGCAGGAGTCTTACGACTACAAACCTACTCTTTGCTCATAGCACTTTCTTTCTCCATGCGCGATGGCATGGCATGACTCAAGGCATTTCAACGATCGATCGTATAGTAATAAAAATGTCAGATGATAAAAACGTTTTACCTCCGCCGGAGCGGGAAAAATCACGAAATATCGAGTTTCCTGCCAGCCTAGCTAGTCTCCATTAGTAGCGAGGTTTTGAGGTCAGAGTAGAATTGAAAACTTGAAATGTACTGGGCAAATTTTGATCGTGCCGCCAATTTTTGAACATCGAACATGTCAAATCGAATCTTTTATAATATTTATGAGATATCCGTCTAAATTGGCAAATTAAGTAGTAGAACGCCCTTAGATTAGGTGGAGTAATGATATTCGTAAGGTGTCTGACAAAAGTTGGATGATTTTAGACGAAGATCGTGCTGAGTGCCGTGCGATTGGAAAAGGACTGGACCAGTTTAATGTATATAATATAGCTGACAATGACGATAATGATCTGTAAAATATAGAGCAACCTCCTTAAATTTTACTGTTGATATCATTGCATTAAACGATTTACAGCATTGAGGTATTTTAAATATACAGCGTAACATACAAAAAAAATCTGAATTATCAAGCGACATTGACATACATAATGTATAAAATTATGTAAATGTAAGTAATATGTAATATGGATACTGGTATATATGTGTGTATATATGTATTTGTGTAGATGTATATGTTTATGTAATGTATACGTATATTTGCATGTATGATTGTGTATACACGTGTATTTATGTATATGTATAACTATATAAATAAGTAACGATTAAAATAGATACACCACCGTCCGTCACAGTCTCGCAATATTACTCTCAGCTCGGTTGTCTGGAAGAAATTAAGCGATAAGACCGCCCTTTGCATTACTTAGAATAAGTATTTTACTCTGGTATTTTTCTGTAATTATTGGTGTGCAAATAAAGTGTTTATTTATCTATCTATCTACATTTAATAAGGTCCACTACACACGTCAAACAATATAGACTACGGGACGAAAAATCTCCTGAGTGACCATTAAACTCTTTATTCATTTAAAGGTTATGTATAGGTTACCGTTTGACTACTATCATCTGGTGGTAAGCGATAATGTGGTCGAAGCTGGTGAACACGCTAAGTCTAGAATAATCTGACTCTCAAAAACTGTGTGCTGCCGGAACACCGTCAGGTTATGGTGACAGATTTACTCCTTGATGATGGTAAGCTACTTTTTGGTAGTATATCAGGTGGAAGTCAAAAGTATCTCTAACCGGCGAGCATGTATGAAGGCGCTCATGAAAGTGGAAGAAGCGAAGGAGGTATGTCAGGATCGTAGCATGTGGAAAGAATAGTCTCTGCCTACACCAATGGAAAAAAGGCGTGATTGTATTTATGTATCAGGCGGAACATCGATATAAAATGCTCCTACGATCTATATTATTTCAGCATATCAATTGTGGCAACGGTACCTACATAATACATAAGTTTCACAGCCTAGCTAAATATCCTCGTTGCGCTCATTTTCTTAGCATATTTCTGGTGAAAAGGCACCTTAAAAATCTGGCTGATGTCCGATCTACCTTCCTCCAATCTTTGAACAGAGCCATCAAAAACCCAGGACCGAAAAAGAGCAAAAGATTTATTATTACACAAGGCCCGCTGTAATTGAGTTCTCGGCTGTCGCGAAACAAATATTTAAAAGTATTAAAACTCATCAAAAAACAAAGTTTTTCTTTGAAAGAATCTTCAGGAATCGTCTTCAGAAAATTGTTTTCATCATTTGTCAAAAAATAAAACAAGAAACGTTGAGCTTAAGGTCAAAGTTAGGATTAAATTTTAAAGTTGTATTTGTCGTGACATCATAACTGATTTTGCATAAGTACTAATTTTTACAACCGACTTCCAAAAAGGAGGAGGTTCCCAATTCCCACGTCTGTGTGTTTTATTTGTATGTATGTTACGCGATTACTCCGTCAATTATGAACCGATTCGAATGATTCTTAATATATCCTTAATTATCTTCTTAATATATTCGAATGATTCTTATGAGTAATACAGTTTAAAAACCAAAACAACCGACTTCCATTCCCCGCGAGTCAGTTTCAATAGCAAGTTTGAGACGTTTATCGTCATATTCCTGTGGATACTTATAAAATCTCGATGAAATTACAATGAGACCACCTCAGCATACCCTTTCAACCAAAAAAATAATTATATACAATCAGTTTGCAATTGGCGAAAATATCGATGAAAATACACACATAAAAAATATACACAGACGGATATAGAACCTCCTCCTTATTGGAAGTTGGTTAATGACTGTAGCGCGGCATTTAAAGGCATTTCAATTAAAAAAATATTGCTTTTTCTAATCATTTCGATGAGTAAAATCGACTTTAAATTAATTTCATTCGATAACGATTCGATCAAAATCAAATAGCACGTTCATAATTGTGTTCCAATCTAATTTATAACATTAATAAAGTCTATCTCAGCTGTCTCTCTCTCTCACATTATTAGATTTAAATTGGTTTTTGCATTTGATGATTATAATATAGAAATTTAATTATAAAATGCTCTGGAAATTAGATTCTCATCGATCAATGCCACTGTATCGGTTTCTAAAGCGTACTTTCTCCTTGACAAAGATGTATCGTGAAAGGAAAATAAAACACTTCGTCGTATTAGAAGAGAGATATCTTCAAAAGAAGTATTACCCGCGGCTTATCGTGATTATTTTTTATGGCAACCACGTCATTTATGTTACCTGAGGACCTAGTGGCACAGGCACAGTTAGAGGGTTCAAATCCCCGCCACGCAAAGATGGATTTTTTCTATATAAAAATGTACTTACGAATTTTAAATAGCACTTTGATAAAGGAAAAAATCATAAAAAAAAACCTTTGGCATGGTGGGTAGGACACTATCAAGCGTCCAGTTTGATAGTTACCACGCTAAAGTTAGAAAATCTGTCACCAAAACATCTTATGTGTTTTGGCAGCTATCTTTGAGAGCCAGTTCTCATCTTAGGCATAGCATACTACCATCCTCGACCGCATTATCATTGAGCAACAGGTAAGATAGTATAATTATATTGTAATACGGGACTTATCGCGCTAAAAACATCATTTCATTTACCTCGACGTTTCGATCAAGTTGCATTGACCGTGGTCACGAGAAGACTGAAGTTGTGGGTATCGGCATTGTTTTGATTGAGAGTAGTTTGAAACTACCCTCATTTGATCTTGATCGGAGTTGCCATTGCGACACACAATACTGACGACATCGGCAGATTTTCGTTGATTTAAACTTGGACTGGAACACTTGCTAATCACTGGGTTCCAAATTGTGGCCAATGTAAAACCATCCTCCCGGTTGAAATTCGGATGTTTTTTTATTTCAACCGCTTTACGTACAATACGGGAGTAATAGTAACGTTCGGTGGACAGAATTTTAGAGTCGTGAAGTTCAATCCAGTGGTTAGGTCCCGAATCTAGCAAATGCTCGGCGATGGCGAACTTATTAACCTGGCGGTTTTTTACAGCTGCAATATGTTCTTTGACTCTTTCTGCGATTGTGTGCTTTGTTTGACCAATATACAATAGGTAAGATAGTAGACCACGCTAAATGATATAAAAAAAAACTAATAGTCTCCAGTAACTTCCGCTCTCTACTGAAATTTGAAATGAATGTGTGTAAAAGTGATTAATTAACTATAGTTTGTATGCACAAGTCCTCCGTCGCATTCTAGACGATTTATCAACTTCACAACCTTTTTAAAAAAAGAAAATAATTATTATATTGTCTCATGATCGGATTTTAATAAAATCCAGTACAAAGATTTTACCTAAATTTTCACATGAGACAGATTTTACAAGTACATTTTAACGCAAGGAAACCCGCAGGTAGAGTTGAGAGTACACATATAAATTTTAAGGTTCACTCTACAGAAGAGCGAAATTGCTAGAATTTGACCCGTTAACTGCACTCTACGCACGCTGAAGCCTTGAAGTCTCCAACAGTGAAAGTTTTAAGTAGTACAATTCGTAACAAATCAAATAGAAAACGAGTCCATGTTCCAGCAATATATATGTGGTTCCCTCGACGGCAAAACAAAAACGGCCCAAGTATCTCCACCAAATTGCTCCCTCAAAAGCTTCCTCAAAGATAACCAGCGGAAATAATCCTTCTCATTAGGGAAGCTAATGCCCTGTTAAAACTCACATTTGCACGTGTATTTCAGACCAAAATCCCTGAAAGGATCTATTTTCCCACTGAAGCTTTTCGCTGATTACTGAGGATTGCTAATGTCAGGTAATGGTCTTTTAGGACATCACTATTTGAAGTATACGGAACAATAGGGAAGAAGCAATATAATTTTTTATTTATACTTCCACTTTAAATAACATCTACGTGTAAATATAGAATAAAACACAAGTATATTTAATACATTTCTAACACTATTAATAATTTTATTATAAAAACTCACGTTCATTTTAAACTTATAGATTTAAGACGGGAATTTAACGTGACTTACGCGATGTCGATATAGCGATCGATATATGTTTCGGCCTCATCCGGAGGCCTTCTTCAGGATCTTGAGTGCGGGGCGCTCGCCGACGTGTTCAGCCTCGCACTGCGGGCCGCTGCTCGTGCAGCGCGGGCTGACGGAACGAGCGGCGGCGGCGGCGGCGGCGGCAATGGTAGTGTTGGTGGGGGGTGATGATGGGGTGTACATAGTGGAGGCGCGGGATTAGGTTGGAGGGCTTCGTCTTCATCACTGCTGTTTTCTTCAGACGAAACCACATCTAACCAGCAGACGGAACTCAAGGTGTCCTCCTCAGTGTTGCCACTGGTGACGTGCTTTCCATGAAGAACGGTTTTCCACGTATGTGACAGGTACCACCCTCTGTCTCTGTTGAAGTTACGACGACGAATAATCTCAATGGCTTCTCGGATTTTACGGGGCACAAAGTGCTTTCCACGCGCCAAAATCCGTGCCTTGTCAAATCTGATGTAGTGCGTCGTCCCAGATGTGAGAGCGTGCTCTGTCACCGCCGAGCTGCCGCTGTTCACGTTCTTCATGGAAGCAATGTGTTCTCTGAGTCTTGTGGACACGTTTTTTCTGTTCACGTTCTTCACGGGTCAGGCAACTGTTGCGCTCTCCAAAGGATAAGGATCCCTTAGGAGCTCCTGGGGTCTACGTCGTTCCTTGCGACTGTGGTGCAAGCTATGTAGGCGAGACCGTGATGTGGTTTCGTCTGAAGAAAACAGCAGTGATGAAGACAAAGCCCTCCAACCTAATCCCGCGCCTCCACTATGTACACCGCATGATCACCCCCCACCAACACCACCGCCGCCGCCGCCGCCGCCGCCACCCGCTCCGTCCGCCCGCGCTGCACGAGCAGCGGCCCGCAGTGCGAGGCTGAACGCGTCGGCAAGCGCCCCTCACTCAAGATCCTGAAGAAGGCCTCCGGATGAGGCCGAAACATATGTCGGTTGCTATATCGACATCGCGTAAGTCACGTTAAATTCCCGTCTTAAATCAATAAACTATCAATAATAATAATTAAGTAAATTTTTACAATTAATTTAAAAAAAAATTCAGTTACACACTTTATTTTTTGTGTTACACACACTTCAAGAAACATAACATTTTTAACACGTTTATTTAATGCAGAAATTCACGAAAACGGACGAACTACGATCACGTCACCGCTCGGTAGGAACTGAACTGGAAAACGCGGTCTTTTACGTCATCGCAACTTGCCAAAGCAACGTATCGTCTGACAAGCCGTCAAAATGAACAAATAGCAAGAAAAAAATTGCATGTATATTATTTACCATTGGAACAATATTTTTCACTTATTCGTTAATGAGTGTGTTAAAATAAGTTAAAGTACGTTCTATTTCCCATGACTTCAAACTAAAATTTATTGTTGAAAAGCCTTATTGTCTAAAAACATTTTTATTACTTAAAATACATAAATATACATTTTGCATCTTTCCTATTGTGTCGTTTTGGAAATACTGGGAAGGGAAAATTCACTTTGACCGAAAGCAACCAAACTGCTCTGTCTGCATTTTTATTACTCTACGCGTATTACATAATTATTTTTCCAACCTGCCAAAAATTGGTGAAACTTATCATTAATTGATGATGAAGTGACGTTTCCTTGTAAAGGACAAGCAGGGATGGATTAGCTGTAATATTATTAATGACCCCAGAATGACGAAGGTAATGTTTACAAGGTTGTTTAAGAATGGAATAGCAGGTACCTGAAAGAACTTAATTTTAAATTTGAGAGGTAATTATATTAGGAGGATTGAATCTTTGAAGTTTTCAATAAAAAAAAAACTCAATTGACAGGCTCAAAACCCACCAGTTGACAGCAGCCGACAGAGATTAATTAGTGTCAAATATTTTTTAAAGACATGCAAAGGGAATGTGGCTCAAAGTTTGATTTTTTTTTTCGAGTTATTATTGTTTTGGTATCATAATTCAAACTGTTCTTTTTTCTTATAAACAAAACAATGTTTTACTAATAAACCATTTTAACTGCTTAAAATAATTAAGAAAAATATAAAGTAAGTGAGGGAAAACTGATATGATATTGATATGAGACTAATAATGACTAACGTGGTATTTGTTTTTTTTTGTTTATCAAATGATCTTAAATTATGAAGTCTTTGGTGAAATACCAAACACATAGTTTCTATTAAAAGTTAATGTAATCACTTACAAGGCTAACGTCTTGTTTGTACTATTACCACAGATAAAATATAGTACAAGTACAGAAGATGCACTCACTGATAACAAAAATGCGAGATCAAACCTAGTCAGTTACAACGTCGGTAACGTTCATAATACGCTACATTCCCGAGATGTGACTTTGAATTTGCGTCACAGAATAAACTAATAGTAACTATGAACCGCGTGTTGCGCACCGTAAGTCCGCGCGGCGAGAGTCTGTATCACTCGATCAGCTCGCGGGCCGTCAGCTGTCTCTTGCTGTAAGGTTGGGTGTTGTGAGAAAATAAATTAAATAGTAAGTAAAGGCGCACTTCTGATTAAGAGCGCGCGTGACACAACTGACTGAACTTGTCACTCGCGAAGTGTCGCGGATGTACTAGCATTTTCATAGCTACAGCGTGGAGTGCGACACAGGCCCGCTATTACCACAAAATCATTAAAAAAATAGCAGTACATATAAAATAATTGGAAAGCTAGGAATATATGATAGCATGATAAGTTTGAAGGCTAGATGAGATTCTATTGATACACCAAGTCCTTTCAAGCGCGGAGCTTCACAAAAACTTCCATCCACAATGGCATACGCAATTACAACCGTTCTATGGCCATTTGCATTCACCGTTCTGCTTTTACTTTATAATATTTGTATCCGGGACATGCAGCAAGAGCATAGCGTTTTTTCTTTCGTATTTTAAGAGTTTGAAATACCTTATAGTAATACTTCAAAGTGTTTCAAAATAAATGTATCAATCTCTGAATATAAAAATCTCTTAATATATGAAAATATACACATCTGAAAATAGTATACATAACCTTAAGACAAAGTGGACTGATAACAGCTGATAATTAAGATGATGATGATGTGTAAGCTAATGATGATGATGATGATGATGATGATGTGTAATTAAGATGATGATGATGTGTAAGCTAATGATGATGATGATGATAATGATGATGATGATGATGATGTGTAATTAAGATGATGATGATGTGTAAGCTAATGATGATGATGATGTGTAATTAAGATGATGATGATGTGTAAGCTAATGATGATGATGATGATGATGTGTAATTAAGATGATGATAATGTGTAAGCTAATGACGATGATGATGATGATGATGATAATGATGATGATGATGATGATGATGATGATGATGATGTGTAATTAAGATGATGATGATGTGTAAGCTCGGTCATATTAAATCATTATCATCACCATCTTCCACAGCCTGTTTGATCGCTGCTTGATCCGCTGCTGATAGACCTCTTTCTAATATTGCTATTTATCTTAACCCTCCACCTTTTGCTCCAGGTTTGACACACAATATACAACCCCGCTCTTCCACATGTGTACGTTATGATCATATCGTTAATTAGTAATGTAATATTTGCTTATGTATATAATACTTACCTACAAGTTTACCCAATCCGCTTCCTTAATTAGCCTGTGCCTTGTTCCATACCCTTCCCGTGCTCATTCGCTTATCTACCATGAGTCGACATGTTCCTGAATGGAGTTCGAGCTATGCATCATCGTCGTCATTACCTGAACGTCGTGAATGTTAAATGTTACATACGAAACCCGCAATGTATGTTAAACGTGTATGTTCGTTAATGTATGTTACGTTAGGTTAGGTTAGAATGTGAAGGTACCCTTATCTTTGGGTGATAGCTTGACATGCGGCTTGATTGAGCGGTTAGGGGTACTTTGACGAAGAAATGATGTTTTATGTGTAGGAAATGTTTGGATGTAAAAAATCTTTTTAAAATATTTTTTCGTTTGTTTGATTTAAATGTAAACGAGAGTTTTATCTGTATTTCCTACATCTTCACAGCTATTCATGGATATTACTCAATTGTATTGAAATAGTAATTAGAAACTATTAAAATTAGTACTAAAACAATCATTCCTATTTTAAAGATTTAGAATTATGATATAACGTTTACTGTTTATCTTGCTCTGTTCATCTTTATACGTGAAAACGTTCTACGTAAATCTGGATAATGTAGGTATTTATAATTAATCCATGTTTCATAATAACTGACTACTTCAGTGGAACTTTTTCATTATTTATTCGTAGCATCATAAATAAAAAGTCCCCGACGCGTCTGTCTGTATGTCTGTCTGTCGGTTCGCGGTAAAATATAAAACAACTGAAAGGTTTTTTATGCGGTTTTTGCCAATAGACAGAGTGATTTGTGAGGAAAGTTTATATGTATATAATTCGTGAAGTTCTTTTGTAATTTTTTTGAAATATGACGATGATTTATGAGAATCAAGAATCAATATTCAGTATGTAGGCAGTATTAATATACGCACATATACACGTCAAAATCATAAATAATAAAATAAATCATAACCAATTATCAAGTAAACATAGCAAAAGCAGAATGAATATGAATATGAAGGTGTTAATTAATACTCAACGCAACAAACTGATGCAACAAATGTAGGCATTTAGGCTCTACCAATAAGCTCTACTAATATTTCTCTCTCGTCTGTTTTTATGATGCTGAGGCAAGCTCATATAAATATAATAGTGTAAAATGTTTAATTGTAATATACAATTTTAATTTATTTCATAATATTGTATGTTGTTTTAAAAATATGAAAGTTGCTAATATAATGAAACAAAATTTTGAAGTAGGTATACAAATGCAATTTATCGTCGTAGTATTTGTCACATTTTATTGTTAATGTTTTTTTTTGTGTGTTTTACTATGGAAAAATGAAAATCTAGGAAGGTGACTTGGTTTAATACTATAATGTCCATTAACTAGTTCATAATAAAAAAACATATATTTGAATTTGTATATCAATTAAAATAATTAGTTCGAAAATAATGTATAGGTACATCAAAGTTGATATTTACATTAAATATTAATGGCTCAAGTTCTAGAACTTATCTAAGAAGATTTATGCTTCACTCGAAGCAAAGTTGAGCTATGCTAAACTATGCAAATATCTTTAAGTAGCTATGCATTTTTCACAGACAATTCCAAAGGATTTCTTATAAAACAGGAGGAAAATTTAAATGCACTTCTTGCGTTCTTTGAGAATAAAGCTGTAGATAATATTATGTAAACAAATTTGAAGTAATTTGGGTGCTTCTTTAATCTGCTTCTTAATAAATGTTTGCAAAGTCAAGTACAAAATGTTTGAAGCTATATTATTTAATCACAGAAAACGTAGTAAAATTTTATGCTACTTTTTATATAGGCTAGAGTTTCGCCGTTAGCTTAACTGTTAGCAAGTGATGATGCGGTGAAGGATAGTGGCACGCTAGGCCTAGAATAAGAACTAGCTCTCAAAGACCGTAGCTGCTCTCAAAGCTGGAACACATTACATTTGGCGACAGATTTTCTAACTTGAAGGAGTAAACTGGCATGGCAGACACTAGATAGTGTTCAACCACCGTGCCGGGGTTTTGGTTTTCTTAACGATGTTTCTACTTCACTGGAAAGCTACTTTTATATGCGCACATACATTTTTTGACAGAAGTGCACGGTGGCGATTTGAAACCCGCTACTTCTAGCGTCAAAGCTAACCATTCTCCCACTGCGCAACTAGGCCCTGAAACTTTACAAAAAACTTACTTAACACGTAGACTTTCATTGGTATTTAAGAATTTTTCGTAACTCGCTTATAACTACAAGAACAGCTAACAGCTAGGAATCAAACGAAATTATTGTTTGCATATGCTTTTCAATCTGTAGATTTAACCTACAAAATTATGCCCAGTTTTTATTACCACAATTGAAAAGCAAACATTAATTTGTATAGTCTAAAGAGCGAGCATCAAAAAATATAAACTAGTTCATACAATCGAAAAACAACACTTCTTCGTAGAAATTCGGGAACATAACATAACATACATAACACAATTTTTGAAATAAATGACGTGGTATATTTTATAAAAATCCACTTAAAATGTTAAGTTATTACAAAGTAGCACACCAATATTAACGGAACAAAATGTTTCGTTTCATTATTTTAAATTTCAACGCAAATACACCGTAAATTCATCAAGCGGTTGGAAGCATTTACCTACTTACCAAGAATCCGAGAACTTCTTTGCAAACAATTCAGCTTTTGATCCGAACTATGTCCAAAAGTGTTGCTTAGCGAGTAATTATCTAGCCGGCCAACTCCAAACTAAGTTAGGCCTTCAACACTGTAAGCACCTTGGCCTTTGTTCAGACGAATACAAAAAGGGTACTACCAACCGTTCTCCATTATACTGTTCAAGATTTTTTTTCGTCTGTATTTATTTACAGAAACAATAGACTAAAATAAATGTTCTCTACGATAATTAAGCCCGGCGTGCCTCAAGGGCGCTTGTTAGGCCAAAAAGTATTTCTTATTTCTTAAAACATTGTATACCATTTATTAGCGACTTAATGTTTATTAGGATACTTTTCGGCTAATTATTCATTGGTTATTTTCATAATTATTATTTCAATTTTATGAAACAGGATGGAGTATAATTCAGAATACTTTAAGAGAGCTAATAAAGTTGTTTCAATGTACTTTTTGCTAAACCAGTTTACATTTTACCATTTACTTACTAAAAGTTGCCTTTAATTCTCGTTTTTGTTTTTTTTTACATCATATAAGCTAGCATTTGACCTCTATCTCACCTGTTGGTAAGTAAGCGATGATACAGTCGAGTAAGTGATGATGAAGGCACGCTAGCCCTAGAATGGGAAACTGGCTCTCAAGGATAGCTGCCGGACCATATTAAATGTTTGGCCACAGATTTTCTATTTTGAGGCGGGTAGCGGGCTAGGCGGACACTATACATTGTCTTAACAGCATGCGGGGGGGTTAAGCGGATTATTAAAGATGTTTTTCCTTCACCGGAGGGCCATCACTGTGAAAAACGCACATAAATGTTTCGATAGAAAAATCCATTGGTACACGACAGGGATTGAACTCGGTACCTCTGACGTCAGAGCTGACCATTCTCCCACTACACCACTGGGCCCTTGAATCCTCAAAGACTTGGCCCTCATTCTGATACAATTACATAAAATCTCAGTGACGCTTACTCTCAAATATAATTTAAGGTGACTGTGTATGTCAAAATGTCAAACGAATTTATGAAACAGTCATTTGCATTTGGCAAATGACTGTTTCATTAAATCGTTCCATTTAAATTTGAATTCTAAAAATTACAAACTGTCATTTTGGCACCGTATTGTGATATATCAGTAGAACCATATTCTAATAAAGAAACTGATAATAAATCAAAACAATTTTACGTATCACCATCCTTTGCAATTAAAGTTAAAATTAGATACTAATTTATAAACACTACACTAGCACACGCTGTATATATCTATACTAGAAGGGCCCCGTGGCTTCACCCGCGTTAAAACCTTCTTTTATTTACATAAACCTTTTCTTTTGTAAAAACGATTCTATCATTAAACATATCAAATAAGAATTAGCTAAATCGGTTCACCCGTTTTCATGTTATTGCGTGACTAAGGCAATTCGGGATTCATATTTATAGAACCCGAAAAACCTAAATTTACAGACTTTGTTACCTACCCCATTTCGAAAAATCCTACAACACGTACTTTATCCCATCTTGTTTCGCCATACATACTTTGAATCTCCGTTGCGTATCCGGGAGGAATTTTTAGAAAATGTTTTCTGAGCAGATACCTACGTCGTAATAACTATCTGCATGCCAAATTTCAGCGCAATCCGAAACAATACTGATTTTCACCATTGCACCCTCTTAGAGGTGGAATTTAAAAAAAAACTGAACTTCAATTTCAATTTATTTTTATTGTTCCATTTGGGTACATCATACACTTATGAACGTCATTGAAATACAATTAAGTACAAATAGTGACTAATACGTAACACCAGTACTAACGTAAAATGACTAAACACTACAACATGACTAAACACTTATTTACTTATTTTTTTACTGAAGCACTTATGTGAAGTTTCGGATAGAAAATACTATCTAATAATGTTTCTCCATAGAAACTTTGTACCCCCGTTTCATCCCTTTATGGGGTGAATTTTAGAAAATCCTTTCTTAGCTGATACTAACGTCATAATAACCACCTGTATGCCAAATTTCAGCGCAATCCAAATCAATATTGATTTTCAGACTTTGGTACCCCATTTTACCCTCTTAGGGGTGGAATTTCGAAAAAACCTAAAACACCTGTTTACTTATTTATGTACTCAAGCATTTGTGTGAAGTTTCGAATAGAAAAGACTATCTTATAATGATTCTCCATAGAAACTTTGAACCCCCGTTTCATCCCCATCAGGGGTGAAATTTGAAAAATCCTTTTCAAAGATAACTTAACGTTGTAATAATTATCTGCATGCCAAGTTTTAGCGCAATCCGAAATAATATTAATATTCACACTTTGTTACCCCATTCCACCCTCTTTGCGGTGGAATTTCAAAAAAACCTGAAACACGTATTTACTTATTTTTATACTGAAGCACTTGTGTGAAGTTTCGGACAGATAAGATTATCTAATCTTGTTTCTCCATACAAACTTTGAACCCCCATTTCATCCCATTAAGGGGTGAATTTTGGAAAATCCTTTCTTAGTACACCCCTACGTACTAAGACAAATATACCCGCCAAATTTCAAGTCTCTACGACTAGCGGTTTAGACTGTGCGTTGTCTGTCAGTGAGTCAGTCAGTCAGTCAGTATGTCAGGACAAAGATTCTTATAGTATTAGATTATTTAAGAGCTTCGTTATTTTTACGAATGAGTCGATGAGTTTGGATCTTCCTCAAATAGGTGACCAATCTAGCCTAAAACGTTTTTAAGGAACGGGCACACCGCAGCGTCCTGCGTGCGCGATCTAGGCGGCGATCAGATAGCGCAGTAGTATTTGTACCGACTGGTTCATACTAAACGCGATCAGAAAACAATTGAAAAGTACTGAGATCGCGCCCGCAGATTGCAGGACACCGCGGTGTGGCCGTACCTTTAGACACTGTTGGACAGACAAATGGTAGACGTGTTTTGGTATATATATATTTAAAGCGAGACCGATGTTGTCTGTCAATAAAAAGCGATATTTTAGCCATACCAAAACATTTAAATTTTTTTTTTTTAATACCGAACTGGGTAGCACTTGATCACTATCTCACCTGATGTTAAGTGATGATGCGATCGATGATGTAGCGTGCTTACCCAGAAGATACCTATTCACTCGCGATTTGAAGACCCCATATTGTACTTAATCGGAAACACGGACTCAGGCAGGGTATTCCATTCCTTAGCGGTTCGTATGATGACATTATATTATTATTATGACTTCCTTGCGGTTTCAATTGTAATAGAGTAGTTAGTACTTTCGTTCCTTTTTTAAGTATACAGGTAAGTATAGGAATAGAATTTATCGAAATAAACTATTGAATGATTCGTACAACATTTTAATATAAGCGGTAATAGGCCTGGCGATCGAGAGGTCGTGAGTTCGATTCGTAATGTGAATACGTAGTGTAAAGTGCAATGGGTGACGTGAACACACTACAGACAAGCATATTTAGCTTAGTTGGAAAGGTTAACAAGACTAGAGTAGGTAATTCGCAACCCCACATTGCTAGAAAGCTTTTAAAATATATATATATGTATATATATATACATATATATATAATCATCATACATCATCAGCCCATACTAGTCCACTGCTGGACATAGGCTTCCCCAATTGTACGCCACTAGCAACAACCGGAATATGGAATTAATTAATTATCTAAATACTTCCTTGAAGGTACTTCAGATGTTTCCCGAGCGGAAAGAAGTTAGTAATAAGAATATTGATTAATCAAACAGACGACTAAAGTAGGAAATCTGTCAAGTCAATGGAAATCAGTTGAGAGATTGGCAAATGAATACCAATAATCGCATTAAGAGATCAATGAACTGATTTCAATAATACCTTATTTTGAGTCTGTTACGCTCAGTTTCATTGGATCACTTCGAGCATTCACCATGCTCGAAGTTGAATCGTGGTAAAGATCAACATAATTTTAATATTTTTCACAGGTGGTTGGAGCATTATATAGATGTCCGTCTGTCTTGCTACCAAAAAGTAGCTTACTACCATCGACGAGAATAAAGTCAGATATTTGGGATAGAAAGAAAGAAAAATAATAATTATTTATTTGACATCTCATATTAAAAAATACGAATTAAATCAAAAAAAGCAAAGTAAGCAGTAAGTAAGTAGTAGGGTAAGTATAGATTATAGATTCAAATAGTTAAATATTCAAAGACCGCAATTTACAAATAGACTAAACAATAACAAGTATAACTTTACTTACATTGTTACAACGAAACATTGAAACAAAACTATTCGCATTAGTAGAACTATAAGAAATATTTTTATGAGATTTGTTGTAGGCGGAGAAATACGGGAGTACGGTTGGCACAAGTTCAAGGTTCAAGGCCAACAACCAGAGCCTAGCATCCAGGAAATATTCATTAGAAGATATTCATAAATGCATGACCTTTCTAGTAAATGACACTTAATTATTTTACTTCCTAATAAATTATATTAATGTTTCAATATCGAAATACTCATATGTATATTTTACATCTCAATTCAAATTCGTTGAGATTCAATCTTCTAATTTGACTGATTTTACGAAGAGACAGCTTAAATTATGCTTCCTTATAATAATGTGCATTACTGCGCAACTCAAGCACTTGAAAAATTCAACATTGATAAAGACATCGCGGCGTTTATCGAGATAAGTTCGACAGGAAATACAACCCGACGTGGCACTGCATCGTGGGCCGCAACTTCGAGTCGTACGTGACGCATGTGACGCGCCTCTTCATCTACTTCTACCAGAGGCAGGTGGCCATCTTGCTGTTCAAGAGCGGCTAGAGTGGAGACGGCGGCGCGGCCACATACCGCACCCAGCTGCGCTCCGACTGTGGCGACTACTCCACTTCTAGTGTATTAATATTAAAAATTTTAGTTAATTCCTAGACTTATACCCAGCATAGTGTAAAGTATTATGTTAGTATGTCCCTAACTAAATTTATTGCTTTTTTTATTATTATAACATTCTCTGGAGATATTTTCAATGCTTCTATTATTAAACTTTCTTACTTTCTTTCTTTATTTCTTACAATGTTATTATATTTTTATTTATGTTGGAAAGAGATCGTTTTTCTGCATAGTCGTCCTTTTTATGTCTGATAGACAAGCATTTGATCGCTATCTGTAGGGTGCCGTTTGCACCTTTTAGTCCAACAGAATCCAAAAAAGTAAAGAACCTATTTCACATGCCGTGCGAGTCATTTTCATAAGCAAGATTGAGCTGTTATCTCTGGAGAAACTCATTAGATCTCGATACATTTATTTATTTCCGTATTATGGCGGTAAATATCAACATCTGGCTATAATAATAAATCCAGTAGATACGATTCAGGACTCTCACTTCCATCATCATTCCTAAGTACTATTTTATCTATGGAATTCAGCTATGGAGTTTATGGATACCTATTCTTCCAGGTAGAGCTGTAAAAAACTACTTACTTGATTGATCGATAATGAGGAAGCTTTAGATGTTTATCTGTTTGTCTAGTATATTATCATATGGCCTAGATATAGATATCGTCTTATTATATCCATAAACATTGTTGAAAGAGAAAGAAGCAGAAACATCTGTACAAGGTGTGGTTTTGCATTCTCGCCATATTTGCATAGTCGATTGTGACGGGTACCCTTAATCACTTAATAATATGATTTAAGTGCTTCCGTTAATTAATACCCGTATAATTGTTAAAACAATTTTTTGATATTATCACCAAAGTTATATTAGAATACACGTGTTTCGCCGATGGACGGCCGGCCTGTTTGATCTTTGCGCGCCGCTTTGCGAGTGTGCATGTATTACGGCTAAGAGCGAGTAGTTTTTAGGAAGGTTTTATTTTCAAGTAATTATTATTTTTCGAAATGGTTTTTTTTAATATTTTTTTTTACTGATTCATGTTCTATACATGGAGTATACCTACCCCTGCAAATATGGCGGGAATGCAAAACCACACCATGTATATCTATATATTGTTGCTCACCAAAATTATAATACAGAACTGTTTTTAGAGGTGGTACAATAAAAAAAATTATCTATATATGTATCTTACATGTGATGATGTATGGAGCTGATTAGGTGAAGGGTTTCCGCACAATTTCGTCCTTTACAGTAAATGTACTAATATATAATTCTTTTCACATCTCATCACACCCGACACAGCATGTAAGTTGAGTTTTTATAATTAATCCTTTTTTAACAACTAAAGCCTTTACAGATTTAAATTATAGATTTAAAATCGGGAATTTACCGTGACTTACGCGATGTCGATATAGTGATCGACATGTGTTTCGAGTTACAGTGCGAGGCTGAACGCGTTTGCGAGCGCCTCGAACTCGAGATCCTGAAGAAGGCCTCCGGATGAGGCCAAAACGTATGTCGATCGCTATATCGACATCGCGTAAGTCCCTTTAAATTCCCGATTTTAAATCTATAAGTATAAAATGAACGTGAGTTTTTATAATAGATTTAAGTTAGTTATAATTGATACAAATTTTGTGATATTATATTTTAAAAAATGTTTTAGAATAAATTAAAGATAATTAAGTATTATATATTAATATATCTTAATTGTGTGTAAGTGCAGATTTTCACTTTGCTTTTATACTGATTAATATTTATTTTAAAATTTAAAACGGCTTTGATATTTTAATTATTAATGATTAATTGTTATAAGATGAGGCAAATCTAGCTTTAGATAATTGATAGTCGTAGAAAACAATACTTCAAACTAACTACAAAAATTAAATGGGACTTACAATATCAAAAGTCAACATTGAATACCTACCTACTCTCAATTTAAAGTTATTAATATTTCTGTGTCGTTTTGCAAATCTTCATTAATAATTAGTCACAAATTAGAACCTAAACTTGAAACATCATCTTAGCGAATAGTTTAGAGCGAACTAGCTTTGCTTTGCGGCTTCGCCCGCGTTAAAAGTATCATATATAGCCTAATCCATAGTACTGGCTATTTCTGTACACAATTTCAGCTTAATTGGTCCAGCCGTTTGACCGTGAAGAAGTACCAAACAAATAAATAAACAAACTGACTTTTGCATTTATAATATTGGTGTTGGTATACATTAAACGTCTCGTAATTAACTTATTTATACTCCGTACAGATTTGACTACAATATTTGTTACGTGACGACGCGATCTAAGGTACAATAGCGCTTGTCTGAAACTGTAAAACATCAGTAAGACGAGATGCTCGAGAACTGTCCAATTAACAAAGTGCTACTTACTACTTCCACCCGTCTTTTAAACCGAATGAAACTTTAATAAAAATAAAAAATCTATCCCCATTAGTAATTTACTGAGCTTTTATAATAAAGTTGCGTAAAAGAAAGTACATGGGTGACCTTAGCTCAGTTATTTTGTGTAAAATTGCATTTAAAAAAAAAACTGTAATGGTAAACTATCTTAACAACATTTTCATCCCAATAGTTAGAACCGTTTCCAAGATACGCAATTTATATCTTACACTTCGTTTACCGAGCAATGGTCTCCAATCTAGAACACGTATTTTTTGTACGTATGTACAAACGTACAACAAATGTTCGTTTAAATATATATTAGAATAACACTTTTTAGCTAGCCATAGGCTGTAATTCTTGTTTCAAACAAAGTTAAAATTCACGTAGAACTTAGGCTACGGCGTAGCACCGCAGTCGTAGTTCCACTGTTGGGTAAAGGTTTCATTTAGATTGAATATTTATGGTCTAAATGAATATACTTTTCTTAATATACTTTGATATATATGAGAGAATAAAACAAGACATAAAATGAGTTACAAATGAAGATATACTCTCAATTTGATGCGATTAAAAGTCACAAACTTTTACGAGACTTCTGTCTAGAAAGTTTAGTAAAAAGTTTCGAAAAGTCTTTATCAATTTGTAGTAATTGCCGATAACTGATAAATAATGTCTTATTGAAAAGTGAGCCGAAAGTTTCTGAGTTATGTCGTTGACTTTAAGACTAAATGTTACAGGTCTTTAACCTGCTGAATTTGTTTACTTATATTGGATGTGCTAGCTGATACGCAAAAAAAACTTTTTATTTCCAACCGCCGCCAGCTAGCTTGCGTATATTATCGTTCCATCTAGCTGGTGATCGATCTCAGCGGTGAGGCTTATGTCCAGCAGTGGCCAAGCTGGTGATGATGATAATGAACAATTATTTTCTATGTTGCATTCGGCTTCTTGGGCTGTAATCTAAAGGCGGCGGTGTCGGACTGGCGATCGAGAGGTCGTGAGTTCGATCCCCACCCCACCCATTGCACTATTGACGTGAACCCACTCCAGACACAAGCATATTTAGCTTAGTTAGAGGGTTCACAAGAATACTAGTAATGTACAACCCACAATGCGAGTAATCTTTAAAAAAAAATCGGATATTTTTTTTAGGTCTAAAATTGCAAAAAATAATTTTGACCGCTATTTCACCTTATAATAACTAAACATGCAGTCAAAGATGGAATCATGCTTGTCTGGAATTGGAAACTACGCTAAGATGAGGCGCAGGAACACTGACTTTTTTTTCTCTTTTTTTATGCACAATAGACTAACGATTGATCACTATCTCACCTGATTTTAAGTGACGATGTGGTCCAAGATGTTATAGCATGCTTGCCTAGAAGATACCTATTGACTCGCGACTTGAAGACTCCTAGGTGGTAGTTATCGCGAAACACAGACTTAGGCAAGGAATTCCATATCGTATGAGGAATGTTGAAGAAAATCGCTTCGTGCGTATTAATGGAATATCCACAATGTAACGGTGTCGCATGTCAGTACGTCTGGTTGTTTGATAGAATAATGGGAATGAAGGCTGTAGTCCAGAGCACAACCATCCCATTCTGTCTTCGAGCGCTTACCAATGGATATGTTAACGCAAGGCTTACCCCTCTGCTAGCCTTATAGCCATTATTGGCCATATAAGCGTGCGTAACTACGCTGTATTTTAATACTGTGTGCGTATTTCAAGCTAGTGTGCGGGATCGTTAAAGTGAGTGATTTACAATTTTACAAACTTAATCGATGAATCTGCACAGTAAATTAAATAAATTGAAATTGAATTAAATAAAAATACCGATGCTTATGAAAAAGTCTTCGATTTGAAAGCTGGATAAAAATCGGGAAAATAAACAGTAGTCGGTGTATTTCCCCATTTTGATAAAATTATTTACAATGGCATACATTATTAGGATTTCCTATCGACTTTAAAATATTCTTGTTTCCGGAAACGTTAATCTGTCCTTTTGAAATATTTATATCCTTCATGGACTTCGAGCATTGTTAAAATGGACAAGTGAGACAATTTTTTGCGCATTAAGCGTTTCTAAGCCACCATAAAAATTGCGAATTCAATCTTATAAATATTTTTGGGTATACCTACCATATACGGAACATTACTTGCATAAAATATTCTCCAATCAAAAACGTAGAAAATAATAATTCAATATCACACAAAATATGGTGCCACCAAAATTCTGATGTGCTATTTAGAATGCTACTGTAAATTATACTTATTACTGTGGCACAGGTCTCAATTGAAGGACAAACAGGTGTCCGCTAACAACTTTACCGTAAATAAGAAATGTCCTTACTCCTAAGCCTTGAGAAATAAAGTATGCAATAAATCAACAAGGCGCACGAGACCTAATATCCAAATAACTTATTTAACCGCTTGAAAAAGGACCAGCTATCACATATACTTTTATTTATACAAACGTCTTGCTTGTACCATTACTTTTTATCATACAGAATAGAATTAATTCCATCATACCTATCTATACATTGCTCAGTGTACAAAGAATTTTTTGTTGTGAACGTGTTCACCGAAAGAATTTTTTCACATTGGATCGCTGAATCGTGTATAAATGTGAAGGGGAAAATGGCATTCGAATTCTTCTATCTTCTGTATGCAATATTTTTAGTTATTTTTCCTGCTATTTTGTGTGGACAAATGTATTCATGTTTATTGGACTTTTTCTCCGTTTTATTTTTGTATATTATTGGCACAGGTTTTGACTACTATCTCACCTGGTGGCAAGCGATAGTGTGGTCGAAGATGGTGAACACGCTAGGCCTAGAATAGTCTGAGGGTTAAGGAAGTGATATGTATATAAGATCGTTTAAAAAACTAAAAAACAACCGACTTCAATGCCACGCTATTAATTTTCAGTACCAACTTTGAGGTGTTTATCTCCATATCTCTGGAGATACTCATCAAACCTCGATAAAATTACCATGGTATCACACTTGAAATATATCCTTTCTAACAAAAAAATAATAATCAAAATCGGTTCATAAACGACGAAGTTATCCGCGAACAAACATTAAAAAAAAAACATAGGTATATACGGTCGAATTGAGAAACCTCCTCCTTTTTTTGAAGTCGGCTAAAAATAAAATAAATGTGTACAGCAAGTACGAGTAAAATCTTGATATTACAAAATATTAAATTAGCGTAAATCAGGCGATAACCGGCATATTTTATTTCCTCAACAATTATGGTAACATTTAGGTTATGAATCATATTCTGCTAAGATTAAAGCAATTTATACATACTAACTATATGCTATATATAACTTATCTTTATAGATATAACTTATACATGCTAAAATAAGCTTGAAATATCAAGAAGTTAAGAATTACCCTCAAATTCACGACAATCGGGCCTAACGAAACGAAATCCCCGAAATGTACATTGCATTTTTTCCTAAGCTAAAAGCACACATAAATAAAGCGAATACACAGTACTCAGTGCTCTCCTTTTATAGCCAAGACAAATGGGTTGCTGCGAAGTAAAGCGTATAAATGTGATATCTTAAACCGTGAATATAATGGCGCAGTGGTTCTGGCTTATTCCTGAGACGTTTGTCATTCCGGCAAGGCTTGGTCGTTAGCTTTACTGGCTTGCTATTTTGTGTTTCAGGATTGCTTGAAAGTAAATGGCTGAGTTAGAGCCTACGCACACCAGCGGACCGCACGGGAGGGCAATTTGACAGCGTAAATTCGTACGTATCTAATGGTAATAAGATATAGATTCCAAAGGGTAGAATTCACCGGTGGGCATGGGCAGGACAGGGCATCGAGAAGGATTTCAGATTTCCATAGTTTTTTCTAAATAAGCAACAATTTTATTTAGGATTGCGTGATCAAAGTCGTCAATTTAAACCGAGTTTGATTTTTCTTTAAGAATCGGCCTTGAGTCTCTTTGATTTTTTTTCTCAATTTCCTTTCTCTGCTTTGGGATATGTTGTATCATCATCATCATCAACCTATCCTAGTCTACAGCTGGACGTATGCCTCTCCAATTGTCTCCTGGTAATGTAAATAGTGACTTCCTAATTAACGTAAGTAATTTGTTCGTTTGCGGCTAATCCATTTCACTTTTCTCACTTTGATCCTTGTATACTGTATATATTATTTTAAAGATCCTGTGTATAAATATGTTTTTACATATTATAATGAAAATGGTGAATTATAATACAATATAATGGTAAATGTATTCATTAATATGTATAAATGTACCATTATATTGTATAATAATTCACCATTTTAGAATTTAACATTTTCATCAGGAATAAAAAGTAGCCTATTGTAATTAATAGGCTACTTGTTATTATCGATGTCGACGCGGCAGCGTCAGTATGAGTGGGCTTATGAGTCGCTACAAAAAAAAATGTTTAGTAATATACAAATAGAAATATAGTCAGGATTTCACCGCGTGACCTCACTCCCGAGGAAAAGCGACTGACTCGCTCGAAACCTGGGTCGAGAAAATTCGACTAAGGTAAGTTAGGTAAGTAAGGTAAGCTAAGGTACGTGAATTACAGCCGGTATATAACAATAATAATAGTCATTCATCAATCAAAATAAGTGTAGGGACTAGAATATGATATATCGATTTAGGAAGAACTTATCAGAAATTCCGTTGGCGTAATTCAAAAACATTCAGAATGGCATTATAGGATTTGCATACTGATCGCGAATGAGTGTTAGTCGCTACATGCATAATTCAACGTTCCTAGAACGATTTCGCTTATAGACCTAGAGATGTCGACTATAAACGAATGTCTATTGAAGACAGGCTAATGATATTATGACTAAGCTTGCGAGCCTGCAAGTAGAAGACAGTAAATAGTAGTAATTAACATGTTACAATGAAAACCCTGTTTCACGAACTTTAAAACCACTTATTTTCTTTCTCTCATTAGCCACACTGCTATTATAATGCTTATAATATTAATTTATGCTTATTGAAATAATGACTGATTGTTATGTGACGATTGAAGGAGAAAGAGTGGAACAAGTGAAAGAGTTTGTGTACCTGGGTTCTAAGTTTACGAGAGATGGTAAGTATGAAAGTGATATTGAGCGAAGAGTTTTGGCTGGAAACCAAGTGAGTGGGGCACTACATAACTTTATGAGAAGTCAGAACGTGTCTAAAAAAGCACGACTGGCTGTACATAGGGGAGTGTTGGTTCCCACACTCATGTATGGTAGTGAATGCTGGGTATGGCAGAAGAAACATGAAAGTAAAATTAATGCTGTAGAAATGAGAAGATTGAGAAGTATGATCGGAGTGACTCTGATGGATAAGTTGGAGAACAGCGTGATAAGGGAATGTTGTGGTGTGATAGAAGATGTAGTGGCAAAGATAGAGAAAGGGATGCTTAGATGGTTTGGACATCTAGAGAGGATGGATGAAGAAAGATTGACGATACAGATTTATGAGACGTGTGTGAATGGGCCAGTTGGTAGAGGCCGACCTAGGCGACCGTATCACGACCAGATCGGAGACGTTTTAAAAAAAGGCCAAGTCAAAAGTACCTATAACCGGCGAGCATGTATGAAGACGCTCATGAAAGTGGAAGAAGCGAAGGAGGTATGTCAGGATCGTAGCATGTGGAAAGAAGTAGTTTCTGCCTACCCCAACGGGAAAAAGGCGTGATTGTATGTATGTATGTATGTATAATATGTATATAGCTTACCAATGAAACAAACGGAAAATTCCGTTTGTTTATTCATGAGTCAATGGCATGCACCTAAGCTCGATTCAGCTCCTTGTTTCCAACCGCTGTCAAACAACTTCTGTTATCATCGCTCTAGCTAGCTCGAAAGTGTAAATAAGTAGTTATGATTTACAACTTCCTTTGATCGTTATCACCACCAAATTTTAAATTTTATTGAATTAAATATTATGTTTCTTTGAAGTGTCTCACACTTTATATTTTTGTAAATTGTTAAACACAATCCAAAATTTCATCGTACCGAAGGGACTCGAACCCGCACCCCCCGGATTACTTGGCAGAGCACCTGGACGTGTAATCCGGGGGGTGCGGGTTCGAGTCCCGTCGGTACGATGAAATATTGGATTGTGTTTAACAATTTTTTATCGAATTGTTACTAAGTTGTGAGTTCTTTTTAAAATAAATAATTCATTTATTCAAACATTTAAAAAGTCATATGGTATATTTATTCAAACATTTAAAAAGTCATATGGTATATTTATTCAATCATTTAAAAAGTCATATGGTATATTTTGTGCTCGATAGCTCCCTTACTATTCAGACTGAAAAAAGGCTCTTAGATATGAAAAGATACTTTATAGTTTTAGGACTCACTTACTAGGCAATTTCTGGTTATAGCAGAACTGATTTATGGGATTTTTAATACTATTTCATTCTGTAGGGTACTTAGGAAGGTTATTTTCTGTTATAAGACCAACGGTTCTTAAAAAAAGGTTATTTCTTTTTGTAAGACCGACTAAACGATGTAGTCTAGAGTATCGTTAAAGTTTAATTAACTATCGGAAGTTAGTGTCATTTTAGCGTTATCGATTCCATAGTGGTCATTTTGTAACAAAAATTGACAAAAAACACTGTTTTATAATAAGTAGGTAATATGTATGTTGTTACACACATACATTCTTGATTTTAACCGATTTTACTAAAAGAAAGAGGTTCTAATTTTTATGTTTGTCACTCAGAAATCTGTCATTAATTAACTGACCTGGAAAATTATTTTTTTGTTTGAGAAAATGTTTGTGCTTCCCGTTTGGTCCCATTATAATTTTATTGAGATCTATTTAGTATTTCCAGATATAAAACCTCAAACTTGGTTTTGAAAATCACTAGCACGGCATTTGAAGTCGCTTGTTTTTGTTTTGTATATAATCTGAAATCATTTATCGCATTGGTTAAGCTACGAACTGCTACGAGATGCTACGACTGCTACTCGTGAGGCGCTCTACAGTAAATATGAATGTCTGTGGAATGCAATCATTTTTCAATCGACTTCCCAAAAAGAGGGAGGTTCTGAATTCGTCTGTATGTTTTTTTTAATAATTTTTTTTGTATGTATGAACCGCGATTGCTTCGTCAATTGTAAACCGATTTTTAATCGGTAGGGTACGTTTTCGAGGTGGTCTTAATGTAATTTCATCGAGATTTGATAAGTATCTCCAGAGATATTACGATAAACGTTTCAAACTTGCTACTGAAACGGACTCGCAGAGCGTAGAAGTCGGTTGTTTTAGTTTTTAAACTATCTTAATTATGTAAAATCATTTAGCGTTAGCACCTGCTTGGCTATATACTCGTACATACAATCATTTGAAGAGATTAATTATTATTAACAACGTTTTTTTTATGAGTAAGGAATAACGGTAGTTAAGAGTAGTTATTATATCGCAAGTCGTGTAATAATACAAATAATGTCTTATTTTAGTACTAAAACAAATATTATGTGGTTTAAGACATTTATTTCTCAAAAGAATTACAAAAATTCACTTAAATGAGAAATTTAAATATTTACAATTTGTTATTTAGACTAGGCATATCTAATATAATATAATGATTAGTGTCTTCTAACAAAAATATAATATGCATGTAGGTAAATAGAAAAGTAGTGTAGTAGCGGACGATTTGCTTCTCGCATAACTGGTTCGACCGATTACTTACGATTTACGATTTACGATTACTTACTGATAAGCGTTACAAAGAATTAGATGTTACTTTACTAGATGTGGTATGTTATTGTATACAATATTACTTAAGGTATTATATTATCAGGTAATTAAAATTTGAAATGTTTTCAACAGTTGATGGCTTTTATTTATTTAAACATTACATTTTATTTGATTTATGTTTTTAATTTAACTATGTGCACTATATAATACGCATGTGCATACCACACTTTGATATGCTATACGAAGTATTTCTATTCTGTTCCATAGGTACAAGTATTTGTCTAAGTGCTAGATACTAAGCCCCACACGCCCGGCAATATCAAGAAAATATCCTGCTTCCGACCATCACAGAAAGCTATTAAACAGCCTTTTAACTTTTATGAAGCGTGTGTAATATTGTCTTTTCAACACAAGTTGGCAATGCTCTTAAAATTTAACTCTTGCACCCAGTAATAAGATCTCAGACCACATCTAGGTCACTGCCGTTTAAGTTAATTAGCGCCATTTTTAAAATGCAAGTCGTGCAGTAATTAGCACCAGCTTTGCTGCATTCTTTGTTGCATTTTTCATTATCAATCTACTTTGTTAATTGAAATTAAAAGAAGATTAGACTGATAATGAATAAGATCGTTTAAAAAACTAAAAGAACCGACTATAAATGCCGCGCTATTAATTTTCAGTACCAAGTTTGAGGTATTTATCTCCATATCTCTGAAGATACTTATTAGATCTCGATGAAATTACAATGGTATCATACTTGAGATATCTCCTTTCTAATAAAAAATAATCATACAACCGGTTCATAAACGACGAATTTATCCACGAACGAATATTAAAAAATATATTTATTATTATATACGGTCGACTTAAGAGACCTCCTTTTTTGAAGTCGGTTAAAAACAATTGGATTATATTCACGTGTACTGATGACGGATGGTGCAAAAATACTGTCCCAAAAATAATTTTGTTTCACAATAAAATATCTGACAAATGCTGGTAGTGCAACAGGCGGAAATCAGCAATAGCAAAAATCCTGCCACAAAAATAGATTATAATATATAATATACAAATATTAAAGAGTCACCAAACGTACCATAGATTATTTTAATTAAAAGCAAACAAAAGCCTTCATTCTTCTAGTTCCATTTACCAGACCTCTTTCAACCCAATAGTCTCAAACCTATGATCTACTCCAATTCCATTCTCGCGAGATTACTAGAACACATTGGGTGGAAACAAAAACTCTGGCTCGACTAATCAATGTGATAAATTAACGCGAGAAAAGGAAAAGCCTTGACTATTCATGGTCCATTTCAACGGAATTAATCTGGCAAGACATGTTTGGTGATCGTGATAGCAGTATGAGTAATCTAATAACTTTTGTTTAGCTTTTTAAAAAAATTGGTAAAAAATTAGATCAAAATAATTTTAAAGAAACTGTGTTTTATTTGTTAATACATATAGGGGTGGAAGTCTCTATATTGATAGCGATGGTCTTATAGAAAGAGATGCAGCTATTGATTGATTTATATTATTATTATTTATTGGGATGTAAGGGAGCACAATTTCACCTTAGTGCTCCCAGCCAACCTCACCTGCCCGCGGTGCATCCTGCCGATCAGCTGACGAGGCTCTGGCGACCGACCAATGGCGGTATAACCATTCCAAGCGGCGTAACTAAATACCACAGACCGGTGACGGGCAGCAGCGTCACCGGTGCGAGAAGCTACGTCCTGCGATCACCCAACCCGACTGCCCAGCGCGTGGTGATTATTTGGGCAAAACCTTCATGGCAGACACAACTACACAACGGCCCCCAGTTCCCGGTCGCCCTGCTATTCCTGGCCAAGGCGGCGGTCATGGTAACGGCGGGGCAGGGGGTGCTAAGAATCCCCGGGCTACGGTAGGCCGCCAACACCGACTGACACTGGCAACGTACAACGGACGCACGCTACGGCTTGATGAACATCTGGCACAACTCGAAGAGGAGCTGAAGAACATAAGATGGCACATTCTAGGGTTATGTGAAATCCGAAGAGAGGGGGAGGATACCGTGACCCTGGAATCCGGTCATCTTATGTACTTCAGAGAGGGAGACCAACCATCCCAAGGCGGTGTCGGGTTTTTGGTCCACAAGGTCCTCTCTGACAACGTTCTAGAAATCTCCAGTGTGTCGACAAGGGTAGCGTATCTTGTGATCAAACTCACCGAGAGGTATAACCTTAAAGTTATCCAAGTATACGCACCGACTTCGGCACACTCGGATGATGAAGTGGAGGAAATGTACGAGGACATTTCCAAGGCCTTGCACACCACCCAAAAGGCTCACTTCAACGTTGTCATGGGGGATCTCAACGCTAAAGTGGGAGTACAATCAAGCAGCGAATCGGTAGTAGGTCCATACGGAATTGGAAGCAGGAATCATAGGGGGCAAATGCTCGTCAACTTCCTGGAAAAAGAGGGGCTTTTTCTGATGAATTCTTTTTTTCAGAAAGATCCCCGGCGGAAGTGGACGTGGCAAAGCCCCGACTCTATGACCAATAACGAGATCGACTTCATTATGACGGACAAGAAGCGTATATTTAGAGATGTCTCAGTGATCACTAGGTTTAAAACCGGCAGTGATCACCGACTAGTCCGAGGCACTCTAGATATCGACTGCAAGCTTGAACGCGTCCGTCTAATGAAGTCCACGCTCCGACCTAACATGCTCCAGTCCGTAGTTGGGTCTGAAACATTCCAGCTGAAACTGGAGAACCGATTCGCTGCCCTGGAAACCACAGTCGACGTTGATATTGACCAAGATCTCGACCAAGTGGTGGAAATCCTCAGGGAAGAGGGAACGAAATTCTGTGAGACGCGAGGTGCCGTTAGGAAGTCTAAGCTTTCAGGAGAATCTCTGCAGCTAATGCAGAAGCGGCGTGAAACTCCTGCAGTCACTTCGTCAGAACAGCGGTCTTTGAACAAAAAGATCACGAAGCTCGTAAGACGTGACCTCCGGAATTCCAACACAAGCTCTATTAAAGATGCGATCGAGCGAAACCGGGGGTCAAAAGTCTTTGTTCAAGAGCTGGGCCGAAGCCATCTGACGAAGTTGACCACATCTAACGGGAGTGCCGTCGCTTCTAAGCCGGAGATTCTCAGGGAAGTTAAAGACTTCTACGGCCACTTATACACCTCACAAGCGTCCCGTCCCCAACCCCATATTGAAGATCCTAGAGCCACTCTAACCCGCCACCATACCGAAGATTTGCCAGATATCAGCCTAGACGAAATTGTGTTGGCTCTCAGACAGCTTAAAAACGGAAAAGCCCCCGGAGAGGATGGAATCACAACGGAGCTCTTAAAAGCTAGTGGAACTCCTACGCTACAACAGCTTCAGCGTATTTTCAATTCTGTCCTCTTTTCGGGGAGAACTCCGAAGACGTGGAGCAAGAGTGTAGTCATTATGTTCTTCAAAAAAGGAGACAAAACCCTATTAAAGAACTATCGACCTATTTCACTCTTGAGTCACGTCTATAAGCTGTTTTCGAGAGTCATCACAAATCGTCTCGCGCGTAAACTCGACGAGTTCCAGCCCCCTGAACAGGCTGGGTTCCGAGGAGGATACGGCACCATAGACCACATACACACTGTGCGGCAGGTTATACAGAAGACAGAAGAGTATAACCAGCCCCTGTGTCTAGCATTTGTGGACTATGAGAAAGCCTTTGACTCTATTGAAACCTGGTCTGTTCTGGATTCCCTGCAACGGTGCCAAATTGATTGGCGATACGTGCAAGTGCTGAGAGGTTTGTATGAAGCCGCGACTATGTCCGTCCAAGTACAAAATCAGCAGACTGAACATATCCCTTTACATCGAGGTGTGAGACAAGGGGACGTTATTTCCCCCAAATTGTTCACAAACGCTCTAGAGGATATGTTCAAGACGCTGAACTGGAAAGGACGAGGCATAAACATCAACGGCGAAAACCTCTCACACCTGAGATTTGCGGACGATATCGTTATCATGGCTGAAACCGTACAGGACTTGGAATACATGCTGACCACCCTTGCTGATTCTTCTGCACGCATCGGTCTCCGGATGAACTTGGATAAGACCAAGATCATGTTCAACGAACATGTCATTCCGGAACCGATTGTCTTAAGTGGAGTCCCTCTCGAGACTGTTCAAGAATATGTCTACCTTGGCCAAACCTTGCAATTGGGTAGAAACAATTTCGAAAAGGAAGTCCGCAGAAGAATACAGCTGGGATGGGCAGCATATAGAAAACTACGTCGAGTCTTTTCATCGCCGATACCACAGAGCCTAAAGACAAAAGTCTTTAATGAGTGCGTCCTACCTGTAATGACATACGGAGCCGAGACGTGGACACTGACGGTGCGACTGATCCACCAATTAAAAGTCGCTCAGCGAGCTATGGAAAGGGCTATGCTCGGAGTATCTCTGAAAGATCGAATTCGAAATGAAGTCATCCGACAGAGAACCAAGGTTATCGACATAGCTCAAAGGATTAGCAAGCTGAAGTGGCAGTGGACTGGTCACATCTGTCGTAGAACCGATAACCGTTGGGGTAGACGTGTTCTAGAGTGGAGACCACGACTCGGGAAACGAAGCGTAGGACGCCCTCCAGCTAGATGGAGCGATGATATACGCAAGCTGGCTGGCAGCGGTTGGAAACAAATAGCTGAAGATCGAGCTCAGTGGCGTGCCATAGGAGAGGCCTATGTCCAGCAGTGGACGAGTACAGGCTGTTAATGATGATGATGATGATGATTGATTGATTTGACAGTTATATATATATATCTTTTATTATCGATGATTATCGTTCTAAATTATTCATCGCTATTCATATAGAGGTTTCCCCGGCCCTGGGGTGATTTAGTTTATCAACAATGAAACAAGAAATTCAATCAATCAATCAGTAAGCATTTGATTCTCTCTCACAATAAGAAATTGATACAGTTTGGACTTATGTTATTGTTCATGTAAAAATATAGACGCGTAAGTTATGTTGAAAGTAAGAAGAAGTAGATTTTGTAGAAAAACCTGTAATATAGGTCACCAGGACCCCTCCCGTGTATTATTACTTAAATTCAAAATCAACGTAGTCATTGGTGGGTAAAACATGTGGAGGAACGATTGATAAGAAAAAGTTAAGTTTACAAAATGCTTTATTGCGTATCTATTATTGAATACGACTTAATTTTTTATGCTATTGCATAGCTTCTAGAGATGGGCGTTGATTAAACGAACTAGTTGAAAAAACCGTCCATCGACTGTAAACGTTTCGACCGTTAATCGTTTACCGATCAACTAGTTGAATCCATAGACGGCAAATTTCAAGAGTATAGAGAAAAGTATCAGTTGACGTCAACGAACGGTGGCGCGTTGCCCGATTAACCGTCAACGTGATTTCGAACGGTAACATTCGTTTTTAGTCTGAGGGAATTTCAACTGCGTAAGTATTTTTTATAGAAAAAACAATAGCTCTTTATTCAAAGACTTAGTATTTTAATTTCTTAGAAATTTACGTCATGAGTAAAACTCAAACTTAAAATCAAAATATATTTATTAAAAAAAAAATTAAATTACAATTAACGTACTTAAATTAACGTAAATTAAATTATTAATTAATTAATTAAATTAACGTATTATTTGGATTAAACGATTGAATTATCAATACTTCGTTAGCGGTTGAATTTGTACGAGCATATGTGAAATCGACTATAGTTGAAGCATTAACTAGTTAATCAATTCAACTAGTTAATCTACTAGTTGACGGTGGTTAATTTAACGGACTAGTTGCGTTAACGAAAAATACGTCAACGACCTATCGCTAATAGCTTCTATCGCGGGCCTTGAGCGTGGAGACCGAATCCAGAAATTCCGTAACGAAAATAAAACCTAACACCCCAACGAACCTCATTTTTTAAGCCTTAGCGTAGTTGAGATAAGGTCGTCTTTGGTTTCACACATCATTCAATTTAATGGTAAAACTTGATAAAATCAAACACTTGCGTGTGTTAACGGTGTACAACGCCATCTATCGGATTTCATCCCTACTTCACATGTAGGGGAGCTACTCTAACCGCTCATTTCCAGGTTCCAGGTGAACCCTTTTACTATGTTGTATTAAGCCTAAGTTTTCTCAATAAATTATTCTTATTCTTAATTATTCTTATTCTTATATACCCCTCGGACCGGCTAATTTTGATTTTGTCTTCTCGTTCCTTTTTCAAATATAAATTCCGAATTCTATTTTCAAATTATGTGAAGGGTGAACAAGTCTTCAGAACTTTACATAATTCCTCCTTGTTAAACACTCACTGCCTTCATACATGTAGCCGTGACACAGATAGGTGTATAGGTATTTATCATCTATGTACAACAGTGAATATCTGTACTCTGTCTCTATCTGTAAATATAAATAAACAAAGTGCATTTATTAATGAAGAAAGTCACGAAAAAAAAAAAGTGAAAGAAAATGAGTGTAGAGTACTCTATATACATACATTTTATTATTATTATCACAAATGCAGTATTATTTTTTGTTTTGTTAATTTATATATAACTAGAAGTCCCCCGCGGCTTCGCCCGCGTTAAAAACTCCTTTTATTTACTTAAAACTTTTCTTTTGTAAAACCGATTCTATCATTAAAGACATCAAATAAGAATTTGCCAAAACGGTTCATCAGTTTTCATGTTATCGCGTGACTAAGACAAATCAAGATTTATATTTATAAAACCCGAAAAACCCAAAAAAGCGCAATCCGAAACAATATTGATTTTCAGACTTATTTACCCCAGTTCACTCTCTTAGGGTGGCATTTTGACAAAGTCTGTAACTCGTATTTACTTATTTATTTACAGAAGTACTTGTGTGAAATGTCGAATAAAATGACTATCCAAACTTTGAACCCCCGCTTTATCCCTTGAAGAGTGAATTTTGAAAAATCCTTTCTTAGCAGATATCTACGTCAAAATTACTATCTGCATGCCAAATTTCAGCGCAATCCGACACAATATTGATTTCAGACTTTGTTACCCCCCTTCACCCTTTTAGGAATAGAATTTCAAAAAGCCTGAAACACGTATTTACTTATTTATTTACTAAACTACTCGTGTGAAGTTTCGAATATAAAAGACAATCTATTCTTGTTTCTCTATACAAACTTTGAACCCTCGTTTCATCCTCTTCAGGGATGAATTTTGGAAAACCTTTCTCAGAGGGAACTATCTGCATGCCAAATTTCAGCGCAATCCGAAACAATATTGATTTTCACACTTAATTACCCCATTTCACCCTCTTAGGGAAGGAATTTCAAAAAAACCTGAAACACGTATTTACTTATTTTTTTACTGAAGCACTTGTGTGAAGTTTCGGATAGAAAAGACGATCTAATATTGTTTCCCCACACAAACTTTGAACCCCCGTTTCATCCCCTTCAAGGGTTAATTTTGGAAAATCCTTTCTCAGAGGGAACTTACGTCGTAATAACTACCTGCATGCCAAATTTTAGCGCGATCCGAAACAATATTGATTTTCACACTTTATTACCCCATTTCACCCTCTTAGGGGTGGAATTTCAAAAAAACCTGAAACATGTATTTACTTATTTTTTTACTGAAGCACTTGTGTGAAGTTTCGGATAGAAAAGACAATCTAATCTTGTTTCCCCATACAAACTTTGAACCCCCGTTTCATCCCCTTTGAGGGTTAATTTTGGAAAATCCTTTCTCAGAGGGAACTAACGTCGTAATGACTACCTGCATGCCAAATTTCAGCGCGATCCGAAACAATATTGATTTTCACATTTTATTACCCCATTTCACACTCTTAGGGGTGGAATTTAAAAAAACCTGAAACACGTATTTCCTTTTTTTTTTACTGAAGCACTTGTGTGAAGTTTCGGATAGAAAAGACTATCTAATCTTGTTTTTCCATACAAACTTTGAACCCTCGTTTCATCCTCTTCAGGGATGAATTTTGGAAAACCTTTCTCAGAGGGAACTATCTGCATGCCAAATTTCAGCGCAATCCGAAACAATATTGATTTTCACACTTTATTACCCCATTTCACCCTCTTAGGGGTGGAATTTCAAAAAAACCTGAAACACGCATTTACTTATTTATTTACAGAAGTACTTGTGTGAAATGTCGAATAAAATGACTATCCAAAATTTGAGCCCCCGCTTCATCCCTTGAAGAGTGAATTTTGAAAAATCCTTTCTCAGCGGATACCTACGTCAAAATTTCTATCTGGATGCAAAATATCAGCGCAATCCGAAACAATATTGATTTCAGACATTTTTACTCCACTTCACCCTTTTAGGAATAGAATTTCAAAAAGCCTGAAACACGTATTTACTCATTTATTTACTAAACTACTTGTGTGAAGTTTCGAATATAAGAGACAATCAATTCTTGTTTCTCCATACAAACTTTGAACCCTCGTTTCATCCTCTTCAGGGATGAATTTTGGAAAACCTTTCTCAGAGGGAACTAACGTCGTAATTAATAACTATCTGCATGCCAAATTTCAGCGCAATCCGTAACAATATTGATTTTCACACTTTATTACCCAATTTCACCCTCTTAGGGGTGGAATTAAAAAAAAACCTGAAACACGTGTTTACTTATTTTTTTACTGAAGCACTTGTGTGAAGTTTCGGATAGAAAAGACTATCTAATCTTGTTTCTCCATACAAACTTTCAACCCCCGTTTTATCCCTTTCGAGGGTTAATTTTGGAAAATCCTTTCTCAGAGGGAACTAACGTCGTAATAACTATCTGCATGCCAAATTTCAGCGCAATCCGAAACAATATTGATTTTCACACTTTATTACCCAATTTCACCCTCTTAGGGGTGGAATTAAAAAAAACCTGAAACACGTGTTTACTTATTTTTTTACTGAAGCACTTGTGTGGAGTTTCGGATAGAAAAGACTATCTAATCTTGTTTCTCCATACAAACTTTGAACCCCCGTTTCATCCCCTTCGAGGGTTAATTTTGGAAAATCCTTTCTCAGTGGGAACTAACGTCGTAATAACTATTTGCATGCCAAATTTCAGCGCAATACGAAACAATATTGATTTTACACTTTATTACCCCATTTCACCCTCTTAGGGGTGGAATTCCAAAAAAACCTGAAACACGTCTTTACTTATTTTTTTACTGAAGCACTTATGTGAAGTTTCGGATAGAAAAGACGATCTAATCTTGTTTCTCCATACAAAGTTTGAACCCCCATTTCATCCCCTTAAGGGGTGAATTTTGGAAAATCCTTTCTTAGTACACCCTTACGTACTAAGACAAATATACCCTCCAAATTTCAAGTCTCTACGACTAGCGGTTTAGGCTGTGCGTTGTCTGTCAGTGAGTCAGTGAGTCAGTCAGTATGTCAGGACAAAGATTCTTATAGTATTAGATACTGCTATAAAGATAACCAAAATTTTTGATATTAAAATGAGCGATATTAAAAGTAGCTCACTTCTCATTTATTTAATATAAGAAAAAAAAATGTTTTCTTATCAGTCACCACACTCAAAAAGTGTAAGTTGAATTAATATCAAAGAAAAAAAATACTGCATAAATAAAAAAATGCTACGCGATAGCTTTACCGCGGCATTTCCCGAGTGCCACACGTATTTTTTTATTGTTCGAGTTATACATGTATTATATATACAGCCTTTATGAAAACCGGTTTCAACCCTCGACACAAAAGAGGGATGTTATAAGTATGACGTGTGTTTGTGATGTGTGCGTCTGTCTGTAATCTGGTGTCTGTGGTTCTGTAGGTGTGCACGTAAGGACATCGGCCAATTAAGCCCTCTAGTTAGCGACGACGGATGACGGCCCGATATTTATAACGGGCGACGGGCCGACGCGCACGTTAGTGTGGGTGTTTGTTAACGCAACGGGCACTTGCAATAAAACTCAAAGGTAACCGTTTCGCGTCAGCCTGATAACTGTTGACAAAAACTGTCGTTAATAAGAGGCCTAAGATTAAGGTAGCCAGAGATGGTAGGTCCATTACGATACAAGGTGAATTAATCTAAAGCGTCATTAGCTTAGTTTCAAGAAAATTCATTCTGCCATTTGATGATTATGAGCTGTTTTTTAGTTGATGAGGCTTTGAGAGTATCTTTTATCGGTCTCATCAATTTGAAATTCGGAATTGTGTCAATCGACTCTAACGCAAAAGTCATCGAAAAAAATATGCTTTGACGTTTAATTTTAAATTTAAAAGTATTGTTTATTAAAATTACCATTCAAAACTCTAAAAAATCGAAGCCCTAAAAAAACAAACATAATAGCTTAAGTTCTAATAGCTTAGGGGTAGAAGGTCCATACTCTCATTACATTATGTTGTGGTTTCTTGAATAGGCAAGTCGTTAGGGCGTGTAGGCGTTATAACCATTCTTGAATCTTGTTTCCTACCAAGCACTATAAAAAATGGGGACATTTTTGCAGAAATAGTGGTATATTCTTGGCAAAGGCATCGGGTATGCTCCATATATTTTGGTGAACATATTATATTATTCGTTCTTGAAAAATGGTTCCCTAGTTACTCGTGAAAAAATATTATGATACAGCTTTGACATAAAATTACAAGCAAAAAATGTCAGGGCTATTACCAAATATTTTTTGAAATAATATTGTTAATGCTTATTGTTATAAATACTTTACTAAGTGTTGACAAGAATTATCGTGTACCTATATAAGTATAAAAAAATATAAAATTAATTAACTGTTAAGTTAATTTTGTATTATAAGTTATATTTTAGTGAATAAATCCACAATAAAAAAACAAAAAAAAACCAGAATAAGCAGATGTTTGCCTATTGGCAAGCGATGGCGACTACCAATAAAAAGATACTGAGACATTGGCCTGGAAAATTCCCCTAAAATTTTGAACTTATTATTATATTCACGGATAATGTTATTTTAGGGATAGTGAAGGATAGTTTATAGGTATGAGTCATCATTTAAAGTTCATTTCCGCCCACTGCAGGGCAAAGCCTCTTCAACCTTAGGTTTTAGAATAGAATAGAAAAGCTCTTTTTTGTAAACCAAAATACTTCATTTCTAGACAACAAAAACATAATTAGATTTTACAATCGCCTGTCTCATCGCATTTTATTGCTTTATATCTCTTCCAGATAACCTAAAAAGAAATTGTTGAAAATACATAAGAGTATTTGGCGAATGACGTTTTACCTACCGAAAAACTAAACCTACGATCAAAACCTAATAGAGAAAATGTAAAAGTTATTATATAGAGAATTTATATTCTTGTTTATTATCTGTATATTGAATGTATGTATATACATACAATATATAGAGAATAAACAAGAGGTAATGAAAACGTTTCACACAAATCATTTGGTTTCGAAACAAGTTAAGTCACTCGTAGCGTAACCATACAACTTTGAAGTGGCGATCGATAGGGCAAAGGAGGATTCTTTCAATAATTTATTTATGGATGCTATATCACGGTACAAGGGAAAAGAAACAAATGCAGACATGTATAAGAAATCCTGTTGGCTGTCTGTTTATTAATAGGATACAAAACGAGGGATACAATGGCCTGTTCAATTCAAAAGATCTGTTGGTTTGAGAATATGAATGTTGCGTGAAGATTATCATCACAATAAGTTGAGTGAAATGTGCTATGCAACGAAAGAATTCCGGAGTGGTAGGACTTTTGAAAATCCGCTTGTTTCCTAGCAGTCCGTTACGTCCGTGAAATAGGAATATTTTTCTTGGGGGCAAAGTGTCCAGTGATATTACAAGGCATGTGGCACTTAACATACTTATGTCTCAAGTCTTCTAGCGTATATGCCACGCACATCTGGAGCGAAGCCATCGAGAACCACGGCGAGGCGCTGGCCGTCTCTCTTGACATCTGGAAGGCTTTCGACAGGGTTTGGCACGATAGCCTTATTAGCAAGCTTCCTTCATACGGCCTGCCCACTGGTTTATGTGTTTGGATAGCAGATTTCTTAAGGGATCGGTCGATTCGAGTGGTCATCGATGGCTGTTCTTCCGACCAATTGGCCATAAATGCCGGAGTCCCTCAAGGATCAGTACTCTCTGCAACACTTTTTCTGCTGCATGTTAATGACCTGCTTAAACCCGGTATCTTTGGGTACGTAGATGACAGCACTGTTGTAGAGAGTTATACATCCAACGCACGAACCAGTGCATTACAAATCCAGTCTCATAGAGAAGCGATGGTCGAACGCTTGAACTTTTCTTTGAAGGCAGTCTCTGATTGGGGCGATGCTAATCTGGTCAAGTTCAATGCTGCGAAAACCCAGGCGTGTCTTTTCTCCGCTAAACGGAGCCCATTTCTACTGGCTCCTACTTTCCGGGATGTGTCCGTTCCGATAAGTAACAATCTCGAGCTTCTTGGCATCTCTTTGACACCAACTCTCAATTTCGGCTCTTATATTGAGTCTAGAGCCCAGCTAGCCTCAAAAAAGCTTGGCATTTTGGCTAAGGTGAGACGGTACTTCACACCGGGACAGTTGCTTAATCTTTACCAAGCACAAGTCCGGTCGTGTATGGAGTACTGTTCTCACCTTTGGGATGGTTCTGCTAAATACCAGCTGGAGACACTGGAAGCTATTGAGAGGAGAGCCAAAAAACTCATCAGCGATGACCTATTAGTAAGCAAGAGACTCCAGAGTCTCGCGCATCGCCGCAAAGTCGCTTGTTTATCGGTTTTCTATCGGATACATTTCGGAGAGTGTGCAATGGAACTGCATGATTTGATTCCACCATCCCCATTTTATAATCGGACATCCAGAGACACTAAAAGGCGCCACCGACTTATGGTGGATATACCATCTACCCGAACGAAGCGATTTGCTTCTTCGTTCATCATACGAACCGCTAAGGAATGGAATACCCTGCCTGAGTCCGTGTTTCCGATTAAGTACAATATGGGGGTCTTCAAATCGCGAGTCAATAGGTATCTTCTGGGTAAGCACGCTACATCATCGATCGCATCATCACTTAACATCAGGTGAGATAGTGATCAAGTGCTACCCAGTTCAGTATCAAAAAAAAAAAAAAAAAAAGTTAACAGGCACAGTGCAGTAGCGTGTAAAATCATGTCTATTCAGAATTTTGCATGCTCTTGTATCTCTAATAGGTAGAAGTCATCGCGTACCATTCGGCGAGCGTTGTGCTTGTACTGTAGCCTTATATCATTGAAAAAAGTGCTAAATAGACTCAAGCTACCCTTTGGATAAAGATATGTCTTAAATCCGTTTGAGTTAAAAGCCGAAGGTTCTATCTAGTCTTTGTTAAGTGGATTGATCGAGCCACGGACGAAGTCTAACACTAGCAGTCACCCATTAAGAACCATCCGGGGATCACGTAGGTACAGATTACACGACTAAGCATACATATGCATGTTGATTACAATGCCATGGGAGACAAAATTCGGAAGACGGTAGGGAAGGGTAAGGACAGTTGCGTTATATAGATAAGACTAAAGTCGAATCAATGTCTAGATTACAGCCTTCCACTTATCACTACAATATTATAAAACAAAGCCCCCTTTCGCGTCTGTCTGTTTCTGTCTGTCTTTTTGCAATAAACTCAAAAACTACTGAATGGAATTTTATGCGATTTTCAACAATAGACAGAGTGAATCATGAGGAAGGTTTAAGTGTATAATTCGTTAAGGTTTTGTGTAAATTGGTTGAAATATAGCGATGACTGTTGAAGATGTTAATTCATACCCGGCGCAACAAGGTCATGCAAAAAATTAAGGCATATATATGCTCTAACCGTGATAAGCCGGGGCAAGTCGCTAGTAATGAATAAAAGCGTTATTCTTAGCTGTTGAAATTCCCATGAAAAGAGGATAACAAACTGCTATTTCGATGTACATTTACATATATTTAAAACAACAATAACTTTAAAATATCGTCAATAAAATGTTAATCGAAACTGGCTACGTCTCGTAATTAATTCAAGACAATCTTCGTTTCAACATTGTCTAACCGCGTCAGAGGAAGTGGGATTATGATAAGCGAGTTTACAAACAAACATTTAACGAAGTTACCAAGCAATTAACAACTGTCTAAGTATACGTGTTTGTCACATTTGGTTATAGTGTCAGAGTTTGCCGACCTTCAAGCGGTGAGTAAAGAGAATCTACATACGCGTGTCATGTTTGTAAATTGAGAGACAGTGAATGGTGAGTCGTAGAAGAGTGTAATGTTTCATCGGCCGCCACATTCAGTTGTGATTCGAGGTGAAAATGTGTTCTGTTGTATCACATTTCACGAAAGAAGCCAGTTCCCATTCTAGGCCTAGCGTGCTTACCATCTTCGACCGCATCACCACTTACCAACAGGTGAGATAGTGGTCAAACATTAGCCTATAAGGTATTTAAAAAAATGATAATTTATCAGATCTGAAATAAATGTACAATAACCACCACCTCCTTGGAAATGTATCTTTTGTTACCGTATCGATATTGTATAATAAGTAAGAGGATACCGAATTTCGAAAGGATCAAACATAAATTGTTAAACACAATCCAAAATTTCATCGTACCGACGGGACTTGAACCCGCAACCTCCGGAATAACATGTTCCGGTGCTTTGCCAATTAAGCAAACATAGTTAGATACTCAGATACATATTTGTGCTGGGGGTTAATTATCTCAAACGGAATAATATTTTGTCAATATAATGAAGGAGGAAATCTGCCGCAATAACCTAACGGTGTCCAGCATTACACAGCCCTTGAGGATCCGAGTATTCTAGGCCTAGCGTGTTCACCATCTTTGACCACATCATCGCTTGCCACCAGGTGAGATAGTGGTTAAACGCAAGCCTTAGGATATTAAAAAAAAATATATTGGACGTTCATAAGTGTGCAATGTAAGTACCAAAAAAAGCAACCAATAACATGAAATTGTGATTTATTTTTCCAGCTATTTTTTGCCAAAATATCCTACAATACTTATACAATTTCACTGTACCATAAAACCCCCTAATCAAACCAAACTTTCTATTACTGAGCAGATTTCAGAAATGTCGTGATTTTCGGTACTGTGTAGACGATCTAAACAAATACAAATAATGTAAACACTCTAGACTGCGTGACAAATATTCAGGACATGTAGCTATACCTACGTATATATACATTATATTATATTTTATGTGGGATGTATCCACATACATCCCACATAAAATATAACATGAAATATGTACGTGGGATGATAATATACCCTGGCTTGATGTTGGGCTCATTTGAAGACTTTTTTATTCATACTATTATATCGTCACACGATAAGCAAGACGCTCACCGGATGGTAAACGATGATGAGTGATCAATATCTGTTAATAACAGAAACACACATAACTTCTAGCTACCGTGTTTTCGCTCACCAGGTGGCGCCAGTGAGTGAAATGGTCCTGATGACAGCTGTCAAGCTATATCAATAAAAAAACGAAAGGTCAATATTTCTAGTAATGTCAATGTCGGTTTGGGATAAATGAGATAAATCCTAAAAAAGGATATTGACTTTTCGCGGACCGTACAGAACACTAGCGCTTCTAGCAGAAAACTTACACGCGATACCCTCTTTTGCCACAAAATTTTGCACTGCATTAAACTGCAGCTCGTACCTGTAAAACATTTTTTTAGTCAAATGTTGTCTAATTTCAGTGGACTATAGCGCTCTTTCCTATTTAGTGACTGCAAAGTGGTGATATGGCTCCAACCAATCCAGCAAAAGACGTATCTTAGTTTTTTATTATTGGATGCCCGTGAGGGTGAACTAATTTTACTTTATTGCAATAAGACCTGGCATATTATTAATGTATTAGTTACCAATAAAATTATTCTGATTCCGATTCTGATATCACTACAAAAAAAACCGTCCAAGTCGAGTTGGACTCGCCCACCGAGGCTTCCGTACGAACATTGGTTAGTACCAATTAAGCTAGACCTCTAAATTGTATGAGAGCTCATATAACTTAGAGGCCTATCTTAATTGGCATACCTTTGAAATCAAAGGTTACGAACCTTTAATTTTAAACTTTTTTATTTTCTGGAATTTTTCCTTTATTGGTGTTGCCTGCTTACTTTGCTTCTTGCAAATTTTATGATTCTAGGTAAACGGGATGTGGATATGTCAAAGACCTATAGGGTCTATAGGTCTTTGACCCAAAACCTATAGGGTACTTCCGGTTGACCTAGAATTGTCAATTTTGGTTAAAAGCAAGGTTGAGGGCCCGGTGGCGTAATCGGGAGAACGGTCGGCTTTGAAGCCGTGGTACCGAGTTCAAACCGCCGTGCACCAATGGATTTTTCTATCGAAAAATTTATGTGCGCTTCTCACAGTGGCCCTCCGGTGAAGGAAAACATCGTTAAAAAACCAACAACCCACCCCCGCATGGTGGTAGGACACTATCTAGTGTCCGCCTGGCCAGCTACCACCCTCAAGTTAGAAAATCTGTCACCAAAACATCTAATGTGTTCCGGCAGCTATCCTTGAGAGCCAGTTCCCATTCTAGGCCTAGCGTGCTTACCATCTTCGACCGCATCATCACTTACCAACAGGTGAGATAGTGGTCAAACGTTAGCCTATAAAGTATAAAAAAAAGGTCTTATAGCACAAGTTAAGGAAAAATCCGAAAAATACAAAAAAAAATGAAAATTAAGGTACATTTTGGTACTTATAAGTTTTCGCAAAAATCTAAATTTGCCTATATCTTTTTATCGTGTTGACTAAGGGCCTTGATTTTTATACACCTAATTGGGACTATAGACTATCTGGTATACATTTCAACTTGCTAGGTCCACCCGATCCTGAGAAAATCGGTGGTGACACACGGACAGACATTCAGACAGACGGACGAGAAAGTGATTTTATAAGGGTTCCTTGTTTTTACCTTTTGAGGTACGGAATCCTAAAAAACAAAAAAAAGCATTTAAAGTAAGATCAGCCAACTTCTAACTGGAAACACATTACCCAAAAGTCATGCTCAAAAACATGCAAATAGTGAGGTATATTTTCTTTTAAAATAATTGTTCAACCAAACAACTCAGGCACACATGAAAGCCTAGAATCCCTGAAAATATAATGTAGTCCTCGGTTAACTCGGTTTGACTCATTTAGATTAAGTACTCTGTGGTGCCTAAATAGGTAGTCTATATTACAGGCAGCCAGACTAATAAACGAGAACCTATTGTTGGCACTTTAATCGCTGGAATAGGGACCCTTTGTTCTTCTATTGTTTTTCATTTTAAAGTATGAAACAAATAAAAGGTGAACTTCATCCAGAGACAGGGTAATTTGCTTTTTTTAACCGACTTCACAAAAAAGGAGGAGGTTCTCAATTCGTCTGTATGTTTTTTTTTTTTTTTTGTGTGTATGTTACGCGATTTCTCCATCAATTGTGAACGGATTCAAATGATTCTTTTTTTAATTGGTAGGATACGTTTCCGAGGTGGTCCCATTTTAATTTTATCGAGATCTGATTAGTATCACCAGAGATATGGAGATAAATACCCCAAACATAGGAGATTGTACTAATTTTAGTAGAAGAGTCCCAAGAAGATTATACACAATGGAGGTTGCTATTGCATATAAGATATTCTTACGGTAACAGTGAGCGAGATAGAAATAAAGGTGGGGAATTTTTTTTTGTAATATCTTATAGGCAAGCGTTTGACCACTATCTCACCTGTTGCTAAGTGATGATGCGGTCGAAGATAGAGAAGTGGACTAGAATGGGAACTGGCTCTCAAGGATAGCTGCCGGAACACATTAGATGTTTGGCGACAGATTTTCTGACTTGAGGGTGGTAGCTGGCCAGGCGGACACTAGATATGTTCTACCACCATGCGGGGGTTATTGGTTTATTAACGATGTTTTCCTTCACCGGAGGGCCACTGTGAGAAGCGCACATATATTTTTCGATAGAAAAATTCATTGGTGCACGGCGGTTTGAACTCGGTACCACGGCATCAAAGCCGACTGTTCTCCCAATTACGCCACCGGGCCCTCAATAAATAATTATATATTAATAATTATAATAAATAATTATGTATAAATATAAATAATTTGTCTTCACAGGAATGTTCTACCGGGCAAAGTCTTGTTAGAGTGTAAACTTTTTTAAACATACCTAATATTTTTTGACATGACATGACATTTGGCGAAGATGGCGGCCATTTCAGTCCCGCGACACTGCATACATAATTAAATAACTCAGAATCATGAACGTACTTTGTACCAATCAACACAGCAAAAAAAAATTATAAGCATAAAACCACATATTATATAATAGTTACTACGTAAATAATACTTTCCGTTGTTAGGTTGGCTACACAGTGCTTACATAATTCGGGTATCCACAATATAGGGAAGTGCCTCTTATAACGTAGTAGAGTGATTCAGTACCCTGTTGGCCATATGGCGGCAATCAATGTTAATAATCGCAAATAATACTTTTTTATATTCATTTTGGAATACAACTAGTCCGTGTTATAAAAGTATTTGGAATTATTGTAATAAAATAGACAATTAATTATCGTGTGTCAGATGCTTTTATTGCACAGGGCCATTTTGGACATTGTCCTATGAGACCTTGATGACATCATTATTACTAGTGAATATTTTCACTTTAGCGCGGCATTTAAAGTCAATTTTTTTAGGGTTCCGAACCCAAAGGCTACCAAATGAACACTTTCTGAGACTTTGTTGTCTGTTCGTCCGTCCGTCCGTCCGTCCGTCCGTCCGTGTGTCTATATGTGCGCACTTTACAGATCTGTATCTTCTTAACCGTTATAGGTACACACTTGAAATTTTCAAAAAGTATATATCCGTCAGTGTATAACGGCCCAGGCACGAAATTTTATAGATGCATGTAATTTCATTAAAACTTTTTTTGCACTAAAAAGGGTAAAATAAGTTATTTTTCAAAAAAAATAAAACCGACTTCATAACCACAAAAAGGCACTCAAAAGCGAAAAATAATTTACTTAAAATTATTATAAGCGTTACCCACGTCTCTATTTGAAGTCGGTGCCAGCCAAGTCTAATAGGTAGTAGATAGATAATACCTACGAGTACGTGTATCTACCTACTTACTAACCTACATGTACCTACTTACTACTACTACATACATAGCATCTATCTAATATCCAATAGACTTGGCTGGCACCGACTTCAAATAGAGACGTGGGTAACGCTTATAATAATTTTAAGTAAATTATTTTTCGCTTTTGAGTGCCTTTTTGTGGTTATGAAGTCGGTTTTATTTTTTTTGAAAAATAACTTATTATCAGTTACTGATATCAAAAGTTAGTAATTGAGTAAAGAGATCGTTTTCGTTTCCGTCTCTCTCTTCGGTGTTCGTCTAAATGCTTTTGTATGACCGGTTGTCAGGACATTATATTACATCGATATTCTGCCTAACTTGCTACTAAAAAGTAGCTTAATGGAGAAAATCTGCCGCTATAACTTTACGGTGTTCCGGCAGCACACAGCCCTTGAGAGTCAGAGTAAGTTCACATCATTAGTCAAATCATTAGAACGTTTGGTGATCCTTATGTTTAGTGCAAACAAGGTTATGAGGCTAAAAAAAACGTTATTTACGTTCTGACTGAACCTAATTAAATTGCATTGTGATACCGACCATAAAAGTTTAATGGAGTCAGGTCAATCATTCCACGATCGCATATTTATAGTCAATATAACTTCAAGAAATACAGACCTTTACAGCAAGTTGTATGCAAATATTCTCATTATGTTCTCATACAATAAATAAAGCACATCTAATCCTTTACAGAACATTATCATGCTCGTACAATATGCATGTATTTAGTCTAACAAACTCGAATACTTTGTTTGCTTACTAAACAATGTTCTTAACAAGAAAACACACATTGTATGAAGAGCTTATGTTGGTTTAATTAGAGTGTGTACTAAACTTAGCAGTTGCAAAATAAATATAATGTTATAACATTTTTTTTTGTCTAAAATCATCAACGAATAAATTATATTATTTTGTTTTCAATTAATAAAAAAAAAACGTTATGGCAGCAGATTTTCTCCTCGATCTGGTAAGTTTCTTTTTTCATAAGGTGTTATATCGATATGAAAAATTGCTTTATGCGATCAGACCGACGATTGTAAAACCTTATTACGTTTTTTTGAAGTTATACTTCTTTTGGCGCAATAGAGAAAAATGATGAGAGTGAATTTTTACGATGCGCGCGCACACCGACACCTAAATTTAACACCGTGAAGTTAGTTCTAGGTAGTACGATGCGCGCGCACACCGACACCTAAATTCTACACCGTGAAGTTAGTTCTAGGTGGCATGACTATGTTCAAGTTGTATATGTCATTTCGTAAGAACGTCATATTTAACATCATATTTTTACGTTAATAAAACCTTTTTTATTTAAATAAAATCTTTTTGATTAATTTTAATATTTATCGTTAATCACTACTGCATTTTAATTTTTTTTTTCCATACGCCATAGAAGTATAACTTCTAACGCGTACATAAGTACACACACGATTTTTTTCTCTAGAAATGGTTTACAATAAAGATTTGTTCTATTCTATTCTAAAGCTCTTCCACCACCTGTAAGCGAACACCTGTGCTATGATTCGAACCAGCGACCTCCTGTTTAGAAGTCAAGCCATCTATCTAATACGCCAGCAGGGATCTAGTATTTTGGGCTAAAATCACATCAATAAAGTGGCAATAGCCCAATGGATAGGGTGTCGGACTAGCGATCGAGAGGTTGTGAGTTCTGTCCCCACCGGGAGTGGGTTCACGTCAATAGTGCAATGGGTGATTGCGCTATTGACGTGAACCCACTCCAGACACAAGCATATTTAGCTTAGTTGGAGGGGTTAACAAGAATACTAGTAATAGGCAACCCACATTGCGAGTAATCTTTAAAAATATATATATCATTTAGTGACAATCTAATTCCTATTTTAATCGACCAATTGTTGACAAAATATTTAAGAGATCATACATAAATAAACGGGCCAAGTGCGAGTGTTCTATACCCCCGTACAATATCTGATAAGATTGAACAAAATTGTTGTAAATGTGTCTAACTATAACTCTCAGAAGATATAAAACCAAAGACAGACGGACGAATGGTTGGATAGGCAGACAGCAGAGTCTTAATAATAATATTCCGTTGCCATCCTTTGGGTATGGAACCCTAAAAAGCAACAAACACAAGAAATGAGTTTTTCTCTTGAGAAGTCGGACATAAATAAAAGTATTGTTGAACTACTTTTCAATAAAGCTTTTATTAAAAAGCTTTTTTAGTTTACCATTACGTTAGTTAGTTTACCATTATGTAAACAACTATTTATTTACTCATTAAATAATTGCTGTTTAAGAAAAAAATGAAGAATAATATTCATTTCTGCTAATTCAGAAAACAGGAGATTTAATTGAATACCATGTTGGTTTTGTGTGAGACTGGCTGCAAGTAAAATGTCCTCTTGGAAATTCTTTATAAAAAGACTTCAATTCAGTTTCATATTATTTATAGAGCAAGTTCCCATTCTAGGCCTTGCTTGATATCATCCTTGACCGCATCATAACTTACCAACTGGTGACATAGTGGTCAAACATATGGCCTATATGATTTAAAATAAAAATATAATTATATTGACAAATATGTAAGGTGTAAGGTATTTATTTTCTGTTCTGGCGTTACGCGACCGACGATAAGCGACGCATCTAACGTCAAATGTGGCTCGACCCTTAGTTTTGAACATCGGTGTAGCACAAATTATATAATAGTTACTATGTAAGCTGTAGTATCTACTGATTGAAAACTAGTGGCTCAGTGTGCTGGTGTAGACCTCGCGAGTCGGTCGTTGCGTAGTATTAACTGAATGATACACCCCTGACCCCTTGATGTTTATGAGATTAAAAATTTGTTTGGACATAAATATTACGTCACGATAGCAAAAATGTTGACATTTTGAACACTTATTGAAATTGAAAAACGACTCTTATTTTGTGAAATGTAAACATTACATATAAACGGAACACTCCTTGCCACATCGTCCTGAAATGGGTGACAAGCAGCCCTACATCCTCTTATTACCTCATATCCTTTAACTTCACATTAGTTTAAGAACCTTTAAATCCCAAAACAGTTTTATCCAGTATTATAGCGATCATCCATCTTTATTTTAGATGAAACAGTCTGTTATCTTTCCCTATTTTAAACGAACAACCTTTCGTAACCGGCTTAGAAGCTTAACCTGTATTTTTGGACTATCCGTTCTTTTGTATCAATCATAACAAAAAGCTTTGATAAACAAAGCCTCCAACCAAGCACATTTCCATAAGCCCCAAGTTTCCACCAACTTCCAGATACTCTCACCTACTTTCACCAGTTTTCCGAATCATAGCCCACATTATTTGATTTCGTTGAATAAAACAACTTAGATTGCAAAAACAAAGAACAATTATTTGTGGAATTTTTCCAGTCGAACAATTCACATTAGGAGTGAATACTGGCCATTGTGGCTGAAAATCGCTTTGTATCGTAGGAATTTGTATAAAAGTATTTATATAGTATGTATATAAAAAGTATGTATATATATAGTAGTTTTATTTGTGACTTCGTGTTGAAAAATCAAAAGTTTAGTTGACTCATTTAGAATAATATAGAGAAGGCAAATTTTATTCTAAGGTAACGCCGTATATTTTGCTACCCCAGAGGTTTCATACATTACTTTTGCACAGGTTTAAAATGCTGTATTTTTAATATATCTTATTTTAATTCCACCCAATATATTTTCTTTTTGTTGTATAACATACTGAATAACAGACTGGTAAATATGTTTAGTTTGAACGGCAAAATGTACTGTAATATTACATGTTTTACCTCTGTGGTAAAACAACACATAACTCATCTAAATATTTGCGTCATTATGATCATCAACGGCTACTCTTATTTCACGCCACTGAGCTCGATCCTTAAGTATTTGTTGCTAGGGTCAATTATTTTGGATGACCTACGATAGCCCGGAGATTCCCAGCACCCTCTGTAAATATCTTAGAGAAACGGTAATTCAATACGATCTTGAAAAAAAAATTTTACCTACCTTGAATAATTTTAAATCATAGAGATTTGATAAGGAATTGTATTTTATGAAACTGACTGCACCAAGATTATTCTGATGATAGTTTTGTATTGTTACCGACACTAAAATATCAAAAAGTTCTTTAGATCTTGTTTGAAAGTGTCATTAATGTAAAGCAAGAACTATAAAAGTTTCAGCATCTAAAAAGATTTCCACTGAGAATTTTGTTCAAAAGAAAGATCATTAAATAAATCGAGAGTAAATCCGGATCTCTCAGGAAGATCGTTTTAGAAAATAAATTAAGGGTTTTTCTTGTAATAATGAGTTTAAGAACATTTCAAATAAATTGGTGCTATTTTTTAATGTCCTAGAAAAACATTAATAATTAACCTGGGTAAGACTAATCACTATCACTTCTTGAAAATATTTATAAATACAAAAACTTTATAAAATGTAATGTAGTTGATTTTTCTGTTTTTACACGCTTTAAGAGACTTAACTGTAAGCAGGTTTTATAACATACATGCTAGCGTTTAACTACTATCTTATTATTGGTAAGTGATGATGCTATCGAGTCCAGTAGGCCTAGGGCCTATGGAAACTGAAAAACTAGAAGGTGTCCAGTAAATTGAAAATAAAAGTGATGCTATGAAGCTACGAGTGCTACGTCATAGAATTGATGTGCTACGTCGACTCGAAACTAGAATCTCTTTTTTTATACATCATAATTTAGGCTAGTGTCTGACCACTATCTCACCTGTTGGTAAGTGATGATGCGGTCGAGGAATGTAGCACGCTAGGCCTAGAATAAGAACTGGCACACAGTGAAAAGCGCACATACATTTTTTAATAAAAAATGCACGGCCGGGATTGAATTCAGTACCTATGGTGTCAAAGCCGACCATTATCCCACTACACCTCTGGACCCTCAACAAACCTCTACAATCAGACAGACAGACAGACTGGTGCATTTTTTTATATACAACAAACATTATTTGTCGAAGTACCATCGCTATTAATAAGAGGACTACGTTATTTTATGTTACCTATCTATAAGCTTCTGTATCATTTTTTACAAACACAATAAATAGGTACTTTAAATTTCATAAATCATTCAAACTATTGCTTTAATGTAAGCATTATGCTTAGTTATGAGCATTCTGAATAGAAAATACATTTGTATGTTTGGTCATGCGTAAATATTTACGGTCCATTACCTTCACGTAAAGCGAACGTAGATATTAGAAAATCTAAATGTAAAAAGACAGTCAGATCAAAGTATTCAACGTAATACTATTTACTGTAAAAACTTTAAAATCCCTTGTAGAATTTATTTATTAATACTATGTATTATCAGCCGGTAGAGGTAAAGTACTTATAACCGGCGAGCATGTATGAAGGCGCTCATGAAAGTGGAAGAAGCGAAAGAGCTATGTCAGGTTCGTAGCATGTGGAAAGAAGTAGTCTCTGCCTAACGCCCGACGGGAAGAAGGCGTGATTGTATGTATATATGTATTATCGATTACTCAGTTGTGAATGCGGATTCTGTAAAAAGTTAAGATTATTTAAATACTAAATAACCGATTTCACATGCCACGCGAGTCAGTTTCAGTACCAAATTTGCAATGTATACAGCCAAATCTCTAGAGATATTTATCAGATCTTGATATGGGACAACCTTAGAAATGAATCATAGCCTTGACATAAATAATCATTCAAATCGGTTTACAATTGGCGAATTAATCACGACGTATCCAACAAACAATAATTTAAGAACGTTTAAAAAACTAAAAGAACCGACATCAAACATCGGGCTAGTCAAAGTAGCCAGTAGACTAAGTAACTATTACATAATCTGTGCCAGTAAGTAAAGTGCCAGCCAAGTAGTAAGTCGTCGAGATAAGTAAATGCGTCGTAATAAAAATGTTGGTATATTAAAAATGGCTGGGCCAATTTCGTTATAATTTAAATATAACCACTTAGGAAGGGTAAAACAACAAAAGAAACAAAAAAAGAATTTTCCAAATCGTTTCAGGCATCTTCGAGTAATCAGTGAACATACATAAAAAAAAGAAGGTTACGACGAATTGAGAACCTCTTTTTGGAAGTCAGTTGAATAACAAAACAACAAAACACACAGACGAATTGAGAACTTCCTCCCTTAGCAAGGTTGAAAAATGTATCTTTATACATTTTGACAACTGAGGTATTTTGAAATGGTATTTGGAAATTTTGGATTGTGTTTAACAATTTACAAAAATATAAATTGTGTAACACTTCAAAGAAAAATAATAACTGAGGTATTGTTGAAAGCGTCTTGATTTGCTGGTTATAATTGTAAATTATGTTATGTCACACTAAATTGAATCTGGCGCTTTCTAGAGGAGAATAAGAAATTTTTAAAAAAAATGTAATTTTAGCCGTGTCGTGTAGCAAATAAAATTACTTAAATAGCAATTCACCCGATGATTGGGAATAACTTCTTAAATTAGTGTGTGACTTTTCAGTAAACTTTTCAGTTACTTTTCAACAAAAAATAAAACCTGACGTTTCAGTTTTTAATGTATTTTTTATTCTATTATTTACTTCAACTAATATTGACCTCGAAAAAGTGCAAACATACTAAAAGAATCACCAGTAATTGGAGATACATCAATATTCTGCTAGACAATATCAACAAATACCTAAAAAAACCTTTTTTCTGGAAATTAAGGCTTGCTAGTAAATCTTTCTTAGAACGACCCAATCCAATATAGTTGTTACAAAAGGTCGATACAGGATTTATTGCGCAGACAATATATTGAGAAAAACTGTTTATATTAAAGTTATTATTTAATACAAATACAAATACAAACATTTTTATTTCGGACAACAATGATCCTTTTGATGATGATTTAAGGGTGCAGTCACAACAGTAAAGTAAATATTATGTTTGCTATTTTTGCTTATTTTAATAGACAGAAATATATGTTTAAAACAACCTAACTATAAACAAATAAATAAACCTATTTAAAAACAATAAAAACTAAAATGTAGTCTACCAAACCACTACTAGTAGATACAACTCCCAAATAGCTGGCTGTATTCCCCCGTTGAATGGAGATGCTTAGTCTCTGAGCTAAATAAATGCGCTGTATTGCATGCATGTATAAAATTAATTATATCATATAAACTTACATAATGTTTAATATTTTTAACACCAAATATCAACACCAATATTATAAATGCGAAAGTCAGTTTGTTTATTTGTTTGTTTGTTTGTTTGGGACTTCTTCACGGTCAAACGGCATGACCGATTTGGCTGAAATTTTGTACAAAGATAGAATGTAAGGCAGAATAGAATATAGAATACTTTTTTTCTGGCTATCGAGTCAGGGGGTCCAAATATTTTTAATTGAATTTTGTAAATATAAGACCTCTTCTCGAATAAATTAATTTGCCAGAAATGTTGTAAAAAGACACTTCATAAGGCAGAATAGAATATAGAATACAATTTTTTTGGCTATGAAGTCAGGGGGTCCAGATATTTTTAATGAATTTTGTAAATATAAGACTTCTTCTCGAATAAACGGCTTGACCGATTTGCCTAAAATGTTGTACAAAGACAGTTCATAGGATAGAATAGGATATAGGATACAATTTTTTTGGCTATCAAGTCAGGGGGTCCAGATATTTTTAATTGAATTTTGTAAATATAAGACTTCTTCTCGAATAAATGGCTTGACCGGTTTGCCGGAAATTTTGTGTGCACACATGTCATAGGGCAGAATAGGATATAGACTACTTTTTTCTGGCTGTCGAGTCAGTGGGTCCAGATATTTTTAATTGAATTTGGTAAATATAAGACCTCTTCTGGAATAAACGGCTTTACCGATTTGCCTGAAATGTTGTATGAATACATGTCATAGGGCAGAATAGGATAAAAGACACTATTTTTCTGGCTGTCGAGTCAGGGGGTCCAAATATTTTTAATTGAATTTTGTAAATATCAGAATACTTCTCGAATAAATGGCTTGACCGGTTTGCCGGAAATTTTGTATGAATACATGTCATAGGGCACAATGGATGGCAAATAGGATAAAGGACACTATTTTTCTGGCTGTCGAGTCAGGGGGTCCAGATATTTTTAATTGAATTTTGTAACTAAAGGACCTCTTTTCGAATAAACGGCTTGACCGATTTGCCTGGAATGTTGTAAAAAGACAGTTCATAAGGCAGAATAGAATATAGAATACTTTTTTTCTGGCTGTCGAGTCAGTGGGTCCAGATATTTTTAATTGAATTTGGTAAATATAAGACCTCTTCTCGAATAAACGGCTTAACCGATTTGTCTGAAATGTTGTATAAAGACAGTTCTTAGGGTAGAATAGGATAAAGGATACTTTTTTTCTGGCTGTCGAGTCAGGGGGTCCAGAGATTTTTAATTGAATTTTGTAAATATAAGACCTCTTCTCGAATAAATTGCTTGACCGATTTACCTGAAATGTTGTATAAAGACAGTTTATAGGGCTGAATAGGATATCGGATACTTTTTTTTCGATCGAATCTCAGTGTTTAGATTTTTTTTATTGAATTTCGTTAATATGTAGCCTCTTATCAGCTAAACATATTGACAGTTCATATTGCATAGAATCACATAGGATACTTTTTTTCTGGCAGTCGAGCCCAGGTGTCCAGAATTTTTTAAATTGAACTTTGTAAATGTGTGGCCTACTCTCGGTCAAACGGGTTAACCATTTAAGTTGAAATGTTGTACACAGACAGTCAAAAAGACATAGAAGGACAACTAATACTTTTATTTTTGGGTGGAAATTTCGGATGTCTATATGACGATATTTTTAGTATGGAGTTTTGTAAATATGTGGCCTCTTTTCGGCCAAGCGGCTTGAGCGATTCAGATGAAATTTTGTACAAAGACAAATTGGGCATAAAAGGGCAAAGAATACTTTTTTTCGGCAGTTAAGTGTGGGTGCCTATATATTTTTTTAACTTTACATAGAGTTTGCATAATCATAAAAGTTGGACCTTAGATTCATCTATAATGACTAAATTTAATAAGTGCCTTAATTAGGTCATAAAACTGTCAGGGTCATTTAAAGTCATCAACATTTACGCGTCATCATCATTAACATTTGCTTGCCCAAAATGTTTTATTTGCTTTTTGAGAAGTATTTCAAAAAAATTCGTGTTTTAACAGCCACATTTAGTTAGGACCCTCAGGTTAACCTGAGGGTCATCGGTGTTGACTTAGTTGGTTGTAAAAACTGTAAGGGTCATAAAACGTAAAAATTTTCGCGCTCATTTCGCTCGCGCTATGATAGCGCTCGCTGTGCTCTCGCAATAATTTGTTTTATCTACTTTGTAGGTAATATTTCAGCATCTTTTGTATTTTAATAGCCACATGCATCAGAACGAGTCCATAAATTGAAACAGTACACCCTTCAATAATCATAATGATTTTTAACCCTCAAATAAGTGGATATCAAGTTTAACCTTAGAGTGTTGACTTAGTAGGTCATAAAAACTGTCAGGGTCATAATATGGCATAAAATTTTCGCGCTCGCTGCACTCGCACAAACCTTTGTTTTTCATACTTTGTAGGTAATTCATCAAGTTATCAAGTTTAACCTTAGGGTTATCGGTCTTGACTTAGAAAATCATAAAAACTGTAAGAGTCATAAAAAGACGTATAAATTTATCACGCTCGCTTCGCTCGCGCATTGTTGGCCCTCGCTACGCTCGCACAAACATTTGTTTGACCTACTTTGCAGGTAATATTTCAGAATTTTTTGTATTTGTGATAGCGCTTACTGCGCTCGCGCAATAATAGCGCTCGCTCCGGTCGTGCGAGCTTTTGTTATATCTACTTTGTAGGTTATATTTCATCATTTTTTGTATTTTAATAACCACATGCATAAAAACGAGTTTATAAATTGAAACAGTACAACCTTCAATAATCATAATGATTTTTTACCTCAAAATAAGTGGATATCAAGTTTAACCTTTGTGTCATCGGTGTTGACTTAGTAGGGTTATAACTGTCAGGGTTATAAAAAGCCATAAAATTTTTTCACTCGCCCAATAATAGCACTTGCTATGCTCGCGCAGCTATTCACCTTATTTTCTTCGTAAGAAATGTTTAAGGAACTGTTGTGTTGAGTCAAACATTTAAACATCACAACTTCGTATACTAACCTAACCAAAATGAATAATGACTCTAACAATAGAGGATATTGAGTTCGACTTTGAGGGTCATCTATGGTGACTTGGCCCTAAGAGATCATCGATCTAGACCTCAATGGTCATAAAGGTACAAATAACGCCGGCGAAGCCGCGGGTTACAGCTAGTAATAATATATATGCATAAATATATTATCAGTGAACCATAAATTAAGCCAGTATTTAAGGTAAATTAATAAACTTAGTAAAAATTAAAAACTCAATTCAATCAAACCAAGCCAAATCTCTGTTTAATTGATCTTAAAAATGCCATTAGCAAACTCTCATCCTAACTCTTTCCAACAATGTTATTAATTATCTTCCACTAAAAGAGCTTCAAAAACCACTGAACCAGGATTCGGAAACCGCCGCGTCAGTTCCCGTTATAACGAAATTTAACGAAGTCGTTAACGGGACGTTGACGGCATGGTAACGGTTATTTTGATAGCTATTGTTACGCCTGAGGGCTGAGCTAATGGTTTATTAGTTTTGATGACGCGAGAATGTTATATTAAGACGTTGCCGTTTAGGAGACGGAAAGGATTAAAAATAAAAATAATCATATAATATTTTATGTTTACAATATAAAGACTAGTTACGATACTGACTAGACTCAAGTCAGTTTGCCAGCGCTAAATTTTACTGCCGACGTAATATTTCATCATAATAAGCCGGTGTACCGGTGCCTTGACGTAGGTCTTTCACAAGATACGCCACTGAGCAATAATTGGCTCTATTTTTCCAGTTACTGCCCACCGCTTTGCGTGTGTCGTCGCTAACCGATTCGAATGATTCTTTTTTAATTCGTATGGTACTTATATTTTCGAGGTGGTCCCACTGTACTTATATCGAGATATAATATGTATCTCCAGATAATATATGGCTTCTGGGCTAGTAGCCTCTATATATTGTCTGTTATATTGACTGTTTCAATAATATAATAAACTGGCCAAGTGCAAGTCGAACTCGTACTCGTAGGGTTCCGTAACACAGTAGAGTACTCCATATTTATGATTTTTCGCAACTACAAAAATAACTTTGTTTTTATAGAGTTTGTATGAAAAATAAAGTTATCTTTGCGGTCGCTATATCTCAAAAACTGCTGACTGTATCTCATTCAAACCAACTTTCGTTGAAAGTTTTTATTGAGATCTACAGAATGTATTTTTTCTAAATTTTTCACTCTCTTACTTTAGAAGTTAGAGAGGAGCGGGGGACACATTTTACCACTTTAGACGCGCCTATGTTTTAAATGATTGACTTTGAGAAAAAAATATTTTAGAAACCTCAATGTCGTTTTTAAAGACCTATCTATAGACACCCCACACGTATAGATTTTAAGAAAAATAAAAATTTGTTCCAGTTCCATGTATGGGATACCCCTCCTTAAACTTAAATATATTTTATTTTTGTCAAATATTATGTTTCTTTGAAGTGTCTCACACTTTATATTTTTTGTAAATTGTTTAACACAATCCAAAATTTCATCGTACCGACGGGACTCGAACCCGCACCCCCGGATTACACGTCTAGGTGCTCTGCCAATTAAGCCACGGTTCGATACATCGATACGACGAAATTAGTGGATTGCATTTTGTTAACCCAATTATGCATTGGTGGCGCCATCGATGACTACTTATTACGTAAGTTAATCATTCGGAAGAAATCATTACAGTTTTTCTAATCCGACGAGAGATGTTGCACTGCGTAAATCAAATATTATGTTTCTTTGAAGTGTCTCACACTTTATATTTTTTGTAAATTGTTAAACACAGTACAGGGACTATAAAGTGTTTAGTTAGGTTTTCAATTCGTCTGTATGTTTTTTTTTTGTGTGTGTATGTTACGCAATTTCTCCATAAATTGTGAACGGATTCAATTGATTCCTTTTTTAATAGGTAGGATACGTTTTCGAGGTGGTCCCATTTTAATTTTATCGAGATCTGATTTGTATCTCCAGAGATATGGAGATAAATACCTCAAACATAGGAGAATGTACTGGTTTTAGTAGAAGAGTCCCAAAAAGATTATACACAATGGAGGTTGCTATTGCATATACTTTTGAAGACTAAAAAATATGACCTTGAATAATGTTTTTACATCTTTTTTCTCGTTGATTTTGGTTTTTGACAGATATTCTTACGGTAACTGTGAGCGAGATAAAAATAAAGGTGGGGATAATTATTTTTTTATATCTTATAGGCTAGCGTTTGACCACTATCTCACCTGTTGCTAAGTGATGATGCGGTCGAAGATAGAGAAGTGGACTAGATTGGGAACTGGGTCTAAAGGATAGCTGCCGGAACACATTAGATGTTTGGCGACAGATTTTCTAACTTGAGGGTGGTAGCTGGCCAGGCGGACACTAGATATGTCCTACCACCATGCGGGGGTTGTTGGTTTCTCAACGATGTTTTCCTTCACCGGAGGGCCACTGTGAGAAGCGCACATATATTTTTCGATAGAAAACATGCACGATGGTGCACGGCGGTTTGAACTCGGTACCACGGCATCAAAGCCGACTGTTCTCCCTATTATGCCACCGGGCCCTCAATAAATAATTACATATTAATAATTATATATCAATATAAATAATTTGTCTTCACAGGAATCTTCTACCGGGCAAGGTCTGTTAGGGTGCAAACTTTTTTAAACATACCTAATATTTTTTGACATGACATGACGTTTGGCGAAGATTTCAGTCCCGCGACACTGCATACATAATTAAATAACTCAGAATTATGAACGTACTTTGTACCAATCAACACTGCAAAAAAAAATTATAAGCATAATACCACAGATTATATAATAGTTACTTCGTAAATAATACTTTCCGTTGTTAGGTTGGCTACACAGTGCTTTCATAATTCGGGTATCAACAATATAGGGAAGTGCCTCTTATAGCGTAGTAGAGTGATTCAGTACTCTGTTGGCCATATGGCGGCAATTAATGTTAATAATCGAAAATAATATTTTTTAATATTCATTTTGGAATACAACTAGTCCGTGTTATAAAAGTATTTGGAATTATTGTAATTATATAGACAATCGTGTGTGTGAGATGCTTTTATTGCACAGGGCCATTTTGGACATTTTCCTTTGATACCTTGATGACATCATTATTACTAGTGATTATTTTCACTATTGCGCGGCATTTAAAGTAAATTTTTTTATGGTTCCGAACCCAAAGGGTGCCTATGAACACTTTCTGAGACTTTGCTGTCCGTTCGTCCGTCCGTCCGTCCGTCCATCCGTGTGTCTATATGTGCGCACTTCACAGATCAAAATGTCACTTATCAAAATAATGTTGCCAACATTCAAACGTAGTGATGATCTTTTTTATTTTTATCGTTCAAAGAACTGAACTATAGATTAAAAACACTTCAAATAAATTAGTACGTTTAAGTTTTAGTTAACTGAATGATGTATTTGATCAATGTATTAGGCATAAGCATTTAAAGTCCAGCGTACTAGTTGAATAAGCATGATATAATATGTAATACTTTTAGGAAGACTTTAATATGAGTTATTGAACTAGTTCACTGAATTGATATGACTCCATTAACTAAATATTTTATACCACATGCCTATTTTTATTTCATAATAAGTTATTTAAAAAAAAAAAACAGATTTCATAACCACAAACAGGCACTCAAAAGCAAAAAATAAATTACTTTAAATTATTATAAGCGCTACCCACTTGACTTGGCTGGCACCGACTTCAAATAGATAAGTGGGTAGCGCTTATAATAATTTTAAGTAATTTATTTTATTATACATATATATATATATACAGACATAGGCTCAAAGTAGGAACAAGTCACATCGCAACAAAAAGAGCAAAGCTTTCACGGTTTATCACTTCACCCCAAAAGGTTGCTCAGATATCAATCGAAAATCCACTTTTCAACTCGCCCAACCCTTGGTATGTATGCGTTTATTTGGAATCTCGGGGGACGTAAACTTTTTCGTTTACGTTGCGTTCCGAGTTTTCGAGCTCTAACTTTTGGAGTTTGTTGGTTTTAGGTCCTATGGAGTTTTGGAGTTTTGAGATATTGTGTAAAGTCGTGCTATGAATACAATTTAATTAACAATTGTAATGAAAAATTGTGATTAAATATAAACAGTGTTTATTTTACTTTATTACACTTAGCAACTTGTACCTTAGTAACAATGCAGCTTAAAAAGATATCATACGTATCCAAAAGTGGAAGATGAAAACTTATCTGAACTCCTAAAAAGTCAGCATATGGGCCTGTTGGTGATACATTCCTGGATTTAGACCTGTTTTCGGCATACTTAAGAATTTTGTTTTTACTGAACCAGTTACATCCTGTCTTTTTATTTAACCCTCCCAAAATTTGATGAATATCCTCAAACCCTCAAATCCACCTTAGAGCTGCACTCAAGAATTCTACTATTTTAGAGGTGGAAAACTAGACCTTAAAAAATCCAAAAACAGTCCTTCAAAGTGTTTATGTATAAAACATCTTCAGAACATGTTGAGCGCTCCAGAATTGTAGGTGGTCTTTTTACTATCTTTTTTAAAGCGTGCAGATAAACATGACCATTATTTTCAGTAAAGTAGCAGTCTAACGTGGAATCCTGCTTGACTTAAATTGGAACAGATCAGTGATATTATGAAACGCTAGAGAACAGAATTTAGTACAATCCACTAACGCAACTATCTTTACCCGTCTTCCACCCAGGTCATCTCAATGTTTTGTAAAGTTATTTTGTTATGTAAAGCCCTTAAATAATTAATAATCCTGAATACTACTGAATAATCACTCAAACCAGAGATGAAAGCGCTCGTAGACGTCACTAATGATCGCCAAAAGCGTCACAGCTCTACAAGATAAGCTTCAACGCTCGACATTATTACATTGCTGAAATGTTTATATTATTTTGACAACATTGGTTGAAGTTAGAAACTGCAGTTTTTTTTCTTTTTTTTTTTTACTTATGGGCTAGCGTTTTTGACCACTATCTCACCTGTTGGTAAGTGATGATGCGGTCGAAGATGGTAAGCACGCTAGGCCTTGAATGGTAACTGGCTCTCAAGGATGGCTGCAGGAACACATTAGATGTTTGGTTACAGATTTTCTAACTTGAGGGTGGTAGCTGGCCAGGCGGACACTAGATAGTGTCCTACCACCATGCGGGGGTTGTTGGTTTTTTAACGATGTTTTTACTTCACATAAATTTTTCGATAGAAAATCCATTGGTGCACGGTGGTTTGAACTCGGTACCACGGCATCAAAGCCGACCGCTCTCCCGATTACGCCACCGGGCCCTCGTTGTAGACAATATTATTTTTGACTGACCTCAATATGTGGGAGATTCTCAATTCGGCTGTTTTCAGGGTTCGGACCTTACCGTCCGTCTGTCAAGACCCTTTCTTTATCTACAGAATGCGTAGAGATATCAAGTTGAAACTTATAGATAGATAGATAGATAACTCTTTTTTGAGCACCACTTACAGAAAGGATACAACTTAAAATTAACAAATTATTTCTAATTATGTGTCAATGGGCGGTCTTATCGCTCATAGCGATCTCTTCCAGACAACCGTGTACTGAATGGATTGAATATAATGGAGGGCGATGGTATCCTAATTACATAAGCAAAATTCTACTTACTATAGATATATTTATATACCTACATACTATTACATAATATACTATACCAACAGACATACATACATATTCATCATATATATAATATATTATAAACCTACTAACAATAATAACAATTAGTTGATAGAGATAAATAGTTAAATTAAGAGGAGAGTTAGTAAGCTTTTACACGACGTTTAAAAATATCAATTGTTGGAGAAAGTCTAATTTCTACTGGCAAGGAATTCCATAGTACGACAGCTTCAACGTTAAAAGAACCTTGATAGAACGAAGACTTGTGAATAGGAAAATAAAATATTAATTATTTATGCTAAATACTTGGGTCTACGGTTTCTTTCTGTTCTGTTTTCTGTGAAAAAATCTGCAAGTCAAAAGATATGACCGTTTATGTCACATATTTTCGCATATTTTGCGATATTACAGGCAAATCCATACCTATACGGTACTTCCCGTTGACTTTAAATCACGAAATTTGGCAAGAAGCAAGGTCTTGCACTACTTATATAGGAATACATCTGAAAACCGTTCATATGTAGTTTAAAAACAAATAAAACTAAATTTACTATTACAAACTTATAATTTGCACTTGGTGCAGTACAATATCTATGGATCTAACTGCAAAATTAAATTTGTCCTTTAACCTAGTTAGAGAAGTTGGCCTCGGTGGGTGAGTCTAACTCGACTAGGCTGTTCTTTTTGTGTGTTGCCTCAGAACTCCGTCATTTATTGAGAACCTCCACCTTTTTAAAATTTCAGCTTTCTTATTTATGTTGTTATTAGACTAAACTTTTAAAGGTTATACATTTTGTCTTAACTTGCTCACGTTAGCCTTGACAAAGTCACTACGACTAAATCCAATCAAAGATTTAATAATCACTTCGATAATAAACAGACTATGTTTTGATGGTTAGTTTCTTGATAGTAATGGTCGAAGTTTACTGGGAATGAAATGTTTGGTTTGAACGGGAAGTGGTTTCAACTTAAATAAATACGATCCTCTAAAGATCATACATTTTAGCATTATCATGAAACCCAAACGGGCAGAATACACTTAATGCAAAAGTTTGTGGGTGAGTAGCTTAGTATATTTTGTTTTTATTTACGCAACGAAATCGTATAGAATCACAGAATACTTAATAGTACTACGTAATTGAATGAGGAATCAAGCGGAAAAATGTTATTGGACAAAAGTACACATAATTAGATTTATTGGACCGTAAAAAAGTAAGTAAGTAACACTTATAAAAAAACGTGTGTGTACTTATGTACACGCGTTAGAAGTTATACTTTTGTGGCGTATGGAAAAAAAATAACTAAAATGTAGTAGTGATTAACGATAAATATTAAAATTAATCAAAAAGATTTTATTTAAATAAAAAAGGTTTTATTAACGTAAATATATGACGTTAAATATGACGTTCTTACGAAATGACATATAGAACTTCAACATAGTCATGCCACCTAGAACTAACTTCACGGTGTTACATTTAGGTGTCAGTGTGCGCGCGCATCGTAAAACTTCACTCTCATCATTTTTCTCTGTCGCGGCAAAAGAAGTATAACTTCAAAAACATTGGTTTACCTTTGCCCAGCGTTGAAATCAAATCACCTTAGTAATGCAAAAATATAAAAATTTGGCTTATAATAATGGTATTAGTACATTAGAAGATCTTATTCTTTGAAGTTGTTTCTACCAGGCAACTACAAAATTTTAGTAGAATCTTCAAATTTCAAGTGAATAGGTATCTTCTAAGCAAACGTGCTACTTCTCGGCCCACATCGTCATTTAACATCAGGTGAGATAATGGTCAATCGCCAATTAGACATAAAAAAAAACGTGTGTGTACTTATGTACACGCGATAGAAGTTATACTTCTGTGGCGTATGGAAAAACAATAACTAAAATGCAGTAGTGATTATCGATAAATATCAAAATTAATCAAAAAGATTTTATTTAAATAAAAATTTTTTTATTAATGCAAAAATATGACGTTAAATATGATGTTCTTACGAAATGACATTTACAACTTGAACATAGTCGCCACCTAGAACTAACTACACGGTGTGCGCGCGCATCGTACCACCTAGAACTAACTTCACGGTGTTAAATTTAGGTGTCGGTGTGCGCGCGCATCGTAAAAATTTATCTATCGCGCCAAAAGAAGTATAGCTTCAAAAAAGTGAAATCTGTATATGTATGAGGATTTATTTATGTCTTAAATGTATATAAAAAACCGCACATCATCTGCTTGCCGAAAACCACCATATGCAAACGCTCTCAAACATCCATATTCGATTCATATGCTCTCCCAGAGATGGTAGAATATGTCATAAACGTTTTTAGGTCAGAGGCGTCGATAGGTTTTGATATGATATCGTATTAGAAGACGTGAGGCTTCGAAAATTGAGCCTTTGGGATGAGACGCAATTTACGCTTGTGGTTTGATATCGATATCAAAGATGTTGATACGATTATAGATGGGTCGTCGTAAATTACTACGCAAAGTTAATTTTGTTCAGTTTCGTGAAGACACAATAATCATAATATGAAATATAGTAAAAATTGAATTTACAACAACAAGTCAGTACAGTTTATTTTTAAACCGACTTTAGAGGTTCTCAATTTGCCAGTATGTTTTTGTTTTTGTAGTAAAAACTTCTTTGGCGGCGTTGTGAACTTTTTGGGATGGGTTAAAATGTTAAACTCGCGTCAGGACCTCGCGTCAGGACACGTGACCTGATCGAAAATTCGTAAGACAGAGGGAGAGTAGAAACTTTTTTTGGGATGGGTAAAACATGTTGAACTCGCGTCAGCACACGTGACCTGATCGAAAATTCGTAAGACGGAGGGAGTGTAGACCAAATGCACAACGTTAATGTTCAAGTTTTCACTTCTGCCGGCACTCTCGGAGTGCGATATGATCAAATTTTATTTTTTGCTTGTTTTAGATTGTAATTTTATAGAGATCTAATTGATATCTCCAGAGATAAGGAGATAAACACCTCAGACATTTTACTGAAAAAGACTAGCGCAGCATTTGGCCTAAGTTTTCTAAACGATCCTAAATTATGCATCCTAACATTAATCAAGGGTTTTTCCGACCCGAAATATAAAGCCCTTATCCCTTCAAATCCAACATCACTACATATTTATATCTAATATATAAAATTCACGTGTCACAGTTTTAGTTGCCATTATCCTCCGAAACGGCTTGACCGATTTTGATGAAATTTTTTGTGCCTATCCGGTATCTATGAGAATCGGCCAACATCTATTTTTCATCCCCCTAAATGTTAGGGGTAGTCCACCACAAATTTTTTTATTTTATTTTTTGGACAAAATTTTTAATTTCTATTTTTTTATGATACAACAAACAAAAATACATACAATCCTCAATTTTCACCCTTCTACAATCAACCCTTATTTTTTAATAGCCATTTTAGTAATTTAATCATTTTTACTCCATACAAACTTACAATAAGTAAGCTATTTTTTGTCTACACTAGAAATTACTACGAAATTATTTATATGGCAAAACAACGTTTGCCGGGTCAGCTAGTATATTATATATTTATATTTGATAAAATAAATGTATTTCTCGAAAATTATTTACACTAAAATACCTTAAAGGAAAGGCTGCTATCTGTTTCTGACGTCATCACCTTTCTCCACCCTTAAAACATTCAAATGGTTAAATATGAATACGCCATCAACAGACTGGGAGCCTGTTAATATTCTAACATGATTTTTTTAACTTCAGCCGTAACTTTGGAGTTTGGAAGTTACGAACGCAGAAGGTTTTGGAAAAAGGTTCTGCTCAAATTCTGTTGGTGAATTTTGGGATGGAGTTAGAGTTTTTTTTATATCATATCATAGCGTTTACCACTATCTCACCAGTTGTTAGTTGTTGTTGTTATATGTTTGTTATTTTAATTATTTTAAATTTAAAATTAATATAGCTAGAAATGTTATGTCATTATAATTTTTTTATATTACATAGAGCTATACACTCGAATGAGTAAATTGTGCCGGGTCTGTTTGCATATAGAAAATAAGATCTCATGTACCCACAATTCATAGAAATAAATTGTTTCAATGGTTTACAGCTGAAAGATACCGTGCACCCGAGTACTTGATTTAAGTTTCTACTTGATACCATCACGCGTTCCTGAGACAAAAGAGTCTTGACAGACAGACTGACAGACAACAAAGTGACCCGATAAGTTTTCTTTTTTTCTTTTGAGGTACGGAACCCTAAACAATATTGGTATCAATTAAAAAGGCTTAATTAGCACATTCCAAAAATATATACATTTTTTAACAATTATTTACGTAATAATAACTTAAAAATAAATTTTCTAAAATTACGACGTGACTTTTCAGATGTCGGGTTTTAGTATTTATCATAATTTTTATACTTGAGGAGGTCAGGATCAATAACTCACATAATATTTACTTTTGATGCTTCTTTTGTTTTTGTTTTTAACCGACTTCACAAAAAAGGGGGAGGTTCTCAATTTGTCTCTATGTATTTATTATATATTTGTCTATATTATTCGACTCCAAATGATAAAATTCACCACTCTGCAAAAGATTTTTGACCAAAATATTTTCCTTAGTGAAAATCAAACTATTTTAAGAGTTTTTTTTTAAAACTACCACAAATCCTCTACCATACTAAGATAATTTGGTTTTGATTGGTTTTACACAAATAACTGGCCACGACGGCTTGTGAATTTTAGGTAGGCCATAAATTCTCGGTGCAGTTGGGTTTAAAGGACGTAATCTACTATACAGGTCTTCATTTAATGCACGCAGTAGTGTACTTAGTTTGGTAGTTACTCGAGATGTAGGGTCGTATGTAACACGTTTGTAAGTATTACCGTCACTGAGGAGCTGGTTTATCTTCTGTTTGTACTGTGCTATGTCCACGACTACTGTTGCATTCCTCTTATCTGCGGGTAAAACTAAAAGCCCTGTGTTGTTACGTAAACTACGTAGTGCAAACATTTCCGAGTTCGAGATGTTGGATTTAGGTACCTTGGATTTTCGCAATGTCAATGCTACTTCTTGGCGTAAACATTCGGCGTCATACTATAATAACGATAATATACTGTTACGTGCGGGGTGGTATTAAAATGCCAATCCGATGAGATGAACGTTTATTTCCACTGAACACTAGGTTTTACAATGTTCCACAGTAGTTGTCCAAATCGTCTTGCACAATTATCAAAAGTCCGTTAACACACACTGAGGTCGTTGGTAATCACAATCACTGATTTCACTGTTCACAACACTAGTTCACTGATAACACTTAACGATCACTTGGTCGCTATCCGCGCTTAGATAGTTACACTGTCGCTTCCAGAGAAAGACTGACTCAAGCCGCGGTTTCAACGTCTTATATAGGACGAGAATATTTCTACAGAACTTTCCAGTATTGACTCGAAACAATAGACAAAAGACGTTCAAAACAAAGCAATAACAATCACAAACAAAAGGGGCGGCTTTCCTTTGAGCATCTGACGTAAACAACTTTACCATACATGCTAATTTGATCTCTAACTACTTATGAATAAGGTTCAATCTTAACTACAAACTAGGTACATTGACTAGGGTCTGAATTCCCGGAAGGTTAACTTTTATGACGGTCGGGTCGGGTGTTTATAGCCCCTAATTAGTCTATTCTTTCCCACGGTATTTTTGTTCGAGAAGCTTGGCGAAACATCGCGACTCGACGACGCGATGTAACATTATCCCCTTCTTAGTTATGATCGTCCCGATCATCATTTGTTCCATGGTATCGTGTAAGTCGATCGATGTGTACTACCCTCGGCTTTCCTCTCTGGCCTCGTTTAATGCGGTAGGTAACGTCGATTATCTTCGTGATAATCTGGTATGGTCCTTCCCAATGAGCCTGCAGCTTCGGACTTTTTCCTTTCCTTCGTAGTGGGTTGTGCAACCAGACGAGAGTTCCTTCTTCGAAACCCATCGTATTCGCTCTACGATCGTACCGGGTCTTCATTTTTTCACCAGTTTTTAAACTATTCTCTCGAACTATCCTGTGCACTTCGTCCAGCTGACTACGAAGATCACTGACATAGTCGGTTACAGGCTTCGGAGCATCTGGCGGGGAACCAGTGATGGCGTCGATAGGAAGTCTTAGTTCGTGTCCAAAATTCACATTTGCAGGAGTCATACCAGTGCTGTCATGGGTAGCGGAACGGTATGACAACAAGAACAGAGGTATGTACTGATCCCAGTCACGTTGATGTGCGTCCACGACTTTAGCCAGGTCTCCAACGTCTGGTTAAAACTCTCAACCATTCCGTCTGACTGTGGATGAGCTGCCGTTGTCCGCGTCTTTTGGATCCCGAGGAGGGTGCACATTTCCTGAAATAGGGCAGACTCGAAGTTCCTTCCTTGATCGGAATGCAGTTCCATCGGTACACCAAATCGACAGATCACTTCTTGCACCAACTTCTTTGCAACTGTCTTTGCTTCCTGGTTTGGTGTCGCGAAAACTTCGGGCCATTTGCTGAAGTAATCTTGCACTACGATGATGTACTTGTTGCCTTCTTCAGTCTCGGGAAATGGCCCGGCAACATCCACGGCAATGCGCTCCCATGGTGCCCCAACATTGTACAATTTTAGTTGTCCTTTACTTCTTGTCTTCGGTCCTTTTACTGATGCGCAAGCGGTGCACTTCCTGCACCAATCTTCTACATCCTCGCGGCTGTGTACCCAGTAGAATCGTTGACGAACGTTCACAAGAGTTTTCTTGACTCCTAGATGTCCACCAGAAACTCCATCATGAATGTGTCGTAGTAGAGATGCCACTTTACTCCGGGGAACAACTACCTGCATCGTAGTTTCTTTTCCATTGCTGTTTTCCCACTTTCGGTACAAGATTCCTTGTTCCAGAGTCAGGCTGTCCCACTGAGCCCAGTAACTTTTTGTAATTGGGCTGCAAGCTGACACGTCGCTCCACTGGGGCTTATTTCCAGACTTTATCCAATCCAGTACAGGTCGTAAATCACTGTCCTCCGATTGTGCTTGTCTCATATTGTCGCCGTTCCATTCGTCATCTGTTCTGTCCATCCTGATGACTCTGACTTCTTCTTGAGACTCGTGCTTCTCGCAGTGTTTACAGTCATCTGCACAAGGTCTTCTTGACAGGGCATCGGCGTTGCTATGACCCTTTCCGCTGCGTTGTTCTGTCACGAAGTAGAACTCTTCCACTTGGGTTTCGGCATCTCTGACTCGTTTCTTTGTTTTCAGACAATCAATCTGAATATGCCCTTTCTCACCACACCTGTAACATGTCGGTGCATACCGGGGCTTCCTGGATTCAGTCACCAACTCTCGAGCCATATGCGGTCTAATGTATCTTCGCACTGCTTTCATTTCTACTTGGTTCTGGATATCTGTGACCAGTTTCTTCGTTTTCGGGCAATCAACCCGAATATGCCCTTTTTCTCCACACCCGTAGCATGTCGGTCCATAACGGGGCTTCCTGGGTTCAGTAACCAGCTCCCGAACTCTGTATGGTTTGCTGTCCCGTCGCACTGCTTCCACTTCTAAAGCATGAGCCAGAGCGCTCTTGAGTGTCTGATGATGACCCAACCGTACCGCAGCGCGTACCTCATCATCCCTGATTCCATCCACAAAGCTCTGTAGAGATGTCACTTCAATGGCTGATGGCGACGACACGTAGGCTCGTCGGACCAACCCCTCGATTTCATCTGCCCACTGTTGCAATGTCTCTGTGAGCTTCTGGGTGCGCTCACGTAGTTGTGCCCTGTACGCATGCTCCATGTGCTTGTCTCCATAGCGCGTTTCGAGGGCTTCCAGCAGGGTCTTCAGAGTCCTTTCCTCTTCAGGTATGCGTTCCAGGATAAGCTGAGCGTCTCCTTTCAGCGCTAATGTGAGCGCTGTATTTGTGTGCTCATCTGTCCAGCCGCAACTTTTGGACAGCGTTGTGAATTGGAATTTGTAGGCTGCCCACGAAGATGTTCCGTCGAAGTGCGGCAAATTTAGCTTGAAGGGCGAGGTCATAGTGGGACCCTGGCAGCTATGTCCAATTCCTCGTAACTTCAGTTTCTGAAATTCGTTGGCCAAGTCATTCACGGTCTGCTCATGTATGTCAAGCCGCCCTTCTACTTCCTTGATACTGGTTTCCACCATTTTGATCTTCTCTCCCATGCCGGCAAGCCCGCTCTGCAACTGACGTCCAATTGTCTCTTCTAGATTGCGGCTAGCTTCTTCCTGTTCCTTGCGTGCTTCTTGTTGGGCCATCTGTACAGCCTGTAGTGCAGCCTGTTGATCCTGGCGAGCTTCTTGTTGTGCTGCCTGTACTGCCTGTAGTGCGGCCTGTTGTTCCTCACGTACAGCTTGTAGTGCAGCCTTTTGTTCCTGGCGTGCAGCTTCTTGTCCAGCTAGGAGAGCGGCTAGCATGGCCTCCAGGCCTCCATCCATAGTTAGACTCACCGGCGGTGCTGTAGGTGGCGCTGCCATGGTGGGTGCCATCGGTGTTGCTGCTGGCTCTTCCAATGTGGATGTTCCTGCTCCCGATGCTTCGAGCTCCTTCTGCCGGGTTGCATCCATCTCCGCCAGGCGCCTGGTGCGTGGAGTACGCGTATCTTCCCTCGGAGTGATTGGCATTCCGCTTCTGACACCAATTGTTACGTGCGGGGTGGTATTAAAATGCCAATCCGATGAGATGAACGTTTATTTCCACTGAACACTAGGTTTTACAATGTTCCACAGTAGTTGTCCAAATCGTCTTGCACAATTATCAAAAGTCCGTTAACACACACTGAGGTCGTTGGTAATCACAATCACTGATTTCACTGTTCACAACACTAGTTCACTGATAACACTTAACGATCACTTGGTCGCTATCCGCGCTTAGATAGTTACACTGTCGCTTCCAGAGAAAGACTGACTCAAGCCGCGGTTTCAACGTCTTATATAGGACGAGAATATTTCTACAGAACTTTCCAGTATTGACTCGAAACAATAGACAAAAGACGTTCTAAACAAAGCAATAACAATCACAAACAAAAGGGGCGGCTTTCCTTTGAGCATCTGACGTAAACAACTTTACCATACATGCTAATTTGATCTCTAACTACTTATGAATAAGGTTCAATCTTAACTACAAACTAGGTACATTGACTAGGGTCTGAATTCCCGGAAGGTTAACTTTTATGACGGTCGGGTCGGGTGTTTATAGCCCCTAATTAGTCTATTCTTTCCCACGGTATTTTTGTTCGAGAAGCTTGGCGAAACATCGCGACTCGACGACGCGATGTAACAATACTATAATCACCATAATCTACACATAATAACTCATTAAATTGATTTATGTTAATAGTAATTTGTAACACGGACATGAAATTGACAGACAGTATGTAATCACTTAGTAATTTGGGAAGGGTGTTGAAGCTTTAATAATAACAATTTGTCAAAGTGTCAGCCGTAAGCGTCTTCATCATATCAAGGTGTGTTAGTTTAGTGTGATGCCAATGTAACGCCGTAATGATGAGCCGGTAAAGGCCACACCGGACCACCGCGATCTGCGGTGATGATCGCGCGTTCAATCGCTGTTTGATCGCGTTTGTTTTGGAACATTCGGTACAAATACTTCTGTAGTAACTGATCGCTACCGCAGATAACTGCGGTGTGGCCGCACCTTTAGTACTTGTAGTATAAATATCTAATGAGCTAGACTGTGGAATTACACTTACAGCTTTAGCCTTGATACATTATTTATCATCATTATCAATCTTTATCTATCCACTGTTGGACATAGGTCTCTTCTTTATTTATTTTTTTGGTATATACCCATGTGAATATGAACCCAGGAGCTGTGTGCGGGCTGCAGGCGGAACACCGTCAGATTATGTCGGCAATTTTTTTCCTTAATGAAGGTAAGGTACTTTTTTAAATATCTAAAGTTAGAAGTTTCAAATACAATTTCACGTAAATCTTAAACACAATAGGCAGCCTAAATGTTTTGTGTTTCACACACGGCGCATCGTTAGTGTATATTAACGCGGGTAATGCATTCCTGACGAGTCAGCGTATGCCCGCCTTGTGCCAAATCGTGCTACAAAAATGCTGTGATATCGCTCTCAGCGCTTTTAGCTTGGAAATGAGTGTATAGAATTGGCAGTTTCCGTGCGCTCGGGGGTAATTAACATGCATGTTTTTGTTTTTGTTTTTGAGATAGAATGCTTGAGTACTTAGGAAAGTAATAAACTTAAATATGAACGCATAACATTGTGGTATACAGTATGCATTACATAGACATCGCTTTATGGTGGACATTCTATCTACCCGCACAAAACATTTCGCTTCATCATTGTTAGTTTTATACTCTGTATAATTTATCAAAATATAGATAATAAGAGCCTAGTGGCGCCACCTACTGTAAACTTCTCAAAGAATAAAAATGGCAGTCTGTTGCGAACCGATAACGTTGTCTTATTAGGTTATGGGCTTTTTCCATATTTTATCAGTTATTTAGTGTAAAATAGATAAATTGAAAACGTTTTTTCGCGGAAACATGACTACAAACTATATTGCCAGTGTGCCAAAACTAAAAGGCAGGGAGAATTATGATGAGTGGTGCTTCGCGGCGGAAAACTTGTTGGTACTTGAAGGTATGGACAAGTACCTCAAACCAACAGCAGATTTTGAAATAAAGCCAGTGGACGACGCCAAAACGAAGGCAAAGTTAATATTAACGATAGATCCAGCTTTGTACGTGCATATTAAGAATACCAAGAGCTCTGCAGAATTATGGAATAAGCTAAAAACCATGTTTGATGATTCTGGTTTCTCAAGAAAAATAACCTTACTTCGACATTTGATATCTATAAGACTTGAAAATTGTGACTCGATGGCTACCTATGTCACACAAATGGTCGAAACAGCTCAACGGTTAAACGGCACGGGTTTTACAATAACAGATGAGTGGGTCGGCTCATTACTATTAGCAGGTTTGTCTGATCGCTATTCGCCCATGATAATGGCAATTGAACATTCGGGTATTTCGATAACTGCGGATGTCATCAAGTCAAAATTGCTCGACATGGAAGTTACCAGTGATTTTGAGGCACGTGGCGCAGCATTCGCAGCGAAAAATAAATATTCCTCTGGAAAGAAATATGGCGGTCCGTCATCGGCGTCATCGTCAACGTCGAACAAAAAGACAGTGACTAATAACACAGCAACAAAATCTATCACATGCTATAAGTGCAAAGAGGAAGGACATTATCGAAATCAGTGCCCATTGATAAAAAAAAATGCAAGTAACTGCGTATTTAATGTTGTTTTTCTGAATGGAAAGTTTAACAAGAATGAATGGTATGTGGACTCCGGTGCAAGTGCACATATGACTGCGAATCAGTTTCAGCAAATTGTTGGTTTTAGGTCCTATGGAGTTTTGGAGTTTTGAGATATTGTGTAAAGTCGTGCTATGAATACAATTTAATTAACAATTGTAATGAAAAATTGTGATTAAATATAAACAGTGTTTATTTTACTTTATTACACTTAGCAACTTGGACCTTAGTAACAATGCAGCTTAAAAAGATATCATACGTATCCAAAAGTGGAAGATGAAAACTTATCTGAACTCCTAAAAAGTCAGCATATGGGCTTGTTGGTGATACATTCCTGGATTTAGACCTGTTTTCGGCATACTTAAGAATTTTGTTTTTACTGAACCAGTTACATCCTGTCTTTTTATTTAACCCTCCCAAAATTTGATGAATATCCTCAAACCCTCAAATCCACCTTAGAGCTGCACTCAAGAATTCTACTTACTTAGAGGTGGAAAACTAGACCTTAAAAAATCCAAAAACAGTCCTTCAAAGTGTTTATGTATAAAACATCTTCAGAACATATTGAGCGCTCCAGAATTGTAGGTGGTCTTTTTACTATCTTTTTTAAAGCGTGCAGATAAACATGACCATTATTTTCAGTAAAGTAGCAGTCTAACGTGGAATCCTGCTTGACTTAAATTGGAACAGATCAGTGATATTATGAAACGCTAGAGAACAGAATTTAGTACAATCCACTAACGCAACTATCTTTACCCGTCTTCCACCCAGGTCATCTCAATGTTATGTAAAGTTATTTTGTTATGTAAAGCCCTTAAATAATTAATAATCCTGAATACTACTGAATAATCACTCAAACCAGAGATGAAAGCGCTCGTAGACGTCACTAATGATCGCCAAAAGCGTCACAGCTCCACAAGATAAGCTTCAACGCTCGACATTATTACATTGCTGAAATGTTTATATTATTTTGACAACATTGGTTGAAGTTAGAAACTGCAGTTTTTTTTCTTTTTTTTTTTTACTTATGGGCTAGCGTTTTTGACCACTATCTCACCTGTTGGTAAGTGATGATGCGGTCAAAGATGGTAAGCACGCTAGGCCTTGAATGGTAACTGGCTCTCAAGGATGGCTGCAGGAACACTTTAGATGTTTGGTTACAGATTTTCTAACTTGAGGGTGGTAGCTGGCCAGGCGGACACTAGATAGTGTCCTACCACCATGCGGGGGTTGTTGGTTTCTTAACGATGTTTTTACTTCACATAAATTTTTCGATAGAAAATCCATTGGTGCACGGTGGTTTGAACTCGGTACCACGGCATCAAAGCCGACCGCTCTCCCGATTACGCCACCGGGCCCTCGTTGTAGACAATATTATTTTTGACTGACCTCAATATGTGGGAGATTCTCAATTCGGCTGTTTTCAGGGTTCGGACCTTACCGTCCGTCTGTCAAGACCCTTTCTTTATCTACAGAATGCGTAGAGATATCAAGTTGAAACTTATAGATAGATAGATAGATAACTATTTATTGAGCACCACTTACAGAAAGGATACAACTTAAAATTAAAAAAATATTTCTAATGATGTGTCAATGGGCGGTCTTATCGCTCATAGCGATCTCTTCCAGACAACCGTGTACTGAATGGATTGAATATAATGGAGGGCGATGGTATCCTAATTACATAAGCAAAATTCTACTTACTATAGATATATTGATATACCTACATACTATTACATAATATACTATACCAACAGACATACATACATATCCAACATATATATAATATATTATAAACCTACTAACAATAATAACAATTAGTTGATAGAGATAAATAGTTAAATTAAGAGGAGAGTTAGTAAGCTTTTACACGACGTTTAAAAATATCAATTGTTGGAGAAAGTCTAATTTCTACTGGCAAGGAATTCCATAGTACGACAGCTTCAACGTCAAAAGAACCTTGATAGAACGAAGACTTGTGAATAGGAAAATAAAATATTAATTATTTATGCTAAATACTTGGGTCTACGGTCTCTTTCTGTTCTGTTTTCTGTGAAAAAATCTGCAAGTCAAAAGATATGACCGTTTATGTCGCATATTTTCGCATATTTTGCGATATTACAGGCAAATCCATACCTATACGGTACTTCCCGTTGACTTTAAATCACGAAATTTGGCAAGAAGCAAGGTCTTGCACTACTTATATAGGAATACATCTGAAAACCGTTCATATGTAGTTTAAAAGCAAATAAAACTAAATTTACTATTACAAACTTATAATTTGCACTTGGTGCAGTACAATATCTATGGATCTAACTGCAAAATTAAATTTGTCCTTTAACCTAGTTAGAGAAGTTGGCCTCGGTGGGTGAGTCTAACTCGACTAGGCTGTTCTTTTTGTGTGTTGCCTCAGAACTCCGTCATTTATTGAGAACCTCCACCTTTTTAAAATTTCAGCTTTCTTATTTATGTTGTTATTAGACTGAACTTTTAAAGGTTATAAATTTTGTCTTAACTTGCTCACGTTAGCCTTGACAAAGTCACTACGACTAAATCCAATCAAAGATTTAATAATCACTTCGATAATAAACCGACTATGTTTTGATGGTTAGTTTCTCGATAGTAATGGTCGAAGTTTACTGGGAATGATATGTTTGGTTTGAACGGGAAGTGGTTTCAACTTAAATAAATACGATCCTCTAAAGATCGTACATTTTAGCATTATCATGAAACCCAAACGGGCAGAATACACTTAATGCAAAAGTTTGTGGGTGAGTAGCTTAGTATATTTTGTTTTTATTTACGCAACGAAATCGTATAGAATCACAGAATACTTAATAGTACTACGTAATTGAATGAGGAATCTAGCGGAAAAATATTATTGGACAAAAGTACACATAACTAGATTTATTGGACAGTAAAAAAGTAAGTAAGTAACACTTATAAAAAAACGTGTGTGTACTTATGTACACGCGTTAGAAGTTATACTTTTGTGGCGTATGGAAAAAAAATAACTAAAATGTAGTAGTGATAAATAAAAAAGGTTTTATTAACGTAAAAATATGACGTTAAATATGACGTTCTTACGAAATGACATATACAACTTGAACATAGTCATGCCACCTAGAACTAACTTCACGGTGTAGAATTTAGGTGGCGGTGTGCGCGCGCATCGTACCACCTAGAACTAACTTCACGATGTTAAATTTAGGTATCAGTGTGCGCGCACATCGTAAAACTTCACTCTCATCATTTTTCTCTGTCGCGGCAAAAAGAGTATAACTTCAAAAACATTGGTTTACCTTTGCCCAGCGTTGAAATCAAATCACCTTAGTAATGCAAAAATATAAAAATTTGGCTTATAATGATGGTATTAGTACATTAGAAGATCTTATTCTTTGAAGTGGTTTCTACCAGGCAACTACAAAATTTTAGAAGAATCTTCAAATTTCAAGTGAATAGGTATCTTCTAAGCAAACGTGCTACATCTCGGCCCACATCGTCATTTAACATCAGGTGAGATAATGGTCAATCGCCAATTAGACATAAAAAAAAACGTGTGTGTACTTATGTACACGCGATAGAAGTTATACTTCTGTGGCGTATGGAAAAACAATAACTAAAATGCAGTAGTGATTATCGATAAATATTAAAATTAATCAAAAAGATTTTATTCTAACAAAAAAGGTTTTATTAACGTAAAAATATGACGTTAAATATGACGTTCTTACGAAATGACATATACAACTTGAACATAGTCACCACCTAGAACTAACTTCACGGTGTAGAATTTAGGTGTCGGTGTGCGCGCGCATTGTACCACCTAGAACTAACTTCACGGTGTTAAATTTAGGTGTCGGTGTGCGCACGCATCGTAAAAATTCACTCTCATAATTTTTATCTATCGCGCCAAAAGAAGTATAGCTTCAAAAAAGTGAAATCTGTATATGAATGAGGATTTATTTATGTCTTAAATGTATATAAAAACCGCACATCATCTGCTTGCCGAAAACCACCATATGCAAACGCTCTCAAACATCCATATTCGATTCATATGCTCTCCCAGAGATGGTAGAATATGTCATAAACGTTTTTAGGTCAGAGGCGTCGATAGGTTTTGATATGATATCGTATTAGAAGACGTGAGGCTTCGAAAATTGAGCCTTTGGGATGAGACTCAATTTACGCTTGTGGTTTGATATCGATATCAAAGATGTTGATACGATTATAGATGGGTCGTCGTAAATTACTACGCAAAGTTAATTTTGTTCAGTTTCGTGAAGACACAATAATCATAATATGAAATATAGTAAAAATTGAATTTACAACAACAAGTCAGTACAGTTTATTTTTAAACCGACTTTAGAGGTTCTCAATTTGCCAGTATGTTTTTGTTTTTGTAGTAAAAACTTCTTTGGCGGCGTTGTGAACTTTTTGGGATGGGTTAAAATGTTAAACTCGCGTCAGGACCTCGCGTCAGGACACGTGACCTGATCGAAAATTCGTAAGACGGAGGGAGACTAGAAACTTTTATTGGGATGGGTAAAATATGTTGAACTCGCGTCAGCACACGTGACCTGATCAAAAATTCGTAAGACGGAGGGAGTGTAGACCAAATGCACAACGTTAATGTTCAAGTTTTCACTTCTGCCGGCACTCTCGGAGTGCGACCCGTTGTTTTTTTTTTGTTTTCTCGGAAATCATCAATTATGATCAAATTTGATTTTTTGCTTGTTTTAGATTGTAATTTTATAGAGATCTAATTGATATCTCCAGAGATAAGGAGATAAACACCTCAGACATTTTACTGAAAAAGACTAGCGCAGCATTTGGCCTAAGTTTTCTAAACGATCCTAAATTATGCATCCTAACATTAATCAAGGGTTTTTCCGACCCGAAATATAAAGCCCTTATCCCTTCAAATCCAACATCACTACATATTTATATCTAATATATAAAATTCTCGTGTCACAGTTTTCGTTGCCATACTCCTCCGAAACGGCTTGACCGATTTTGATGAAATTTTTTGTGCTTATCCGGTATCTATGAGAATTGGCCAACATCTATTTTTCATCCCCCTAAATGTTAAGGGTAGTCCACCCCTAAATTTTTTTATTTATTTTTTAGACAAAATTTTTAATTTCTATTTTTTTATGATACAACATACAAAAATACATACAATCCTCAATTTTCACCCTTCTACAATCAACCCTTATTTTTTAATAGCCATTTTAGTAATTTAATCATTTTTCCTCCATACAAACTTACAATAAGTAAGCTATTTTTTGTCTACACTAGAAATTACTACGAAATTATTTATATGGCAAAACAACGTTTGCCGGGTCAGCTAGTATATTATATATTTATATTTGATAAAATAAATGTATTTCTCGAAAATTATTTACACTAAAAGACCTTAAAGGAAAGGCTGCTATCTGTTTCTGACGTCATCACCTTTCTCCACCCTTAAAACATTCAAATGGTTAAATATGAATACGCCATCAACAGACTGGGAGCCTGTTAATATTCTAACATGATTTTTTTAACTTCAGCCGTAACTTAGGAGTTTGGAAGTTACGAACGCAGAAGGTTTTGGAAAAAGGTTCTGCTCAAATTCTGTTGGTGAATTTTGGGATGGAGTTAGAGTTTTTTTTATATCATATCATAGCGTTTACCACTATCTCACCAGTTGTTAGTTGTTGTTGTTATATGTTTGTTATTTTAATTATTTTAAATTTAAAATTAATATAGCTAGAAATTTTATGTCATTATAATTTTTTTATATTACATAGAGCTATACACTCGAATGAGTAAATTGTGCCGGGTCTGTTTGCATATAGAAAATAAGATCTCATGTACCCACAATTCATAGAAATAAATTGTTTCAATGGTTTCAATGGTTTACAGCTGAAAGATACCGTGCACCCGAGTACTTGATTTAAGTTTCTACTTGATACCATCACGCGTTCCTGAGACAAAAGAGTCTTGACAGACAGACAGACAGACAGACAACAAAGTGACCTGATAAGTTTTCTTTTTTTCTTTTGAGGTACGGAACCCTAAACAATATTGGTATCAATTAAAAAGGCTTTATTAGCACATTTCAAAAATATATACATTTTTTAACAATTGTTTACGTAATAATAACTTAAAAATAAATTTTCTAAAATTAGGACGTGACTTTTCAGAAGTCGGGTTTTATTATAGTATATATATAGTATTAGTATTTATCATAATTTTTATACTTGAGGAGGTCAGGATCAATAACTCACATAATATTTACTTTTGATGCTTCTTTTGTTTTTGTTTTTAACCGACTTCACAAAAAAGGGGGAGGTTCTCAATTTGTCTCTCTATGTATTTATTATATATTTGGCTATATTATTCGACTCCAAATGATAAAATTCACCACTCTGCAAAAGATTTTTGACCAAAATATTTTCCTTAGTGAAAATCAAACTATTTTAAGAGTTTTTTTTAAAACTACCACAAATCCTCTACCATACTAAGATTAGTAATTTGGTTTTGATTGGTTTTACACAAATAACCGGCCACGACGGCTTGTGAATTTTAGGTAGGCCATAAATTCTCGGTGCAGTTGGGTTTAAAGGACGTAATCTACTATACAGGTCTTCATTTAATGCACGCAGTAGTGTACTCAGTTTGGTAGTTACTCGAGGTGTAGGGTCGTATGTAACACGTTTGTAAGTATTACCGTCACTGAGGAGCTGGTTTATCTTCTGTTTTTACTGTGCTATGTCCACGACTACTGTTGCATTCCTCTTATCTGCGGGTAAAACTAAAAGCTCTGTGTTGTTACGTAAACTACGTAGTGCAAACATTTCCGAGTTCGAGATGTTGGATTTAGGTACCTTGGATTTTCGCAATGTCAATGCTACTTCTTGGCGTAAACATTCAGCGTGATACTATAATAACGATAATATACTATAATCACCATAATCTACACATAATAACTCATTAAATTGATTTATGTTAATAGTAATTTGTAACACGGACATGAAATTGACAGACAGTATGTAATCACTTAGTAATTTGGGAAGGGTGTTGAAGCTTTAATAATAACAATTTGTCAAAGTGTCAGCCGTAAGCGTCTTCATCATATCAAGTTGTGTTAGTTTAGTGTGATGCCAATGTAACGCCGTAATGATGAGCCGGTAAAGGCCACACCGGACCGCCGCGATCTGCGGTGACGATCGTGCGTTAAATCGCTGTTTGATCGCGTTTGTTTTGGAACATTCGGTACAAATACTTCTGTAGTAACTGATCGCTACCGCAGATAACTGCGGTGTGGCCGCACCTTTAGTACTTGTAGTATAAATATCTAATGAGCTAGACTGTGGAATTACACTTACAGCTTTAGCCTTGATACATTATTTATCATCATTATCAATCTTTATCTATCCACTGTTGGACATAGGTCTCTTCTTTTTTTTTTTTTTTGTATATACCCATGTGAATATGAACCCAGGAGCTGTGTGCGAGCTGCGGGCGGAACACCGTCAGATTATGACGGCAATTTTTTTCCTTAATGAAGGTAAGGTACTTTTTTAAATATCTAAAGTTAGAAGTTTCAAATACAATTTCACGTAAATCTTAAACACAATAGGCAGCCTAAATGTTTTGTGTTTCACACACGGCGCATCGTTAGTGTATATTAACGCGGGTAATGCATTCCTGACGAGTCAGCGTATGCCCGCCTTGTGCCAAATCGTGCTACAAAAATGCTGTGATATCGCTCTCAGCGCTTTTACCTTGGAAATGAGTGTATAGAATTGGCAGTTTCCGTGCTCTCGGGGGTAATTAACATGCATGTTTTTGTTTTTGAGATAGAATGCTTAAGTACTTAGGAAAGTAATAAACTTAAATATGAACGCATAACATTGTGGTATACAGTATGCATTACATAGACATCGCTTTATGGTGGACATTCTATCTACCCGCACAAAACATTTCGCTTCATCATTTATCATAGGTACTGCAAAGGAATGGAATTCCTTGCGGGTCTGTGTTTCCCAGTAACTATAACTCGGGGGTCTTCAAATCGCGAGTGAACAGGTATCTTCTAGGTAAACGTGCTGCATCGTCGACCGCATCGTCACTTAACATCAGGTTAGATAATGATTAAACGCTTACCTATCTAATGTTAAAAAAAAACGAACCCAATATGAAAAATATTACAGCACACATTTTATAATAGTAGGTCCCCCAATACTCGCGACTTCGCTCGCCAAGAATTTTATCACTGTAAAGCTCTGTTAATCAACACTTTAGCTCGAAAATCCATCGTCATCAGACGTGTCCAGCCTCAGCGCCTTCTATTTACAAACTATAGATAAGTGCTATTGGTTAACGATAAATATAGAATTATTAAAGCAATTTGATATCTTATCTATCTATTTATTATTATTTTTTTACTATAATAAAACAGTAACTAAGCGAAAACTGTACATTGAATATTTTTTGAAATTTAAATTAGGGGAAGCATTATGAACGCTATAGATGGCGAAAATATAATTTTAAAAATTTTTGTCTGTATGTATGTCCGTTTGAAAAATCATCACGCCGAAACTACTGGACGGATTTTAATGAAACTTGAAGTGAGCATAGCTTATACTATGGAATAACTTTTAGAACATTGGTTATCCTGAAAAACATAAAAGTTTTGGTGGGACACGGGAAAAACAGGATATTTTTATGTAAATGTTATGCAATCTATTATTTAAACACTTCTCAAATGATACTTTGATCAAATGTATATGTATAACAAAGTTTTCATGACAAAAAAAAACAAAAAAAAAACAGGATACGGGAATCGTTCCTGGTTCCGTAATTATACGAGCAGATATACATTGTTATTCTTAAATTCGCCAGACTGCATATGTAAATGATTGGATCAGGTGGGACAGAGATTGCTTTAAGAAGCAAAGGCTGTAGGTTCGAATCTCAACGCGTGAGAAGTTTTGTTGAAAATGTAATGTTTTTGTAGTTATTTTGCGCTTATTCTCAATCATTCGAAAACATATTCGGATTAGGATGCTTCATTTTTAATTTTATTCTTTTTGATTACTGAGCTGTTTTGCGCGGAAACCTTTCCAATAAATCACTGATTTTTCTAATTGAAATATCAAAATTAACCGATCGGAGCATTGTGAATTGCAAAGATCCAAGTCGAAGTAAAGGCAGTTTCCGAATTTGAATTTGCTTTCGAATGATTGAGGATAACCCTGCTGATAGGCTTAGCGTTTGACTACTATCTCGCCTGGTGCTAAGCGATGATGTCATCGAAGATAGTGAATCCGCTAGGCCTAAAATGATCCTGAATACCAAGGGCTTTTTGTTGCTGGACACCCTAAGGATACGCCGGCAGATGTTCTCCTTGATGGTAAAAAGCTATTTTATGTCAACAAGTCAGGCGGAACATCGATATAATGCTCCTACTACGTGTGGCAAAAGGTGGTTTGAGTTGTGACTCGCACGAACCAGCCGTCAATCGAATAAAAGCATATCGCTAATCGATTCGCTCTCATTCTTGAGATGTTATGATGTAATGTTATTTCTATAACATTAATAAAGTAATAAATCTTTGAGAAAGATATTCGGATGATGGTGGCATACACACTCTCTTTTGTTATCTTAAGTTTAAGGAGATCAGGGCTGGAAGTCTCGACATAAATATCGATGAATTTTGAACGATAATCGTCGATAAGAAAAGAGATGCAGATAACAACTGTCTAGCTGCATCATTACACATTATTACTGCACATATTACAGGATCGTCGGGTTTCCCAGCTTCTGAATTCGTTTCAATGGCGTAGTTCTATTAGGTAGAAATGTTGTGCAGTTTTGTACCATTTTAGATTCGTCCGATCTGTCCGATCGTCATATAAAGATTAAGGGGGGGGGGGGGTCCCGTTACATGGGAACAGAAACTAAAAATTAATTAAATGTTTTAATCAAACCTTTACGTGCGGTATGTTTTTGGATAGGTCGTTTTTTTCAAAGTCATTCGTTTGAAAGCTTTACACTTCTAAAGTGGTAAAATGTGTGTGTAAAAACTGAAAAATCTAAAAAAAAAAAATATCCTGTAGATCTCAATAAAACTTTAACCGAAAATTGGTTTGAAGTCAGTTGTTTTTGAGATATAGCACATTTTCCGAACCGCAAATATAAATTTGTTTTTTAAAAACACGCTTATGTAACGGAACCCTACGAGTGCGAGTCCGACTTTCACTTAGCCAGTTAAGACTTTCTATTGTTTAAGTTCACTCTCTTTAGATAAATACCCGAGAAACTTAAAACATGCTTTAGATAAAGCAATAAATGTCGGTTAAAATTGATCTAAAAACCACGCTATAGAATGCATTTTCATCGATATTTTAGCTTCCCTGAAACTTTCAGCTGGTTAAATAATTGGAAAGATTTTGAAATTTAAGTCGTCACAATATTACACCTGGAATGACCGACAGACAAACAAGAAAGTAACTTACTATTTCGTGTTAAAAAATCATCATAACAATAATTTACAAAAAATGCGTGTGTTAACTTTTATTATGAAGATGGTCAAAAATGTATCTATGAGTACTCTCCGTACTCTAATTTAAATCGGATACATTCAAATTCATTGAATTAATTTATTTATTATTATTATATTATAATTTATATATATATATTATTAATATTGAATGATTTAACGAATTGAAATGCAAGTATTTTCGTTCCGATAAATGTGAATTGCAAAGATCTAAGTCGAAGGGGAGGTAGTTTCTGAATCCGATTTTTTTTTGAATGATTGTGAATAGCCTGGCTGAAATTGAAAGGTACCTTTTATTAAAGGTTATATACGTTTTTAATAAGCCTATCCCCGGTTGTCGAATTTATTGGAGTCGTCGTTGATTAGTTTTTCAATTCTGCTATCAATAGTTTTAAGCGTCTACTTAGCTGGATTATTTTATAACCGTCAACCATCGCTTTGATATAGATGAAACTGCTGTCCCGGGTGGAATATTGTCTAACTTTAATCAAAACGCCAAGTGGCTGACTAAACTTTAAATTCAACTAGCGGCCTGCCCCAGCTTCGCACATATTATGCCTGGGTAGAGCATATATGCTTGTATCTGTTGTAATCTTTACATAAAACCTAAACGAATTATACACATAATCCTTCCTCTTCTATCTATTGGTGAAAACCGCAAATTCTGTGGTTTGTCGCAAACTGACAGACAGACGCGGCAGGGGACTTTGTTTTATATTATGTAGTGATATAAAAGTAAAATTAAGAGTTGATGCTCAATGAGATGCCAAAAATATCAAGGCGGTTAGTTGTCGTTATAGGTATATCTTAAAATGTAAGAGATAAAACGTTGGACGAGCGCTTCTCTATGAGGCTGGATTTTTGTGCGGCTTGATACATTATAACGACGTTGTTATCTACATACCAAAGTACAATATTTGCCAAATTTTCGTTAGACAATATATTATGTAATAGTATATGCAATTAAACATTGTTTAAGTATTCTATTTAAAATACATTGTCATTAAAATTGTAGCCCTATCTACCAAACTGGGCAATGCATTACGGCCCATATATTGATGGTGAGTGTGGATTATTTAAATTAAGACATGAATTGTTACATTAAAAAAATTACAGCATAGCAGATATAACTTCTCTTGGCCTAATCATAATGTAAGGCATTGATTTGAACCTTAATGTGACGAATAAAAAGTTAAGTGTAGCCACACTAACGTTAAGGTTTTGTTAAGTTTTTGTAGGAGTCGCGAACGAAGTCGCGGGTACAGCTTGTATAGTTATAAAAGAGTACGTAGCTTTAAAAACATCGTCATGCTATCGTTGTAACCAAGCTATAAAACTTAATTCCCCCGACCGGCGATGTTTCATTTCTGCACGTACTCTGTGTTTTACATATCGGTGGGAAACCACTTCAAGGGTGTGTTCATACTAAGAGTCGATCCATATAGACATATAGGCACTTGTCCCACCGCTGACGAGAAAGTGTCTAACTATCGACTATTTTCTCGCTCGAGAAACGTACAATAGATGTACATTCCCGTGTGAATAACATCGAGATTCATAATAATATATCAATAGTTGATCGCTGACTCTCTCTCCACGAGGTTGGCGCAGCGACAAGAGGTACCAAAGATAATATTCGAAGATCGGTAGAAAGATCGAAGATGGTAAACACGCTAGGCCTAGAATAGGAACTGGCTCTCAAGGATAGCTGCCGGAACACATTAGATGTTTGGTGACAGATTTTCTAACTTGAGGGTGGTAGCTGGCCAGGCGGACACCAGATAGTGTCCTACCACCATGCGGAGGTTGTTGGTTTCTTAACGATGTTTTTCCTTCACCGGAGGGCCACTGTGAAGAGCGCACATAAATTTTTCGATAGAAAAATCCATTGGTGCACGGCGGTTTGAACTCGGTACCTCTGGCATCAAAGGCAAGCGTTCTCCCGATTGCGCCACCGGGTCCTTTCTACTGCAAGTGGTGCGAGTTATCACCCGACGCACTCGCACATTCACTTATAGCCCAGCAAGAAAACTACTGGAACCTGGAACTACACATTTGTAACACACCCGCGTCTAGCTGCTTGCCAACTCGTTTCTAGTTTCTAGCGCATTTCGCCTATCGTCAGCGGTGAAGAAAGTACCATGGTCGAAGGGAAGCGTGCACTGCATTTTATGATACATTCCTGCTATTTCTGCAACATAATGCTATCCCTCGCATTTCTTTTTAACCGACTTCAAAAAAAGGAGGAGGTTTCTCAATTCGACCGTTTTTTTTTTTATTTTTATGTTTGTTCGCGGTTAACTTCGTCGTTTATGAACCGATTTTGATTATTCTTTTTTTGTTCGAAAGGAAATATTCCAATTGTGATACCATGTTAATTTTATCGAGGTTTGATTAGTATCTCCAGAGATATTGAGATAAACATCTCAAAATTGGTACTGAAAATGAATAGCGCGGCATTGAAGTCGGTTCTTTTTTAGTTTTTAAACGATATTATTCGTTGTAGAAATGTAAGTTTGCAAAAAACATTTTAATGTTCTAGTGAGCAATCAAGTATTTGCAACCTTTATGTTGCTAAGCGCGAGCTGTTGTCTATGAAAATTAGAAGTGGAGTAGTAACTAGTATACTTATCTATGGCCTATTCTTGAAAGTAGATAGATAGATAGATAGATGAACTCTTTATTGCGACACCAAAGATACAGACACATATAACTTTTACAGCTTAAATTTAACGTGTAACAATTGCCGGTCTTATCGCTAACAGCGATCTCTTGCAGACAAACCTTTGTATGGATAGGATCGAAATAGTAGCCTAATGCAGGGTGCGCCTAATTAAATTAAAATGAAAAGAATAACAATAACATATTATACCTAAACTAACATAATCATACCTACTTACCTACAACAATAAACACAGATTACTTACATAAATTCCTAAACACGCATTCTATAAATTAAAAAAAAGTACATACGTTTTAAATAATTCTGTAATTATAACACCTAAAATATAACTTTAGGAACCTTTACTAACCTAACCTCTACTAACTAACCCTTTACTACCGGGTAGTCAGTCGACTATCCGCAGCTTTATACAGTTTGCGTATCATTATAATCTCTGGTCAACGTTCCAAGATTCATTTGATCACTGCATTTTATGCGCACAATGACCGCAGTGTAAGCCTTATGTAAACGTAGCCTAAGCCCGCAATAAGGCAAATTGTGCGTAAGGCCGTTATTACAGGTTTTATTTCGGCCGATATTCGGGGCTATAAAAAGGCAGTTGGGCATCAATCGTATACGTATCACGCCTTGCCCTTCGACACAGTATAAGGCAGCGGCAGTAAGGGTATTGAATTATTTTACTGCCACTTACTCCACATGCAAAAATGTATCGTTCGACTATTTCAGTTGATAACTGCGTTTTTGGGGAGTTTTGGCGGGAACGTGGAAAAGTGTATGTGATCTTATTGTATTTTTTCCTAAAACTTGTGTTCTTCCGCGTGTTAATGTGTAATAAATGTGGATTATTAACCATTAAGTGCCGGTGATTGTGTGCGAGTGTAGGGAAACTGCACAATGTTGTAAAACATGCTATTTGCGTTCTCGCCAAAATTCCACTGAAAATCTTTAGTAAACACCACATCTTTACTGAAGGTATGACTTAGACTAGACTTTTACTTGAAAACTGACCTGAAATGTGACTTTAACCCATCTCTATGACTAAATATAATAAAAAATTGAAGAATTTCAATACTTGACACTGACTAAATACACTAATCGTGTGGAGCCATAATAAAACTAAAAAAAAAAAAAAACTGCGTTTTTGATGTAAATTTTATGTTTATGTTTAGGCGAATTAAATTTTATTATTTGTTTTGGGCAAAGAAAATTATTGAAATAATGTTGTACTCATTGAACTAAATTATTATATATATTAGGTCAAAGCCACGGTGGAAACTTACCAATAGTCACTTCTTACCTAATTTATTTTACACACATTTCTATTCTCAATTAAAATTAGATGAGATACTGGCGCTTGTCTGTTACCTACAAAAAAGTAAATACTTTCAATGTTTGGTTTTAGGTTTGGACAGCATACTATAACCAGTTCACGGCAGCAAAGTTGACAGCCATGGCCGCTTAGATGACATGAGAAGTTTTGATACTGTTTGTTATTTGTATACACCACACATGGGTCGTTAGGCAGGCTCAGGTAACGTGGAAGTTATTATTGTTATTGCTAAGCATTACCGTAATCTGTAGGGATGAAGGAAGGGACGATTGATTGGTTTAGCCATTTAGATAGTTGAACAGATACCAGACGTGTGTAGCTCTTTACTGAAACGTCTCACTGAGCCGATGACCCGGTACACTTTGCTGGCAAAAAACGGATCATTCGGAACTGGATCTCACCGTGCGATTGATTTGAACGAACTAAACTAAACGTAATATCACATCAGTGCAGCGTTTTCGGAACACTTTGGAATATTTTGTATTTGGTCCTATATTTTTTTATATTTTTTAATTTTAACGATAACATTTAACTGTCAGTCCTAAGCCTGAAAAAGTATGAAGGGAAATCGATTATATAATTAGTATCAATAATTTTATTTCAGCTAATATAAATCGAAAAATAAACAAAATCGATTCCGCACACTACAGTTATCGTAATATCATTAGGAATTTAGTTTCAAAGGGAATACAAACACATAATTTACATTCGCGATGCCACCGCCACCAACCGATCATGGACTGACTTAGTGATCCGATGTTCCGAATGAAACGTTCCACTGAACCGGTTCATACTGATTGAGATACAGAAGATCCAATCTTAACCGAGATCCGTTTTTACCACTTCTAACAGATAACTATCCCTAGCCAGGGATTAGACGTGTGTAACTCAGGAGTGATTAACTAAAACGAGTTATATCTCCTTAAACCAAAGATTATATCCGTATATCATACATTTCACCACCATCTCTATAACTCTTTTATATCTTCAACGCAAAAACTCATTTCGCGGAGTTTGAGTAAGCGGGATGTAACCATATAACATGCGTTAAAAAGAGAGGGTAAAGGAGTTAGAGTAAGCGAGATGCATATAACTCTCTATGCGTTAAAAAGAAAGGGTAAAGGAGTTAGAGTAAGCGAGATGCATATAACTCTATGTGCGTTAAAAAGAGAGCGTCACGGAGTTAGAATAAGGGAGATGTAAACATATAACACTCTATGTGATGGAAAGGGAGCGTACCGTCACAGAGTTATTAGGGATATAGATATATAAAAGATATATATATCTTTTGTTCAAAATGATACGTATCTATCTTTCCTCTTTAAGGATATGGTTTGCACATGGCTACCAGGGATGAACTCGCCCTTTGTCAATAAAACAAACATGGTTACGAATTCAGTGATGTATATTGAACCCATTCTCTGTATTGTAAAGTAAACGCCAGAGGTACGAATACTCAAAAGAATTCGCCTATGTAAATAATATCGTTTAAAAACTAAATAAAAAAGAACCGACTTCAATGCCGCGCTATTCATTTTCAGTACCAATTTTGAGATGTTTATCTCAATATCTCTGAAGATACTTATCAGACCTCAATAAAATTACCATGGTACCACACTTGGGATATCTCCTTTCGAACAAAAAAATAATAATCAATATCGGTTCATAAACGACGAAGTGATCCGCGAACAAACATAGAAAAAATACATACGGTCGAATTGAGAAACCTCCTCCTTTTTTTGAAGTCGGTTAAAAAGACATAAAATCAACACTATTTACCGGAGAATCTTGATAGCGCGATTCAGGAAAATGCATTGAGCGACATTAGCACATCCAGTTCTTTACAGCGGTACTAATATGTCATAACGTCTACGCGAGACGTAAGAAAGGTGCAACTTTTGCATTGCGTACAATAGTTTATAGAGAGGTGCGGAGTATATATCTGATCTGATTTTCAATCGACTTTTTGACGGCCCTGTGGTGTAATGTGAGAATGGTCGGCTTTGACACCAGACGTACCTCAAGTAGTAAGTAGGTAGTTCAAGCCCCGTCGTGTACCAGTGGATTTTTCAATCGAAAAAATTATGTGCGCATTTTATAACTTTTGTGTCTTAGACATAAGTTTTATTTGTATGTTGATTACGCAATTACTACGCTAATTATAAGCCGATTCAAATTAATATATTTTCTTAGGTAAAGTACATCTTCACGGTGTTGTCATTATTCGATTCATTGAAATCTGATGAGTATCTCCAGAGATATGGAGATAAATATCTTACTTAAACTTTCTACTCAAACTGACTAGCGCGGCATGTGAACTCGGCTTTAAAACCGACTTCACAAAAAGGAGGAGGTTCTCAATTCGACTGTTTTTCTTTTTGCTATGTTTGTTACCTCAGGGAAAATCCGTCCCGTAAGGTCCGTAAGGTCCTCCGTCAAATCTCGACCGATTCCCAAATTATTTTTTTTTCGTTTGAGAGATTATGCCACCCGATTGGTCCCATTAAAATTTTATCGAGGTATGACAATTATCGATAGAGATATAGAAATTAACATCTCAAACACATTACATACCCTGACGACATAATATGCATTTGTATACCTTGACGACATGATACTACTGGCTGTTTTGACTATCGCGGCATGTGAAGTCGGTTTTTTTTTCGTTTAGTAAGCGATCTTAAATTATTAGTTTTTATCTTATCTTAACTTCTACCTTAAAGTCTTATATTCATTATAACATGTAAGAATTAACAGCAGTATAACTTCAAATAATTCCATATACCAGTTAAGTTAAGACGATATTAACTTGGATACTGCAGTCATGCTTCGGCACAATTAATATACTCTAGAAACAATATACGACGTAACATAGTTAAGGAATCTTGCAGCATAAAGTCCGTCGCGTCGGCAATATGTCACTCAGGAACTATGCTTAACTAGCTTAGGTCGAGATTTCAGTAGCTAAGTTATGTAACCGACTAAGTTATAACTTAGTTGTCAGAGCAATTTAGCCTGTATGGTTAGGCGTGATAAAATTGTTGTGAATGAAGTTAGGTAGTAAGAGTTTACAGCTGTTGAGTAATTTTGTTGATTATGTGTCTCATTCAGCATATTACGTACCTTCTGCAAATAATATAAATATTTTATAATAATGGAATATACTTGCACATGTTGTATTTAATGTAACATTATAAAATAACCGGTCAAGTGCAAGTCGGACTCGCACTAGTAGGGTTCCGTACCACACTACAGTATTTTATAAGATTGAGCAAAAAATACCACTATCATTTTTTGCCAGCAAAAAATAATAATTAATAAACATTTTATTTCTTATAACGCCATCTAACGTCTAACAAAGGTGTTAGGAATCGACATTTTAATATAACGCTATCTATGGGACGTTTACCTAACTAAGCGTTCATAGATGGCGTGAAATGCCGAAAAAACACGTTTCTTGTATAGGAACCCTCTATTATTTTTAATTTTATTCTGTTTTTAGTACAGACAGACAGACAGACAGACAGACGGACAGACAGATAGACAGACAGACAGACGGACAGCGGAGTCTTAGTATAGGGTCCCGTTTTACCCTTTGGGTACGGAACCCTAAAAATGACAAGGGCGAGGCGAATGACTGGCACGTGATTTGAGATATTATACCGTTAAATAGATGTTACTACAATATTATTATGTTTTTCATTTAGTGAAATTAATTTGTAACATAATATTAAATAATATATTTCTTTTACGTGTTATCTACTTTACTTTATACAACTCATAATTGATATCTAATCACAAAAAATATTTTTTTTACATAAACATACAAACGATTTCGGGATTTTTGTGTACTTCTATTGGACCTTGCTTCGTGCCAAATACAATGATTAATTATCGATCAACGTTATACTCTGTATATATATAATAAATATATATATATATATAGTATATATATACATATATTAATACTCTGTAGGTTTTGATTCATAAGCATGTCAAAATATGCCGTGTGAATGGCCGTTACTGATTAGTTAACTTTGAAACTTGGTATGTTATCAACTCCAGGGGATCGTGAACTTGAGTATTTGATATTAATTAATATTTAATACCGTTCCTAAAATAATTAAAATCGTTATTAAACTAAAAGAACCGATTTTAAATGCTAGTTATTTTCAGTGCTAAGATTGAGGTGTTTATCTCCATATCTCTGGAGATAATCATCAGGCCTTGATGAAATTTTAATGAAACCATTTAAAAAGCATTTTTTTTTTTCTTTGAAACATGAGAACAATCTAAAACGTTTTTGAGTAATCGGGGAACATAGATAAAAATAAAATATCAAAAGATCCTTTTAAGGGTTCCGTAGCTGAATGGCAAAAAACGGAACCCTTATAGATTCGTCATGTCTGTCTGTCTGTCCGTCTGTATGTCACAGCCATTTTATTCCGAAACTATTAGGACTACAGAATTGAAACTTGGTAGGTAAATGTATTCTGTGAACTGCTTTCCGATTTTTATACAAAAATAAATAATATAAAAGTTTAAGGGGTGGCATACCATACATGGAACTGAAACAAAAAAAAAAATTCTTCAAACCTATACGTGTGGGGTTGTCTATGAATAGGTCTTTAAAAATGACATTGAGGTTCCTAAAATCATTTTTTCTCAAAGTCAATCATTTGAAAGATAACGAAACAAAAATAAATTTATACTCACTGCAAGCGCTAATTTCTTCATTGCAAGTGCTAATCGTGGAATGAGCTACCGTACAATGTTGGCGAACTGCAATGTGAAGTTCTTCAAATGAGGCGTAACAGTAACATTAACTTCGAAGTAACAGGCGTTTAAAGAATCTTGAAGGGTCGGTAACACATATAAGTACTACCCCGAATATTTCAATGTTCATAAGTAGGTGACTGCAACCATTTTCCGGAGGTCAATCGTCATCTATATTATTTTAGTGATGAAGTATACAACATCGATAAACGTTGTGTTTGTAGAATAATATATTTTTTTAACTCAAATCCCAAAATGCTAATGAAATCGGTCATCGAATGTTAGAACCTCTTTTTGTGGAGTCGGTAAATAAATGTAAATTCAAATGGCAGCAATGTAAAAAACTTGATTAATTCGACCCCTCTGTTCAAATACTCCAAAAATCCCGAAGTCTTTGATTTAACGTAGTACTCCTTGAAACGCAAATTAGGCGCCCCTGAATCGGCTATCAACGTCAAGAAAAGAAGATTATTTTCGTTAAGTGAGTCGGTGAATTAACTTTGGTTGGTAGAAGCAGGAAAAGTTTTTTTTACTGATTTTAAGAAGCGATGCAGTCTAAGATCTTGCTTATTTGTAAGGGTTCTGTATCCAAAGAGTACCAACGGAACCTTACTAAGATTTCGCTGTCCATCCATCACTCGTCCATCTGTACGATCATCCGTACATCCATCCGTCTGTCAGAGGGTTGTATCTTCTAGACAATACTAGGAACTCTAGGAAGATACTCGAAAGTTTCACAGTGTATGTATAACCGCTAAAACAACAAATACTAAAACACAAAATAAAGTTAAAAATTAAAGAGGATATAAGAAACGTCTTTTTGGCAAAATTTGTTCAATCTTATTTACTTCATGTGTAGTGGTAGACTTTTGCTAGTCCGCCTGGGGCGGTACCACCACTTTGCCAATTAATTCTGCAGATCGAATAGACTAGAAATGTTTTTCGGTTTGAATGGGCATGTGAACTTAACATGTCTCGAAGTAACAGGCGCAGTGCATGCAATAGACAGACGATATCGTTTATCATCAGGCGAGCGTTGAGCTTGTCCTGTTATCATATAGCATAAAAATAAAACTGGCCAAGTGCGAGTCTGCATCGCGTCTCTTATCGCACACTTAGGGAGGGTTCCGTACAATACGAAACATAACAGAGTTTCAACCTCATATATTTGATTAATTGATATTACCAAGAATATTTGGTTTGGTCGCGAACTAGAAAGACGGGGCTCGTTTACTAGCGCCATCTATGTCATGTTGCCGAAACTAATTAGATAGATGGTGTTTCAAACACGTTTTTTGTATGGGGACCCCCTTTAACTTTTAACTTTATTTTGTTTTTAGTATTTGTTGTTCTAGCGGCAACAGAAATAGACCATCTGTGAAAATTTCAACTGTCTAACTATCATGGTTAATGAGCTATAGCCTGGTGACAGACGGACAGACAGACAGTATAATTCCTACCGCACTTGGCCAGTTTATTTTTCGAGCATCTGCAAGCTACGAGCGAGGAGTATATTTCCAATACTCGATACTTTATTGCTTCCATAATATTTTGTACATAAGGTTCTTAAAACTAGGTACATGAGATTTAACTCGCTCTCCCTATGTCACTGCTACATTTACCTATTCTCCGAACAAATTCATGTTACTAATTACCTAGTATGCTGAGTTTCAGCGTAATGTTCGTTGCCAACCAATTCAGAAGACGTTAGAGGATGAAGACGAGTTGAGAAGTCGAGGAGGTTTTTTTTTTTATCAACATTTATTTAGGGGCTTTTGGGTTAATATAGCTATGGCAGCCCCTTATTAGCTTACAAAGACCTGCACTACGTCAATACAGTACACTACGTCAATACACTACGTCAATACAGTACACTACGTAAATACACTACGTCAATACTGTCGCGTGTAAGCATTCCGCTAGAGACACTAATGTGCAAATATTATGTTTCTTTGAAGTGTTACACACTTAATATCTTTGTAAATTGTTAAACACAATCCAAAATTAATAAGAAATTTTGGATTGTGTTTAACAATTTACAAAGATATTAAGTGTGTAACACTTCAAAGAAACATAATATTTGATTTACGCAGTGCAACATCTCTCGTCGGATTTGAAAACTGTAATGATTTCTTCCGAATGATTAACTTACGTAATAAGTAGTCATAGATGGCGCCACCAATGCATAATTGGGTTAACAAATGCAATCCACTAATTTCGTCGTAACGTCACTTCGCACCATGGCTTAATTGGCAAAGCACCGGAACATGTTATTCCGGAGGTTGCGGGTTCAAGTCCCGTTGGTACGATGAAATTTTGGATTGTGTTTAACAATTTACTAATGTGCAATATCTGCAAGAATTTTGAGGGCCCGGTGGCGTAATCGGAAGAACCTTTTGATTGGGCTTTGATGCCAGAGGTACCAAGTTCAATCCCCGCCGTGCACCCATGGATTTTTCTATCGAAAAATGTATGTGCGCTTTTCACACTGTGAACATTTTCCAGTGAAGGAAAAACATAATTAAGAAACCAACAACCCCCGCATGGTGGTAGGACACTATCTAGTGTCCACCTGGCCCGCTACCACCCTCAAGTTAGAAAATATGTCACCAAACATCTAATGTGTTCCGGCAGCTATCCATAAGAGCCAATTCCCATTTTAGGCCTAGCGTGCTTAACATCTTCGACCGCATCATTACTTACCAACAGGTGAGACAGTGGTCAAACGCTAGCCTATAAGATATTTTAAATAAAACTTATTTTTGATACCTTATAAGCTAGCCACATTTTGCCACCTTTCGCTAGCTTTAAAAAAGATTTCTGGCAATACATTCACATTAACAATGTATTTATAATTTTACGCTAAAAAGATTAATAATGTATAATATGGCGAGAATGCACAAAGGATGTTTTATTAATAAAATATCAGTAGACGAAATTAAAATTGATGAACAAGATCCAATTTAAATCAAATCGTTTTATATGCAAGACTTTAAGTTGAATAAAATAGAGATCTTTTATGCTGAATGAACAAATTATCATAGAACGAAACGTTGGCAGATAATAAATAATGTAATGACCCGTAGAATTTTATTGTGGTCAAAAACGATGAACTTCATTATCAGTGCCACTACTACATTAATCAGGGGAATTAAACATTTGTTTTAAGTGTGACGTTCTACGTTTAGATAAAAGCTGAATGGCTCATTACTTTATTTTTTTTTTTAATTAAACCAATTAGTTATTATGTTTTTGGTATATTTAGAATAATAATTATTAATATGATCTATTCAACGTTATTTGACGTGTGTAAATGCAGATTTTTAATTTGCCCATACACTGAATATATATAATAATATATAAACTTTTGCTTTGACTTTTGACTTTTGAGCGTAAAATATCTAATTTTAGGGTTCCGCAGTCCTGACAAGGAACCCTTATAGTTTCGTCATGTCCGTCTGTCTGTCTGTCTGTCCGAGGTTTTGCTAAGAGACCGTTAATACTAGAAAGCTGTAATTTTGTGAGGGTATGTATATATATTACCCCGACAACCCGTTAAACTTCAAATTTTTGTTCCAGTAGGGCGTCCCCCCCACCTCTACATAACAACATCTACAAAAGCTAAACTGCGGGCTTGAAAAATCTGGAAAGATTCGTGATTATATCGCATTTTACGAACTTTAAAGGAAAATTATAGTGGTTGAGATATCATTATTAGTTTAGCAGTAATAGTCGTTGAACATGGGTGTTGGATAATTTTGTACCAAATACAAAATCCTTAGAATAAATCCTTTAAAGTGACAAAGACGGAGTACCTAGTTGCTTGTTTATAACGAATAAGGACTTGCACTGAATAACAGGCTACTACGGAACCCTACATTGCGCGTGGCCCGACACGCACTTGGCCGGTTATTTCTAGTTGAGTATTGCATTGTTCAATTTCAGTTATATCAATCAAAATATCAGCAACAAAATAATTCTTGATATAAACGTATTAATTAAACAAGGCCTGTGCTGAACGAGTGATAATTAATGATGTTGCGTAATTACAAGAACATAATTAGTACGCTTTAATTAATATAATTATGTGCGTTTTGTAACAGTAGAATATAATTTTTGGTGAAATTAATTTAGTAGCGGATGTTTGGTTCCAAGACCGTTTACCAAAAACATTGCTAAATATTTATTTTTTCCTTACGTTTCATAATATTTAGAGTCGGGCGCACAGAAATATTAATAATATTATTAATATTTTTGTGGTTGGGTGACATCTTTTCATGCCAATTTATGTCAATGTCATCATCATAATCAGCCGGTATCAATCCACTGCTGGACATAGGCCTCTCCCAAGTGATGCCACTGAGCCCGATCTTTGGCTCTTTGTTTCCAGTCACTGCCCACTGCTTTGCGAATGTCGTCGCTCCACCTGGTCACAAGGCGTCGTACGCTACGTTTACCGATTCGCGGTCTCCCCTCTAGGACCAGTCTACCCCAACGGTTGTCGATCCTACGGCAGATGTGACCAGCCCACTGCCACTTCAGTTTGCTAATCCATTGAGGTATGTCGATCACTTCAGTTCTCTGGCGAATGTTCCATGTCAATGTATTTGGTATATAATCTTCTGTACATCTTTAACCTGGCCCTTGACACCGCGACTTACCCGACCAGGTGGAAAGTTTCCAGAGTCACCCCTATACCTAAGGGTGGTTCTAGATTGAATATCGAGAACTATAGGCCTATAGCCGTGATGTCAGCGTTCGGCAAGGTATTTGAATCGATCCTAAATTGCCATATCACCAGGCAGGTCAATACTCAGCTATGCGACGCGCAGCACGGGTTCAGAGCGGGCAGGTCTACAGCAACCAATCACATTAACTTTGTTGACTACGCTCTTACCGCTATGGATAATAAGAAACAAGTGGACGTGACGTACTTTGACTTTAAAAAAGCTTTCGATCGCGTTCATAACGATGTATTGCTGCGAAAGTTTTCTACATTGGGCTTCACTCCACAATTGTTAAGTTTTTTCGCTAGCTACTTTTCAGATCGACATCAATATGTTCAACTGCAAGGTTTCCGCTCTGACCCGTATGCTGTGTGTTCCGGTGTAAGCCAGGGCAGCACACTCGGACCTACGCAATTTTTGATCATGATAAATGACTTGCCGAATGTTGTCAGGACGGCAGAGTGCCTCATGTTCGCCGATGATCTAAAACTATTCTTAGGTATAGATAGCGTGGCTGATTGTGAGGCGCTACAGAGGGACGTTGACAGTGTTGTGAAATGGAGTGTGGACAACCAACTAGAGTTTAATGCATCTAAATGCAAAACAATCTCCTTTACTCGCTCCCTCTCACCCATTTCATACACCTATAATATCTGCGACGTCCCTCTCGAGCGAGTTGTGAGAATTCGAGACTTAGGCTTGGAGTTAGACGCCGAGCTCACACTCAACACGCACATCACCGAACTCTGCGGTCGAGCGTACAAGTCTCTCGGTTTCGTTATGAGACAGACAGCTCGTTTCCAGGACAGGTGTACAATTTTATCTCTTTTTAATTCGCTTGTAAGGAGTAAATTAGAATATAACTCAATAATTTGGAATCCGCATGAAAGTAAATATAAGTTAATGCTCGAAAAAGTACAGAAAAAATTTGTTCGATATCTATACAAAAAATTGTACGGTTATTATCCTTTTCTGTATCCCTTTCTATTCATAGCAGGCATGGTAGGCATACATACATTAGAACTTAGGCGAAAGCGTGCGATACTGCTTCACTATTTCCTGTTGCTAAACGGGAAAATAGATAATCCCATGGCTCTGTCTCGCTGCACACTCTTCGTACCGGATCAGTTGAGGCGGCTGCGCCGGCGACGTCTGTTCGCGACCCCGTCGGTACGCACACGAGCGGCTCAATCTGCCCCCACTTACCAAGCTCTGAGTCTGCTCAACGCACTCATTGTTCATGAACCAGACATTGACATATTCTGTGTGAGAATTCAGGCATTTTTAAACGCATCTGTTAATGTTTATAGTTTTAACAGTTAATTTATTAATGTTACCTACTGTTTAAGATCTTTTTGTAATTTTAGCTTGTTATGCGTTTTGGCTATGCTGTAAGCGTAACAAGTACTTGTTAATAAATAAATAAATAATAAGAAGATCATCCTACTTTACAATTTTTTAACATCGGTCACCAATCTATCATGGAAAATATGTTGCTGAAAGCATATTAAAGGTAAATATTATCATACGTTAAGTTGTTTTATGTTTTGACATCTGCAAATAAATAATGGGCGACTTTTGACTTTTTATTTAGCCGCATCATTTATGAAGAAACTTAAAGTAAAAGTTGTACTAGTGACTATACTACCAACAAAAGCAACCGTTTGTAGAAATGTAATAGGTAGACGTGTGTAACTCAGGAATTATTAACTAAAAAGAGTTATATTTCCTTAAACCAAATACTATTTCAATATATCTTAACAATAGTCATTTCTCAACAGTGCCTCTAACTCTTTTTATATCTTCGACGCAATGACTCATTTCGCGGAGTTAGTGTAAGCGGGATGTAACCATATAACATACTAAGCGTTAAAAATGGAGAGTCACGGAGTTAGAGTAAACGAGACGTAAACATATAACACTCCATGCGTTAAAAAGAGAGCGTAAATGAGTCAGATTAAGGGAGATGTAAGCATATAACATTCTATGAGTTAGAAAGGGAGTGTAGCGTCACGGAGTTGACGGATTTATTATGATATATATGATATGTGATATAGAGATATAAAAGAGTTCTTTTGTTCAAAAATATACGTATCTATCTTTTTTCTTTAGGGATATAGTTTGCGCATGGCTAATAATAGGTATTCATTTTCAAAATCCTTTTAGGTAATCCATCAAGCCAGTGAGCCATGACCAGTAATGCCACCAACCAATTATCTTTTATGATTACTTAACTAAAAATAATACCTTAAGATATTATGTTTTTATTTTTATGATATAAGGTAACAGGACAATCACGACGCGAATTTTCGCATGGTGGTAGGACACTATCTAGTGTCCGCCTGGCCAGCTACCACCCTCAAGTCAGAAAATCTGTCACCAAACATCTAATGTGTTCCGGCAGCCATGCTTGAGAGCCAGTTCCCATTCTAGGCCTAGCGTGCTTACCATCTTCGACCGCATCATCACTTACCAACAAGTGAGATAGTGGTCAAACGCTAGCCTATAAAGTATTAAAAAAAAAAAACGACGATCACTTGGTCGTAAGCGATGACATCTACTTATTACAGATATAGCGGCAAGCAAAGTTCTGGATAGCTAGAATGTTCATGTCACTGCACTGCGCCTGCTACCTCGAGACATAAAGATGTTACGTCTCACATGCCCTGTAACTGCATTCAAGACTTTGCCATTCAAACTGAAAAACATTTCTATTTCCCGGTTGAATTAATTGACATAGTCGTGGTAATGTCCCAGGTGGACTAGCAGAAGTTTTACAACTACAGTGACTACAGACATTGTACATTTATTTAATAAGTAAAACAGAGTAAATAAATGAACTGAATGAGTTAAGAACCTCATAAAATTCCTTCATTTCAATGATAATAAAAACGTGGTAAAAATGCACAAAGTTCAAAGTTTTATTATGTATATTATAGGCTGTAAAAATATAATGCACGCGTTGAGCGTGTAATAAAACGTATTATGTGGCAGTATATAAATTATTCAAATGAATTAATTTAATGCACCTAAATTATAATAAGACATTTACTTAAAAATCCCCACTGCGGATATACAAGTAGCTATGCTAAATAACTTGTGACAAAAGTTTTTTAAGCAAATTCACAAAAATTGAGGAGGTTCTTAATTCGACGGTTTTTTTATGTTTGTTACCTAAGAACTCTGACATACTATCTTAACTGATTTGAAACATTCTGTTTTTGTTTGAGAGATTATGCTTTCTGTTTGGTCCCATTCAATTTTATCGAGATCTGATCATTATCTCCGGATATATGGAGATGAACATCTCAAACTCAATTGTCCTTGATGGCATAATACTGGCTACTGGCAACTTTGACTATCGCAGCATGTGTCGTTGGTTTTTTCGTTTTGAACGATCGTAAATTATTTACAAGCAATTACCAACATTTTTACAATGTTTTGTAGTTAGTATGTAAGTATGTGTCGTTCTTCAAAATTTGCAAACCTTTTTTCAGCACATTATCTGTTTTGTCAGGAATTGCAGGCTAAATCATTGAGCTTCTTAAAAATCAACACAAATATAATAAATGTGAAAGTCAGTTTATATTTTTGTTTGGGACTTCTTTACAGTCAAACGGCCGAACCGATTTAGCTGAAACTTTGCCTTTGTATAGCCAGTATTATTGATTAGGCTATAGAATACTTTTTAATGCGGGCAATGCCACAGAGCACAGTTAGCAGTTAGAATGAGTTAATTTATATGTAAGCTTAATGATTATCAATATATTCATACATCACTATATACATCAATATATTCATACTCATATTTTAAATATCTATCGTCGCAATTGTTGCTTGTTATTGGTGTCGATTGAACACAATAGATAATAAAAATAGATCTGAAAGAGAGTGTGTACGGATTAAGAATGAATGATTTAACCATCAAATGCCTCCTATACGCTGATGATCAGGTGATATTAGCATCATCGGAGGAGGAGTTGCAAATAATGGTTAATATTATGCATGACGCCTTAAAATGCAAAGGGATGAAAGTGAATGTAAGCAAGACCTAAGTAATGGTTTTTGAAAGATAAGAAAGAATGACTAATTGCTATGTGACGATTGAAGGAGAAAGAGTGAAACAAGTGACAGAGTTTGTGTACCTGGGTTCTAAGTATACGAGAGATGGTAAGTTTGAAAGTGATATTGAGCGAAGAGTTTTGGCTGGAAACCAAGTGAGTAACTTAACTTAAACTGCATAACTTTATGAGAAATCAGAACGTGTCTAAAATAGCACGACTGGCTGTACATAGGGGAGTGTTGGTTCCCACACTCATGTATGGTAGTGAATGCTGGGTATGGCAGAAGAAACATGAAAGTAAAATTAATGCTGTAGAAATGAGAAGTTTGAGAAGTATGATCGGAGTGACTCTGATGGATAAGTTAGAGAACAGCGTGATAAGGGAATGTTGTGGTGTGGTAGAAGATGTAGTGACAAAGATAGAGAAAGGGGTGCTTAGATGGTTTGGACATCTAGAGAGGATGGATGAAGAAATATTAACGAAACAGATTTATGAGACGAGTGTGAATGGGCCAGTTGGTAGAGGCCGACCTAGGCGGTAAGGGACGTTTTGAAGTATTAAAATTTGTCATACAATCCCAAAACCGTGTTATCATTTGCCTGTCCCCCGGTCCGAGATTAAAAGTCTCAAAGACACCGCTGATTTATCCTGGTAAGTTTTAGATCTTGGTAGAACAAGGGCGCTCGATATTCATAAATACTGTCTACCTAACATTAATTTTTAGCTTTTTATACTCTATAACCTTCATGTTACAACCAGTAACGTTTATATTTTTATAAACATAATTTTTTTATTACAATTGGCGATTACAATGCGAACGTATCACGATCGGAGACGTTTTTAAGAAAGGCCAAGTCAAAAGTACCTATAACCGTCGAGCATGTATGAAGGCGCTCAAGAAAGTGAAAGAAGCAAAGGAGGTATGTCAGGATCGTAGCACGTGGAAAGAAGTAGTCTCTGCCTACCCTAACGGGAAAAACGCGTGATTGTATGTATGTATGTATGAACACAATACTTGTCAATATCCTAGAACAAAACAATGCTAAATATGTACAAGTATTTGTTGTAGAATAGCTAATAATTTAAGATCGTTTAAAAAACTAAAAGAACTGACTTCAAACGCCGCGCTAGTCAACGTAACCTGTAGGTCGCATGTTGTTGATGTATATAAAACCATTGTAATACAAATTTTGATATATTAAAAACGGCTAAACTGATTTGATTAAAATTTAAATGCGACTTACTGGAAAGAGTACCCTTTGAAACAAAAAAGAATTTTCCAAATCGGTTCAGGCATCTTCGAGTAATCGGTGAACATACATAAAAAATAATGATTCCGACGAATTGAGAACCTCTTCCTTTTTTATGAAGTCGGTTTAAAAACACGATTCCGTAATTTCTCTAAGTTTCCAACGGCAGTAAAAGCACCGAGTAAGATCAAGTAATAAAATGTTTGATTCGACCCGCGAACCTTCACTGAAATTTCATTATAGATATCTCTTTGATTAAAATCTCCGACAAGTTTTCTTTTGATCATCTTATTCCCCGTGGTTATTTCAGCTTTAGGCCTCTTTTCCACGAAGCGGCTTTATTATTATTTATGACAAGAACAAGTCAAGTCAATCAGTAAGCGATGATCTGTCTATAAATTTGCCTAAAGTTAAAACCGGACTTTCAGGAGTGTTTGTGTTATTGTACTATAACAGTACCCGTTACTCAGAGATTATAGACAACCAACATTCCTGATTTTAAATCTAGAAGTTTGAAAATGAACGTGATTTTTTATAATATAGACAACAAGTTTTACACTTTTAGTAAATTAGTTTTTTTTCTTCTCTACTTCATCATTATCATAAACAGCCAGTATTCGTCCACTGTTGAACATATGCCTCTTCTATGGCATGTCACTTAGCTCGATCTTTAGCTGTTTGTTTCTAACCGCTGCCAGTTAGTTCGTCCTCTCAGACCATAATTTGGTCTGAGTTCGTCTTCTAAGTTTGTCTCCGCCAGTTTATAACTGATTTGAAAAACAATTATTGATTTCTTAAAAGTATAGCTCAAATTTAGTACTGGTATAAGCCGTATAAAATGTATCAAGATCAAATATAATCTTAATAAGTATTGAGTAATAATACATTTCCAAAAACCAACCGAAAATCGTAATCAAACTGAGAACTTACGCCGCATATAAAAGTGTATTTTCAACTAATTAAAAAAGGAGGAGGTGCACAATTCGACTGTATTTTTTATGTTTGTTAGATACCTCTTCCTGGTCCTTAGGAACTCTGTCATTTGTCAACTATGAAAAATTAGTTTTTTTTTTTTTGAGAAAGTATACTTTTTGTTTAGTTCCATTGTAAATTCATCGAGACTTGATAACCATCTCCATTTACCCCAAAACAAGTTCAAGGACCAAGGTCCTGAAATAATTTTCAGGCGCGGCATTTAAATAGGTTTTTTTTTTGTTTTGTTAATGATCTTAAATTATCTTTTCAGCACATTTGCTTAAAAAGTGCATTTACAAAGCCTGTATACATCGTTCGAAAGTTAAAAACGTTACGCACTATACAGCGGAGCGTGCGGAAAGTACTTACCGCACGTGTGCGGTAATTACTTACCGCACGCTCCGGTGTATGGCACGTAGTAACTATTATACAATCTGTGGTATGGCACTGTGCGTATCCTTTACCGTTTATTTTTAATTGTCGTAAAACTGCGAGAATAAATAACCTGAATGATAGCACCTCCTTGAAAGCGCTTTTGCTTAATACATCTGTCTCACTTTAATACTAATGAGTAAATGAGACGAAAGGTGTAGTTCTAATTTTTAACACACATGGCACCATTTGCCATTTCACGGCATTTTCATATTGTAAACGTCAAAGATTGTTTTTCGACTTTTTGATTGTTTTATTTATGTTTATTTTATTACCAATTGTAGTGTTTTCTCGCAAATTTGCTGAAAAATGTTGTATGACACACGTGCGGATATTGGTCTTAACAAACTCGTGACTATGGTAGACCCTCGACTTCGTCTCGGGCTTACATTCGTCTACTCGTTTGTAAAAACCAACTTACCGCACTAGTATCATAAATAACTATTAATAGTGAATAATATACCAGTATGACTGGTAAATAAATTCCATAGCGTCTTAACCGTGATGGGAAGCACAGTAGTGAAAAGTTGCCTTAAGTCCATGACATCCGACCCTAATTACGACTCAACAAAGCTTGCCGGCAAAGGGAGAAGGTTATTCGTAGAGAAAAGGACAAGGTGAGATACCATACATGATATCGACGGTAAAAATAAAATGTAGATAATTTTTGTCTTACACAGAGCATGCTATTAAATTTCTTGTTATGAAGTGCTTTAAGTCTATTTTAAAATTTTAATAATTAAATAATAAGCACTATTGTGTCTTGGGCGACTAGCAGAAATATTTTTACAGTTATCTTTATCTTTAGTGGCTGCTTATTTAAGAAACATCTTAAAATATTCACAAAAACTGATTTGTAGATGTAGGTACACTTTTAGATAAAAAAAAACAAGATGGTATGTCAATAAATTTATCGGTCTTTGAAAAATATACCTTTAAGTAGGAAAGCATACATGATAAACGTTTTAAAATGTGTAATAAAAAATCTCCTTGTTTATTAAATACATAATAGATAATTGTTTTTATTATTAATAAATAATGAACGAGATTTTATAGCAAAAATCTTGTGGGCAAGTCCGGTTGCCTGGGCTTAGTTATACAATCTCAGGTGTTTTGGCTAACCTTGTAACATATTGTACAGGCCGCATTTGCGTATTATATTAGCTAAAGGTTTTAGCTGACTGAGGGCGGCAGGTGGTCAACAGAAAGCTAGGCCAAGCTACTTACCCGGAGCTAATACGGACGGTTGTTATTATTTCCGTATGATATTATTTTTTAATATTTTAAGATCGTGTACAAAACGAAATACAAGTATTTAAATAAAAGTATTTCCGCCACCTCCATCCAGGTCGTGGCTGAAAACCAGCGCTGGGTGACTATCATTCAGCTTAATGCTGAGTTGCGACCTTTTCGACACTTAGCGTTTATTTAATTTAGGTTTTTAGTGTTTCCTATTTTTAACCGACTTCACAAAAAAGGAGGAGGTTCTCAATTCGTCTGTATGTTTTTTTTTTTTTTTTTAAATATAGTGTTGAATAAATGTATTTTTTTTCTTTCTTTCTTTCAAATAATCATTCTGACTTCAAATGTCGTGCTCAAAGTCATTCATATTCATATATTCATAAATTGCAAAATTTACATGTCATTGTAAAATTCTAAATAATTAATATAATATATATAAAATTTTGCACGATATTAATTGCACACAATAGGATCATTTTAGTCGTCATCATCATCATAATCAGCCAGTGTCAGTCCACTGCTGGACGTAAACCTCTCCCAAGATACGCTACTGAGCCCGATCTTCGGCTCTTCTCTTCCAGTCACTGCCCACCGATTTGCGTATACCGTCACTCCACCTGGTCACAGGACGTCCTAAGCTACATGACGTTATTTTAGTCTTAGCACCAAGTAATTATCTCCATTTTTATTAACTTCACCTGTATGTTTGTATGTTTGTAACCGACTTCTTTGGGCGTGATTTTGACCCACTTTAAACGGCCAGATTTCGTTCAAACTTTGCAGATTTATCCAGGACCGATGACAATACACTAATTTGATAAAAAAATATTCCATTTATCAACTAAAAAGTAGAAAATAAATAATAGTTTAAAAAACTAAAAAACACGCTTTTTATAGAAAACCGAACTAAAAAATCGAAAATACATTTTAATAAATTTAAATTACGAATAGTGTTAAAAATTTCAATAAATATAAATTGATAATAGTGTGAATAAAAAAAAATATTTTATTTTAAAAAAAGCGTGGGGTGCTTTTAAGATATTGTCAAAATGATAATCACTCTACTCATATCTGTCACTAAAATATTTATAACTATTGACACCATGCACCTCACGCTTTTTTTTATATTTTTTTTATTCACACTATTATTAATTTATATTTATTGAATTTTTTAACACTATTCTTCATTTAAATTTATTAAAATTTATTTTCTATGTTTTAGTTCGGTTTTCTATAAAAAACGTGTTTTTTAGTTTTTTTAAACTATTATTTCTAGAGATACTTATCAAATCTCGATAACATTACAATGGGAAAAGGCGGAAAGTATATTCTTAAAAAAATCAAATCGGTTCATAAACGACGGAGTAACAAACACAAAAAAAATATTTATACAGGCTAATTGAGAACTTCCTCTTTTTTTGTACAGCCAGTTAAAATAATGATACTATACTAAATTATACATTCTGGTATCAGCTTTCATCAGTATGTAGCAAAAAATAAGTTAAACATTCAAATATATTGATTAGCCTATAAAATGATACATTGGCGCATAATAATCTAAATTATGATTAAGAAATAGTCAGTCACCATTGGTCAAACATTGATTTAAACTACTGATCAATCAATTTATTATCTACATTATCCTACTCATATTATACAGGCAAAAGTTTGAATGTATGTTTGTTACTTTTTTACGCAAACACTACTCAACCGATTGAGCTGACATTTGATGTGTAGATAGGCTAGACTTTTTAGTTTTAAGGTTCCGTAGCCGAATGGCAAAAACGGAACCCCTATAGATTCGTCATGTCTGTCTGTCTGTCTGTCCGTCCGTATGTCACAGGCATTTTATTCCGAAACTGTAAATGTATCCTGTAAACCGCTTTCCAATTTTTATACAAAAATAAAAAATATAAAAGTTTAAGGGGGTGCCCTCCCTGATCCCATACATGGAACTGAAACAAAAAAAAAATCTTCAAACCTATACGTGTTTATGGATAGGTCTTCAAAAATGACATTAAGGTTTCTAAAATCATTTTTCTCAAAGTCAATCATTTCAAAGATAGGCGCGTCTAAAGTGGTAAAATGTGTGTCCCCCCCCCTCTAACTTTTAAAGTATGGGAGTGAAAAATCTAAAAAAATATATTCTGTAGATCTCAATAAAAACTTTTAACGAAAATTGGTTTGAACGAGATAAAGTCAGCAGTTGGTGAGATATAGCGACCGCAAGTATAACTTTGTTTTTCATACAAACACTATGAAAAACAATGTTATTTTTGTAGTTGCGAAAATCATAGTTATAGAATACTCTACTATGTTACGGAACCCTACGAGTGCGAGTCCGACTTGCACTTGGCCAGCTTAATTTTATTTCTATGTTCCCACGGGAAAGACATCTACGCGGGTTTAACCACGAGAAACAGCTAGTTATTACATAAGTATGCCAAACTTGCCGTTTTTAAATATATATATATATATTTACACGTCCACACTATATATATATAATGTGGACGTGTGGATGCTTATATTTTATAATTTCGATGTACAAAATAAATTTAATGCATTGTCTTTGAATTTGTGTAAATTAGACAAATTATCCAGCGCCTAGTCTCACTGCTGTCTCCAACTCTTAGATACGTAACATATTACTTTAGATCGTATCGTCACTCAATATCAGACGTAGTGGTCAAATGCTAGTCTATCTGGAATACAAGAAAAAATTTCAAGACTAATCGGCTGACTTGCTACCAAATATTAGCTTCCCATCATCAAAGTGCCGCCAAAACCTATCGGTGTACCAACAGCGTATAGCCCTCGAGAGTAAGAGTAGTCTAGGCCTACCGTGTTATATTCGATTACATCATCACTTGCCACCAGATGAGATAGTGGTCAAACGCTAGTCTAAATTAAAGAGTATAAAAAAAACTTTATACACATTTTTTGGCCATTCAATCTTATTTTACAAAAAATATATGTAAATTCACTGTAACATATTTTTATCAATTACCATTTCGTTAACAGTAAATTTTTCCTCAAAAATTATACGCGTATTAATTCAAAATCAACATGAAACAAAACCGTCTTTAATTATATAAACAGAAGAAGAACATATTTAGCAAAAGAAAATTAGTAATTCAATTATTTGCTAACCCAACCTTGTATCACGTTTATTTTCTTGAGTTACAATATTTTTTATTAAAATTTAATCAGGGACCTCACGGAGGTAGAAAATTAGATTGGGCGAGCACTACATTTTGCTCTCATTATATTTTGTTAGGAAGGTATGGAGGGTCCAATTTAATTTTGCATTTGGGCACTTATGGACTGCTTACATTTGCATATTATATGAGCCGTGATAAATTAAATATTTACTGAATCATATTACACGAACAAAATTTGTAGGTCATTTTCACATTTTTTTAACAATATGTAACAAATTCTACTTAAAAGCTATCCGAAATAAATTTCTTCTAAAAATTAAAACCTATTTTAATACCCGTGACAATAAGATAAATAATTCGTATTTTTGTAGCATTGTATGTAATGTATTTTTGTTGATTATATTCTTGACGGATCCCAAAAAAATATGTTTTATCCTTTCAGTGATTTTTTTCACTGAAAAAACATTCAAAAAATTCACACTGATGGTCCGTTGCTTACTTTTAATCTTCATAAAAATGTGTCAAAGTACGTAAAACATCACCCGGTCTCCTGTTAATTAAAAATATAACTAACCTGTACAATGGAAAGGTCATCGCTTGTTGTTTCTGCAAATTGGACTGAGTTCGTCAACGATCATAGTGTTTCAGTACACTTGCACTTTATATACACTAACACTAGGTTACACTTATATCATAGTTACACACACTTGAGACTAGACGAAAGTTTGCCTAGTTGGGAATCGCGATTTTCTACGAAGCGTAGCGTTCGTAGCGGCTGGCGTAGCGCGACTGAAGTAACGGTTACGCGGTGTCTACGGCGCAACTCTAAAGGCTGGTTCCACACCGAAAGATAATCTTGTAAAAAAACTTTGAAACATATCAACTGTGGTGACATAAAGAATCACTTTACGATTGATGTAGGACGTAATTTTAATGGTTTTGTATAAATGAGACGATTTTATTATTCCTAGCCTCACCGCATGTTGTAAAAGGAGCCGAGTTGAAATTGATGTATGCTATAAAAGCATAAATATGTGAGTACAACATATGACTATTTTTTGTTATAAGATATAATACTGAACGTTGTACCACTTGTTAAAGATTTTATTTTAAATATAAATTCTTATTATGACAATCGAGTTTTTTTGATTATAATGGTATAAATATAAAACTCTAATGTAATAATTTCAAACGTCGTAAGTTGGTTTAGGAAAAGGAAAAAGTATTCGATAAACTTTATTTAATCGACATGTTTAGTATAAAATCAAAAGTAACTCTCTGTGATTGCTACCGTTTCGTAAACAATTAAGCATAAAAAATATTTCATATAAACACATACCTAATATGTATGTATGTGTTTATTTTCTATGCAATTTTGTATGGTGGAAAAAGGCGCGATTTTATATATCACGCCTTTTTCCCGTCAGGGCATGCGGAAACTACTTCTTTTCACATACTACGATCCTGGCATACCTCTTTCGCTTCTTCCACTTTTGAGAGTATATGCTCTCATCATACCATCATATCTTCATACAATATCATCATTACCAAAAGCCTGTGTCAGTCCACTGCTGGACGTAGGCCTCTCCCAAGATGCACCACTGAGCCAGATCTTCGGCTCTTCTTTTCTAGTCACTGCCCACCGCTTTGCGTATGACGTTGCTCCACCTGGTCACAGGACGTCCTACGCTACGTTAACCAATTCGCGGTCTCCACTCTAGGACAAGTCTACCCCAACGGTTATCAGTCTTGCGGCAGATAGGACCAGCCCACTGCCACTTCAGTTTGCTAATCCGTTGAGCTATGTCGATAACTTTAGTTCTATGGCGAATTACTTCGTTCTGGATTCGATCCCGCAGAGAAATTCCGAGCATAGCTCTCTCCATAGCTCGCTGAGCGACTTGAAATTGTACAATACATACATTTGATACAATATGCTCGTCGGTTGTATGTACTTTTGACATGGTCTTTCTTTAAAACGGCTCCGATCTGGTCGTGATACATTCGCCTAGGTTGGTCTTTACCAGCTGGCCTATTCACACTCGTCTCATAAATCTTTTTCGTTAATCTTCCTTCATCCATCCTCTATAGATATGCAAACCATCTAAGCATCCCTTTTTAGGGTTCCGTAGCCGAATGGCAAAAACAGAACCCTTATAGATGCGTCATGTCTGTCTGTCTGTCTGTCTATCTGTCTGTCTGTCGGTCCGAATGTCACAGCCATTTTATTCCGAAATTATTAGGACTACAGAATTAAAACTTGGTAGGTAGATTCTGTGAACCACTTTCCGATTTTTATACAAAAATAAAAAATATAAAAGTTTATGGGGGAGCATCCCATACATGGAACTGTATCAAAAACATTTTTTTTTCTTCAAACCTATACGTGTGGGGTGTAGGGATTGTAATCCCGCAAAACGGGATCCCGCAATCCCGCGGAATCCCGCAGATTTTTTTATTTGCTGGATCCCGCACCATCAAAGCGTGGATCCGCGTATCCCGCAATATAAAAATTTGGCGCTGAAACTTCCGCGTAGATCGCGAGTAGCACGAGCGCGACGTTGCCGTTCCACATAGCGCGCCGCGCCTAGCGGACATTTGGCGCCATTGGCGGGCTGTTCTGTCAGTTGTTCATAAATACCACTGCGCTACGCACGTCTTTCTGTAGGTGACGAGTGTTTTCCGTCACCGAGTGTCACCATCCGGCGTTCAACGTAGGTACCTACATTTTAATGTTTTTGATTTAGTTCAGTTCTGTGCTCTTTTAAAAGGAGATTGTACCGTAAATAACAATTTCATGTCGTTATGTTGCGTGAGGGTGAAGACATAAAGAGGCACGTTCCCGGTGCAGACAACCGGTACAGACCCGTACTAGTAAAATATTCCATTGTTTTATCATTTTCTGCAATCTGTTTCTTCATATGCGAGCGCATATGATAACATTGGAATATTTTACCAGTACGGATCGGTACCGGTTTGTCTGCGCGCTACTTGCCTCTTTATGTACCCTGAAACATCGACTTAAAGTGGTTTTTGTTAATATAATGATTATGGATAGGGTTATCGATTTATTAATCAATTTGAATGGTGTTCTTTTTGTGATTAATGTTTTATATAACGTCATTTCAAAAATGCGGTATCCCGCGGGATCCGCGCAGGATTGAGTAATCCCGCGGGATTGAATGAGCTGCGGGATTGCAATCCCTAGTGGGGTGTTTATGGATAGGTCTTTAAAAGTTACATGGAGGTTCCTAAAACCATTTTTTCTTAAAGTCAATCATTTAAAAGATAAGCGCGTCTAAAGTGGTAAAATGTGTCCCCCCCCCTCTAACTTTTAAAGTAAGGGAGTGAAAAATCTAGAAAAAATATATTCTGTATAAAAACTATAAAAATATCGAAATAACTATCACTATAAAAACTTTCAACGAAAATTGGTTTGAACGACATACAGTGAGCAATTTTTGAGATATAGTGACCGCAAATATAACTCTGTTTTTCATACAAACACTATGACAAACAAAGTTATTTTTTTAGTTGCGAAAAATCATAGTTATAGAATACTCTAATGTGTTACGGAGCCCTATGAGTGCGAGTCCGACTTGCACTTGGCCGGTTTATTTTTCTTTGTCACTACATCTTCTATCACATCGTAACCCTTATTACGCTGTTCTCCACCTTATCCGTCATAGTCACTTCAATCATACTTCTCAAACTTCTTATGTCTACGGTATTAATTTTACTTTCATGCTTCTGATGCCACACCCAACATTCAGTACACCATACATGAGTGTGGGAACCAGCACTCTTCTATGTACAGAAATAAACACGGTCAATGATTTATCATTTAAAAGTGCTGTCCGGTGGCTTTAGTTGTACGGCTTACAGTCCTTATGTTAGGACTGTTGGTCGGGTCAAAAAGTATCAATTGCAATAATAATATAACTAAGGTCAACATTTCATTATTTTGTTTTATTGTAATTATCAGTTATAGTTAATATTTATGTTTTATTAGGTTATTATATAGTACATTTTGTAACATTTGTATGACTTTTAAGGTCAAAATTAAATTACATAGCCTGCGTACTTAGGCGCCCATTACACGATAAGGTTTGCTGTCAGTTTGCTCACAGTCACGGCTGTGACTGATGGATAACTGATCGTGTAATGGGGTGACTGATTGTGACTGAACGATATTTACAAGCTTTGATTTGCTGCATGAGCAACTATCAGTCATGACTTGACTTGGTTTTGAATGACGGATAACCTACTGTGTAATGGACGCCTTAGAGATCACAGAATTTAATTTAATTGTTTTTCTCATAAAAATATCACAATTTTAATTTCCATTTTAATTTTGCTTCATTATAATATAAGTTTCTGGCATGAAAAGTTAATAGCGTGCTTCAAACCCCATTATTGTTTTAGAGTGACCATTTCTAAGTTTATTGTAGCGGTAACTACGCGGGCTGTATTATTGACAGCTCTGCGATTGGAATTTAATTTTAGGGTTCCGTACCTTAAAAGCAAAAAAGGAACACTGATCCGATATCTGGTTGCACCTCGTCTCACTGCCGTTTACCATTTCTAGATCGTTAAGCACGTGATTTTTACATAAACTATCAAAAAAAAAACCGGCTAAGTCGAGTTGAACTCGCCCACCGAGGCTTCCGTACCAACCTATCAAGCTAGACCTCTAAATTGTATCAGCGGTCATATAACTCAGGAGTCTACATTAATTGGCAAAACTATGTATGTATGGTCGGAAGTACGGGAAGTACCCTATAGGTTTTCGACCCAAAACCTACTACTATAGACTATAGGGTACTTCCGGTTTACCTAGAATTGTCAATTTTGGTTATAAGCAAGGTCTTAGAGCAGAAGTAAAGGAAAAATTCCGAAAAATAAAAAAGGTTTAAAATTAAGGTACATTTTGGTACTAACAAGTTTTACCGAAAATCTAAATTTGCCCATATCTTTTTATTGTGTTGACTCAAGACCTTGATTTTTATGCACCCAATAGGGACCTCAGTATCAGGTATAAGTTTAAACTTGCTAGATCCACCCGTTCCTGAGAAAATCAGTGGTGACACACGGACAGACGGACAGACAGACGGACAGACAGATAGAAGGACAGACAGACGGGCAGACAGACAGACGGACAAGAAAGTGATCTTATAAGGGTTCCTTTTTTTACCTTTTGAGGTGCGGAACCCTAAAAAGGAGAAAAGCGCGCATTATGTAGATGTGCTATAACGCTTATAAAAACTAAAGCCATCTTTTAAACTTATTAACTTTTCAACCGACTTCCAAAAAGAAGGAGGTTCTCAATTCTTCTGTATGTTTTTTTTGTATGTATATTACGCGATTACTTCGGCAATTGTGAAGCGATTACAATGATTCTTTTTTACTTTCAATGTGGTCCCATTTAAGCATTTTCGAGATCTAATAAGTATCTTAGAGATATTTGATGATAAATTATTAAACACAATCCAAAATTTCATCGTACCGACGGGACTTGAACCCGCAACCTCCGGAATAACATGTACCGGTGCTTTGCCAATTAAGCATTTACAAAAATATAAAGTGTGTAACACTTCAAAGAAACATAATATATGACGATAAATGTCTCAAACTTGCTACTGGAACTGACTCGCGCGGCATGGAAGTCGGTTGTTTTCGTTTTTAAACTATTCACTAGGATATCCATTCTATTATATCATTTTCATATAATAAATACACTGTTACTAAACATAGTCTACAAGAAACTCTGCAAAGACTACATACTTAGTCTCTCTCCACCTTAAGAAATGCCTTCACTTAATCTCGACAGCGCTTAGATTAGGGAATTCTGCAGTACCTTGCTAGAGATGATAAAAACGGATATTCTATTTTTGTAATATATTGTACTATAAAGAAAGTTATAAAATTGTCAATTTAACATAGACTTTTCTCAATCATTAGTTAAAGGATTCTTACGAGAAACTTTATTTTTACATACATACATAAAATACGCCTCTTCCGGTTGGGGTAGTCAAAGAGTACTTCTTTCCACATGCTACGATCCTGACGTACTTCTTTCGCTTCTTCCACTTTCATGAGTGCTTTCATACATGCTCGCCGGTTATTAGGTACTTTTGACTTGACCGTCCTTTAAAACCTTATTTTTAATAATGAATCAAGAAGAAGAAGAATCAAGAATCAAAGCATTTATTGAGTATGTAGGCAGTATAAATATACGCACATATACACGTCAAAATCATAAATCATAAAATAAATCATAACCAATTATCAAGTAAACATAGCAAAAGCAGAATTTAACGCTTTTAATTAGAAAAAAAAAAGTAATGAACCATTCAGCTGTCATCCAATCGTTTACGTCAGAATATTTAAAAAAAATTAAAGTAGGTTAAAACCAACCATACATGTAACTGTGTGTTTCAGTACTTCAGACAATGGATAAGCAAGCCTTTTACGATACTGTTACCGTACGCTTTTATCTACTACAACATTATAATTATCAATAAACACCGCTTGAAAAGCTTTTTTAGATATGTGATGGAGCTTGACAACATTATAGTTTTAGGTAGAATGGTTCAAATCCTGTGATTATCATGGCACCGAGGTATGACGTGACGATTTATTAGAGATTCTGATGCTGAGAACTTACCTAGAAAATACCTATTTACTGGCAACATAAAGTTCCTACTATTGTATACATACACTTAAGTAGTATAGGTAATTGATGCACTACGCTCGTTCTCCAATGACGAAGCAGTGACAAATAAGCCACTGTTGATTATCTAACTTGTATTCCTTGTAAGTCGCAAATTTGCAACTCGCGTAAAACAACGTGTTGTTACAAAAAAAATAATATCATTGTTGTAGTATTAAAAAACGTTCAGCGGATGAACAAATGCTCAAAAACAGTCAGCAAAAAATACAGCCGCATACTAATCCGTTGAACCACACCTCGTTTTACATAAACCGATCCATTCGCTTGATATTTAAATCAACGATGTTTATTTAGGTTTTCATTCATCGACGTTCTGACAAAATAGTATATTCACTATTTCTGTAAAGTTTTTTTATGCTAACTTGAAAAAGTACTTGATTATATTAGGTACGGAAATGAGGTTCTATTCAACTTAAATATTATGTACTTGAATAGTTATTTGCTTATGTACAAATGTGCACTGACTACTATCTCACCTGCGGAGCTGGCAAGGGGACTAATTACCCAGAGAAGAAGATAAAAACTTTACCTCCTTTTTTTTACTTTTGACAGGAGATCACAACTAATATACGCTTGTAAACTTTAAACTATCGCGAGTCGTCTCGTGACCACGTTCAATACAACTTGGTCGAACGATGAGATAAATAAAATTGATGCTTTGGTGCTACATTATTTGCAGATAACACAACCATTATTATTAAATGTGATATCAAAGATTTACCTCAAATAATTGTAGACGATGCATTAGCTGATATTATTAATTGGACCAATTCTAATAACTTAAGTGTTCATATATGTAAAACTAAATTAATGAAATTTCATTCATATAATACTTATCAAGTAACCCTTGACATTCGATATTTAAATCAAACAGTAGATAAGGTAAAATGTTTTAAATTCTCAGGGATATATCTAGACGAACACCTCAATTGGAAAGATCATATTAATATGATCTGTACGAAACTCGGTCGCTTTATCTTCACTCTGAAAAGGCTTCGACAAACAATATCGGCAGAAGCAGCCTTAGTTGCTTATCATGGGTACGTGTCGTCTGTCCTTAACTACGGGTTAAGTGTATGGGGCAACTTCGATGAATCGGAAAGGGCATTTAAAATCCAGAAAAAGTGTATCAGAGTGATAGATAAGGCATGGTATTTAGATAGCTGCAAACCACTTTTTAGGAAATATAAAATCCTCCCCTTGCCTTGCATGTACATCAGGGAATTGTGTTGTTTCGTGAAAAAAAATCCAAGTTATTTTCAAAAACGCAGTGAGGTAATGACACGACAAAAAAGTAAAGTAAAGCGTAGTAAACACATTTATTATTTCAACCTCCTTGTCATAAAGATATCTACAAACGAAACATGTATATGTGCATCACAGTTTGTAATAAACTGCCAGAAGAGATAAAGACACTCAGTGGAATGGTTTTTAAGGCTAAGGTAAATGAATGGCTGCTGGACAAATGTTTTTATAACATGAAAGAATATGTAGACAATAAATCAGAATAAAAATTATAATGTAAATGTATACCTAAGCATAGTGAATAAATATAAACATTTGTACGTCTAGATGCAGGCCGAACACATTGACAAAATATTTCATAAGATCCGGAATTAATCATTAATGTAATATGTGTTTGACAAATAAGTGATTGATTATGATTATAAGTCCCGTATTATAATATGTATAAATATTTATATAACTTTATTTATATACTTGGTAGATTTTAAACTTCGTTACATCTTGACAAATGGCAAAAAATGGGTCATAGTAGTAAATTTAAGTAGAAGTACGATTAAGCGGAAAGACGTGCGTAGAAAGCTCTACGGGTTAGCAGTAGAGGTGGGTCGTAATCGGTTTTTCGCGTAACTAGTTATACGTAGTTTCAAGATTGCGCGTAAGCAGTTTTAAAAACGCTTATTTTAGTAACCGGTTATTTCTACACATCTCACACATAGAGCTACTTCGGAAAACAGTTTTGTACGCGTACTAAAATTGATGCTGTTAAATATCACAAAACAAAGATAAAAAACCATCGCATTATTTCGTTAATACATTATTTTGGTTTTATTCACTATTTTGTGAATAATATTATTAGCTTGTACAATGTTAGTCACAGCACATTGCCGCATAAAACCATCTTTTCTGTGACAAAACTGCGTACGCGTAATTTAATAACCATTTTGCATAACATTTTTGAGAAAAGGAACGTTTCGTATCACAAAACTGCTTACGAAAAATAACTGCTTACTTTTGATCCGCGAAACTACGTATTCAGTTAAGCCTCTTAAGCAGTTCCTAGGACCGTTTACGTTAAATAACGCCCACCACTAGTTAGCAGTGAAATTTTCATCACTTTGAAATATTGACAATTTAAATTTATGCGTACGATACTTTACGTTGTTGCATTCATACCGTGACCATAGAAAAAATAATAATACTCCATGACGCTAAGTTACATTTTACACGAGTGCGCCTAAACAAGTCTCACTTCAAAAATAGTCTCAAAAATCTAAAGAATGAACTCAACAGAAATACTAGGCCATCATGTTTAGAATTTATATTTTAGACGTATTTTTCAGTAGCGAAAACTGCGTTCACGCATTTTAAACGTGTTAAATTTAATAAATCAATGTATAATTAAATTTCTGACAACCATCATTTTTAATTAAATATTATGTTTATTTGAAGTGTTACACACTTTATATTTTTGTAAAATTGTTAAACACAATCCAAAATTTCATCGTACCGACGGGACTTGAACCCGCAACCACCGGAATAACATGTTCCGGTGCTTTGCCAATTAAGCTACGGTGCGAAGTATCGTTACGACGAAATTAGTGGATTGCATTTCTTAACCCAATTATGCATTGGTGGCGCCATCTATGACTACTTATTACGTAAGTTAATCATTCGGAAGAAATCATTACAGTTTTCAAATCCGACGAGAGATGTTGCACTGCGTAAATCAAATATTATGTTTATTTGAAGTGTTACACACTTTATATTATTGTAAAATTGTTAAACACAATCCAAAATTTCATCGTACCGACGGGACTTGAACCCGCAACCTCCGGAATAACATGTTCCGGTGCTTTGCCAATTAAGCTACGGTGCGAAGTATCGTTACGACGAAATTAGTGGATTGCATTTCTTAACCCAATTATGCATTGGTGGCGCCATCTATGACTACTTATTACGTAAGTTAATCATTCGGAAGAAATCATTACAGTTTTCAAATCCGACGAGAGATGTTGCACTGCGTAAATCAAATATTATGTTTATTTGAAGTGTTACACACTTTATATTTTTGTAAAATTGTTAAACACAATCCAAAATTTCATCGTACCGACGGGACTTGAACCCGCAACCTCCGGAATAACATGTTCCGGTGCTTTGCCAATTAAGCTACGGTGCGAAGTATCGTTACGACGAAATTAGTGGATTGCATTTCTTTACCCCATTATGCATTGGTGGCGCCATCTATGACTACTTATTACGTAAGTTAATCATTCGGAAGAAATCATTACAGTTTTCAAATCCGACGAGAGATGTTGCACTGCGTAAATCAAATATTATGTTTATTTGAAGTGTTACACACTTTATATTATTATGGCGCCACCAATGCATAATTGGGTTAAGAAATGCAATCCACTAATTTCGTCGTAACGATACTTCGCACCGTAGCTTAATTGGCAAAGCACCGGAACATGTTATTCCGGAGGTTGCGGGTTCAACAATTTTACAAAAATATAAAGTGTGTAACACTTCAAATAAACATAATATTTGATTTACGCAGTGCAACATCTCTCGTCGGATTTGAAAACTGTAATGATTTCTTCCGAATGATTAACTTACGTAATAAGTAGTCATAGATGGCGCCACCAATGCATAATTGGGTTAAGAAATGCAATCCACTAATTTCGTCGTAACGATACTTCGCACCGTAGCATAATTGGCAAAGCACCGGAACATGTTATTCCGGAGGTTGCGGGTTCAAGTCCCGTCGGTACGATGAAATTTTGGATTGTGTTTAACAATTTTACATCATTTTTAATAAAAATTAAAGAAAAGTTTAAAAAAAGTTTTTTACGATAGCGCAGCGCCACCTATCTTGTTGCTAAGATGGCGCGGCGCTATCGTCTTTACCGTAATCTGAATCTCGGAAGCGGCTCCAACGATTAAATAAAATTTAGTATTATTATATAATTATATTAGTAGTACAGGGAATTTCGGGGGCGATAAATCGATCTAGCTAGGAGTCATTTTCAGAAAATATTGTTTTATTCGTGTTTTCAATAATCAACTTTATTGATAATCAACTTAAAATATGATTCTTCCCGACATCTATTGGCGAGTAGAAGTACTGTATCAGTAAAGCAGTTAGTTGCTCTCAATTAAAAAAAATAGTATTATTATTCGTCAATAGATGTCGGGAAGAGTCATATTTGTCTGTTTAAGCGGCAAAAAATACCGAGCAAAGCTCGGTCAACCAGATATTTAATAATATTAATTACTACAATTACTATTACTACTATATAATACTATTCTACCTTTGTGTTAACGTTTACTTAGTTGGTGTTAGAAGTTCGTTAGAAACTCGATAGATGGCGTTCGGAACCCTCCGTGTGCGGGACAAAGTCTGACTCGCACTTGGCCAGTTTTATTTGAAATTGTTTATTCTTCACACGTTATCGGGCTTTGGTAGTATTTTTACATGTTCAACAAAATAGATCGAAAAGTTATTCATTATTTATGAGTCGCCGATATTTTAGCCCTGAAGCAAGAGCCGTTATAATGAACGAACTGAATAATATGGAATACATCCTGTTGATAGTTTTATATTTATTCAGAAAAAATAATTAAGATAGTATAAAAATATACGGTCGAATTGAGAAACCTCCTCCTTTTTTTGAAGTCGGTTAAAAAACTGAAACTGTCTTCAATGCCGCGCCACTCAAGTTTTATTTTTATTTATTTTTTTATATCATAATAGGTTAGCGTTTGATCACTATCTCACCTGTTGGTAAGTGATGATGCGGTCGAAGTGGCTCTCAAGGATAGTTGGCAGAACACATTAGATGTGTATCGATATTATAATAGTTTCAGATACAATCTTTAATGCTGTAGAAGTTTTAAGACTAAAAAGATATAATTTGAATTAGAAAATTATTAGCATCTTTTCGGATTCAGGAGTGAAGTTTTTGTAGGGCATCTCCTGGAATCTGCAGAATACTCTAACTCTCCTCGCCAACTAATTGCCGAGATATTGTGTTTTTTTTTAATTTTTTGTTTGGACTTATTGGAATGATATCAATGAAAATATTGTTCTTACATCATTCGCGGGTGGATTTAAATTTTGAATATTATGTTTCTTTGAAGTGTCTCACACTTTATATTTTTGTAAATTGTTAAACACAATCCAAAATTTCATCGTACTGACGGGACTCGAACTCGCACCCCCCAGATTACACGTCCATGTGCTCTGCCAATTAAGCCACGGTTCGATACATTGATACGACGAAATTAGTGGATTGCATTTGTTAACCCAATTATGCATTGGTGGCGCCATCTATGACTACTTATTACGTAAGTAAATCATTCGGGAGAAATCATTACAGTTTTCAAATCCGACGAGAGATGTTGCACTGCGTAAATCAAATATTATGTTTCTTTGAAGTGTCTCATCTCACACTTTATATTTTTCTAAATTGTTAAACACAATCCAAAATTTCATCGTACCGACGGGACTCGAACCCGCACCCCCCGGATTACACGTCCAGGTGCTCTGCCAATTAAGCCACGGTTCGATACATCGATACGACGAAATTAGTGGATTGCATTTGTTAACCCAATTATGCATTGGTGGCGCCATCAATGACTACTTATTACGTAAGTTAATCATTCGGAAGAAATCATTACAGTTAAATTTTGAATTTAATCAACTCTTTTATTGAGTCCATTTTTAATCTTCTTTCAAAAAACATACAATAATTTATCCTTAATTTATATATCTTCATTAAGATTGCATGTTAAATAAAAGCTTTTAGTAAAGTTCCTATACTTCTTTAGAACATAACCACTGTAAACATATTACAATACCAACTAGATACATTAATCCAATCCCCATTTAATGTCCTAACCCTTTCCTTAATATCTCAAGCAAACGGCAAAAAACATTCATATAACTTACATACACACATTCATACATACATCCATAACCGTTTGTTCCGACGGAACGAGTTTTGTATCAGCGGATACATTAAGGAAACGAAACGTTTCCATACATCGATCCCATACATTCTGAAGATAGTTTTGTAAAGTAATGGAATTAGGCAGATATCCAAGTTTCAATAAAAACAAACAACTTTTGTAGGAGCTGCTGGGCAGTTTGGGTAAGGTGTTTTAATGTGAAATTATTGAATTTCGTTTAGATGCCTTTCGCCTGTTTATTGCTAGGAATGTGTTGCAAATACGAGATAATAAAACAATTTACTCGCCTAGTCTAAGCTGCAACCTTTAGGTATTTTTGTACTGAAGATGTGTATATAAATTAATAGTTATTTCATGAGATATTCAATAATTATTCTACAAAATAATTGACTTTTTATTCTTCTCACAGTAGGTATTTGACATCATAACTAAAACAAGAAAGTGTATCTAAAAATTACATATAACTATCATGCTTAGTAACAGTAACAGTTAACTAATAACTATAAAAAATCCAAAATGTCGACGTCCAGCGGGACTTGAACCCACACCTTCTGAGAAACACGACAGGGTAAGCGCGTTAACCAAGTCGCTAAAAGCACCGGCTGGCCGAATCTTGCCAGAATTCACTTGTTTCGCCAGCAACACTGCTTTACGTGTGCACATTTCAAAATCACTTTTTCAAAAGCCGTAAGTACTATTTTACGATGACAGCGCAGAAAAACAACAAATGTCAAATAAGTGTCAAATAAATGTCAACTGTCAATGGTACTCTTATAGGATAGATAACTCGCGGCATAAAAAATATTGTATAATTTTATTGTGATAATGTACAAATTAAAACATGTATAAAGTGTAGAGAACACTTGAGGTACGACCACACGGTGGCGTCCTGCGTCCGCGTGCCATTTCACGATCACGTTTGGTGTGAACCAGACGGTTTGCATGGTGGTAGGACACTAGTCTAGTGTCCGCCTGGCCAGCTACCACCCTCAAGTTAGAAAATCTGTAACCAAAACATCCAATGTGTTCCGGCAGCCATCCTTGAGAGCCAGTTCCCATTCTAGCCTAGCGTGCTTACCATCTTCGACCGCATCATCACTTACCAACAGGTGAGATAGTGGTCAAACGATAGCCTATAAAGTATTTTAAAAAAAACAAATACTACTACGCTATCTGATCGCCGCCTAAATTGCGCACGCAGGACGCATCAGTGTCGTCGTACCTTTAAAGACACATAATATGTTGATTCTTAGAGAACTGTAGCAAGATTTTAATGCAAGTAAAAAAAAATTATATTGATTCTTTTTCCATTTGGACAATTTATTTTATATTTTTACCTATTACTTATGCAAGTTGACTATTAAATGAAACAATTAAATGATTTGTAAAATCTTCATTGTAAAGAAACGTTGAGTGTGAGCAAACAAACACAAGCAAACAGACGACCCGACAGCTCCTGAAATATACAACTAAAAGTTTCATATTTATGGTTGGAGATTTTGCTTGCACTTATTTTTATTCAAGTGAGTCACGAAGAATCCGCAGGTTCAAATGTTGATAGGCGCAATGGTTTCTTGCAATATATATATAGCAACATTATATCGTAAAAAAACCCCCAACCCTCGCATGGTGGTAGGACACTATGTAGTGTCCGCTTGGACAACTACCACCTTCAAGTTAAAAAATCTGTCGTCAAACATCAAATGTGTTCCGGCAGCTATCGTTGAGAGTCAGTTCGTATTCTACGCCTAGCGTGCTACCATCTTCGATCGCATCATCACCTACACACAGGTAAGATAGTGGTCAAACGCTAGCCTACATGATATTAAACAAAACCTGTGCGCTAGAGTTAAACCTTTTTGAAGTTATACTTCTTTTGGAGCGATAGAGAAAAAATATGAGAGGGAATTTTTACGATGCGCGCGCACACCGACACCTAAATTCTACACCGTGAAGTTAGTTCTAGGTGGCATGACTATGTTCAAGTTTTATATTCTAGTATTTTTATATTTAGAACACGTGTTTCGTAAGATATAGTTGTATAGTATATAAGTTTCATATTTTTACGTTAATAAAACCTTTTTTATTACCCGACTGCGCGACGCAAAGGAGAGGTAATGTGTTTATCAGTCTATATATGTATGTATGTATGTATGTATGTATGTATGTATGTATGTATGTATGTATGTATGTATGTATGTATGTTTGTTCCTTTGTGGCACACTAGAGACCAAACGCGTGGGCCGATTTTGATAATTGGCACGTCAATAGATTCGCCATGCTAGCGCGAGTGTCAACAAAAACATAAAAAATTGAAAAATTCAAAATGGCGGATTTCAGACGCCAAAATTTGGGATTCAATAAATTTTTTTTTTTAAACCTGTTGAGATGGGTATCGAATTAAAGGTCTTAAAATGGAGATTCAAAATATATTTATAACAAATAATTTATGTTATGTTTCTTTGAAGTGTTTCACACTTTATATTTTTGTAAATTGTTAAACACAATCCAAAATTTCATCGTACCGACGGGACTTGAACCCGCAACCTCCGGAATAACATGTTCCGGTGCTTTGCCAATTAAGCCACGGTGCGAAGTATCGTTACGACGAAATTAGTGGATTGCATTTGTTAACCCAATTATGCATTGGTGGCGCCATCTATGACTACTTATTACGTAAGTTAATCATTCGGAAGAAATCATTACAGTTTTTCAAATCCGACGAGAGATGTTGCACTGCGTAAATCAAATATTATGTTTCTTTGAAGTGTTTCACACTTTATATTTTTGTAAATTGTTAAACACAATCCAAAATTTCATCGTACCGACGGGACTTGAACCCGCAACCTCCGGAATAACATGTTCCGGTGCTTTGCCAATTAAGCCACGGTGCGAAGTATCGTTACGACGAAATTAGTGGATTGCATTTGTTAACCCAATTATGCATTGGTGGCGCCATCTATGACTACTTATTACGTAAGTTAATCATTCGGAAAAAATCATTACAGTTTTTCAAATCCGACGAGAGATGTTGCACTGCGTAAGTCAAATATTATGTTTCTTTGAAGTGTTTCACACTTTATATTTTTGTAAATTGTTAAACACAATCCAAAATTTCATCGTACCGACGGGACTTGAACCCGCAACCTCCGGAATAACATGTTCCGGTGCTTTGCCAATTAAGCCACGGTGCGAAGTATCGTTACGACGAAATTAGTGGATTGCATTTGTTAACCCAATTATGCATTGGTGGCGCCATCTATGACTACTTATTACGTAAGTTAATCATTCGGAAGAAATCATTACAGTTTTTCAAATCCGACGAGAGATGTTGCACTGCGTAAATCAAATATTATGTTTCTTTGAAGTGTTTCACACTTTATATTTTTGTAAATTGTTAAACACAATCCAAAATTTCATCGTACCGACGGGACTTGAACCCGCAACCTCCGGAATAACATGTTCCGGTGCTTTGCCAATTAAACCACGGTGCGAAGTATCGTTACGACGAAATTAATAATTGGGTTAACAAATGCAATCCACTAATTTCGTCGTAACGATACTTCGCACCGTGGCTTAATTGGCAAAGCACCGGAACATGTTATTCCGGAGGTTGCGGGTTCAAGTCCCGTCGGTACGATGAAATTTTGGATTGTGTTTAACAATTTACAAAAATAATTTATGATCGTAAAAATCGAAAAAAAAAACGATTTTACATGCCGAGTTAGTCACTTTCAGTAACAAGTTTGCGGTGCTTATCTCTGAAGTTACTTATCAGATCTCAATAAAATTACAATGAGAGCAAACGAAAATCATATTAACTCAAACAAAAAAATAATTTTCCAAATCGGTTAAGAATTGATGGAGTTCTGAGGTAACAAACAACCTCTTCCTTTTGGTATAGTCGTTTAATAGTACAACTGTAAAGTAAGTAAGCTTAAAAAGCAATACCCTATCTATTTCACGCATTTCGGTTTTTTGTTCTTTTTTCCATAATTGTAATAACGGTCATAGTTATACATATTTTGTGAAGATTTCAAGTCTCTATCTATTATTAGTTTACAAATTCAAGCACAAAACGCCGAAAAATACACGTTACTTGTATGAAAGTAACGGATAATTACGTATGTAGATTTAAGTAAAAATAATACAGATAATAATAATATGCAAAGTACCTAACTACTTAAATGAATAAAAATAATAATAACAGTATTGTAAGAAAGCATTGAAAATACCGTATTACGTACACAGATATAAAATATAAATCAAGACTATCAGTATCCACAATCAGTAATACCTACATTACACTTACCTACTCCTTACCTCCAAACTCACTTGGACTTGTATCTATCTACTGATTACCTACCTAGTGTACCCCGACAGTGAATGTGAGCCAGCACAAGCTACCCGGCTTATTGGCACGATATAAAATGTACCTACTACTAACAACGTGTTTATGAATAAATAAAAAAATAAATAAATAAAAATGTAGACCACACTGTGATGTAGACCCCCTTTAATATTTAATGTTATTTTGTTTTTAGTATTTGTTGTTAAATCCCCCATTGTAATACATACTTAGTAGTGTAGACGCACAAAATCTTATATTTGCCAAAAAAATGCGTAAGCATATTAGTAAATATAATAGTACTGGAATCCTGCTGGCCCCATTTCATAAACAATAAAATATTAACGCTAACGTCAATATATATATTTGAAATGTGCAAATTGGTACGTATATATACCAATTTCTATTCTAGAAAAAGGGGTGGTCCTAGAGGAGACAAAACAAGGTTCAAACATAACCTGATTCATCCCAGCTCTAAGCTGAAAATACACAGTTCCGGTACACATGCGATGGCGGTAAAGTCAAAGTCAAAGCATTTATTCAGTAAGTAGGTAGTATTAATATACGCACTTATACACGTCTCAAATCATAAAATTAATCATAATTGATGAAAAGTAACAACTCTCTAAATGAAATGAGAAGATTACAGAATTTGCCGTCCTTTACTTAACTAAAAAGTGTAAAATAAAACATTAAATTAAAAAATCAAAAATCTCGACTGCGCAAAATGTGAAGTGTTAAAAAACGAACTGAAAAGAAAAAAACAAGTAAGTCTAGTAGTTTAGACTTCTGTGTAGGGATATCAAAAAACTATACCATTTAAATTCTTTCTCGGTCGATACACTCATAAAATAAATTATACATTGTTATATGGAATATAGAGACTTTAACAGTCGGGACACATTAATCCCCATTCGTTAAGCCATTAATGTGTCCCGACTGTTAAAGTCTCTACATTCCATATAACAATGTATAATTTATTTTATGAGTGTATCGACCGAGAAAGAATTTAAATAGTATAGTTTTTTGATATCCCTAAACAGAAGTCTAAACTACTAGACTTACTTGTTTTTTTCTTTTCAGTTCGTTTTTTAACACTTCACTTTTTGCGCAGTCGGGATTTTTATTTTTTATTTAATGTTTTATTCAAATAAAATCTTTTTGATTAATTTTAATATTTATCGTTAATCACTACTACATTTTAGTTATTTTTTTTCCATACGCCACAGAAGTATAACTTCTAACGCGTCTACATAAGTACACAACTCTGTTTTTATTTTTACAAACAAGCACTTTACAAAAATGTCACCTCATGTTATAAAAAGATGCGGTAGCTACTTAACAAGAACAGCACTTATCTGGAAATGTAAAACGGTATTGAGAAAGCGCAGGACTGACTTCAGCCTTTTACACGTAAAGCAAATATTCCAACTAGAAACAAGAGCAAGAGAATGTTGATTTTAATGGATTTATATCTGTGACAACCAACATTCCGCTATTTCTTTTGCACTAATTCGAAGGTACGTAGGTATCGCACGTCCGCCCTACCGTCCCAAACCTTGTCGTCTCTAAGGCCGGAACCCTTTATCAGAGAAGATTTATTGACTCACGTCAGGGTCACTATTGAAACCCGTAACAATACTGAGTGGCCATTGTACCTTGTTTATTTTCTAATGATTGGGGCTGGACAAGACGTTTGTAGACTTATTTTACCTTTGTTGTGGGATACAATGAGAGGGCACTACAATAGTGGTGTATCCGTGCGATGGTAACGTACCGCAGTATTTATTGATTAAAAATGAATCTGGGAATTTAATCTGAGATTAAACTATTTCTACTTGTTATAAATACATTTAAAATATATTGTTAATTCAGTTTGATTATATTTGATAGAACTAAATTGGTTTAACAAATATTTCAAAGCCTTTACAAGATATTATGTTTCTTTGAAGTGTCACACACTTTACAAGATATTTAGTAGAACAGGGAATTTGCCATGTTTTTCACAATTTGTGAAGTTCCAATATTTTGGCGCTGTTTTAAGCGCCGTATTAGCAGTATCGCGTATATGCGTAAAGGAAACGGAAGGTCACCGTAGCGGATCAGCAGCGCCGGCAAATCGCCGCACCTACGGCAAGGTGACGCTGTGCTTTCGGTAAAGGTACGGACACAATGCAGCGTCCTGCCCGCGCGATCTAGGAGGCGATCAAACAGCGCAGTAGTATTTGTACCGACTGGTTCACACCAAACGCGATCAGAAAACAATTGAAAACTACGGAGATTGCGCCCGCAGATCGCAGGACGCCGCGGTGTAGCCCCGCACCTTAAGGCGTTACCTATGGAAATGGCAGCATATTTTCAACTTTAACAACGTTATTCCAATGTCGTAAAAATATTTTATTAAATAGCCCGCAAAATAAGTCTGTTTAATAAGTCAAAATAAGCTCGGTGTTTCTCTGCGGGATCGAATCCGGAACGAAGTAATTCGCCAAAGAACTAAAGTGGTCGACATAGCTCAGCGGATTAGCAAACTGAAGTGGCAGTGGCTGGTCATATCCGCCGTAGGATCGATAACCTGTGGGGTGTGGGTCGGAACACCTCCTCGTGGTGTACCCTGGGTATCGGCCGACAACTTTTCCTAGTCTACTGGAAGGGTGCACTTGTGTACCAGGTCGTGGGTCCAATGGGCCGAGTGGTAGGGCTGGCGACGGTTGAAGAGTGGGGTCTCGCATGCCACTGGCACTGGCATGCGGGTCGAACAGCGGACGGTGTGCAAGTAGGGGTATTTGCTCATCGCACACCAGTCATCAGAGGGATAGAGGGTGTGGTAAGTTTGGCGAGAAGACGAGCCACACTCATCTGTCATTCTGGGGTAACTGTTGGTACCCAACATGACGGTTGAGGGGTGACCTTGGTGAGCAAGGTTATCCCTCCACAGCGGCAGAGGCCCCTTTGTGTCTGCCACCGGGGCAAGGTGAATGCTAGCGCGATCCCATCTCGCCCCACTACGGTGGATGACGGCTCACCCTTGGTTTTTGGTGCGATATCCTGCCTTTATAATCTTTTCTATGCTTTAAGGCAGCGAGTCCCACATAATCATCTTGCTCCCCCGGGCTAGTGGTATCCATAAAAGATTTTATTTTCTGGGACAACAAAAAAAGGATAGATAACCGGTGGAGACTGGTTCTAGAGTTGAGACCGCGAATCGGCATACGTAGCGTAGGACGCCCTGTGACTAGGTGGAGTGACGACATTCGCAAAGCGGTGGGCAGCTACTGGAAACAAAGAGCCGAAGATCGGGCTCAGTGGCGTGTCTTGGGGGAGGCCTAGGTCCAGCAGTGGTCTGATACCGGCTGATAATGATGATGATGATGAAAATAAGTCTATACATCTCTCTCCACGTCGCGTAGACGACGGACCGCAAGCGTGGCTATAGCTAGTTGACCGCGCTCGTCCCGAGATGAGGCGATTACGTTACGATGTATCTGCAGCAAGCCGTTTTTGCAGATCATTTGTTTATGTGTCTGACATTCGCACCGAAAACATAGTATACATAGCTAATATTTCATCTCACATAAAACTTGCCATAACTATCTTAAATTTATAGATTTAAAAACGGGAATTTAACGTGACTTACGCGATGTCGATATAGCGATCGACATATGTTTCGACCTCCGTTAAATTTATCCTACCCTCGTTAAATTCCCGTTTTTAAATCTATAAGTTTAAAATGAACGTGAGTTTTTATAATAAAATATCTTAAATTTATAGATAAACATTTACTTTCGTACACGATATACTAACATTACGGTATTTTATCCAACTGAAAGGGAACTTTAAACAAAATTATAAAACGCTAAAAATAACTGCTAGAATATCAATTATAAAACCATGTTTATTTTAACAAAATATTTCTTAGAACACGAACTCATCGAAATAAAAACAATAATTTTAAATAAACTGTATATCTTTCTGTTTATCAAAAAAGAAAACAAATTAAACAAAGGTATGAAGTGCGATAATAATTTAACTTAAATCATGATTTTAATTTCTGACTATCATTTCACGTTTTTTCACAGTGTTTACTCAACTCCACCATAAAAGCAAACTAAAACAAAAGAATTCACTAATCACCAAAAAACACGCTACAAATGCGACCCTTTAAATAAAATTCGTCCACACATTATTTTTTTAGCGTCGCGTGATAATACGGGGAGCCTAAAATCTGACAAGTAATTTAAATTCCAGAGTATACTATATAATAACTGATAAATAATACGAAGACACGTTAAAATATAGTTATTATGACGCGGTTAAGATAAATAAGATAGATAGATTTTTCAAATTGTACGAAGCCTTAAGCAGATTTTTGAGTTAACTATTTATAATCATATTTTACTATAGAGTATAATAGAATCCTATTTTGATACACATTATAATTTATTTATCAATTTTACATGCTTTGTTCAGAATTTGGAAAGCGTCGTTCACTGTTTTTAGGGTTCCGTAGTCCTGACAAGGAACCCTTATAGTTTCGTCATGTCCGTCTGTCTGTCTGTCTGTCCGAGGTTTTGCTAAGAGACCGTTAATACTAGAAAGCTGTTATTTTGTGGGGGTATGTAAATAAATGACACCGACAAAGTGCTGAAATAAAATTTTGAAAAATATTTTTTTATAGGGTAGCTCCCCTATATGAGGAGTGAGGGTGAATATTTTTTTCATCGTCTACCCCATCGTGTGGGGTATCGTTGAATAGGTCTTTTAAAATGACTTGGGTTGCTAATACCATCTTTCGATTGAATGCTCCATTTACGAAATATTAAACTTTAAAGTGCATTTGTTCCAGTAGGGCGTCCCCCCCCCCCTCTAAAAGCTAAACTGCTAGCTTTAAAAATCTGGAAAAATTCGTGATAATACCGCATTTTATGAACTTTAAAGAAGAATTATAGCGGTTAAGATAACTTTATTAATTTAGCAGTAATAGTCGTTGAACTTGGGCGTTGGATAATTTTGTACCAAATACAAAATCCTTAGAATAAATCCTTTAAAGTGACAAAGACGGAGTACCTAGTTGCTTGTTTATAACGGGTAAAGACTTGCAATGAATAACAGGCTACTATGGAACCCTACACTGCGCGTGGTCTGACACGCACTTGGCCGGTTATTTTTATACAGGATTATTTTGTTATGATCCAAAACTCCAGTAAAAAATTAAACATAGCTATATTGTATACTAGCAGCCCGCCCCGGCTTCGCACGGGTGAAATTGATACATAATATTGGACGGTCTGTTAGCGTAAAGGATAGTTACCTTAACTTCTAACCCGACGGTCGCTGGTTATAATCCTAACTACGAGTATATACCAATTGATTTTCTCAATATTCTATGTGCATTCGTGAATCATGGGTGTTTATATATAGGTAGTGCGATCATGAAAATCGATGTTCTGTCTGACTTACTTCCAAAAAGTAGTTTACCACCAGTCACCATCAAAAAAAAAACTGCCGCCATAATCTTACGGTGTTCCGGCAGCACAGCTCTCGGGAGTCATTCCATTCTAGGCCTAGCGTATTCGCCATCCTCGACCACATAATTATCAATACCAATATGATAAATGCTAAAGTCAGCTTGTATATTTGTTTTTTTGGGACTTTTTCACGGTCAAACGGCTGGTCGGATTTATTTTGCTCAGGGAAAGACAGTAACTACATATGAATGGATAAGACCATAGGATACTTTTTAACACAGGTGAAGCCGCAGGACTCAGCTAGTTTTATAAGATAGATAAAACAATATTTACATCGAATGTATTTACATCGGTTGGGATCTACAGAAATAGCTAAGCTAATAATGTTTACGGAGTAACTTTTGTCTAATCTGTGGTTTCGCTGCAAATATAATTTTTATTATTTTTCGAGGCGAATAATTTTGAATCTGTGGTATTTTCTAAAGTTTTCATTTAAATAATCAACACCTCAACACCAATATTATAAATGCGAAAGTCAGTTTGTTTATTTGTTTGTTTGTTTGTTTGTTTGGGACTTCTTCACGGTCAAACGGCATGACCGATTTGGCTGAAATTTTGTACAAAGATAGAATGTAAGGCAGAATAGGATATAGGATACTTTTTTTTTGGCTATCGAGTCAGAGGGTCCAGATATTATTAATTGAATTTTGTAACTAAAGGACCTCTTTTCGAATAAACGGCTTGACCAATTTGCCTGAAATGTTGTATAAAGACAGTTTATAAGGCAGAATAGAATATAGAATACGTTCTTTCTGGCTATCGAGTCAGGGGGTCCAAATATTTTTAATTGAATTTTGTAAATATAAGACCTCTTCTCGAATAAACGGCTTGACCGATTTGCCTGAAATGTTGTATAAAGACAGTTCATAGGGTAGAATAGGATATAGGATACAATTTTTTTGGCTATCAAGTCAGGGGGTCCAGATATTTTTATTTGAATTTAGTAAATATAAGACTTCTTCTCGAATAAACGGCTTGACCGATTTGCCTAAAATGTTGTATAAAGACAGTTCATAGGGTAGAATAGGATATAGGATACAATTTTTTTGGCTATCAAGTCAGGGGGTCCAGATATTATTAATAGAATTTTGTAAATATAAGACTTCTTCTCGAATAAACGGCTTGACCGATTTGCCTAAAATGTTGTATAAAGACAGTTCATAGGGTAGAATAGGATATAGGATACAATTTTTTTGGCTATCAAGTCAGGGGGTCCAGATATTTTTAATTGAATTTTGTAAATATAAGACTTCTTCTCGAATAAATGGCTTGACCGGTTTGCCGGAAGTTTTGTATGAATACATGTCATAGGGCAGAATAGGATAAAGAATACTTTTTTTCTGGCTATCGAGTCAGGGGGTCCAAATAAGTTTAATTGAATTTTGTAAATATAAGATCTCTTCTCAAATAAACGGCTTAACTGATTTGCCTGACATGTTGTATAAAGACAATACAGGCAGGGCAGAAAAGGATATAGAATACTTTTTATTTGGCTATCGAGTCAGGAGGTCCAGATATTTTTAATTAAATTTTGTAAATATAAGACCTCTTCTCGAATAAACGGCTTTAACGATTTACCTGAAATGTTGTATAAAGACAGTTCATAGGGTAGAATAGGATATGGGATACTTTTTTTTGGCTATCGAGTCAGGGGGTTCAGATATTTTTAATTGAATTTTGTAAATATAAAACTTCCTCTCGAATAAACGGCTTGACCGATTTGCCTAAACTTTTGTATGAATACATGTCATAGGGCAGAATAGGATATAGGATACTTTTTTTCTGGCTGTCGAGTCCAGTTGTCCAAAATTTTTAAATTGAACTTTGTAAATGTGTGGCCCACTCTCGGTCAAACTGGTTAACCATTTAAGCTAAAATGTTGTACACGGACAGTCAAAAAGACATAGAAGGGCACAACAAATACTTTTTTTTTTGGTGGAAATTTCGGTTTTCTTTACTTTTATTATGGAATTTTGTAAATTTGTGGCCTCTTTTTGGCCAAACGGCTTGACCAATTCAGATGAAATTTTGTATAGACATTTAATAAGGCATAAAAGGGCAAAGAATACTTTTTTTCGGCAGTTAAGTGTGGGTGCCTATATATTTTTTAAACTTCACATAGAGTTTGCATAATCATAAAAGTTTGAGCTTAGGTTCATAGTTAATGACTAAACTTAATAAGTGCCTTAATTAGGCCATAAAACTGTCAGGGTCATTAAAAGTCATCAAAATTTACAAGATGGCTTTGCTTGCCCAACGTGTTTTATCTGCTTTGTGGGAAGTATTTCAAAAGCATTCGTGTCTTAACAGCCACATTTAACCTTAGGGTCATCGGTGTTGACTAAGTAGGTTATACAAACTGTCAGGGTCATAAAACGTAAAAATGTTCGCGCTCACTTCGCTCGCGCATTGATAGCGCTCCCTGCGCTCACGCAAATCTTTGTTTTATCTACTTTGTAGGTACTTTTTCAGCAATTTTTGTATTATAATAGCCACATGCATCAAAACGAGGCCATAAATTGAAACAGTACAACCTTCAATAATCATAATGATTATTAACCTTAAAATAAGTGGATATCAAGTTTAACGTAAGGGTCATCGGTGTTGACTTAGTAGGACATAAAACTGTCAGTCATAAAATGACGTAAAAATTTTCGCGCTCGCTGTTCTTGCGCAAACCTTTGTTTTATCTACTTTGTAGGTAATATTCAGCATTTTTTGTATTTTAATAGCCACATGTATCAAAACGAGTTTATGCATTGAAATAGTACAACCTTCAATAATCATAATGATTTTTTACCTTAAAATAAGTAGATGTCAAGTTAAACCTTAGGGTCATCGGTCTTGACTTAGTAGGTCATAAAAATTGTCAGGGTCATAAAATGACGTAAAAATGTTCGCGCGCGCTTCGCTCGCGCATTGATAACGCTCGCTACGCTCGCGCAAACCTTTGTTTTATCTACTTTGTAGGTAATATTGCAGCATTTTTTGTATTTTAATAGCCACATGTATCAAAACGAGTTTATAAATTGAAACAGTACAACCTTCAATAATATTAATGATTTTTTACCTTAATATGAGTGGATATCAAGTTTAACCTTAGGGTCATCGGTCTTTGACTTTGTAGGTCATAAAAACTGTCAGGGTCATAAAAATACTTAAAAAATTTCGCGCTCGCTTCGCTCGCGCATTGATAGCGCTCGCTGCGCTCGCGCAAACATTGTTTTATCTACTTTGCAGGTAATATTTCAACATTTTTTGTATTTTAATAGCCACATACATCAAAACGAGGCCATAAATTGAAACTGTACAACCTTCAATAATCATAATGATTATTTACCTAAAAATAAGTGGATACCAAGTTTCCCCTTTGTGTCATCAGTATTAACTTAGTAGATAGATAGATAAACTCTTTATTGACCACTTATAAAAAACAGAAACACATAAAACTAAACAATTTAAATCTAATAGCGTCAATGGGCGGTCTTATCGCTTTAAGCGATCTCTTCCAGACAACCATGCAAGGAAAGGATTACAATCACGAAGGCGGTTTAGTAGGTCATAAAAACTGTCAGGGTCATAATAGGTCGTTAAAATTTTGCGCAGTGATAGCGCTTACTACGCTCCCGCAGTAATAGCGCTCGCTCCGGTCGTGCAAGCATTTGTAATATCTACTTTTTAGGAAACATTTCAGCAACTATTGTATTTTAATAGCCACATTCATCAAAACATGTCATAAATTGGAACAGTACAACCTTCAATAATCATAATGATTTTTAACCTTAAAATAAGTGGATATCAAGTTAAACCTTTGTGTCATCAGTGTTAACTTAGTAGGTCATAAAAACTGTCAGGGTCATAAAAGGTCGTAAAAATTTTTCGCGCTCGCGCAAACCTTTGTTTTATCTACTTTGTAGGTTTTATTTCATCATTTTTTGTATTTTTATAGCCACATGCATCAAAACGAGTTTATAAATTAATACAGTACTACCTTCAATAATCATAATGATTTTTTACCTTAAAATAAGTGGATGTCAAGTTTAACCTTAGGGTCATCGGTCTTGACTTAGTCGGTCATAAAAATTGTCAGGGTCATAAAATGACGTAAAAATTTTCGCGCTCGCTTCGCTCGCGCATTGATAGCGCTCGCTGCGCTCGCGCAAACATTTGTTTTATCTACTTTGCAGGATATATTTCAACTTTTTTGTATTTTAATAACCACATGCATCAAAACGAGGGCATGAATTGAAACAGTACAACCTTCCATAATCATAATGATTATTAACCTTAAAATAAGTGGATACCAAGTTTACCCTTTGTGTCATCAGTATTAACTTAGTAGGTCATAAAAACTGTCAGGGTCATAAAAGGTCGTAAAAATTTTTCGCGCTCGCTTCGCTCGCGCAATGGTAGCACTTACTGCGCTAGCGCAGTAATAGCGCTCGCTCCGGTCGTGCAAGCATTTGTAATATCTACTTTGTAGGAAACATTTCAGCAACTATTGTATTTTAATAGCCACATTCATCAAAACATGTCATAAATTGGAACAGTACAACCACTAATCATAATGATTTTTAACCTTAAAATAAGTGGATATCAAGTTTGACCTTAGGGTCATCGGTGTTGACTTAGTAGGTCTTAAAAACTTTCAGGGTCATAAAAATTCATAAAAAAAGTTTCTCACTTCGCTTGCGCAGTAATAACGCTACATAGCGTATAATAGCGTGTATTAACAGCTTCATACATTAAACTGACTCAAATACTTTAACAGAAAAACTTGGTAAGCCTTGGTTAGGTTTACCAAGTACCAAGTAATGATTAATAACTTTAACAATAGACGATATCGAGTTCAACCTAAGAGTCATCTATATTGACTTGATGATTAGGTCATTAAACTGTCAGGGTTATAAAAAGCCATAAAAAATGTTCACTCGCCCAATAATAGCGCTCGCTACGCTCGCGCAGCTATTCACGTTATTTTCTTTGTAAGAAATGTTTCAGGAACTGTTGTGTTGAGTCAAAAATTTAAACATCACAACTTCGTATACCTAACCAAAATGATTAATGACTTTAACAATAGAGGATATTGAGTTCGACTTTGAGGGTCATCTATGGTGACTTGGCCTAAGAGATCGATCGATCTAGACCTCAATGGTCATAGACACAAATAACGCGGGCGAAGCCGCGGGTAACAGCTAGTATATTATAAAGGACACTTAATTTAATTTAATTTAAATTAACGTAATTATTTGGATAAGAATTAATACTGTATTGTAGAAAATAGCCTTGGAAGTTATGTAATGTTTCTTACTTAAAAATTAAAGATTATAACGGTTACTGTGAGTCAACCAAGAGATAGACATAAGCTATCGTGGACTTTTTTATAGATCTTACTTAATTCTATAAATATTCCATAAACACTTTTCTCAAATCTATTTTCGCAGCATTGCGTAAAAACGTGTTTTCTCGACCGTTTTATTGTCGACTTAGGTTGCACAGTAGGTCTCTACGAATGTACCTATGATTTAAACCGGATTATGTATAGCCTATTTTGATTCTGAAAGTCCATTCTATATATTAGTGAAAGAATTTTTATAGGTTAGCATTTGACTACTATCTTGCCTGGTGGTAAGCGATGATGTGGTCGAAGATGGTGAATAAGCTAGGTCTGGAATACTCTGACTATCAAGGACTGTGCTGCCGGAACACTGTAAGGTTATGTCGGCAGATTTTCTCCTTTGATGGTGGTTAACTTATTTTTGATAGCAAGTCACGCGGAACATCGATATATTAAGCTCCTACCACCTGTGGGAATGTGTTTGTGCGAAAAACTGTGCGAAATAAATTCAACTTAAATTTAACAGCAATAATGGTATCCTTAACGTATCTTCCAAATTCATCTGAGCTCATTATAACAAAGTTTCCCTCAAACTGTTCATGATTTTGACGCTTCGAGCATTTACCAATGGAGATGTTAACGCAAGGCGTACCCCTCTGCTGGCCATATAGCCATAATTGGCCATATGAGCGTGCGTAACTACGCTGTATTTTTAATACTGTGTGCGTGTTTCAAGCTAGTGTGCGGGATCGTTAAAGTGAGTGATTTGTGTGTGTGCAATGCGTGTTTACCTCGTCCCCCGTAAGTATCGGCAGAAAAAAATGTTTGCGGATTACAACGTTAACATCTATCTCCATTGGTAAATGCTCGAAGTTTTGACGCCACAGTTTTATGACGTCATAATTATTAACGTTACTTTATGTCGGAAGGGCGTAAAATTATCGCAAACAAGGGGTTACTGTTATTATGTGCGTGATATCTTGTCTTAGAGATATCAAAGATGGATGGTAAACAATTAAATAGACAAGTGTTCTATATTGTTTTTCGTAATGTGCAATTACAATTTATTGTGTGTTGTTTGTCATTGTATTGACATATTTTGATGGTTGTCATTATAGCGCTTCCATACATTGGTATTCGCTATTTGTGTATAAAAACCGATAGAAACAAAATTAAATTACATAATAAAGGATACAAGAAACGTGTTTTTGAGGCTCTTTATGCACGATCTTATAGATAAAGACTTGAAACTTACTAATGGTGTGTATTGCAATGGCTGCAAGATCAAATAATAAGAACTTAATTAAATAAAAAATTAAAGGGGAGGGGGGGGGGGGGGGTGAACAGTTTATTTATATTCGCGGTACGAAGTTCGCCGGGTCAGCTAGTTTATAACAATAAACAACCATGGAGATGGCAAGTGGTTGAGAAAGCTGTAATGTATAAGAGTGATTTATTCTTAACGGATGACATCGATTCTTAAGTTAAAAGTAATACGTAAGCCGCATCGTAAGATAATTAGGACAGCTTGTAAAAAAAAAACACAAAAGCAATAAGCTGTTCACCTGTCATCAAATCACCAAAATTGGATTATTAAATAATTTTGATAGACCTCCTTCTTTTGTAAAGCCGGTAAAAATACACGAAATGTATTTCGAACTGATGATGCGCACCCCTTTTCAGCAAACTTTTACTAAAATTACCGTTGACACAGCTGTCTACTAAAATAAACAGCATTTTAACACTATTAACCTTTTCTTCGAAGTCAGTCACGTCATTCACCTAATGACAGGCCAGTCATAGCCAAGACACGGATATGGTGAAATACCACCAGGGGTGGAAGTTTCTACATTAATAGCGATGAATTTCGATTGATAATCGTGGATACGAAAAGAGATGCAGATAACAACTGTTTAGCTGCATCTCATTCTAGCAGAGGTTTGCGATGACAATACGCATTGCTATCAATGTAGAGACTTTCACCCCAGGGCTGGTTGTCTCTATATGAATAACGATGACTTCGAGCGATGATTTTTTTTTATATATCTTATAGGCTAGCGTTTGACCACTATCTCACCTTTTGGTAAGTGATAATGCGGACGAAGATGGCTTAGGCTTAGCGTGCTTACGCTTGGCCTAGAATGGAAATTGGCTCTCAAGAATAGCTGCCGGAACACATTCAATGTTTTGGCGACAGATTTTCTAGCTAAAATAAAAGATTTTTACTTCAATTACGGTCGAATTGAGAAACCTCCTCCTTTTTTGAAGACCGATATAGTATTTGCTTCTTTCTGCTGAAAAAGGAAACATATATCATTACAAACTATCATACCATCATGCGTTTCAACCCTAAATAAAGCCATTAAGGCCATTATCCACCGGCATGTCCTTTTCGGAACCAACAGCCGACCTAAAGGTAATTGCGTAGGGACGTTAGATAATACATCAGACAAAATCACTGTACATTGCGGGCAATTTAATCCTATATTTTATAGCCTGGCACGGCATACATAAAACTATCCCTAAGGAGGAATAAGAGTACGATGGCCATCCGTTTGGCCGCTTTTGCTCCGCGAACGCGATTTATTCTCGTCTCATATTTTACTAAGTAATGACAGTTTTTTGGGTGCGCCCAAAATATAGGGCGGTATGAAAAGAAGTAGGAAGGCAAATGCTTAGCTGAGAATTTTGTTGTTGAATGTTACTTGTTAGTATTCAAGTGGTAGGATTTCCACTAGTTTGTTAGAGATGGTAACACCATTTTGTTTTATTATGTAGCAAACAAGCAAACGGACCAGCTGATGGGAAGTAGTCACCGTCGCCTATAAACACTTACAACACTAGAGGTGTCACTTATGCGTTGCCGACCTGTCAAGATTCTTTTAACACCCCTTTTGAAGGACTCCATGTTGTAGCTCTGCGGTAAAACAGCAGACGGCAGCTAGTTTCACATTTCACATGTGTACAGGAGAAATTACTGCTTGAATCGAGATGTGTGCAATTATTAGTGATACAACCGTGAAGTAAATCACGTATTTCAATTTTAAGAACAAAGTATCCATAGAAATTCAAGAGTGTGTAAGATTTGATATGATGCTTCAAAGTAACAGATTAGTGGTGTGCGAAGATCTGGTAATTGATAGTTTTCCGTGGTACAGTATATATTATAGGAAGAGAAGAATGGAAAAATGTCTTACCTTTAATCATCATCTGTAAAATATAAAACTCATCATCATCATTATCAGCCAATTTCCGTCCACTGCTGGACATAGGCCTCTCCCATGGCACGCCACTGAGCTCGATCTTCAGCTATTCGTTTCCAACCGCTGCCAGCCAGCTTACGTATATCATCGCTCCATCTAGTTGGAGGGCGTCCTACGCTACGTTTGCCGAGCCGTGGTCTCCACCCTAGAACTCTTTTACCCCAACGGTTATCGGTTCTGCGATAGATGTGACCGGCCGAGCTATGTCGATTACTTTGGATTTAAATATAAAACTATAGCTACAAAATTTACTAACATAGCTTTTTATTTTCTTTTATATTGTTTACAAAATTTTAAAGAGGTATGACTTCACGCGTCACGTTAGTCATTTCATATGCAAGTATAGCGTGTTTCCCTCGATATTTCTAAAGATACAGATATTTTTAACTTTACAGCTATTTCATTTTCAACAAAAAAAAAGTAATACTTATCGTTTAATTTAAAGCATGCTAAAGGTTCTAGGGTAACAAACATATATAATAACATTTTTTTAAAATAATTTTAAAATGTTTCAATACGAAATGCCGTGCTTGTCATTTTCAGTAGTAAGTTGTAGATGTATAATATAAATTTCTTTAGCTATTCATCAGATCTCAATGAAATTAAAACAGAAAGTATATTCTCATACACAAATTAAAAAAAACATTTATGAAACAACATGCTTAAACAAAAAAAACATGTTAATTAATGACGGAGTTCAGAGGCAACAAAAAAAAATCTGTCGAATTGAGGACCTCCTCCTTATTTGAAGTCCTTTAAAATACTAAACCACTAGCTGACAATGATGGCATAATGTAATAAAATAAAACTTAATCGAGAGCTCGGCTTTCAGCATTGAGGAAAATTGCCCAAGAAGGAAATTTTCAAGTAATAGTAGTCCTTTCACGAATGAGTCCCACGACACACAATGTCAGGGTCAGCAGAGATAACCACAAGATAGATGGTTGTCAGTGTCTATACATTAGAGTATTTTACCCTAAATTTGGGGCATTTTTACGCGTTTAGGGTATTTTTTAAGGTAGAACATTATTTGGGATATTTTTCAGGGTAAAGTAAATAAGTAAGTAGGGAATTTATAGAGAATGTTTAAAAATCCTTGCAAGTAAATTTAGTGATTGATTGAATAAGTGTTTCTGAAGCCCAGACTTCTATGGATGCTTTCCAAGAATGTTTGGAAACGGTGGAGTAGTTTAATTTATTAGTTTATTAATACATTTCATTTACACGTTACTTGATTTGTTTTTTTTAATGGGGTGAAAATAAATAATTTCGACGAGCGTTAGGGTAAAAATATATCTGAGGAGGTAATACTGATGGTTGTACGTCTGTCTGTACATTTAGTAGTATTAACACATGATACGTTTACGTGATGAAACGTAGGAAACTAAGCTTTGTTAATATATTAGCTAGCTGTAATGGGATTGGATACTTCATGAATATTGTTATTTTTGTTGATAGCCAACCTAGTTAATGTGAAAATCTATAGATCTTTGTTCTGAGGGTCCAAAGGGAATTTGTGCTAATCTTTCAACTGATATTTAATCATCGGGTATATCGTCTAGGCAATTAAGTTTCTACAAATATAGGTACCTCTAAATAGAGATTTGTCATAATAATTTTAGACACATATACCAGCTATAATTATCTACAAACTCAAAAGAAAAGAACTGAAATCAAATAGAATTATAACAAACTAAATAAAACAGCCACAGACCTTCACGTACGATTTCTTCTAAAGTAGTCACAGACACTAAAGATCAATTAAAGTTCACCACACGTCCAACAAAAGCTTAATACGCACGTTTTAGCTTATCTAGAAACGAGTCTGAAATTCACAGGTCAATGACCCTGGTTTAGGCAACACTTAGGTATAAAATTCTGAGGACGCTTTGTTCAAACCGGTAATCTTGGTACAAAAGTGTCGTGTCATTCTGACGATAATAGGGCTGTGACTTAGTCTTGGCGCAAGATATAGGAGAATGGCTTTAAATGACGAAATAAAAATCTGCTTACTTAAATGACACTGAGCGACTATTAATCGCATTTACTTTTTAACCCCCGACGCAAAAGTAAGGGGTGTTATAAATTTGACGTGTGTATCTGTGTATCTTTGTGTCTGTGTATCTGTGTGTCTGTGCATCTGTGTATGTGTGTGTCTGTCTGTGGCATCGCAGCGCGCAAAAGTATAAACGGATGAACCAATTTTGATTTAGTTTTTTTTTTGTTTGATAGATATTTTCATCGACAGTGTTCTTAGCTTTGTTTCACGAAAATCCTTTCAGCCGTTTAAATATTAACGTCTCTTTTTCGGCTGATGAGACTACGATAGCAACTTTCATAGTTCTTTAACCGCGATCTTCAAAAAATCAAAATGGCGCTTCTGCGCACTACTTACCTGCCACTCTGAGATGTCGTGTTTTGGCTCATTATAATTGCCTCAATGAAAATTTATACATATACAAAACAGTCGGGGGTGATTTTAAATTTAAGTATTATTGAACATGGAAACAGATTGAAACAACAAAACTGTTTAAACTGCGCTATAAATCTATGGTTATCTATGGTAGAAACTAATTGTACCATTTCCATAAAATAAGTGCAAGTAAACGCCACGCAAGATTTTAACTACGAATAAGGTACATAAATCTCATTTGCCCTTTTAGGGTCATTAGAGAGTACCACTAAAATCTTGCGAATTTTAAAAATAGCGATCGGCAAAATAAATGGTCGTAACGTAATTTTCGTCAAAATCGGTTGAAATATGCGACCTCTAGGCGAGAACAAATAGCCGGACAAAAATATTTTGGCCCATTAATATTTTTTTTATTTTTGTCTATTCAAAGTTTGCCTTGTCATAGTAGTAATAGATAATGTTATGATCGCCCCAGACTACAAGCCACTACAAAAACTATTAAAATCGCTTTATTTTCTTCCATAGACTCCAGATGCCACGGATGTGCTCGCCGGGTTTATTTCCGGCAACGTAAAAAGCTAGCGGCGGTGATGCCAAGGAATTTGTCCGTGTTTACCCGGAGACTGCCTAGTTAAGATGATGGATTGTCAACGTAAGCCATGTTTTTAAGGTTCCGTGTAGAAGATACGGTACCCTAATAGGTATGATGTATGGGTAAAAAATATATAATTCTAATTAGTACGTCAGTTGGATTATCAAAAAATATTGGACATGTTTTATTTTACAAATCAATAGAAATTGACAAAGATAAATTAAAGAGCGTCAAAGTTCGGGAGTGATGGCTCGAACCGCTAAAAAGTGTACTGAGCCTTGACGTCACGCAGAATTTCTATATATATATATATATATATATATATATATATACGTAATACATATTATATTATATATATACGTATTCAATATTTTTTGATAATGTAAACGATGGACTAAAAATAATGTTTAGGAATCTGACCTATTTACCCTAGTGCTTACGATCACTTACAATAACCATTTACTTTTAACTACTTGTCAAAATACTTGCCAGACTTTGCTTAGCTTTAGCTACCTGCATTTCAATGAACAAGGAATGGCAGTCAATGATTAACTGTCAGTCAAATATAAAGCATTTGAAAATTTTGTTATTGAAATAGCAGTCAGTAACTGTCATTGATGTTTAATTTAACTGAAAGGTAGATATAGCAACTGCCAGTTAAAATTATGCTAGTTACTGTAAACGGCCATTTGTCTACAGCCTCCGTCTGTCTTAATTACGTTCACAATTGTATTACCTCTGAGTGTAAGACTAAATTGGTAACTTTTTAACAGTGAGTGTCAGTGGTAAAAGGCGGAGCTTTGATGGCATTTAATATAATATCGTTTAAAAACTAAAAAAGAACCGACTTCAATGCCGCGCTATTCATTTTCAGTACCAATTTTGAGATGTTTATCTCAATATCTCTGGAGATACTTATTAGACCTCGATAAAATTACCATGGTACCACACTTTGGATCTCTCCTTTTGGACAAAAGAAGAATAATCAAAATCGGTTCATAAACGACGAAGTTATCCGCGAACAAACATAAAAAAAAACGGTCGAATTGAGAAACTTCCTCCTTATTTTGAATTCGGTTAAAAACAACATTATTTTTTTTAAATATCTTATAGGCTAGCGTTTGACCACTATCTCACCTGTTGGTAAGTGATGATGCGATCGAAGCACGCTAGGTTACGCTAGTTCCCATTCTAGAATGGGAACTGGCTCTCAAGGATAGCTACCGGAACACATTCGCTGTTTGGCGATAGATTTACTAACTTGAGGGTGGTAGCTGGCCAGGAGAACTCTAGATAGTGGCCTACCACCATGCAAATTAGCATTTATTTTTAAATTAGATTAGCATTAGCAAAAAATTAGCGCATTTCAAATATATTGTTAGGTTAGTAGCAGGCATATATAGTATGCATAGGTTAGTTAGTATTATTGCTCGTGGCTTTTTTAGAATGCACCCGATAGTTTTAAAATAATTTCTAAAATTAGATCTAGATTTTTCAGTAGTCGGATTTTAGTTTATGAACTTACTTTTTATGCTTGTGATTTTATTTATCAGTCAAACTGTAGTAAGTACTAAACTTTTAATTCGATGAAAGTAATACAACGAAACACTAATCAAACTCTGTAACTGAAGTCAATAACTGAAGGTACCCAATTACAAAACTTATGTTTTAATTCGTCTAATATTGAAAATATATTTTTTTCTTTGTTTGTGAAATAAACTCACACAAGTAACAAAATTAAATAAATTATTTTTCAAGTAAATAAAACCGACTTCACAACCACAAACAGGCACTCAAAAGCGAAAAATAAATAAATTAATATAATTATTATAAGCGCTACCCTCTTATCTACTTTTTTTTTTGGAATAAAGAGGATTGCAAAGAAGTTTCAGTGGGAAGTTGGTGCTATTGGTATACTCCGTCTTCCCACAACTCAATAAGTTTTGTGTTTATAAGCAGTCTCAGATAAGATACTTTAGGTTTTAGTTTGTGAATGGGGTAGATTAAGTAGAGTTATGATATTAATATGATATTTTTATGTACACACTACACTGACGGATATATACTTTGTGAAAATTTCAAGCATGTACATATTACGGTTAAGAAGATACAGATCTGTAAAGTGCGCACATATAAACACACGGACGGACGGACGGACGAACGGACAGCGAAGTCTCAGAAAGTGTTCATTTGGTACCCTTTGGGTTCGGAACCCTAAAAAATTGACTTCAAATGTCGCGCTAGTGAAAATATTCACTAGTCATAATGATGTCATCAAGGTATCAAAGGACAATGTCCAAAATGGCCCTGTGCAATAAAAGCATCTGACACACACGATAATTAATTGTCTATTTTATTACAATAATTCCAAATACTGACATTATTCAAGGTCATATTTTTTAGTCTTCTAAAGTATATGCAATAGCAACCTCCATTGTGTTTAATCTTCTTGGGACTCTTCTTCTATAGTAGAACTTTCTCTTTTTTTGTGAAGTCGGTTAACATTTTTGAATAATCACCCACGACAATGTCATTTAGAAAATGATTAATTACGAACCGTATAAAGACAAAATCGAACTAGTTTTGGAGATATATGGCAACACAATTTGCAAAAACAAATGTTTACTGCAGCGCCCCCTGATGAGTTGTCGCCGTAACACCTACCTAAAAACATGCACCAACTACACCCAAATAACTGAAAACTGCATCAAAATCGGACTAGTAGTTTTGGAGAAAAATGGCAACATGGATTTGCACACACAAACAAACAAACAAACAAACATCCTCTCACCCCAAACGCATATACAGTCTCCGTTCCGTCATGAGTAAAAAAATGACTGAAGAGATTTTGATCACATTTTGCATACCTACAAATAGTTGACAACCTAGATTACTACTTACGATAGATACTTTTAACACGGGCAAAGCGGCAAGGGTAGTACTTATACCAGCGAGTAGTACTTATTTAAATACCATAAACTTGTTTTTGTTGTACGGAACTTTCAGTGTACAAATCCAATGTGCACTTGCCTGGTTTTATTTTTCCTGTGTTCTTTGGTCCGTCGGCGCAATTTATCAGAGGTAAATAGCCTCAGATCTAACTTGGTTCTATAGATGTACGAGTGCCATGCAAGGTCTCCCATACAACGGTATTGTGCTGATGTTTACATGTTTGTGTACTCAAAAGGTCAAGTCCTAGAAAACCTTCCATTGCAATATTAGTACAATGTAATAGAACTATTTGATGTCATAATTTTATATAGTGTCAAAGTTTCCACAGCCCATTTATGCATGACAGATTTCTGTTGCCAGGCAAAACATTGCACACCATTTTCATGGTAGATTGAATCAAACAATTCATAATATTTCACCATCTGTAACGACTACAAATAATAATTACACAAAACATACGTAGTGTTCGTAAAAACTTTGACCAGTTTACGGTTTTATTAAAACGCCTAGACTTTCTCCCAGACATTATCGTGCTGACGGAATGTTGGACCGATGATACATTTAACCCTTTAATTCTATCGAATTATATCTGCCATCACTCGAAAACATTTTTGAATAAAAATGACGGTCTTATTGTATTATATAAACCTAATATCAAAGTCGACATACATGAACCATTATTCCAGGACGCCAACTGCCTAGTTATTACTGTTGGATCGAAAATATCGATAATTGCTATCTATCGATCACCCTCAATTAGAGACGTATCAAAGTTCTTGTGTTCCCTAGAATCCGTGATGGAAGCGACTAATACGAGTGAGTCATCGATTATTTTAGGCGACATTAACATAGATATTAAACTCACCGCCACAGACGCCAAATCTAGTGAATACCTCGATCTGACCTCACATTACGGGTACGTTCCAGGAAACACACTACCAACGAGAGGCCCAAATTGTTTAGATCATGCGATGATTAATACGACAAAGGGATGCCGCGTCGTGGTGTGTGATTCTGACGTCACTGATCATGATACTGTGATTGTTGGGTTGGATAATTATGTTTTAAAGGTTCCCTCGCATCCCACATTAACTAAGAAAATTAACTATCCTGAACTATTGGCAAATCTTGAAAAAAATGATTGGAGTTTATTTTATGAGGAAACTGACGTTACTAGTGCTACCAACTTATTAATTAATCTTATAAGCTCTGCAATCAGAACAAGTACACATCAAATTAAGTTACGAAGTTCTGAAGTCATACTCAGACCCTGGATGACGAAAAAATTAATTGATAAAATCCGTAAAAGAGACTCGCTCCACTTACAATCTAAAAAGTCACCAATTAATATCTCACTACAGAAAAAATATAAACAGTACCGTAACCATTGCCATACACTTCTAGAAACAACTAAAACTAATTATGAAACTAATCAAATAAATTCACACAAAAATAACATTAAAAAACTTTGGAACACAGTAAAAGATATATGTAACTTTAAAACTATTAGATCTGATTCATGTGATTTATTAAAATATGAAACTGATAAAATTAAAGCACTTGATTCTATTAACAACTTTTTTTGCAGTATTGGTAATGATTTAGCAAAAAAAACGCTGCAAATGCTGAATAGAACTGAGGCTGATTTAGCTTGTCATACCAGAATACTAAATACCCCCACAGAGTCTTTATTTTTCACCCCTACAGATACTTCAGAAATTAATAAAATAATTTCAAATTTGAAGACCTCATCTTCCTCTGGGTTTGATGGCATTAGCAATAATATTCTCAAACGCGCAAAACATATTTTATCTTTCCCCATATCACATCTATGCAATCTTAGTATTTCTACGGGCATAGTACCTAGTTGCCTAAAAGTTGCGGATGTTTGCCCAATTTACAAATCTGGTGACAAACTTTTAATCTCCAATTATCGACCCATATCTCTACTACCCTCACTCTCTAAAATACTAGAGAAAGTAATAAATAAACGCCTACTTGATTTCTTGGAAAAACATAAATTACTATCCCAAAACCAGTTTGGCTTTAGAGCAGGTAAGTCTACAGAAGATGCTGTGGTCTCTCTTGTGGATCATGTATCTGAACAACTAAACTCAGGGCGTAAATGCATAGGTGTCTTTCTAGATCTAGCCAAGGCATTTGACACAGTGTCTTGGCCGATACTACTTTGCAAGCTCGAGCTACTTGGTATTCGTGGTGTTACTCTAGATTGGTTCCAGTCATACCTATGTAATAGGCATCAACGAGTTCGAATAGCTCAGGAGTGTAGTAGCTATGCTTCAGTTACTTTTGGCGTCCCCCAAGGATCTGTGTTGGGACCAACCCTATTTCTGGTCTACATTAATGACCTCTGCCAGCTTAGACTAAATCAGGCTAATATCTTCACTTTTGCTGACGATACAGCGATCATTTTCCACGGGCAGAGCTGGCAGGAGGTTGTTGATGTGGCCCAGGAAGGACTGGCGGCAGTCGAGCACTGGTTACGAGTTAATCTCCTCACATTAAATACAACCAAAACAAAATACATACCCTTCCATATTTCTCAGCGCTCGAAACCACCAACTATCAATCTGAAACTCCACTCTTGTCACACAGTACTAAACTCTTTATGCAATTGCTCTGAATTAGAGTCTGTAGAAAATATAAAATACCTAGGCATTGTCATTGATAAGCATCTTAACTGGGAAACCAATATTTCTTACTTATGTGCACGACTACGTAAAATGACTTACATCTTCAAAAAACTTAGCAGATCCGCAGACCCTGCAACTAAACGCATTATTTATTTAGCCATATGTCAATCGATTCTCAATTATTGTATAGTTTGTTGGGGTACTGCATCTAAAACACAACTTCTAAAAATTGAAAGAGCACAACGAGCCCTACTGAAAGTTGCATATAGAAAACCTTACCGTTATCCTACTAACAGTCTGTATGAGGAAACTAAATATCTTCGTGTTCGTCAATTATACATCCTAGCAACCACACTACGATTTCACAAAACCGCCCTCAGTACTGTTTGCAATAACGACTCAAGACGATCCACAAGACGTAATATTTGGATGCTCCCCAAAACAAATACCCAATTTGCCCAGCGCGCTTTTTCCTACAAAGGAGTATTCTTATACAGATCTCTTGATAGAACATTAAAACTTTTAAACTCAACACGATACGTCTGTAAGAGCAAAATAACCACCTGGCTCATGGCTTTGGGCTATGAGGAGACAGAGATGGTATTACGAGTAGATAGATAACGCTGTGGGGCCTGTCCCTAAGTATGGAACGGCAGAGACCTATGAGATCTTTAGCAGGTATCTGCAATTCAGTCTTCATGAGTTTACTGTGCCCCCTATTGACCTTTATTTATTTATATTTTATATTCTGATAAACAGATGTCTGCTAAAGATTTACATCGTGTCGTCTAGTGCTGGGAACAGGCCCCTATCTCAAAGATCTTAATTTTTTTACTATTCTCTCTGCTATTTAAAAAAAAAAAAAAAAAAAACGCACACATAGAAACATTCACGTATATTCACACATAGACATACACACACAAACATACACACACATACATACACACACATACATACACATACACACATACACATACACACACACGCACCCACACACATACACACACACACACACATACTTACACATATAACACATATAGACACCTATGGGATTGTTAAGCTGTTAATATTTTACTGTAATCTTTTGTTTTTAATTGGACTAGTATATTGGTCTGCGGTATAAGATACTGTTTAGTCTTTTTCTTTATTTTTTTTGTTCCACATCTCAAAGAATCACGACAGGAAGAGACTGAATCTTACAACACAGAGTTTTCTCTAGTGTGAGATTCAGAGCTCATAAGCTTTGTTTTAGAATATAAGCCTTTGAAACTCTGTTTTTAATGTGCTAAGTTGCAAATAAACAATTACAATTACAATTCAGTAATAAATAATTTATGACTATGATTATGATTATGAATTAGAGCATTTGAGAGTTCATCGCTAGTATTTTAAAGAAAGAACATGAAGGCGAAAAAAAAACAATTACTATCCGTTTAAAATTTGATAAAAATAACTTCCAAAGAGAATATAATACTACGCTAAGAGACGGGACTCAGAATCGTTTGGCATTCACTATAATGCCAACATACAGACATTTATTGACTATAGTTATCTGTGGACTAACTAGTGTCTGCCAACCTTACAGACAAAAATAATTAGTGCGGCTACATTACAATATAACATTTTATCGATATCGATATATTTTATCGAAAACATGGGCCAATTTTATGAGTACCCTCATAAAATTATATATTGAGTAGTTGAATTAGGACCACCCATGAAGATGCATAGTTGGTCCTAACACAGCGTCGGATTGAAATGTGAGCAGAGACAAATAATAAGCCTTCATCAGATACAATATATTTATTTTTAACACAATATAATAGAATTATTTTTATTTATTTCTTCAGGTCGCTGCCGTGCTGTCATAGTAGAAACTCTTAATTAAAAGATGTATCACATTAGTCAAATACAAAATAACATATTAAGTACGAAACATGGTTATCGATATTTACAAATAATAAGGTCACACATCACTAGTACATACTAAATACGAAAATTTCGTCAATTTGGTTTATATTTAGATTCTGGCTACTATATCACATCTACAAGCAGAATAATTGTTAAATTAGATGGTTACCGGTCCTTATCGAGTAGAAATTGGGCCATACATTTTCTTTATACGTCTTCTAAACGGATTGTATCATATCCACAAATTTCACAAGTCCTAAACTGCTTTTTAAGAAGCCCTTTGGGTGCTATACTCCTTGAACATTGATTATTCGATCAAAACACTTTCACCGATTATCCTATTAGGAAAACCCACAACAAACTTAGAAAGAACTTGTATTATTAACAAACAAATGAAACAAAACAATATGGCCAAAGTAAGTCGGTCTTCGCGAGATTGTCAAATGTCAACGGAAGAAAAGAGAGAAAGGATACTGTGGGAGTGTGATGGAAGTTTCCGCCCACCATTATTTGAATGCCAAACGCCTTAGAACAAATTATTTCATTAAGTTTCGCTAGACTGATAACTTCTTTTTAACAAATTAAATCATTAAAACTAGTTATGTTAAAACGTGTGGTTAGTCTAAATCAGAACTGAAATACGTTATAAACTTCAATGGTAGGACTCCTGCTAGTTCGCCTGGGGCGTTACAACCTCGCTTTGTCAGTTTTGAATTGACTCCAACACTTGTCTTGCGTATTGGTATGGTGGCAATGCAATATTATGATACCTACCATTGGACTGTCCTCAGTGAACGCAAATAAAACATTATGCATTCACTGACTGACCTGATAGGGAAACCAGGCTGTGGGGACTAGAACTCCGTAATTGCAAAGAGTAAGACAGTCGAATTTTGGCTAATATGTATTGTGATTATTAGTACTTTTTATTACATATGATAACGTTTAATAATATAGTCATAATATAAAAATATTTTTTTGTGCGTGTCTAAAAAATAATGTCTTAAATTTGTGTGTATAGTCAGTTTATCCGTTAAACATTTTTTTTATTTTATATTGTAATAGACTGAAATTTAACTCTGTTGTAGCATTATATGTAAACTACATCTAAACTAACCACTATATAAAAAAGTTTTCATTTAATTTTCATTTATTAATTGTATTTTAATAAAGAAAACACCTACACATATTTTCGCTTAAATTCATGATTCATATTTCGCGACCCCAAAACAGCTCATCAAGTCTTAACAAAACAAAGCCTTTCTGGAATTTATCTAATTTATCTTGTTTGCCTAATTTTACCATCAGATCCTAAATAATGAAAACAGGAGCCTTCTAAATTATTCCATCTAGACTTGAGGGGAAAGTTGATACCTAGGATTTACTGACTGGGGCACAATTATGGATGTATCTCTGTAGTTATATAGTGGCTATAACAGCTGGCTTAAATTAGACCTGTAACGGAGGAAAAAGTAAGTAGACGCACTTTGGACTCTAGACTAACAAATATTATAATAGTCTAACTAATAAGTAAAGCAGGATTCATAAAATGATAACAAAACGTAAAATTCACGTATATGTTGCAATTATAACATACTTCAAAAAAGGAAGAAATTCCATAGTCATGTGTGTTTAGTTTTAATGTATTCCTTATTTATTACTCTGGCATTAATTTTCCCATTTACCCCATTTTTCATGTAATAGAGAGTTTTTCCGAATAATTTTATTTTATTTTGTCTTGGGGGATCTTCAGAGACACAAAGCGAAACACTCCAATGACATAGAAAAGATAATACTACATACCAATGAGCTAGAGAAAATTACCCACACAGGTGACGGTCTTTGATTAACACATTTTTATTAGCTTCACATGTAGCTAATTAACAAGCAATGTATTAAAATATTAGAAGTCAATAGTAACGTACTTCTAATTTTTTTTAATATATTGAACTTTTTGTGTATTTTATTTAGTTCGGATGACAATATTATAATTTGGTATTTTAAAGCTGATCTAATGGTGGAGCCCGAAGGTGGACAGTAGAACTCTTCAGTGGCTACTAAATACGAGTAAATTGCTCAAGTTTGAGCTTCTTTGATACGTTTTGAGTAGTCTAATAGATTGTGATTTAGTAACAAAGGTTTGATGAAAAAGCCAAGACTCAAGTTTTCATTTGAATTTATGTTTACAATACCTACTAATTACCTAAATGTTCATCGCAAACTTTATAAATATTTTTTTAAAAAAATGTCTCCTCTACAAATATATACATCCATGGATGCATTATTATAGTGGCATGTGTTTTAATATCAGCGTTAGACCTCAATTGCGACTAGCCAGCTTATTTTGTGGCTATTGCACAACTACATAGGCATATGTAAAAACTTTATGTATGATATATAACATTATATAATATTATGAACATTATAATATTAAGACAGCTTGTATTTTGAGAAATAAACAAAGTAGAGTAAGGCTTGTGTAGAAAGCTCTTTTCGAATAGAGATACGGACACAATACGCTTTTTTGCACTCAAAAAATGTAAGAATGTCTTGTTTTAATTACTATATAAGTTATTAATATTAGATTTAATATAATAATATTAGATTTAATATTAATAACTATAACGGTTTTTTCTCTGTATCTGTCTGTTACGTCTGATTAGGGAAACAAAAAAGCATTCCGCAAAAAGAAAGCCATAAAATAAACTATCCGAGTGAGAGTTAGACTTGCACACAAATGGTTCCGGACCAACGTACAATTTTTTATAACATACATACAATCACACCTTGTTCCCGTGGGGATAGGCAGAGACTACTTCTTTCCACATGCTACAATCCTGACACACCTCTTTCGCTTCTTCCACTTTCATGAGCGCTTTCATACATGCTCACCGGTTAGAGGTACTTTTGACTTGGCCTTTCTTTAAAACGTCTCCGACCTGGTCGTGATACATCGGTCTCTACTGGCTGGCCTACTTACACTCATCTCATAAATCTGTTTCGTCAGTCTTTCTTCATCTATACTTTCTAGATGTCTTAACCATCTAGGCATCCCTTACACATCTTTTTTTTTAATATTTTATAAGTTCGAGCAAAAATCTACCGGTAAAACCATTGACTACCCTGTTTTTTATATTTGCATACAGAACCTTAATAAATTATACCTACTAATAATTTCAAATGCTGTTGAAATCATAAGTCATTTATAATAGATAATTCTATAAAATAGATAGATACAAACTCAATAAAGAGCATTATAATTTATTCGATAAAATCATCTATGGTCTATCTATTTCGTCAATATTTCCAATTTGTTGTACGGTAAACAATAAAGTGCTTTTGTAAGCTAAATCCAAACAAACAAAACAATTTCAATAGTGTGTATTTATTCAGATCAAAATTACCTAGGAACGACTAACCCGAATTATAAGCTGTAAACCTCAATCAATAACCGGATAATGTCAAACTCAATTCCAATTTCTAATTAACCGGAATCGAGCAAACAAATCAATCAGCGCAAGGGTCTGGCGTCGATTTTATCACGGTTTGCTTCGGTAGTGTCAATTATGTAGGTACTGCCGATACTTAGATATGATATCGGTATGGATAGGGTGACAAGGCATTTACTGTTTTAGTAAGATATAGCAATTGAAAGCTACCACCTGATTTATAATATGTTTAAGGTTAATTTAAAATATTTATTTATATAATCACAGTCATAATTAAGTTAATATAATTTAAAATGTTTATTATATTAACATGTTTGTAACAATGCATGATATGGAACCTCATTTTTCTACTTAGTTACCAGAGATTCTTGACTTGAAACTATTCTAACTTGACCTACAAAATAGTTTTTGTAAACATCATGGTAGAACTAAGCGAGATTGACATTAGACTTTGACAGAAAACTTAAAACTTTTAAGTTAACGCAAAGCTTGACAGAAATCATAACGCTTTTTCACAACTGCGATTAATTTCACTCCTCATAAAGTTTTCCATACCTTATATGGGGCCTTATATCAAAATGTATTCTTATTCAGAATCATATCTCCTTTAAGAAGTAAACTCTAAATAAAAAAAAAAACTTTTTATTCCGATCATAAAAATATCACCAATTTTATATTCCATAAAAGTCTGGTCACAGGGTATATTAACAATAGGGTACCGGTTACCGGTGACCGGTATCGTGATTTATTAAAGGCGAATTGCGGGCCGTGCAATAATAGCCGGAAGTGACGTAGTTACCTCGGCTCGGAGGCTTTGTGAGGGCCGCAGCGCCGGAACCGAGAAAACGTGGATAAGAAATTTTTGAAACTAAAATCGTGACACTATTTTTACGCTTTTTTATTTGTTTTGTATAAATAAACAAGTTTTGACGATGAATTGAGATAGTTGTGCTGAACGGGTTCAACTATATATTGTGTTATCCAGCGTCTCGTTTCAGTGCCTTGTACATCACCTCTTCTTGAGATTCTTACCTGTTCTCATTTGAGATGGGAGGATTATTATGAGGGCTAGATTTCGTTTGAAAGAAATCGGTGCGCGGTGGAAATTTCAATCTCTGTCTATAACGGTTAAAGATCAAGCAAAAACCGCCGAAAATCTCGTTTCTTGTATGAATCCCTTCAATTTTTAATTGTATTTTGTTTAAAACATAATTTAATGTGGATTATTTGGATTTGGATTATTTTGGATTTGGATAACGGCTATAGTAATTTGTTTTGCAAAAATGTCAAGTGTCTACCAATTACATTTTAGGAGATATAGCCATCTCAAAAACATGCAGTTATAAGTGACAGGTGACATAGCGATCAAACTTTTGTCTATACACATATAAAAAGTTAACCCAATTTTAACCCATCTCCCTTTTCTGAACCCAATGTATCCGTCTTTGTCGACCGAAGCGGTGTAACCAAGCTTGAGTGTTGTTTACAGCCCGCGCGCCGGCCGTGGTATGAACGGGCATTTTATTGCATCAAATTTTCATATATTAACAAAACGGAGGAGTTACGATGAACTGATCCTGATAAAGCTAGTTTATGAAACGGTTTAAGACATTATACATGTATTTTTTTTTTTTTATAGATATTCAATTTTATTGCCGGCGATACGTTGTGGATATTTGAAACAAACTGAGTATTTAGTGTTAGTCCAGTTATTAGGTACGTCGGAAAAAACGGGTTAGAAATTTAGTAGAAAATCTCTTTTGATGGGGAATGTCAGTGGGGTAGTGGTATATCCCCCGTTTCATTGACTTACATTGACTTTGGTACTTATTAGAAGTATTATGAGACGTCACAACGTGACAAAAAAAGCACGACTGGTGGTACATAGGGGAGTGCTGGTTCCCACACTCGTGTATGGTAGTGAATGCTGGGTATGGCAGAAGAAGCATGAAAGTAAAATTAATGCTGTAGAAAAGAGAAGTTAGAGAAGTATGATTGGAGTGACAAGGGAATGTTGTTGTGTCGTAGAAGATGTAGTGACAAAGATAGAGAAAGGGATGCTTAGATGGTTTGGACATCTAGAGAGGATGGATGAAGAAAGATTGATGAAACAGATTTATAAGATGAGTGTGAATGGGCCAGTTGGTAGAGGCTAACCTAGGCGAACGTATCATGACCAGATCGGAAACGTTTTAAAGAAAGGCCAAGTCAGAAGTACCTATAACCGGCGAGCATGTATGAAGGCGCTCATGAAAGTGGAAGAAGCGAAAGAGGTATGTCAGGATCGTAGCATGTGGAAAGAAGTAGTCTTTGCCTACCCCAACGAGAAAAAGGCGTGATTGTATGTATGTATGTAGAAGTATGTATTATAGCTAATTTGACGATGTTATATATAAACATTAAATAACCAACACCTTATTACTGCTAATATCAGTTCCTATAATTTTGTTTGTGACGTCTTTACAGTACTCATACGGCTCGATTTATGACTAGCGCGACGTTTGACGTCTACTACTGGGACAGTCAGAATTATTTTAACGAAAGCAATAAACTGTTTTCGAAGTAATAAAACCTGACTGACCTTCCTCCCGACATTTTCCCACAGTAATCTGATTTGCTCTTCGAGCATTTACCAAGCATTTACCAATGGAATGTTAACGTTGTAATCCGCAAACATTTTTTTCTGCCAATACTTACGGGGGACGAGGTAAACACGCATTGCACACACACAAATCACTCACTTTAACGATCCCACACACTAGCTTGAAACACGCACACAGTATTAAAAATACAGCGTAGTTACGCACGCTCATATGGCCAATAATGGCTATATGCCCAGCAGAGGGGTACGCCTTGCGTTAACATCTCCATTCGTAAATGCTCGAAGGATTTGCTACGTTAACAGATTCCTGTTTCAACAAAGCAGGCAACGCACAAACCGGTATTGCCTCTGGTATTGCAAGTTTCAATAAGCGGCTCTAAGCACTTATCATCAAGTGGGACACATGCTTGTTTGCTGCTCTATACATAAAAAAAAAACTACAAATACAGTTTTCAATTGACACATTCAATAAATAATTTGCTACAAATCCCTTATAATAAGCTTAATATACGATATTTTTGGTATGATTTAATAGTATGTAAAATCAATTTGAATCAGTTGCGGTGAAAAACACTTTATTTAAATATGCCCCCGTAAGTAATTTAGTATTCCGGAAAAGGTATCAATTAATTGCGGAAACCGCTCGAATTTTCCAACAAAATTAATATCAATTATTTTTTCCGCTGATTAAATTTCTGTCCGTATAATTTAATTTTTAATTTAAGTTGTAACCACCACATCGTTTTGAATATAATTATTTTATTATGCAAGGAATTCAACCCAGTGTGTCTATTATGATGACATGAGTGAAATTATGCATGGCATGTGTGACTCATCTTTATGTTTTGAGGGCTTGGTGGCGTAATCGGGAGAACGGTTGGCTTTGATGCCAGAGGTAGGTACCGAGTTCAATTCCAACCGTGCTCCAATGGATTTTTCTATAGAAAAATTTTCACAGTGCGCTTTTCACAGTGGCCCTCCGGAAAAGGAAAAACCAACAACCTCCGCATGGTGGTAGGACACTATCTAGTGTCCGCCTGGCCAGCTACTACCCTCAAGTTACAAAATCTGTCGCCAAAAACATCTAATGTGTTTCGGCAGCTGTCCTTGGGAGCCAGTTCCCTTCCTAGGCATAATGTGGTTACCATCTTCGACCGCATTATCACTTACCAACAGGTGAGATAGTGGTCAAACTATAGCCTATAAGAAATTAAAAAAAAATCTCAAGGTTACTGGGGTATTACAACAATGTGCAAAATTGTGTATAATCAGATCTTCCTATATTGATTTTATTTTCAGCTTTTACTGCAGGGTAGTATTTATTATCTGTTCTGTGCTGCAGGGTTGGACAAACTACGGCCCGCGGGCCACCTCCGGCCTTTGCATCTTTCATATCCGGACATCGACCGTTAACCTTAAAACTAAATAAAAATGCTTAAATCAACATTTAACAAAATACATTTTTTTTAAGTATGATGTATGACTGTCAGTCATACGCTGTATCCAATAATGAAGTAAAAAAAAAACAATCACGTGCATGATTTCTATTCATTGCGAACACGGGGTGGCGGTGTCATTTAAAAAATTAATAAAGTTAATCAATTACAATATTAGCGTAAAATCATAAATTGTAATAACTGCCCCCCGTAGATTTAGTTTATAAATTTTAGCACGCGAAGGAAATAGTTTGCCCATCCCTGCTTTGCTGTCCCACTGGATTGACTGGGCAAAAGCCTCCCTCCATTTCTTCCATTCACTTCTGAACCAGTAGTGTCCAATTGAGTATGAAAGTGTCCAGTTTAATAATCCTACTAATATTTTAAAGGCAAAAGTTTGTGTGTGTTTGTTACTTCTTCACGCTCTCAACCGATTAAGCTGAAATTTGGTATGTAGATAGCATAGACCCTGGAATAACACATATACTTTTTATTCTGTTCCTACAGGAACGATGTCTACGCGGGTAAAACCGCGGGGCACAGTTAGAATATAAGTAATATATCGAATGTAGTAACTAATCAATTTTGTATCTATGTAGGTATAATTTCACGATACTTTAAGTTTTCATTTTACAATACATGAAAATTTAGTACGACATTCTCGACGTATTATAATATTTTATCTCTTGATGCTTTTATTTAGTTATGCGAAAAAATTCACTTGACATTTTGTGTCCTAATAAATATATTTTCTTGAGAAAGTCCTTTGTGATAAAAATAGCTGAAGGTATGATTTAATATCTCAAAAATCAGGGAGGATAAATTTGTAACTTTTTTGCCCAGACAATTTTCAATCTAGATATTTTTATATATGTATAAGTAGATAGTTTTATAATATAGTTGACTTTGTTACTGTAAAGGTACGACCATAACGCAGTGTCCTGCGTGCGCGATCTAGGCGGCGATTAGATAGCGCAGTAGTATTTGTACCGACTGGTTCACACCAAACGCGTTCTACGGCGATCAGAAAATCAGATCGCGAACACGTACGCGGACGCAGCACGCCGCGGTGTAGTCGTACCTTAAAGGTATATACATCTTACTCTTTCGTTTCCCTAGCTAAAATTAAGATCTCAATTTTAAAACTAAAACAACCGACTTCCATACCCTGTGAGTCACTTTCAGTAGCAAGTTTGAGACGTTTATCTTCATACCTCTGGAGATACTCGTCAGATCTTGATGAAATTACAGTGGGACAGATGGGACCACCTCGAAAACGTAGGGTACGTTCCGATTTAAAAAAGAATTATGTAAATCGGTTCACAATTGACGGAGTAATCGCGTAACATACATAAAACCGGCTAAGTCGAGTTGGACTCGCCCCCCGAGGCTTCCGTACCAACGTTGGTTAGTACCAATTAAGCTAGACCTCTAAATTGTATGAGCGCTCATATAACTCAGAAGCTTATCCTTATTGGCGAAACTATGTATGTATGGGGACACCCTTTAATTTTAAACTGATTATAAATTACCGACTATTATACTAACTACTGTTTGTTGTCGACTGTCTCGACCTAGGTTTCGTGCATGTCCGATGCACATCCTCGGGAGTTCACGCAGCGAGATCGGTATATAGTCGGTAATTTATAATCTTGATTCAAACTCACGATAACTATTAATCTAAAATAATTTTAAACTATTATTATTTTTTGGATTTTTTCCTTTATTTGTGCTGCAAGACCTTGCTTCTTGCCAAATTTCCTGATACTCGATCGCCAAGAAGTACCGTATAGGTTTTCGACCCAAAACTTATAGGGTACTTCCAGTTGACCTAGAATTGTCAATTTTGGTCAAAAGTTAGGTGTTACAGCACAAGTCAAGAAAAAAATCTGAAAAATAAAAAAAAAATGAAAATTAAGGTATTAACCGGTATGTATCTATGTTCATATGTTCCACTATAGCTTCTTAACTCCTTATCATAATTTGATGAATGAATGTCACAAAACATAATGTCTTAAATTTAAAAAAAAACTGTAATATATGTCGCTTGCAGCTTTGCTTGGATGCACTCAATAATTTAGAATAATTTCTGAAATAAGTGTATGATTTTTGTACTCGGGTTTTAATTTTTGAAATTGTTTTTTGTACTTATTATTGTAAACGAACAAGAAATCGATTGACTTGCTGCCATGCTTACCATGCACTATTATGGTCAAAATCTGCCAGTCCGCCATAACCTCGCGTTGTTCTGGCAGCACAACGCGAGAGCCTTAGAGAGTTTGACCATACTAGGCCTACAGCTATCCTTTACTACACTATCGCTTGTTATAACGCAAAATAGTGGTTAAACGCTGGTTAGTAAGATTAAAAAATGTAAAAGAATATATTGACCACTATATCATATGATCATAGGCAAGATTTGGTCTAAGGTGTGATTGTGCTTGCTGGAAGTAAAAGATGGTAGTGAGACGAGGCGCTGGACAGCTGACAATTTGTTGAATCCACAAAGTGTAGCTGTTTTATCATCTGCGGAATTATCTGGCACTCTGCAAAGCAGTTAGTTACGTTGAGAGTTATTACAAAGAATTTAAAATTTCGCCATCCAGCGCTACCCGAACCTTCGCACGCTGGGCAACACGCCCAAATGCCAAAATTTAATTCAGTAGGTGTTTCGATACACAGCCCAACCTTTGCAGTGGTGTATTAGTCTTTAGTAATTAGTGTATTAGTAAATACATCCATCTTTAGTCATACGTTATATCTTCCCCATCCTAAGGTTGTCTGGAAGAGATCACTAGTAACACATTATTCTTAAGTTTACTATGTAACTTAGTTTTTAATGAGGTGCAGTGTAACAATAAAAAGTTTATCTATCTATCTATTAGGCGTCCACTACACGATAGGTTTTGCTGTCAGTTTGCTGACAGTCACGACTGTGACTGATGGATAACCAATCGTCTTATCGGGTGACTGGCCGATATTTAGATACTTTGATTTTATGCGTCGGCAACCATCAGTCATGAATGATGGTTTTGAATCACGGATAACCTATCGTGTAATGGTTGCCTTACTCACACGATAGGACGTGAGTCGTGAGCCACAATCTCTCGGCCTGGCTAGTCACCATCTGTCATGTGAAAAAAAAAAAAACATACAGACGAATTGAGAACCTCCTAATTTTTTGTGAGGAGAAGAATCTTGCTTTCCAAATGTAGTAAGTCTGTAATAAGACCTGCAGACCCCTAGCTGGAAGCACATTTGAGAACCCCGTGGCCCTCAAGGATGGACATGGCTTGACATCTAAGCGAGAGGTCACAGGTTCAAATTCTAGCACGGGTGTTCATCCACAGGTGGTAGGAGTATATTATATCGATGTTCCACCTGACTTGCTACCAAAAAGTAGCTTACCACTATCAAGGAGAAAATCAGCCGCCATAACCTTGCGGTGTTCCGGCATTACAGCGCTTGAGAGTCAGATAATTTCTAGGCCTAGCGTGTTTACCATCCTTGACTACGTCATTGGTTTTCACAAGGCCAGACAGTGGTCAAAACAGTGGCCTTTAAGAAAAAATAAAGCTTTGTTTAAAAGTCGTGAAGTCTAAACATCACAGAAATATTAATAACTAGCTGACCCAGCGAACTTCGTACCGCGAATATAAATAAACTGTCCAAGTGCGAGTCGGATCCGTACACGCAGGGTGGAGAACAATATTTGCCAGAAAAATACTTTTCTTGTATCAGGAGGACCCTCTTTAATTTTAAATTTTATTTAGTTTTTATTGTTTGATCTTATAGCAGCCATTGTAATACACACACCATGAGTAAATTTCAAGTCTTCATCCATTAAGATTTGTAATATCGAGCATAAAAGCCTCAAAAACTCTATTCTTGTATTTTTTTTTATTTTGTTTTTATCGATTTTTATACACAAATATCAGCCGGCCCAGCGGCCCAGCCGTTCTCGAGTTTTAGCGAGACTAACGAACAGCAATTGATTTATACATAAGATAAAATAATTCTGTGCTAAACATCTTTTCAGTACAGAGTCAGTCTTTTAGTATTTTCGTAAACATGTGCAATGGACGTTTTCTTAAACATATACGAGTATGTATATCTATGAAAAGTCATAAACAAGGTGTGAAACTCAGGGTTATAAACCCATAGACTAAACAACTTATTATAATGAGCTATCTTAGATAGCAGTAAAAATAGTTCGTGGTTTCCACAGCCACTGCATATAAAGTTAAAGTTTTATTCGTGTTGGTTTATGAGAAAATGTTTGTACATTTCTGCTTGGATCGTTGGGTTTTCATCTACGTTATAAAATATGGAAATGTTATTATACTGGGTATACTCGTGTGTGGACCACTAAATATGTAGATACAGACATACAAAATCACTCAAATTAAAGATAGGTATTTAAAAAAATATATATTCGTTAAAATTTTAGAGCTCACATAACATATTGATAACTTTATATGAACGTATAGGCATACTCAAAAACAATGTCAGTACCTAAGTTGGTGAAGTTAATATTTTAAGCAATAATAAATTGCTAAAGATATTTATTTGTATGAAGTCTAAAACAATCATGTTGTTAAACTAGTATTAATTCATGCGGTTTAACGGAACTTAACAAACAGTGCATCTTTAAAGTCGTGAGTGTAATCTACTGTTTTTTGGCTTCGTCCAGACGCCATGTTTGGGATCTTGAGTGCAAAGCGCTCGACGACGGATCTGTATGTTTCAGTCCACTGCTGGAAATAGGACACTCCCAAAATACACCAATGAGCTTGATATTTATCTTTTCTTTTTCGAATACTACCCACCGCTCTGCGTATGTCGTACTACGCTGTTTGCCGATTCACGGTCTTCACATTAAAATAATTATAGAATAAAATGTTATGAAAGTTTTCAGATTATATTCCATAAAAGGTATACAGTGCAATTTATAATATTAGTAATAACTATTTTCTTTTTGGGGTTGAATGGATTATATTGAATCCATAGGAAACTTCTCAGAATGAGCGAAGTAGCTGAATTTATAGAGCTACAGCGCTGTTAATCTAGGTTGTAATCATTATTTTTACGTCTGGGCATTTATGGAGCCAAACTGTTACAACGCTTTTTACATTTTTTACATGGCATCTTTTCGATTATTAAACAAAATCTGCAAAAGTCTTACAATTTAATTTCCTTACTGAGAATATTCCTTTAATTGTTAACTCAAAACAAAGTTACTTTGCGACTGTTTTACGACACAGTGTAAAGACAAAGATGGTCCATGAATAAATTGTTTATGATAGCATGAATTAACGTATCTCTTTAATATTCATCACTGGCTTCCTTCAATGTCCGTAATCTCGAATTATTACAAGTTATACTGAATTTGGTAAGTCGTAACTGGATTGTTTAATTATGATTAGTCCGGGATTTAATCTTCAAGGTATACTTATGCAGAGACTGATATAAAATATTTCAAAGTAATCCGCTTTTTGTTTTCTGTAGAGACCTGGCTGAATACTCAAAGGTAGAGACTGACAAGCAGCTTTCTGCTATATTTTCAACTGACTTCCCAAAAAGAAGGAGGTTTTCAATTCGTCGGTATGTTTTTTTTTGTTCCTTTTTTTTGTATGTGACGCGATTTCTCCGGCAATTGAGGCTATTTGAATGATTCTTTTTTTTTAATCGGTAATGTTCGTTTCCGATGTGGTCCCATTGTAATACTTGTACATTTATTATGTCAATAAATACATTTTGTATTTGTATTTGTATAATTTTATCGAGATTTGGTAAGTATCTCCAGAGATATGACCGTAAACGTCTCCAACTTGCTACTGAAACTGACTCGCGGGGCGTGGAAGTCGGTTGTTTTAGTTTTTAAACTATCTTAATTATTTCTTATATCTTATAGGCTAGCGTTAGACCACTATCTCACGTGTTGGTAAGTGATGATGCGGTCGAAGATGGTAAGCACGCTAGGCCTAAAATGGGAACTGGCTCTCAAGGATAACTGCCGGAACACATTAGATGTTTTGGCGACAGATTTTCTAACTTGAGGGTGGTAGCTATCCAGGCGGACACTATATAGTTTCCTAAACACCATGCGGGGGTTGATGGTTTCTTAACGAGGTTTTTCCTCCACCGGAGGGCCATTATGAAAAGCGCACATAATTTTTCGATAGAAATATCCATTGGTACACGGCGGGGACTGAACTCGGTTACCTCCGGCATCAAAGCCGACCTTTCTACTGATTTCGCCACCGGGCCCTCAAATCATCATCACCTTAGCCTGCCTGGTGTTATGTAATAACTAAGATAGTTTAAAAACTAAAACAACCGACTTCTATGCCCCGCGAGTCAATTTCAGTAGCAAGTTTGAGACGTTTATCGTCATATTTCTGGAGATACTAATCAGATTTCGATGAAATTACAATGGGACCACCTTGGAAACGTACCCTAGCGGTTAAAAAAGAATCAATTGACGGAGTAATCGCGTAAAATACATTAAAAAACACACAGACGAATTGAGAACCTTCTCCTTTTTGGTAGTTGGTTGAAAAATCTAGTAAAGTAAAGTAAAGTAAAGTAGGTAGTGGTCAAACGCTGGACTTTGGATGACGAATCTCTCCATGGAATTAATAGTAGAATAACAGAAATAAAGCGGCAATAGCCCAATTGATAGGTTGTCGGAGTGGCGATCGAAAGGTCGTGAGTTCGATCCCCACCCCACCCATTGCACTATTGACGGGAACCCACTCCAGACACAAGCATATTTAGCTTAGTTGGAGGGGTTAACAAGAATGCTAGTAATGTGCAACAAACATTGCGAGTAATCTTTAAAAAAAAATTATATTTCTCTGCATTTATGGCATAAAGCTGTATGAATAAAAAATCATCCTAACTAAATAGAACCTTAAATAATATTAAGTCATCTTTGTCTCTAAACAAACACTTTGTAACCAATACCAGTTCAGAATGAATTCATAATCTCTAGGGGTAACAAACCCTTTTAAAAAAGCTATTTTGTAGGATAAAATAATCGGGTGGCAAAATGAAAAACGACGTTTAGAAGCAGACGGTGCTAACGCTTTTAAAATTACAACACTGACAGTAGAGTCAGTAAAAAATGCGTTAGACCGACAGGTAATTTAACATCTAATTATTTCAATCTAGACGTTGTTTTCCACAATATTATTTGATATTACAGATTGGCATCGAGAATTTTTTTTTCACAATTTTATTCAATTGTATATCGTTGTATTTACTCTAATATCATGTCCCATTAAGCTGTTGGACGGTTTTGATATCTGCCTTTTTGGACCATTATTCAGTAAGTTATTTTATATATGCGTATTATAAATGCTGCCCAGTGGCGTAAGTGGGAGTATGGTCGGTTTTGATGACAGAGGTACCGAGTTCAATCCCCGCCGTGCACCAATGGATTTTTCTATCGAAAAATGTATATACACTTTTCACTGTGGCCCTCCGGTGAAGGAAAAATGTCGTTAAGAAACCAACAACCCCGCATGGTAGTAGGACACTATCTAGTGTCCGCCTGGCCAGCTACCACCCTCAAGTTAGAAAATCTGTCACCAAAACATCTAATGTGTTCCGGCAGCTGTTCTTGAGAGCCAGTTCCCATTCTAAGCCCTATCTAATATCTAATGTGCCCACCATCTTCGACCGCATTATTACTACCAACAGATGAGATAGTGGTCAAACGCTAGCCTATATTAAGATATAAAAAAAATATGTAACAATACAACACAGGTCGGCAACGCATGAGTGACACCTCTAGTGTTGCAAGTGTTCAAAGGCGATGGTGACCACACTCCATCAGGTGGGCCGTCTGCTCGTTTGCTACCTATAACATAAAAAAAAATATTAAGCTTACTGTAAAGTATGGCTTTGAAAATTGAAAGCCGAAGGAAATATTAATTTTTTCAATAACTACCCAAGACGTGTACTGAAATGCGTTTTAACTATAATAAGGTAGTAGGTTTTACAAAAAAAGGTATGGAACAAACAATAGCTACAAAACGGATCAAAATTTACTTTTTCTGCTAACCCTGCGTTTTCCGCTATAGATTGAGACAGAGGAAAATTTAATTTAAATCTAATTTGGAGTTATTATCGCAGTCCTCTGAACATGCTTCGAGAAATACTTGTTACATTTTATTTGTTGAGATACATCTTTACTTGGAGTGTTTTGTATCGATGTTTTTTAATGATTATAGGACATCGATATAATCATCATCATCATCATCATCAGCCGGTGTCAGTCCACTGCTGGACGTAGGCCTCTCCCAAGATGCGCCACTGAGCCCGATCTTCGGCGCTTCTTTTCCAGTCACTGTCCACCGCTTTGCGTATGTCGTCGCTCTGCCTGGTCACAAGACGTCCTACGCTACGTTTGCCGTTTCGCAGTCTTCACTCAAGGACAATTCTACCCCAACGGTTATCAGGACTGATCGATATAATAATACATTTTATTATGAATTGATTCTACAGGTTACCTTGAGACATGATATACTGGCAAGTGGCAAGTAGAAGTTATTGGAAGGCAATTATAGAAGTAAGTGACTTCGCTTTGTAAAAATTTAGACGGATTTAATTTTTTATCACTTGCGACTTATTAACAACCGACTTCTAAAAAGAAGGAGGTTCTCAATTCATCTGTATGTTTTTAGGGTTCCGTACCCAAAGGGTAAAACGGGACCCTATTACTAAGACTCCGCTGTCCGTCTGTCTGTCTGTCTGTCTGTCTGTCAGTCTGTCTGTCTGTCTCTCTGTCTGTCTGTCCGTCTGTCACCAGGCTGTATCTCATGAACCGTGATAATTAGACAGTTGAAATGTTCACAGATGATGTATTTCTGTTGCCACTGTAACAACAAATACTAAACTTATCTTACTTACGAGTGCGAGTCCGACTTGCACTTGGCCAATTTATTTTGTATGTATGTTACGCGATTATTTTGTTAATTGTGTACTGATTTGAGTGAGTTTTTTTTATCGGTAGGGTACGTTTCTGAGGTCGGTTGTTTTAGTTTTTAAACTATCTTAGTTATTATGTTGCCTAGTTTACAACTGACTTCCTAAAGAAGAAGGTTCTCAATTCATTTTAATTTATTTTCTTATTAAATAATTACTTTTTTAATGAACTATATTTAATTTTAATTATAATTGAGCATTTATTTTATTCATATTGCAACACTGTTAAACGTCGTAATACCTATGTTTACGTTACGTTCACGCATCAGCGCAATTAAAAAATTTTAAATTTCTCAATTCGACTGTTTCTTTTTGTATGTCTTTTATGGGATTATTCCATCAATTGTGAACCGATTGGAATGAATCCTTTTTTAATTGGTAAGGTACATTTTCAAAATGGTCTTTTTGTAATTGCATCGAGATCTGATAAGAATTTCTAGAGATATGATGATAAATTTACTTCTCAAACTTGCTACTGAAACTGACTTGTGCTACATGGAAGTCGGTTGTTTCAGTTTTTAAACTATCTTAATTATTTAATCATTGTTTTCTCAGAACTCCGTATTTTTCCTACATGATTTTTTGTTTTGTTTCAAAGAGTTATAGCTCTCGTTTGGTACCACTGTAATTTTATCGAAATCTGATGAGTACCTTTAGAGATATGGAAATAAAAACCTCAGGCATTTGAAGTCGGTTTTTCCGTTTCGTAAACAATTTGAAATTACTTTGTAGATTTTTCATAAAGGTAGATATTATATTTTGTAACACCGTTTAAAATCAAATCTACGTAAGCTCAAGCCAGTCTTAAACATTAGTAATATGTATGACTAAATCTACCAAATTCAGGATAAATTGGCTGAAAAATAAAAATAAAACTTCAGGACAAAGGTCTAGTTTTATTTTTAACCGACTTCAAAAAAAAGGAGGAGGTTTCTCAATTCGACCGTATATATGTTTTTTTTATGTTTGTTCGCGGATAACTTTGTCGTTTATGAACCGATTTTGATTATTCTTTTTTTGTTGGAAAGAAGATATCCCTAGTGTAGTACCATGGTAATTTTATCGAGATCTAATAAGTACCTCCAGAGATATTGAGATAAACACCTCAAAATTGGTACTGAAAATTAATAGCGCGGCATTGAAGTCGGTTCTTTTTAGTTTTTAAAACGATCTTTTTAAAGTGAAACTTTAAAATTGCCTCAGTTTTTTTTGTCCGTCTATCTCAAATCGCATTACAGCCGGTGCTGATTGGTGGATATGATGTATGACATATAGGTCTAGCTGTGATTAGCGGACGCTTCCGCAGCCACATTTGTATACATCTACTATCCTCCGTGGTATATATGCTAATATGTTATATCAACTGCTGTCACAGTAGCTAGCTACCATAGCTACACATAAACAAAAAGTTTCATTTGCATCGTGATTTCATAAAACCACTCCACACTCTTTTTTGAGCTTAATAACGTTGTGAAATTCTGAATAGTAATGAAAAACAAATCCTTTGGAACATAAATAAAAAATTTGGCAGCTTCCGGGAGTGTTAATATTTTCATTTTTCTTTACAAGAGTTTTAGTCTGATTAATGTACAGTGTTGTTTCGGTCTCGGTAGATTTAATTTAATATGTTCTTGTCAGCCGAGTCTCGTGGGTAATACGAGTGTTTAATAAAAGCTACATTTGAATAAGGATTTTTAAATAATATTTATTAAATAAAAGTAGGTGCTTGTAGATATAATTTTGATTTTTGACGTTAGGCGTGGCAGGGGAACATTTTTGCATAATTACTTTTGTCACCCATTAACATTAAACAGTATGGCACTTTTAGATTAGATCATTTTTTGACAAACAAATTATTTTGTCATCCACCGGACTTTACAGCTTCACTTGAGGTCTTTCAATAATAATTAAGATAGTTTAAAAACTAAAACAACGGACTTCCATGCCCCGCGAGTCAGTTTCAGTAGCAAGTTTGAAACGTTTATCATTATATCTCTAGAAATACTTATCAGATCTCAATGAAATTACAATGGGACTACATAAAAAACGTACCCTACCGATTACAAAAAGAATCATTCGAATCGGTTCAGAATTGACGGAGTAATCGCGTAACATACACATACAAAAAAAAAAGACATACAGACGAATTGGGAACCTCCATTTTAGAAGTCGGTTGAAAACAAACACATACCTAGACATAATAGGCCTAGTAATTCTGTTGAAAGGCAGCACATTGTTATGTACATTGTTACATACACAGAAATATTAATAAAATTATTAATATTTCTGTGGTTACACACCATCTAAAATTTCATTGCACGTCCCGTCGAGAAAGCACGTCAGAAGAAAAACTTAAAAATAAAACACTTGCGTTTATAAATAATAAATAAATCATTTATTTCAGAAATTGGATTCCATAAAATGTTAGTAGTCCACGACTTAAAACTAGACTTATTAACGGTGTACTTATGTAAACTTACTCGAGCCGACTTTACCCGAACGAACGTTACGTAGCCGAACGATGCGGCTCAGTTTTTTTTTATTTTATTTTTTATACTTTATAGGCTAACGTTTGACCACTATCTCACCTGTTGGTAAGTGATGATGCGGTCGAAGATGGTAAGCACGCTAGGCCTAGAATGGGAACTGGCTCTCAAGGATAGCTGCCGGAACACATTAGATGTTTGGTGACAGATTTTCTAACTTGAGGGTGGTAGCTGGCCAGGCGGACACTAGATAGTGTCCTACCACCATGCGGGGGTTGTTGGTTTCTTAACGATGTTTCCTTTACCAGACGGACACTGTGAGAAGCGCACATAAATTTTTCGATAGAAAAATCCATTGGTGCACGGCGGTTTGAACTCGGTACCATGGCATCAAAGCCGACCGTTCTCCCGATTACGCCACCGGGCCCTCAAAAAGTTTTATTTAATCTCCACAAAATATAGTGCTCAGCACGCCTAAACAAATTTTCACTTCGATAATTTACATTTAGGAACGTGGCTAACTAACCAACCTACACACATAAATACAGATATTCTGTGGCCCCCGTGTATTACCGCCACCAAATTGCGGTGTATCTGCCGCCCTCATTTCGACTCTGCTTGTTTTTCGAAGCGTGTTGTTTTTGAGCTGGATTGCGGACGTGATATTAAGTTCGAAAGTAAGCTCACACACAATGTTGGAATTAACTAGTACATCTAACATTATACAGATTTAGGGTTATATTTTATAATTCCTCGACAGAATGCAAATTTATGGGTAATTAATATAAATCTTAGGAAACTTGACACATCACTTGAATAAAAAATATTTCAAAAAAATTGGTATAGTAATGTTTTATTTAAAATCCTTTGTTTCAACCACTCAGTACGTGAACGTTGATCGTTCATTTCGTGTGTTTGCATTCGGATTGTCGTTAATTTAGTTTTGATAACTTTACAGTTGTAATTCCAATAACATTTTTATTTATATAAATGAGATAATACACATTTATTAATCATCATTATCAGCCCACATCAGTTCACTAGTTAGGTTAGGTTAGGTCCAGTTAGGTTTTTAACCGACTTCAAAAAAAGGAGGAGGTTTCTCAATTCGACCGTTTTTTTTTTTTTTTTTTTATGTTTGTTCGCGGATAACTTCGTCGTTTATGAACCGATTTCAATTATTCTTTTTTTGTTCGAAAGGAGATATCCCAAGTGTGGTACCATGGTAATTTTATCGAGGTATGATAAGTATCTCCAGAGATATTGAGATAAACATCTCAAAATTGGTACTGAAAATGAATAGCGTGGCATTGAAGTCGGTTGTTTTTAAACGATATTATTAGTGTTTTTTTTTAAGATTACGCGCAATGTGGTTTGCACATTACTTGAATTCTTGTTAACCCCTCCAACTAAGCTAAATATGCTTGTGTCTGGAGTGGGTTCACGTCAATAGTGCAATGGGTGGGGTGTGGATCGAACTCACAACCTCTTGATCGCCAGTCCGACACCCTATCCATTGGGCTATTGCCGCCTTGCCTTGCTTGCGCTAGCGTTTGACCACTATCTCACCTGTTGGTAAGGATGGTAGCACGCTAGTCCATATTCATCATTCTGTGGCTGGGCCTAGAATGGGAACTGGCTGGCTCTCATAGTGGATCTGGATTGTGTCGCACTTTATTACTTTCTAACCTGATATTAAGAGACTAAAGCGGCTTTATATGGGATTGTGCTTATATGGAAATGGTAGAATAGAAAGCTCGTGTTAACAATATACATAAAGGACGAAGTGCTAATAATATCGTTTAAAAACTAAAAAACAACCGACTTCAATGCCGCGCTATTCACACCAATTTTGAGATGTTTATCTCAATATCTCTGGAGATACTTATCATACCTCGATACAATTACCATGGTACCACACTTGGGATATCTCCTTTCGAACAAAAAAAAAATCGAAATCGGTTCATAAACGACGAAGTTATCCGCGAACAAACATTAAAAAATATATAATTGAGAAACCTCCTCCTTTTTTTGAAATCGGTTAAAAATCACAACTTAGATAGATATCTCTTTATTGTACACCGCAAATAACATGAAATTCTCAAACAATAATAGGCATAATTTAAGCCGGCAATGCGCGGTCTTATAGCTAAAAGAGCAATCTCTTCCAGAAAACTTTTAAACGGAAAAGAAATAAATCACAGTAAATCAACGCGGTGTGGTTAAACAATAAAAAAAATAAACAATTATCGTATGTGTAGAATATAAAAAAATATAATACAATTTAATTTTAATAGTAATAATTATTACACACTATAACAATATACAACTTGGATCAATAAAAAAAATAAAAATATTCCGACGAATTGAGAACCTTCTACTTTTTTGTGAAGTCGGTTAAATAGTCGTTATATTTATGAATAAAGATATACATATACTTTGAATACTATATACATATATATATGTGACATGTATTGGATATTAAAAAAAAAAACCAACCACCCAAATGTGATGCCGGTGATCAAACTTTGACCATGTTAACATATGATTGATACCTACTTTATAGCGCGGGTGAAGCCGTAGAGCAGAACTGGTGTTGTATAATGCTCAGGTTTCAGGTGCTTCAGGTTAAAAAATATTCAGCGGTAAGTCGACATTCAATTTACAAAATTTCAATTTAGTCCTCGCGTACTGGCGCTGTTGCAATTTAATAATATGCTTTGCTCCACGTAATAGTACTCGTAGTCCACAAATTGTAAGCATTTCGTACAGATTTGAAGAGTTTAAAAAGTATAGATTTTTTTAAATTCAAGTCTCCGCGGTTTGTCAAAACATTTTTTTGATTGGATTTTTTAATCGACTTCACAAAAAGGAGGAGGTTCTCAATTCGTCGGCATCTTTTTTAGGGTTCCGTACCCAAAGGGTAAAACGGGACCCTATTACTAAGACTCCGCTGTCCGTCTGTCTGTCTGTCTGTCTGTCTGTCTGTCTGTCTGTCCGTCCGTCTGTCGCCAGGCTATAGCTCATTAACCGTGATAGTTAGATAGTTGAAATTTTCACAGATGGTGTATTTCTGTTGCCGCTAGAACAACAAATACTAAAAACAAAATAAAGTTAAAAATTAAAGGGGGTCCCCATACAAAAAACGTGTTTTAAACGCCATCTATCTAATTAGTTTCGGCAAAATGACATAGATGGCGCTAGTAAACGAGCCCCGTCTTTCTAGATCGCGACCAAACCAAATATTCTTGGTAATATCAATTAATCAAATATATGAGGTTGAAACTCTGTTATGTTTCGTATTGTACGGAACCCTCCCTAAGTGTGCGATAAGAGACGCGATGCTAACTCGCACTTGGCCAGTTTTTAGGGTTCCGAACCAAAAGGGTACCAACGGAACCCTATTACTGAGACTCCGCTGTCCGTCTGTCTGTCTGTCTGTCTGTCTGTCTGTCCGTCTGTCACCAGGCTATAGCTCATTAACCGTGATAGTTAGATAGTTGAAATTTTCACAGATGGTGTATTTCTATTGCCGCTAGAACAACAAATACTAAAAACAAAATAAAGTTAAAAATTAAAGGGGGTCCCCATACAAAAAACGTGTTTTAAACGCCATCTATCTAAGTAGTTTCGGCAAAATGACATAGATGGCGCTAGTAAACGAGCCCCGTCTTTCTAGATCGCGACCAAACCAAATATTCTTGGTAATATCAATTAATCAAATATATGAGGTTGAAACTCTGTTATGTTTCGTATTATACGGAACCCTCCCTAAGTGTGCGATAAGAGACGCGATGCTAACTCGCACTTGGCCAGTTTTTTAGGGTTCCGAACCAAAAGGGTACCAACGGAACCCTATTACTGAGACTCCGCTGTCCGTCTGTCTGTCTGTCTGTCTGTCTGTCCGTCTGTCACCAGGCTGTATCTCATGAACCGTAATAGTTAGACAGTTGAAATTTTCACAGAGGATGTATTTCTGTTGCCGCTATAACAACAAATACTAAGAACAGAACAAAGTTAAAAATTAAAGAGTTTAAAACGAAAAACGTGTTTTTTACGATACGATACGATACGAAATTAATTCACCTCGACGCAGCTAGATAGCAGCACAGGAAAAATTAGCACGCGCAAGCGTTTCATTTGTTAAATTTGTGGGCCTCGGTCGATTTGTTTAATTAGTTGGGGTTAAATCGAATTGCACACGTGCAGTGTTACATTATTGAATATTATTATATTTAATTTTAATACTCAAGGAACTTCAATTAGCAAGAATCAGTAGAAAGTTAGTCGTACGAACACTCGGTCTTCCAGATAATTAATTATATTAAATATCTTTGTTCGTGTTGATATTAACTTAGTTGGTGTAAGAAGTTCGTGGCGTTCGGACTTCGGAAATTCGGAACCTTCCGTGTGCGGGACAAAAGTCTGACTCGCACTTGGCCAGTTTTATTTTATGTATGTACACCGATTACTCGAAGATGCCTAAACCGATTTGGAAAATTCTTTTTTGTTTGAAAGGGAACCCTTCCCAGGTAATCCCATTTAAATTTTAAAGAAATCGGTCGAGCGATATTTAACCGACTTCACAAAAAAGGAGGAGGTTCTCAATTCGTCGGAACCTTTTTTTATGTATGTTCACCGATTACTCGATGATGCTTGAACCGATTTGAAAAATTCTTATTTTGTTTCAAAGGGTACCCTTCCCAGGTGGTCCCATTTAAATTTTAACGAAATCGGCTAAGCCATTTTTTAGGGTTCCGTAGTCCTGACAAGGAACCCTTATAGCGTCATGTCCGTCTGTCTGTCTGTCTGTCCGAGGTTTTGCTAAGAGACCGTAAATACTAGAAAGCTGTAATTTTGTGGGGTTATGTAAATAAATGACGCCGATAAAGTGCTGAAATAAAATTTTGATAAAGATTTTTTTTAGGGTAGCTCCCATATATGAGAAGTGGAGATGAATTATTTTTTCATCGTCTACCCCATTGTATGGGGTATCATTGAATAGGTCTTTTAAAATGACTTAAGGGTTGCTAATACCATTTTTCGATTAATTGCTCCATTTACGAAATATTAAACTTTAAAGTGCAAATTTTTGTTCCAGTAGGGCGTCCCCCCCCCCTCCCCCCTCTAAAAGCTAAACTGCTGGATTGAAAAATCTGGGAAAATTCGTGATAATAGCGCATTTCATGAAATTTAAAGAAAAATTATAGCGGTTAACATAACTTTATTAGTTTAGCAGTAATAGTCGTTGAACTTGGGTGTTGGATAATTTTGTACCAAGTACAAAATCCTTAGAATAAATCCTTTAAAGTGACAAAGACGGAGTACCTAGTTGCTTGTTAGTTATAACGGGTAAAGACTTGCATTGAATAACAGGCTACTACGGAACCCTATACTGCGCGTGGCCAGACACGCACTTGGCCGGTTATAATATACATACACTTGTATTACGACGCATTTAATTATCTCGACGACTTACTACTTGGCTGGCACTTTACTTACTGGCACAGATTATGTAATAGTTACTATATCTACTGGTTACTTTCACTAACGCGATGTTTGAAGTCGGTTCTTTTAGTTTTTTAAACGATCTTAAATTATTGTCAATTCAGTTTCTATAAATTTTTCAAAATGGTAGAATTGGGGTTGAAAACGTAATAAAAACATATCACGTAGTACTCAGACTAATGTTTTAATAATATTATCGACTAGTTGTAACCAACGATAAAAGCTTCACCGCTAACGATGAAAAAAGGATGTTCTTGCTATAAAACTCATGAATAATTGAGCCGCCCAACTCTACCCCGGATCGAGTAGGAAAGGATACGCCAATGATTTTTAGGGTTCCGTACCCAAAATGTAAAACGGGACCTTATTACTAAGACTCCGCTGTCCGTCTGTCTGTCTGTCTGTCTGTCTGTCTGTCTGTCTGTCTGTCTGTCTGTCTGTTTGTCTGTCTGTCTGTCCGTCTGTCACCAGGCTATAGCTCATTAACCGTGATAGTTAGATAGTTGAAATTTTCACAGATAGTGTATTTCTGTTGGCGCTAAAACAACAAATATTGAAAATAAAATAAAGTTAAAAATTAAAGGGGGTCCCCATACAAAAAACGTATTTTTAAACGCCATCTATCTAATTAGTTTCTTGAAAATGACATAGATGGCACTAGTAAACGAGCCCCGTCTTTCAAGACCGCGACCAAATCAAATATTCTTGGTAATATCAATTAATCAAATAACTCAAATATACTCTGTTATGTTTTGTATTGTACGGAACCCTCCCTAAGTGTGCGATAAGAGATGCGATGCTGACTCGCACTTGGCCAGTTTTATTATATTAAATACGTTTTGTCTTAAATTAAAATTTCTTTAGATTGCAATCCGTTACTAAAATACGTATAAGCCTACTTATTTGACATTGAGTTAAAATTTAACGGAATAGTTTATAAACAACGTATTACAATAAATGTGAAACAGTAGAAAAAAATGGTTGTAAGTGCAAGAGATTATTAATTATCTTGTTAAACATGCTGCTAAGCAAGACGGATACTTGAGTATAAGCTATGATAATTTGCTTGTATATTATAAATACAGTTAGGTACTAGATGTTGAGTCCCACATAGGCTGTAATTTTACTAGTCGGTTTGCCCTTCCGATAAAATCCTTCAGAGCAGAAAAATGTGTGGTACTAGTTTCGGTAGATTAAATAAATTCCTACGATTTTTTCTTGTACCGAACACTTTTAGTGCCACTTTGAGTTACTCAATGGTACATCTACCTCCATATATAAAAAAAAATCATCGGAAGATACCGTTATTTTTTGGTAACTACCTCAAGTCTTTAAATGCCAAGGACTGACTTTGATGTATGCGGGGATACCTTTGTAAGTGACCTATTTCCGAAGACATTACTAATGGTTTATTTTGATTCATTTTGAGAGTAATTTTTGGACTTGTCTTTTTTTATTTTATTGGGCCGCTTTCATCGAATTATATAGGTTATAATTCGATGGCCGCTTTACACTGACATGAAACATTTAGGAAGCCTTCGAGTAGGATTTTGTATCATTTACAACCGACTCACGACAATTCGTCTGTAAGTTTTTTTTTGTATGTATGTTACGCGATTACTCCGTCAATAGGCGTGACTAAAGATTTTGAAATCCTCTTCCGTAATGTGGGAACACATTTAGTATTCACGAAAAAACCTTTATTTCGGTAATTAACTTAAGTTTAACGAAGTTTAAAGCAATGTTTCTAATATTTTTAGGGTTCCGTACCCAAAGGATAAAACGGGACCCTATTACTAAGACTCCGCTGTCCGTCTGTATGTCTGTCTGTCTGTCTGTCTGTCTGTCTGTCTGTCTGTCTGTCTGTCTGTCCGTCTGTAACCAGGCTATAGCTCATTAACCGTGATAATTAGACAGTTGAAATTTTCACAGATGGAGTATTTCTGTTGCCGCTAGAACAACAAATACTAAAAACAAAATAAAGTTAAAAATTAAAGGGGGTCCCCATACAAAAAACGTGTTTTTAAACGCCATCTATCTAATTAGTTTCGGCGAAATGACATAGATGGCGCTAGTAAACGAGCCCCGTCTTTCTAGATCGCGACCAAACCAAATATTCTTGGTAATATCAATAATCAAATATATGAGGTTGAAACTCTGGTATGGTTCGTATTGTACGGAACCCTCCGTAAGTGTGCGATAAGAGACACGATGCTGACTCGCACTTGGCCAGTTTTTTTCAATAGTGCGCGATAACAGCTCACATGTGTCATGGCGTCGGCTGTGACGTCACGCATAGGTTAATGACATACTTAACGCAGTAACTATTATATAATCTGTGACAGTGAATACACATGGGTTTTCCAAAATCTAAAACCATTTTCATGAAAACCTTATGAGAGGATATAGGCGTGACGTCATGCGCTGTGATTGGGGTTTCAATCAAAATGGCCGATTACAGTATCTTAATGTTTTATTTTATTGAAAATCTTAATAATCTCAACTTTTTATATAAAACTAAACTAGTATTTTAAATTGTTTTAATATGTATTTTCCCCTATAATCATCAAATCTTCGATTTTTAGATATTGTCGTCATGCCTATTGTGAACCGATTTGAATCATTCTTTCTTAATAACCAGAACAATAATGATTCGAAAATTAATTTTTCAAGTAAATTTATAGCACATGCATATTCCATATTGATTTCAAGACAAGATTAACCAAGATTTTAAATAAAGAACAAATTAATTGCCTGTAGGATTTACTACCGTCTAATCTTCATGGGTTTCACTCGAAGATTTTTGCGGACAAGTTACATATAATTCCAAATGTCTCCAATACAAAGGCTGTACAAATACGACGCTTGACAATATTACGTGGTAGGTACTTATTATTTATTCTAATAAATAATTAAAATTACCTCGGAGGTGGTCCTATTGTAATTTCATCGAGATCTGATAAGTATCTCTAGAGATATAACAATAAACGTCTCAAACTTGCTACTGAAATTGACTCGCGGGGCATGGAAGCCGGTTGTTTTAGTTATTAATTATTGTTTTTAGTATTTTTTTTCATGTATGTGTACGTTTGCCTTGTATCATAATCTTACATCCGAGTTTGTCTGATTAGTATTCTGTTCTCGCCGTCGCCGTCCATCTGCGAACATTGGATATGCACACTTACATCATAATGTCCACAATATACAGCACTATTCTACGTACCAATATGTTCATTGAGCCATTAGGTGCATACAGAAAATTATAGTCTCCTAATCCACCTTTATATCCTTTTTTTTACCCAGACGCAAAGAAACGGGTGTTGAACCGGTACACATCGGATATTCGGATGCATCATCATCATAATCAGCCGGTATCAGTACCGGCCGGTACTGATACCGGCTGATTATGATGATGATGAGTCTTGGCAGAGGCCTATGTCCAGCAGTGGATCAGTCCACTGCTGGACATAGGCCTCTGCCAAGACACGCCACTGAGCTCGATCTTCGAATCTTTGTTTCCAGTTACTGCACACAGCTTTTATTTAGATGCATATTTATCTAAAAGAAGTCCAATGAAGAAGAAAAAGTTGGCTATTACGAAAAGCACTTATTGTCAAACTGAATTATGTAATTTAAGTGTTTTACTCCGTAAGATGTAATAATCCTGATTTTACACAATTTACACTTAACTGATTTTAAAAGAAAAAAATACTCTAAAAAGCTTCTTCCATATTGTGTTACCCAAAAATTTACTCCAGGTAAAAATACCCAAAAAATAATGGACCCGATTATCTGATTTCTAGTTATAATTTTTACGTGTGTATGTCTGAATCGATTGTTTTCCCCTAGCTTTTTCCATTATATTTGACAAAGATAATCTATAGACCGATCTCCCTATCTCTTGCTTAATACTTATTCATCATAAAAATATCAATAAAATACAATAAACCCTTTCCGCAATTTGAACCACTTCCGACGAAAGAAAAAATAATATCGTATTATATCATGATCAAACAACCTTATTTGTCAGAAAATTAATCTATCCCACTTACATTCGCCGAAATTGCAATAATACCCACTCCAGGAGAAACAAACAAGAGTTACACAAACATAATAATATCTTTATATTGTCACAAAATAAATAATAAATACAATGTAATATTGTCAATCGTCGTATTTGTACAGTCTTGGTATTCCAGACATTGTATGTGTTTATATGTGTATGTGTTTTGTCCGCAAAAATCTTAGAGTGAAGCCCATGAAGATTAGACGGTAGTAAATCTTACAGGCAATTAATTTGTTCTTAATTCAAAATCTTGGTTGGCTTAAAATCAATTCCTCCATCCCCGTATACAAGCAACACTACAAGGTCTCCCAGTGCCACAGACCTGCTACATATTAAACTTGATCTCGTACACCGACCCCCATGAGACCGACCTTTAACGGAGTCTTTCCCTTTCTTTTGTATGGACAACTTATATATATACCATACACGTAGTAGGACATATATAGCACTAGCAGGTTGTTAGACAAGGACATACTCCCACCTTGGTGTCTCTCAATTGGGCCGTTTTGTTCTACACAGCAATTACAACCTTATGATTAAAGCATACGGATTAAATTGAATTTGTCAAAACATCTGTAGTGCACCATCCTTTTATATTAAGTCTATACCCAGTGCTCGCGAACGCATGGTGTCATAAAAACTAATCAAGAAGATTATCGCATGAAGGTTGCATGTAGGATATACTCTTGAAAACGAAATATATTACCCTGAATAACGTCAAATTATACAATTCAAAGAAAATAAACTGGCCAAGTGCAAGTCAGACTCGCACTCGTAGGGTTCCGTACCACACTACAGTATTTTATAAGTTCGAGCAAAAAATACCACTATCATTTTTCGCCAGCAAAATTTAATTATTATTTAACACTTTATTTCTTATAACGCCATCTAACGTCTAACAAAGGTATTAGGGATCGACATTTCAATATAACGCCATCTATGCGACGTTTACCTAACTAAGCGTTCATAGATGGCGTTACATTAAAATGCCGATAAAAATACGTTGCTTGTATGGGGACCCTCTATTATAATTAACTTTATTCTGTTTTTAGTATTTGTTGTTTAGTATTTGTTGTTATGTTATAGCGGCAACAGAAATACATCATCTGTGAAAATTTCAACTGTCTAACTATCACGGTTTATGAGATACAGCCTGGTGACAGACGGACGGACAGACAGACAGACAGACAGACAGACAGACAGACGGACAGCGGAGTCTCAGTAATAGGATTCCGTCCGGTACCCTTTGGGTTCGGAACCCTAAAAACCGGCAATAGCCCAATGGCTAGGGCGGCGATCGAGAGGTCGTGAGTTTTATCCCCACTCTTTGCACTATTAATGAGAACCCACTCCAGACACAAGCATATTTACCTTGGTTGCAGGGGTTAATAAGACTGCTAGTAATGTGCAACCCACATTGCTAGTGAGCTTTAAAAAAACTCTTTATTGATTACCCCTAATTCTAAAAGAGCTTTACATAAGTTTATCGATCAGAGATCTCCCTTCAAATACTCGTTTGCCACTATAGTTAAGGGTTAATATAACTAACCTACTGCTACTTTACTAACCAAATTAATTAAGACTACTACTTTAATTAATAAGGATAATAAAGCACCACTGGATAAGCACTGAAAACTTTTCCATTAAAAAGGAAGCACAGAAATGCATAATGTTTCATAAATTTGACCTGCTTTAAAAAAAGTGGAGGGCCTCTCCTATAGCACGCCACTGAGCTCGATTGGGACTAATTATAATGTGCCAATCTATTTAACGTAAACTGTAAAGGATGAGTTCTGTAATGTATTTTTACCATTGCCACTCAAAAAACAACACTTTATTCATCGATAACAGTGAATAAAACGCTCTTTTACTCACTCGGTGAATAAAAACATTTCGCAGTCAATGGTAAAAAAAAGATTACATGACTCGTGAATAAAAAACTTAATCTCGGTCCTTGTATACCTCGCTTCGCTCAGGATTCTAATTTAGAATCCTTCGCTGCTCCCGGGGTCCAACTTAGTCCCTCGAATTAAATTGCCTTTTTATTCACTTGTTGTATAATCTACTATTTTCATATATCCGGAATTTGTCATTTCGTCTTTTTTGAATTTCAATAGGCTAGCGTTGACCACTATCTCACCTGTTGGTAAGTGATGATGCGGTTGAGGATAGTAGCATGTAAGGCCTAGAATGGGAATTAGCTTTCAAGCCTGTAAGCTCCTCGAGCTTCAGCTCATAATATGATTCAATTTGACTAGTCCAATAGATTGGGCTTGCCAACGCTGATGGTAAATAGTGTGCGTGTTTTGTTACTGTCTTTTTGTCTGAATATAAAGGAAATCATCTACTTATTGTAGCAAAATCTCGTCTACCTGAACTAACTATGGAATTTCCGACTTGACAGATCTTAGCAATTCACAATGCTGCATGTGTATCCATAACTTTTGATATTTCAACTCGAAAAAATCAGTGATTCTAATCAGAAAGGTTTCCGCGACCTAATAGCTCATGCACGGAATAATAAATATTTGAAATTCAAAATGACTCTTCCGAATCCAAATGTATCCGATTGAAATGAGAATAAATATGCAGATCTCTAATAATAATACTCATGTTCGACTTGTATAGCAATCGGGATTTTGCCTGGGTTAAAAAATAGTAATTCTAATTAGTCCGTCAGTTGGATTATCATAAAATATTTTTTTATTTTACAAATCAATAGAAATTGACAAAGATAATGAGCGTCAAAGCACATGAGTAAAGAAAGAAGTTCCTTCTTTACTTATGTGGTCAAAGTTCGGGAGTGGGGGCTCGTGACGTCACTAACGGCTAGAAAGTACACTTTTTAGCGGTTTATGACGTCACGCAGAATATCAACGCTCTATGTCTTCGTAATTTTTTGTTCAATTGAAATAATAAAAATACGTATTCGATATTATTTTATCATAAAAATGGCGAAATATTTTTTTTTTATTAAACTAGCCTATTGACTTCATTTCGAGTGAACTAGAACGTATATTCTAGTTGCGAATTGTACCTGTTGAAACTCAACCGTGTTCGGTTAGTCATGTTTGTTTCTAAGTAGTAGGTAAGAATATCAATTAGTTTATTAATTAAAGTGAGGGCCCGGTGGTGAAGTGGAACAATGGTCGGCTTGGACGCCAGAGGTTCTGTGTTCGATCCCTATCATGCACGAATATATTTTTATATCAAAAAAATTATGTGCGCTTTTCATTTATGTGTCCTCCGGTGAAGGAAAAACATCGTTAAGAAACCAACAACCCCTGCATGGTGGTAAGACACTATCTATTGACTGCGTGGCCAGCTACCATCCTAAAATTAGAAAATCTGCCTCCAAACATGTAATGTGTTCCGGCAGCTATCCTTGAGAGCCAGTTCCCATTCTGGGCCTAGCGTGCTTACCATCTTCGACTGCATCATCACTTACCAACAGGTGAGATTTTGTTCAAACCGTAGCCTATAAAATGAAAAAAAAATTGTAGATGAAAATATATCGTGATTTTTATTATATTATAATCTTGAAATTCTTTTTGGTGCAAAATGGTTAGTGCTCACTACATGAACCGACTTTAAAATAAGATCGTTTAAAAACTTAAATAACCGACTTTAAATGCTGCGCTATTAATTTTCAGTACTAAGTTTGAGGAGTTTATCTCCATATTTCTGGAGAAACTTATTAAATCCCGATGAAATTACAAGGATACCATCATTGGTATATCACATTTCCAACAAAAAAATAAATATCAAAATCGGTTCATAAACGACGAAGTTATCCGCGAACAAACATTATATATATAGGATCAGGCTCCAAGTTCCAAATTATTGTTCCAAAATACCGGTGTCCTTGATCACTTAATTTATTCCAAATCATTCTATGAATAAATCACAACTTTATAAAAAAACTATGTAATTGAAATAACCGCAATTCTACAATATTACTTATTAATTTAATTCAATTAGATAATTAATGTAGCCAAGGTACAGCATGTGCACCGGGCAACGGTCGACGGGTGATGTCCCGGCGTGCAGCGCGCACCGTATTTTATACTGCTCGGCGTGGTGGGGGCGAGTGACGCATCGGCTTATCGTTGCTATCTGCTCGCCCGCTGCACCTATGGTAGGGGCGAGTGACGTATCAGCTTATCGTTGTTACCTGCTCGCTCACTGCACCTGCTGTTTATAAATATATATATGTAGCAGTTTAGCCGTAAAATATACGTAACAGAAATAGTGACTTCTGTTTTAAGTTGTGTTTCTGTTGTAATATTAAACTATGGATGTAAATTGGATTAAGGTAAACGATTAGAGACTTAATTTCAGTGAGAAACTTCAGACACCTTTCGAGCGACTGATTTTCTGTAGATTTTGTTCTAATGAATATATCTATCCAAAGTTTTCAGTGGTAAAGTTTTGATATAAAAGACAGGCTTTTTTTTAAGTTTATTATGGCTCCACGCGATTAGTGTATTTAGTCAGTGTCAAGTATTGAAATTCTTCAAGTTTTTAGGAATTTTTGTCGTAGAGATGGGTCAAAGTTACATTTCAGATCAGTTTTTAAGTAAAAATCTAGTCCAAGTCATACCTTCAGTAAAGATGTGGTGTTTACTGAAGATTTTCAATGGAATTTTGGTGAGAACGCAAATAGCATGTTTTTCAACATTGTGCTGTTTCGCTACACTTGCACACATTCACCGGCACTAAATGGTTAATAATCCACATTTTTGCGGAAGAACACAAGTTTTAGGAAAAATTACAATGAGATCACACACACTTTTTCACGTTCCCGCCAAAAACTGAAAGACAGGCTTATCACCAGGTACATGCTTTGCTATTCTTGTCACTATACACATCTAATACTATAAGAATCTTTGTCCTGAGATACTGACTGACTGACTGACTCACTGACAGACAACGCACAGCCTAAACCGCTGGTCGTAGAGACTTGAAATTTGGAGGGTATATTTGTCTTAGTACGTAGGGGTGTACTAAGAAAGGATTTTTCAAAATTCATCCCTTAAGGGGATGAAATGGGGGTTCAAAGTTTGTATGGAGAAACAAGATTAGATAGTCTTTTCTATCCGAAACTTCACACAAGTGCTTCAGTACAAAAATAAGTAAAAATGTTTCAGGTTTTTTTGAAATTCCACCCCTAAGAGGGTGAAGTGGGGTAACAAAGTCTGAAATCAATATTGATTCGGATTACGCTGAAATTTGGCATGCAGATAGTTATTTTGACTTAGGTATCCGCTAAGAAAGAATTTTTCAAATTTCACTCTTCATGGGGATGAACCGGGGGTACAAAGTTTGGATAGTCATTTTATTAGATATTTCATACAAGTATTACACACAACATTCTAATTCTTAAGTAAATAAAAGAAGTTTTTAACGCGGGCGACGCCGCGGGGCACTTCTAGTACAAAATAAAAATAAAATAGTTAGATAAAGAGGTTTTACTCTACAGTTTCATAAAAATGTGTCACAGTTTGTTTTGTGACTTCACCATACTAAAAATTAATTTGAATACGAATTGATGATGAATTTTAAGGTTAGGTTTTGACTTTTTAGATAGATATGTGTTCGCGGATAACTTCGTTATAAATAAACCATAAACTTTTTTTTTTAAATGAGATATCCCAGGGGTGGTTCTATTGTAATTTCATTAATATATGATAAGTATCTCCACAGATATATCGATAAACGTCTCAAACTTGCAACTGAAATTGACTCGCGCGGCATAGAAGTCGGTTGTTTTAGTTGTTTATCTTATTTATTACTCTTGTGTTTTAATTAGAATCTTTGTACCTTTAAAATTAATTGCAATAAATGAATATCAATATTATTTAATATGCTTACTTACTTATCCATACTAGGCTAGCATATCACCTACAGTAAATATCTCAATTACAAGTTCCCTCTCCAAAAATAAGCTGTAAGGTTAATAAACAAACTTAAATATTTAAATACTTGTTGCTTATCGTGCGCCTAAAAGTGAGGTGGAAAGTTTTCTAATTTTGTGTCGAAAGTAACTCGGAATAACGAAGTTTGTAGGTTCGTACACAAGGTCAATGCTTAAGATGCCGGCGACCACAGACCTCGGATTACACATACTATTCTATTAAAGTATCTATATTCTACTATAATTCTATTATAGTGGTGAAACGCTAGCCTATAAAGTATTAAAAAAAAATTGAAATCTCATATGTCTGTGACAGCCACTCAAATTCTCTTTTAATATGAAGCTAATGTTTGGTGTAAAATTAATAATACATCTGAAACATTAGGTATAAAATCTATTATTATCTGCAGTATTTCGTTGATAATTTATTACGTTACAATTATGAGGAGGTGAGAAACAAAAGCTAAACTACCCACTTAAAGTAATTTGTTAATAAGATCGTTTAAAAAACTAAAGGAACCGCCTTCAAATGCCGCGCTATTAATTTTCAGTATCAAATTTGAGGTGTTTATCTCCATATTTCTAGACAAACTAATCAGATCCCAATGAAATTACTATGGTACTCTTGGTATTTCTCCTCTTGGTATATCTCCTTTCCAACAAGAAATAAGTATTAAAATCGGTTCATAAACGACAAAGTTATCCGCGAACACACATAAAAATGTATATTCTTGGCGATCAGAAGTAAAAAAGGCTAAAAAAATAAACATTATCACAATACCCACAGCTATATAATGCCACAGAACCTCAACATAATTATCATCATCATCATTATCAGCCAATTTCCGTCCACTGCTGGACATAGGCCTCTCCCATAGCACGCCACTGAGCTTGATCTTCAGCTATTCGTTTCCAACCGCTGCCAGCCAGCTTGCGTATATCATCGCTCCATCTAGTTGGAGGGCGTCCTACACTACGTTTGCCGAGCCGTGGTCTCCACTCTAGAACTCGTTTACCCAAACGGTTATCGGTTCTGCGGCAGATGTGACCGGCCCACTGCCATTTCAGCTTGCTAATCCTCTGAGCTATGTCGATTACTTTGGTTCTCTGACGGATGACTTCGTTTCAAATTCGATCCTTCAGAGAAACTCCAAGCATAGCCCTCTCCATAGCTCGCTGAGCGACTTTGAATTGGTTGAACTAGTCGCACTATCAGTGTACACGTCTCGGCTCCGTAAGCAATAACAGGTAGGACGCACTCGTTAAAGACTTTCGACTTCAGGCTTTGTGGTATGGGCGATATAATGACTCGACGAAGTTTTCCAAATGCTGCCCATCTAAGCTGTATCTTTCTGCGAGCTTCCTTCTTGATGTTGTTTCTGCCCAATTGCAAGATTTGCCCAAGGTAGACATATTCGTCAACAACTTCGAGAGGAACTCCGTTTAAGGCAATCGGTTCCCGAATAACATGTGCGTTGAACATGATCTTGGTTTAGACCGATGCATGCAGAAGAATCAGCGAGGGTGGTCAGCATGTATTGCAGGTCCTGCACGGTTTCAGCCATGATGACGATGTAATCCGCAAGTTTCAAGTGTGAGAGGTACGAGTAATTACCGCTTATATTTATGCCCCGTCCTTTCCAGTTCAGCGTTTTGAAAATATCCTCTAGAGCGTTTGTGAACAATTTGGGGGAAATAACGTCTCCTTGTCTCACTCCTCAATGTAAGTGGATATGTTCAGTCTGCTGATTTTGTACTTGTACGGTCATAGTGGCGGCGTCATATAGACCTTTGAACACTTGGACGTATCACCAATCAACTTGGCACCGTTGCAGAGACTCCAGAACAGACAAGGTTTCAATGGAGTCAAAGGCTTTCTCATAGTCCACAAACGCTAAGCACAAGGGCTGTTTATACTCCTCGGTCTTCTGTTTAACCTGCCGCACTGTGTGGATGTGGTCTATGGAGCCGTAGCCTTCTCGAAACCCAGCCTGCTCGGGGGGTTGAAATTCGTCGAGCCTACGCGCGAGACGATTTGTGACGACGAAAATGCGTTTCGAGAAATCATTGTATACGAATACGCCGCCATCAAAATTTACAAATATTTTCTGGTTGTTACAAGGACTAAAAATTAATCCGTATATATGTTAATATACCAAGACCGCGGGGGTCTTAACTACATGCGTTCAAAAGTAGCCTAAACGGAAAATGTTAGTAGGTACGCAAACTTTTGTTGTCGAAACTGTTTCTATGTAGGTAAATTGTGAAGCAAAAGTTTAGCAAAAGTTAAGTTTAGTTAAGCCTTTAAGAATAAAAGTAAAGCCTCATTAGTGGCAATTTTAAATAATTTTAGACATATAGTAATCTTAAATTATAATTATAAACTACAGACTATTCTCTAGTCACCTACTATTTTTGTCGACTGTTTCGTCGACCTAGGAAGTGCATCAGTCATGCACGAAACCTAGATATTATATCAATGTGAAAGTCAGTTTGTAAATTTCTTCCTTTTTTAGGGTTCCGTACCTCAAAAGGTAAAAAAAGGAACCTTTATAAGATCACTCTCTTGTTCGCCTGTCCGTCTGTCCGTGTGTCACCACCGATTTTCTCACGTCCAGGTGGACCTAACAAGTTGAAATGTATACAAAATACTGAGGTCTATAGTTCCTTTTAGGGTTATAAAATCAAGGTCCTGAGTGAACACGATAAAAATATATGGGCTGAGCAAATTTAGATTTTCGCGAAAACTTGTAAGTACCAAAATATACCTTACTTTTCAACTTTTTTTATTTTTCTGAATTTCCCCTTTACTTGTACTGTAAGACTTTGCTTTTAACTAAAATTGGCAATTCTAGGTCAACCGGAAGTACCCTATAGGTTTTGGGTCGAAAACCTATAGGATGCTTCCCGTTGACCTAGAATCATCAATCAAGGTCAAGTGGCTGGTCCGATTTGGGTGACATTTTTCACAGGGATAGTTCACAGAAGAATGACATAGGGTACTTCTAGGTGTAAGCAATGCTGCGGGGCGCAGCTAACAAACATATTAAATATCTCATATTTCTCAAAATATCTGAAAATACAATATTGGGAGTCAAAATCTTGAAATATATTTTGCAGGCAGGATACGAAAGTAGCACAGCTGGCCTACCATGACCTCTTATTGCGATTCAATTACGAACCTAAACTGAACTGCTTTGTTTTTTCGTACCATGACCTCGTTTAAATCCAATTAAAAGGACCAACTAAATAATCGCCAAAACAAAACCTAATCTGAGTCGCAAAGTTGATTTCATTCATTCAGTTCGTACCATTGTATTGTATTGTTTTGTATTCATTTATTCATCTTTAGGTGCAATTATACACACTTAGACATGTCCAAAGTGTAACAAAGTGTACAATTGAAGTACTTAATAATTATAATAAGTTACATACTAAAAGTAAATAAACCGTTTCATACGAAATTAGTCTCCCATCAATAAAAATAAAAATATTTCCAAAAGTCATCACAAGCAAAGCAAGTCAATTATTAAATACAATCATCTTTATTAAATGTTAAGTCATTTATAGCATAAAGTTCCATTTCAGTCAGTAGTTTCTTTAGTTTAATTTTAAATTGTAGCGGTGAACCCTTGTCATTTCTGCAATTTTTTTTATTAAATAAGTTATAAAAACGAACACTGTTGCAAATAAAACTTTTAGATTTTTTTTGAAGTCTACTACATGGAAAAGAAATTTTGTGTCTGTTTCTTGTATTGTAATTATGCCAGCTTCCGACTAGTGGAGTGTTTTTTATATTAATAGCCATCACCATATAATAGCGATTCTGTTTCGACTCTATGTGTCAAATCTAACGATTCTGATAAAGTTGTTATATTTCCTGCGAATATTGAAATGTTTTAGCATTTAAGTGGTAATTTTGGGATTTTAATAAGTCTCTCCGCCTATTTAAAACCAACCATACCAACCCATAGGTGCTCGAGTTGTGTGAAGGTAATTATTATGCACTAGAGTCTAGACTTCTTGGACGAGTTTAGGTACCAAGGTTTTCATATAAGAATATTACGCTGCGCGACAATCAATATCAGAAATAAAATTCAGGCTTAGTATCCATTTACGAATGCTACAAAGTAAAAACTTGTACATACATACCTCATTTTTAGGGATCCGTAGCCAAATGGCAAAAAACGGAACTCTTATAGATTCGTCATATCTGTCTATCCGTCTGACTGTCTGTCTGTAATTCTTTATGTCTGTCTGTCCGTATGTCACAGCCACTATATTCAGAAACTGTTAAGACTACACAGTTAAAACTTGGTCGGTAGGTGTATTTTGTGAACCGCTTTACAATTTTTATACAATAATAATAATATATATATATATTAAGAACTGAAACTAAAAAAAATATTCATCAAACCTATACGAGTGTGGTGTCTATAGATAGGTCTTTAAAAATGACATTGAGGTTCTTAATACCATTTTTTCTCAAAGTCAGTCATATAGTAAAATGATCCCCCCCCCCCCCCCCCCCAACTTTTCAAGTACGGGAGTGAAAAATCAATAAAAATATATATGCTGTAGATATAAATAAAAACTTTTAAAGAAACTTGGTTTGAACGAGATACAGTCAGCAGTTTTTAAGATATAGCGACCGCAAATATAACTTAGTTTTTCATACAAACACTATGAAAAATAAAATTATTTTTTTGGTGGTGAAAAATTATAGTTATAAATTACTCTACTGTGTTACGGAACCCTACTAGTGCGAATGCGACTTGCAATTGGCCAGTTAATTAGATCTCGTCATAACACTAATTAACTACTTCTCAAATCACCTTCAAAACAACCGCGCTTGCGTCTGTACTACTCTATTGTTAGGGCGATTTGATATGACGTAAACATTTACCGCAACGGAAATGTTTACATTAATATTAAATCGCCATGACAGAGAACGCGTTCAAAACCAACAAACAATACCATACAAAATCTTTTTATATGGAGATTTTGTGATTATGGTGTCCTCAAATTCATGTAGGTTGATTCCTTTTACGATATATAAATAACATAATAGCATACTAATTCATTATAATGAACAAAAACCTATATTTTTTCAGAAACTCAAACATTTCATTTTATTGTAACTTTCCGTTAGAAGATGATGATTAGGGTTTATAACGCAGCCTTGTAGTTGACTCGACACTAGTGATGTATTTTGCAATTCAGTATCGAACTTTCGTTCATTCATTCTAGTGGCAGCGATCCACATTAGGTTTTGTTTAATTAAGCTCATAGTACGAAAAAAAACGATCCAGTTAACACAATCGTCTCAGAATTGAATCGCTATTTAAAAGGTCATGGTAAGCCTCCAGGTATATTTACCTGTATTTATTACCATTGGTAAATGCTCGAAGGTATTTTGAGATTTTGAGTCGCTGTTTTGTGACAGACACAGGTAAAACGATAGATAAAACTACGAGTAACAAATCAACAATTATTCCAGAACGTACCGTGTGTTGTAAACTTTAAACTTTCGCGATTTGAACACATAGCTATAAATAAAATATCTAACTGAAATATTTAACTGTAATATTTAACCGAAACACTCAACTGAAATATTCAACCAAAACATTCAACATAAATATCTAACTGAAATATTAAACTGAAACGAGTTGGGAGCGACGGAGTCGGCAGTCGCAGCATCGTCGAGTTAAATATTTCTGTTAAATATTTCAGTTAAATATTTCGGTTAAATATTTCGGTTAAATATTTCAGTTAAATATTTCAGTTAAATGTTTCGGTTAAATATTTCAGTTAAAAAGTTTCAATTAAAAAGTTTCAGATCAGTTGAAAGTTTCAGTTAAAAATTTCAGTTGAACATTTCAGTTAAACATTTCGGTTAAATGTTCGGTTAAGTGTTTCAGGTGGCTGGGAGTGGAGCTCGTGGTGCGTGCGGGTGCAGTGGGTGGCAGAGCATCGCAGGTCGTTGTCCCTGGTGCACGCGCCGACTTGCTGCGTCGCTGCCTTCGCTCGACGACGCTGCGACTGCCGGCTCCGTCGCTCCCAACTCAACAACACAATTCAAAATTTCCTCGTACCGACGGGATTCGAACCCGCACCCCCCGGATTACACGTCCAGGTGCTCTGCCAATTAAGCCACGGTTCGATCCATCGATACGACGAAATTAGTGGATTGCATTTGTTAACCCAATTATGCATTGGTGGCGCCATCTATGAATACTTATTACGTAAGTTAATCATTCGGAAGAAATCATTACAGTTTTCAAATCCGACGAGAGATGTTGCACTGCGTAAATCAAATATTATGTTTCTTTGAAGTGTCACACTCTTTATATTTTTGTAAACTATTATTATTGATTAACTTACGTAATAAGTAGTCGTAGATGGCGCCACCAATGCATAATTGGGTTAACAAATGCAATCCACAAATTTCGTCGTATCGATGGATCGAACCGTGGCTTAATTGGCAGAGCACCTGGACGTTAATAATGCACTAAAAATCAAAACCAGACTAAAAATATAGCGTCCCTACACGTTCATACTTGCCTCAATGCAATTTCCGTCCCAATCTCCTCGTCGCCAGTGTATTGTACAAAGGTAAAATTGCATTTGCACTTCTCTTGTAAGCTGGACGTGCGAAACAACGTTATATTGAGTGAAAGTATTTTCGTGTAGAGCGGCCAGTGATTGAATCTCATTTAATAGATGATAGGAACAAAACCAATCGTGCAAGTCAGATTGTTTTCGCAGTGCGCGGATGATATTGGTATTATTATGGTTTGAATTGGAAAATGGATATTAACGTGGCTTATGTGATGTCGATAGAGTGATCGACATTGCGTAAGTCACGACATGTCTTCGATCTTCTTCTATTCTAGGCTTAGCATGCTACCGGCCCCGGCCACATCATCACTTTCCAACAGGTGAGTTAGTAGTCAAACGCTAACTAACCTATACGATATTAAAAAAATATATATATTGTATGTTACGTTAAGATCCCGTTTTAAAACCATAATCATTTCAACATTAACGTGAATTTTAATGATAAAATACTGGTAATGGCCATAGACTGGCGATTACAATCAGCGACTACTTAAATGCTTAGGCAGTACTTCCACGTGCGAGTAAATCGCAGCCTGATGTCGACGATGCATGATATTTCTATGACAAAAATTAATCAGGGGCCTAATTCAGCATGACCATTTTAAAGTCTTAACGTGCCGCGTCACAAAATCTCCACGTTATTCGCATCAAAGGTATTCTCTATGCCAATATCAAGTTTGGCAAACGCGGTAATGAGCACGTTTAGAGTTGTCATAATATCGTGAGATAAGATGGCGTGTAACGCGTGCGTCTTGATTTTTGAAGTAAAATTGACAGCAAGTGACATTGTGGAATTCAATCAAAAAGCGCGCGTAAAACTACGCATGCGCGGTGCACCATGATATATACATAAAAACATTTACAATTTTCATTATTGGCGTCTGTTTGTTAAACAAGTTATACAAGGATGACCAACATTAGAGTCCGGCAAGTATAACTTGGCGTGCCTGTGCGCCACTGTGCTTTTACTTTGTACTTTGATAACAGTTTCTCTTAAACCACTTTTAATTACTTTTGGCATTATTGAACTATTTTATTGTAGCAGATTTATCAACAATAATGTCGCGGTAATCTCTCAAACGTCAAACTCACAGTTTCAATTAAAAGAATTAGTTCCAATAACCACCACCGCCAAGTTATACTTGTGGCACTGTACATTTGCAATAAGATGGACTAAGGGTAGGTTCTACTATTTACAAAAATAGCCTAAATTATGCGAATAGTCAAAACTCATATTAAATAGTGAGAAAAGTAAAGAAGTACCTAGGTACTTCTTTCCTTTTCTTCTCTGCCTACCCCAACAGGAAAAAGGAGTGATTGTATGTATGAACAACTTATATTAACAATCCTACTAATATTTACGCAAAAACAGCTCAACGGATTTGGGTAAAGTTTGGTATATAGATAGTTTATATACAATACTATAGTGTATAACTCATTGGATACATTTTATCACGATACATGATAGATTTCTTTTCAACGCAGGTGAAGTTGTGGGGCGCATGTAGTTATTAATAAAATGACAATGCAATGATTGACAATAATTGGCAATGAAGTTTCCAAAACTAGTGTATTTATAAGAGGTGATTATTGATTGTTTTCAATAAAAAATATTTATAGTTTATTTAATGTTTTTTAGTTTTTATAGTAAGCAACAGAATTGCTATTGAAGTTTTATTGCTGGTAAATCGACCTAATGTAAAGATAAGACAGATAAATAAAGAAATGTATAAAACTGCAAAATTACCGATGGAACCGGAAGTAAGGTTTATGAACGAATGGCGTGAAATCGAAAACTGAACATAGAAAACATATTGTTTGGCATACAGAATACCATTTTTCAATAATGTACCGTGGCGCGTTAGAGGAACACGTTTACGTTTAGAGTACGTTACAAAATCACACATTTTTGGCAAGGTATCTCATTGGTCATACTGAATAAGGGCCCAGTGGTGACAGTTGCGTATGTCGTGACGTCAATTTCGAATTGATAATTATTGGTTGTGTGTTTTGCAAATTAAAGAAAAATTAAAGAAAAAATTAAAGAAAAAAAAGAAAGTTACGTTATTGAAAAATTGTATTCTGTATGCCACACTATAGGTAAATTATACAAAACGCGCGCGTTACACGTCCTAATATGTCACGATATTTTGACAGCTCAAAACGTGCTCATAACCTTACCCTACGGCGTTTTAATTGGCATAGAGAATATCATAACGCGGAGATAACGTAACACGGCACGATAAGACTTTAAAATGGTCATACTGAATAAGGCCCCAGCTTTAGGAGGTGGTGCCTCGGTACAATGCTTAATGCTGATCATAGATCAGTGTGTTTTATTCATCATCATCAGCCTATCTCTGTCAGCTGGACATAGACCTCACCTATGGCACGCCACTGAGCTTGATCTTCAGCTCTTTGTTTCCAACTACTGCCAGCCAGTTTACGTGTATCGTCGCTCCATCTAGCTGGAAGGCGCCCTATACTAGGTCTACCGAGCCATAGTCTCCACTCACATTATTCATAGTGCGACAAAATGATCACAAAATCAACAAGACATAAAATTCAATGCGCAATACTTAAGACCCAGTACAGTAAGCCTGTTTATCCATCAAATAAAATCAAGTGAATAAAATAAATCGGAAGTATCAGTACCATCCAGTACCACAGCGATGTCGGGAAATCGTGAAAATTTTATGAACACTTGTACAAACTGAACACTCAAATTTATCTTTCTGGGAAGATTTGTTTTACTTTAACACAGTGGCGTGTTTTAGCTTTAAAGCTTTTGTTTTGTTTATAAGGCAGTTACATTGATTGAGGACAAAGAAAACACTTTATTTTCCTTATGAATATTTACTTTTTTAGGGATTTGTACCCAAAGGGTAAAACGGGACCCTATTACTAAGACTCCGCTGTCCGTCTGTCTGTCTGTCTGTCTGTCTGTCTGTCTGTCTGTCTGTCCGTCTGTCACCAGGCTGTATCTCATGAACCGTGATAGTTAGACAGTTGAAATTTTCTCAGATGATGTATTTCTGTTGCCGCTATAACAACAAATACTAAAAGCAGAATAAAGTTACAAATAATAGAGGGTCCCCATACAAGATACTGCCATTTCACGCCATCTATGAACGCTTAGGTAAAGGTCCCATAGATAGCGTTATATTGAAATGTCGATTCCTAACACCTTTGTTAGACGTTAGATGGCGTTATAAGAAATAAAATGTTTATTAATTATTATTTTTTGCTGGCAAAAATTGATAGTGGTATTTTTTGCTCGATCTTATAAAATACTGTAGTGTGGTACGGAACCCTACGAGTGCGAGTCCAACTTGCAATTGGCCAGTTTATTTATGATAAAAGGTCCAGACAAGCATCAGGCTCACCTGATTGTAATTGATGACGTCTACCTATTACAGATACAGCGGTATGCAAAAAAATCTGGCTATTCAGAATTTTGCATGTACTGCACTGCGTCTGTTACCTTTTTTTCCGTCACAATTCTTGCGATTGATTTTAGAGCGACTTCCAGGGATTAAAAAGAGTATTAAGTTCGTATGTGTAAATTGCGTGACAATACAGTATTATGATGACATGCTAATCTGATGATGGAGCTGGAAGGTGGCTAAAGGAACTCCTAAACTACACATGATGACATTATACCCGTCGTGTTTGGGCTCGTTGGATTTGTTACTCTGGTCCTAGGTTATGTAAAAGCTTGAGTTTAAAAACGTTTTTTAGATATTACGTGTTTATGATATAGAGTTACAGGACAAACACGAAGCTCACCTGATGGTAATCGATGACGTTTACCTATTACAGATACAGCGGGCATACAAAATTCTGGACTGCCAGAATTTTGTATGCCCGCTGTATGTGTAATGGGTAGACATAAAAATGTTCAGAGCTTGAGACATATAAATGTTGAGTCTCACATGCCCTGTAATTTCACTGGACACCTTGCCATTTCAACCGAAATACATTCCTATTTCACGGCTGAAAATTAATTGGCAAAGTGGTTGTACCACTTCAGATGGATAAGCAGAAGTCCTACCACTACAATAAACCTAATACATACTGATGGCAAAGTAAGACTTCTGCTAGTCTACCTGGGATAGTACCGCTTTGTTTTTTATGCAGACTTTATAAATCAATCGTTTTTGTTCTGTATGCTTCTATGAATAATACGTCATCTTCTATTAAAACATAAAAATTACAAAATAAAACAAAATTAACCCCAAGGTTAAGTCTATAGCAGAGGACATCGGGACTCTATCAATCAAGTTCTACTTAGTTTCGGCATTAATTTCTTTTCTGTTCTGGAAATATGACTGTAATTTTGGTAAAGATTAACGAATTATTTACATGATGCACACAACACATTTAACTAATAATATTGTTTCGGACCATGTGTTAGACTCAACGTTTAGATGTTTTCATGTAACATGGCCGCAGTTCAGTAACGCGTTAAGGTATATCAATCTAAAATTAAGCATGCTACAGTATCTTCTATAAGCAGACGCCGTCGCTTACCATTAGACAAACACGTTGCTCCTGTTAAATTATAATATAAAACAATCGAGCTTCGCTATTTTTAATATGTACAAGTATAATAGTATATTGATCGTTTAAATACCTATACAAGGTGTGGTTTTGCATTCTCGCTATATTTGCATAGTCCATTGTAACGAACAGGTAGGGTTACAATTTAATTTAGGTAATATTATTAAAGTTCGCCCGTGAATTTAATACCCGGATATTTGATAAAACAATTTTGTGATTTTCAGAATCATCCCCGAGTAATATCAGAAAAACGCCATGTAAACTGCGCAGGCGCGTAAACACATACGTAGATCATGTTATGAGGCGGTCAGTGACGTGACCGCCGCCGCTCTATCAGCTGGCTCTATCATTATAATATCGTTTAAAAACTAAAAAACAACCGACTTCAATGCCGCGCTATTCATTTTCAGTACCAATTTTGAGATGTTTATCTCAATATCTCTGGAGATACTTATCATACCTCAATAAAATTACCATGGTACCACACTTGGGATATCTCCTTTCGAACAAAAAAAGAATAATCGAAATCGGTTCATAAACGACGAAGTTATCCGCGAACAAACATAAAAAAAAATATATATATATATATATATACGGTCGAATTGAGAAACCTCCTCCTTTTTTTGAAGTCGGTTAAAAATGATTTTTTTAAATATTTTTTTTTTACTGATTCTTGTTCTATACATGGAGTATACCTACCCCTGCAAATATGGCGAGAATGCAAAACCACACCTTGTATAAGATAAATCATAAAGTGTATTCAATTTTATTTAAGTCGCTAGGTATTTTCTTGATTGTAGATATAATAAGATTAACAACAGGGTATCCAATGTATTGTATAAAAATAATCTTTTGTATCACCAAGACGTAGCATTTATCGCGCGAAAATCCTTTCACGTTTTGATTCCGCAAATAAATCCTCGTCATGCTTTTCCTCCGCGTCATCGCCCAGAGCTTTAACACAAAGCGACTTTTACACGCGTGTTTAAAAAGACGCTTAATAAAATATCAAATAATTGTGACTATCGCAAATAATGATGACCATATTTTATGATAAAGTTACTTATTAAACAAATATAATATGTATTGTAATAAACATATATGCTTGATATACAGAATACAATGAAAATAAGACAACTCGAATCGAATACGGAACAAAGTTATTCGCCAGGTACCATACGAATAAAAATACATATAATTTTAACAAAGATTGCTGAAAACAGTATATTTTTATAAACGAAACGAACATATGTTATCTCCAGCCAAAACAAATATATAACAAGTACTATCTAAACCCGTCTCTTATAAGTTAACGATACTTTAATAGAAATATGTATTACTTCATACAATGTTTAAAATTGCAGATATTATGTAAAAAGCGTTCCACGTTCAAAAATTTACCGGAATAAGCGAAAAGGCTGCGTAATATGATCTTGTAGTAATCTCAATAACGCGTAAAATACACTTTATGTAAAGCCCTTAGCTCGGGCCACTTTCGTTGGAATTACCACAAAAACCACCATCACAAAGCGAGATTTATTTGAATACGGAAGCTGTTTATTTCTTCCGTTTTCCTTTTGATTACAATTTTAAAAGAATAATGTCTGTAAATAAGCTCTTCATGTCTGTAACCAACAGGATTATGAATCAGCGTGCGTGTTTGTAATGGAAAGGATTATTGAAACCACATTAATTTTAAACGCTGGGACGGGTTTGTTGTCTAATTTATCTTTATACCTTATAAGGTCATTAGATCGATATAAAGTATAATTTAAGGTCGTTTAAAAAACTAAAAGAATCAACTTCAAACGTCGCGCTAGTCAAAGTTGCCAGTAGACGTAGTAACTGCTGCATAATCTGTGCTAGTAGTTAGTAGTAAGTCGTCGAGGTAAGTAAATGCGTCGCAATACAAATGTTGATACATTAAAAACGGCTCGGCCGATTTCGTTGAAATTTAAATACAACCACCTGGGAAGGGTACCCTTTGAAAGAAAAAATAATTTTCCAAATCGGTTCAGGCATCTTCGAGTAGTTGGTGAAAATAAATTTAAAAAAAAAGTTCCGACGTATTGAGAACCCTCTCCTATTTTGTGAAGTCGGTTAATAATAGCAGAGCAATAGTTGTATTAAGGGGAAAACTTTTCCCAGCTGTGGGATTAAATAGGTTTTTTTATATCATACAGACTAGCAGTTGACGACTATATCACCTTTTGGTAAGTGATGATGCAGTCGAGGTAAATTTAAAACGAGGCGAGAATTGCTCAATTTGTAAAGTTTCAACAACGTCAATAATTTTTTTCAGATACTAAATTAATATTTAATACTTAACTGGATTATAATTAATATTTGGACCATTGAACGCAAGATTATATTATTCAACCATTTTATAGAATATTGCGAATATTGAAATCATCTCTTATATAAAAATGAATGTTTGTCTGTGTGTCCTTTATAGAATTGTAAACTATGCATTTCATTATGTGATGATCTTTAGCCATCGACTTCATTGCTATGAAGTCGATGTCTTTAGCCAAGTCGTTCTGCATGAGCCAAAGAAGGGTACGCGGGCAAAGCCGCGGGACACAGCTAGTTATAATAGAAATATTTATGCAATTAAGTGTCAGTTGTGTCGATTTACTGAATTTTTACGGTTTTCGCTGCATCTACCGATCTGATCAATCCAACTTACTGCTAATACTATAAATCCTACTTCCAATACCTACTATCCTACTATAATTATTATAAATACGAAATCGTACGGAAAGTGTTCAAAATATTGTTAGATGTTTGCTGACAAAGCAAGTGCATCTGGATATAGCATAGCGGAAAATATCATTTTTGCGATGGATCTCATATATTTAGAAAATATTTCCAATGAGAACGATGCAACCGACTCCAGTGCCATCTAGATGCTTGTATACAAAGTTAAGTTGTTGAGTGTAGTTGGAAAGATGGATGTCTCTCTTACTCTAACGCAAAAATGGCTTAACGGGTGGTTGAAATTTGGCATACATATACTTTTTAACCTGGATTAACACATCGGATACTTTTAAACGCGGGCGAAGCCACGATGCGCATCTAGTACTCAATAGAAAGTTGTATCATTATATACAGATAACAATCAGCTATTGAAAAAAAAAACAATTTTCTGATGCTTCAGTTTTACCGGACATTGGCATGTTTCCAATTTTTGCACAATGTCCATTCATAAATTACAATTCTTGCGGATCGGGAACTGTACCATATCGTTTGTAATAAAATAATAGACTTTTGCCCATTTTCAGTTTCATTTTTATGGCAATTGTAGTATGTGGGTCAATATTAGATTTGACAGTTTTATAGCCAATTCAGCATGACCTGAATCTTTTGTTCAGTTTTAGCAAAGCTGTAAACAAAGGTTTTTTAATTGCGCAGATTGAATTTTTTTTATGAATGTCAGTTTCTGTGATCTGTCTCAGATGCTTATCCTGTAAGACTACGTGATGCAAAAACTTTGTAGGTACCTGTTTTTAGGAAAAATGCGCGAAAGGATGCACGTGTAATTAGACGCAGTTTATTTTTTTGTATTAATTAGTTTTTATAAAATGCATTAGAAATAGATTAACACATTAAATTAATAATGGTCAAATTTCGACCACTGGGCGACTAATGGAGGCCATACACGTTAGGGTTTGCATGCTGGTTTTAGCCTTGCATGCATAACCAACAGGTAAACCCTAGCGTGTATGTGATAAAACTGTACAGTTATCGGTGCATGTACATGCAACCGAGCAAATATCAAAATTGATATTTTATGCCGCTCGTTTATGTTTGCGCGCGAGCATAACCGAGCGTGTGTGGCATCCGGCGAGCATGCCTGCCACAGTTCTCAGTATTAAATTGACTGTGACGGCGGAAAGTCGCGCGCGCACTAATTTGATCGCGTCGCTTCGGAAATGGCGAGTCGCAAGCGCAATGCCAAATTAGAAGAATTCCAAAATAGATTCCAAATTAATATATATTATATTAATATATTAATATATAATAATTCCAAATTAGAACAAGTGCTAAGCCAAGTACAGCTATAACATCGTCGTCGTCCATTGTAGTTTGGTTGGTATATACCGTACACAGTACCTAGGCGTCGTACACACACCGTCACGTAGCTCAACTGAGAGTTAATGGCAAAACTGTGCATGCAAACCCAAACGTGTATGTGTTATATGAAACTCGGTTATGCCTGTCGGTTATGCATGCAAGGCTAAAACCAGCATGCAAACCCTAACGTGTATGGCCTCCATAATAGACCTGGCACGCACTAGCGCGCGCCAGACCGCGCATACCTGGGCCCCTAGACAATATCCAATTTCCTGTTTCCATTCACGCTAACGCAAGTTCGAAATGCATAGGAATTACATTTTTGTTGCGGAAACATTTTTTTTTTATATAGAACTGGGCAGCACTTAACCACTATCTCACCTGATGTTAAGTGATGATGCGGTCGATGATGGAGCACGCTTACCCAAATGATACCTATTCACTCGCGATTTGAAGACCCCCATATTGTATTTAGCTGGAAACACAGACTCAGGCAGAGCATTCCATTCCCTGGCGGTTCGTATGATGAACGAAGATGCAAATCGCTTCGTTCGGGTAGATGGTATATCCATCATAAATCGGTGGCGCCTTTTAGTGTCTCTGGATGTCCAATAATAAAATGGGAAAGGTGGAATCAAATTATGCAGTTCCATAGCACACTCTCCAAAATGTAACCGATAGAAAACCTATAAACAAGCGTCACAACATAAATGTCATTCCAAACATTTTAAACTTGCGTTAGCGTGAATGGGAAAAGGAAATTGGATTTTGTATAGGGAAGGGCCCTAGGCCGCAGGTGCACGCGCTTCGTGGCGATTTCATACTAATGTGTGTATCTCGCTGGCCGCTGCAAACTGGAGGCCAACTCCAAATGACGCATCTGAAAGTTTGGGCTCCGACCGACACAGGACTGAATTTTCCGATGACCTACTACGAGGAAAGTTTGAACATTTTTGACATAAAATTACGATATTATATCTCTTGTCAAAACATCGGTCGGGCCTTTTTTCGTTTAATAGGGTTTACGATACAGCAGAATGTCAAATGAATTTCGGTCGGACTGCCGATAAGCCAAACCGACCGACCGAACCGAATGTGATTCGTAGTAGGAAATGCCCGATTATTTCGGCCGATACTTCGGATTACTACTTCGGAGTAGGCCTCCTGGCCGCTAGTGCGCGCCCGGTCTAAGTAATGATAATGTATTTATTTTATGTAAAGTTGATTAGACAAACTGTTCATTATAAGCTAAAGATTTTTTTTTACTATAGGTTAGTTAACACGCAGTTTATGCATATTAATAAGTTTAATCTATAGCGATATCATCAGTTTTAATTTAGAATTTACTGAATGAGGAATTACTTTATTTAATAAACTGGCCAAGTGCAAGTCATACTCACACTCGTAGGGTCCGTAACATGTATAGTATTTTAAAACTATAATTTTTCGCCACCACAAAATTATTTTTTTTTCTCATAGAGTTGTTATAAAAAACAAAGTCAGATTTGTGGTTGCTATATTTCAAAAACCATATCTACTATGTCTCGTTCAAACAAATTTTCGTTCAAAGTTTTTATTGAGAACTACAGCACATATTTTTTTTTTATTTTTCACTCTCTTACTTAAAAAGTTAGAGGGTGGAAGGGGGGACACACATTTTACCACTTTAGAATTCTACATTTCAAATTATTTATTTTAAGAAAAAATGGTTTAGAAACCTCAATGTCATTTTTAAAGACCCTATCTATAGAAACCCCGCACGTATAGGTTTGATGAAAAAAAATTGCCCCCGTTAATCTTTTTTTTTATTTTAGTATAAAATTTGTAAAGCGGTTCACAGAATACACCTACCTACCAAGTTTCAACTGTGTAGTTTTAACAGTTTCGAAAAATGTGGCTGTGACATACGGACAGGCAGACAGACATGACGAAGACATGACGAGGGCTTAGTTTTTTGCCATTTGGCTACGGAACCCTAAAAACTTACGTTTATTAAGTTAAAGGCATCAACCAATTACTTGGAGACAAGGTGTGTTTATGAGACAGGACTGTTATTAAAACTAACGACAGTGTTTCTATTACCGTCCAGAAATCATTTTGCTTGTTTCCTCGTAGACCTAGTTTCTTCAGGTATATACATTAAGATCCATAATGTAAGTAACTACTTACCATCTTATCATCAGTCTATCTTAGTCCACAGCTGGACATAGGCCTGTCCAACTGCACGCTACTGAGCACAATCCTTCGCAACTCTCATCCAGCTCTTTCCTTGCGAAGATCATCGCTCCACCTAGTCTGAGAGCGTCCTACGCTATGCTTGCCGATACGCGGTCTCCACTCAAGAACTCGTTTACCCCAACGGGTGTTGGTTCTTCGGCTGATATGTCCTTGCTAATGTGAACTATGTCGAAGACTTTGGTTCTCTATCGGATCACTTCGTTCCGGATTCGATCCTTCAAAAAAACTCGGAGTATAGCCCTTTCCATAGCTCACTGAGCGACTTTGAATTTGTGGACCATCCCCGCTGTGAGTGTCCATGTCTCGTACCGTATGTCATAACGGGTAGGACGCACTGATTGAAGAATTTTGTCTCAAAACTTGGTGGAATTGGCGATGTGAAGACCTGAATTGTACTATTCATTATTCTGTGACCTGACGTAGTTTTCCATATATACCTACCTACCTTCTCAACGAGTCTATAATTTTATTTCAGAATATGATTATACCTATGAACTTATCGTAACATTTACCTGATTTCCTAACATTGTATCACTCCACGCATATTAAGGAGAAATTGGCTTTCTTATCTCCATTTGTGAACATAAAAAATAACTGCGTACGAAATTGCGCGTGTGACGAGGTATTAGAGCCTTTACACATAACTTTGTTTTACGCAAATTATGGCAACGCGAAACTGCCGGTGTAATAGATATGTGATAAGAGTTTATGAAAGTTATTTTAACTATCCCACTGGCTACGCTACTATGTGCTATAACGTCCTACGAAATCTACTGTCTTACTGGTTGGATCGATAAGCTACCATGTGCAACGGAACAACACTGGGGTGTCACTTATTCGTTGCCGACCTGTCAAGATTCTTTTAACGCCCATTTTGAAGATATCAGCGAGAAAACAGCAGTCGGGAGCTCGTTGCACTTTTTACAAGTGTAAGGGACAAAATGAACGCTTGACAATATGCGCGAAGTCCAAGATTCGATATTATTATGTGGATAAGCGTGTTGTCTATGAAGAGAGGTGCGATGGTTAAATCGGGACGCCAGTTTAAAATTGAATAGTTCTCCGGAACACTCTCCGTTACATATATAGATAAACTAACTGTGCGTCGTGGCTTCGCCCGCGTTAAAAAGTATCCTATAGCCTAATCCATAATACTAGTCTTAGAGACTAGAAATGAAAAAGGCTAAAAAATAAACACTATCACAATACCCACAGTTATATAATACCACAGAACCTCAACATAATAACAATAAACACTATCACAATACCCACAGCTATATAATGCCACAGAACCTCAACATAATAACAATTACATAAGGTGTCTAAGCTAACAACATAACCACGACGTCCGAACCGTACGACGGCCACACGAAGACTGAAGCCTAATACCCGCTCGCTGTCCGCTTTTATACTATCGAGCCCAGTCGCAGCTTGAGGGTATTTGAAAATCTTCTAACACTAGCTATACAAAGGCAAAGTTTTAGCTAAATCGGTTCTGCCGTTTGACCGTGAAGAAGTCCCAACCCAAACAAACATACAAACTGACTTTCGCAGACGAAAAAGTCGTGTGTAAAGGCTCATATCGCAATTCTGTTGTTAGGGATAAGACACACTTATCTGATTGTTGTAAATTGTTTGTGGTTGTGAGTGTACGTGCGCCCTTGCTAATGTGAGGCGTTAACATTTTGTTTTGCATATACATGTACGGAGTCAGGTTATTTTTTGTGGGATTTTCGTGTAACAAAACCTACAACAAGCAAAAAGATTTAGAAGGGGAATACTGAGGTACCTAATACTCTTGATTTCGTTTTAGTTTTATTCATGCTTAATGGGTTATCGTGTAAAATTGTTAAGTGCTAATGCAATTCACTTGCCTAAAACTTACCTCGTCATTCGTGGCTTGGATACTTCTAGATTATATAAATATACCTAATTGTCTAGAAGCACAAACTCCGCCGAGAAACTCCATTCCTTGAGAGTACGTGTAACGAATGTGGCAGCAAATCGCTTCATGCATATCAAAGAAAGTGTCGGTGCCAAAGTCATCAGTCTGGTTTTTTTTTTTTAAATTTTTTTAGGCTAGCGTTTGACCACTATAATGGTAAGTGATGATGCGATCGAAGATGGTAAGCACGCTAAGCCTCGAATGGGAACTGGCTCTCAAGAATAGCTGCCGGAACACATTAGATGTTTGGTGACAGATTTTCTAACTTGAGGGCGGTAGCTGGCAAGTCGGACACTAGATACTCGTAGTGTCCTACCACCATGCGGGGGTTGTTGGTTTCTTAACGATGTTTTCCTTCACCGGAGGGCCACTGTGTGAAGCGCACATAATTTTTTCGATAGAAAAATCCATTGGTGCACGGCGGGGTTTGAACTCGGTACCACGGCACCAAATCCGACTGTTCTTCCGATTACGCCACCGAACCCTGGTTGTTTGAAGGGAAAAGGAAACGACGGAATTAATTCGTTCAACGGGGCTGCACATATTTCAAATAGTCAGATACAATATACAAGAAATCTTTGAGCCTTTTACGTTTAACTGTATGAAATGTAGACGAACTATATTTGGGGTTTTGATGTCACAGGTCATTGATGTTTAAGTTCTAACTGCCTCAGGCCTAGGCTTTATAGTCCATAATACGGCCAATATAATGTTTGATGCTAGCCAGTTAAGAAAATCAATTCGAAGCAGAGAAGCTTACCCTTTTAAACAACACAAAAAAATTTGCAACCTCCATTACATACTTACAAGTTTTATGACACTCGAAAAAATGCTATAAAATATGTGATCTCAAATAAAAATATTTTTATATCCACCTTGACCAACCATAAAATAATTTTCCACAATGCAAGACGGAACGGGAGCTTATACAAAAAAATAATGTCAATTCAATAAATGTTTATTAAATATATTATATTTATTACATATTTTTTTAGGCTTGTGTTTGACCACTATCTCGCCTGCAAAAGAATCTAATACTATAAGAATCTTTGTCCTGACATACTGACTGACTGACTGACTGACTCACTGACACACAACGCAGAGCCTAAACCGCTGGTCGTAGAGACTTGACATTTGGAGGGTATATTTGTCTTAGTACGTAAGGGTGTACTAAGAAAGGATTTTTCAAAATTCACCCCTTAAGGGGATGAAATGGGGGTTCAAAATTTGTATGGAGAAACAAGATTAGATTAGAAGTCTTTTCTATCCGAAACTTCACATAAATGCTTCAGTAAAAAAATAAGTAAACACGTGTTTCAGGTTTTTTTGAAATTCCACCCCTAAGAGGGTGCAATGGGGTAACAAAGTGTGAAAATCAATATTGTTTTAGATTGCGCTGAAATTTGGCATGCAGATAGTTATTATGACTTAGGTATCGGCTAAGAAAAAATTTTTCATAATACACTCTTTAAGGGGATGAAGCGGGGGTTCAAAGTTTGGATAGTCGTTTTATTCGACATTTCACACAAGTACTTCTGTAAATAAATAAGTAAATCCGAGTTTCAACATTTTTTTAAAATGCCACCCTAAGAGGATAAACTGGGGTAACAAAGTCTAAAAATCAATATTGTTTCGGATTGCTCTGAAATTCAGAAAGCAGATAGTTATTACGACGTAGGTATCCGCTCAGAAATGATTTTCTGAAAATTCCTCTCGGATACGGAACGGGGATTCAAAATTTGTATGGCGAAACAAGATGGGATTATTTTAATTTTAAAATTATCGTGAATTTGTAACATTATTATTGTTATATACCGGCTGTAATTCACGTACCTTTAGTCGAATTTTCTCGACCTCGTGAGATCAAATCTCACCGCGTGACCTCACTTCCGAGGAAGAGCGACTGACTCGCTCGAAACCTAGGTCGAGAAAATTCGACTAAAGGTACGTTAATTACAGCCGGTATATAACAATAATAAGATGGGATTAAGTACGTGTTGTAGGATTTTTCGAAATGGGGTAGGTAACAAAGTCTGTAAATTTAGGTTTTTAGGGTTTTATAAATCATTAACAGCCTGTACTCGTCCACTGCTGGACATAGGCCTCTCCTATGGCACGCCACTGAGCTCGATCTTCAGCTATTTGTTTCCAACCGCTGCCAGCCAGCTTGCGTATATCATCGCTCCATCTAGCTGGAGGGCGTCCTACGCTACGTTTTCCGAGTCGTGGTCTCCACTCTAGAACACGTCTACCCCAACGGTTATCGGTTCTACGACAGATGTGACCAGTCCACTGCCACTTCAGCTTGCTAATCCTTTGAGCTATGTCGATAACCTTGGTTCTCTGTCGGATGACTTCATTTCGAATTTGATCTTTCAGAGATACTCCGAGCTAGCCCTTTCCATAGCTCGCTGAGCGACTTTTAATTGGTGGATCAGTCGCACCGTCAGTGTCCACGTCTCGGCTCCGTATGTCATTACAGGTAGGACGCACTCATTAAAGACTTTTGTCTTTAGGCTCTGTGGTATCGGCGATGAAAAGACTCGACGTAGTTTTCTATATGCTGCCCATCCCAGCTGTATTCTTCTGCGGACTTCCTTCTCAAAATTGTTTCTACCCAATTGCAAGGTTTGGCCAAGGTAGACATATTCTTGAACTGTCTCGAGAGGGACTCCGTTTAAGGCAATCGGTTCTATAAATATGAAATTATAAATTTTTATAATATTATATTTTTATAAAATGTTATAGTTTTATAAATATGAATCCCGCGTTGCCTTAGTCACGCGATAACATGAAAACGGGTGAACCGATTGGGCAAATTCTTATTTGATGTGTTTTATGATAGAATCGTTTTTACAAAAGAAAAGTTTTAAGTAAATAAAAGAAGGTTTTAACGCAGGCGAAGCCGCGGGACACTTCTAGTTTACATATAAAAATGCAAATTAATTTATATAACGACTATACATTGGCAGATATTATATGTTTGGTAATATCCGCGGCACTGTAAATAGACACTCACGTGTATTTATTGGGAGCGGAGTTTGTTCTTAAATTATGGAATGTGTTTTTAAGGATTTTGATAGGGATACCTACACAAAAAATGTTTACTATATTTGTACGTTTATATTTCACTAAGCTGCAGAGGCAAATCTGTAAGAATGCAATTGGAGAATTTACGTTCTTGTCGCATGCAATACTAGTAACTTTGCATTGAACCTTAAATTCAGTTTAAATATAGGTATAGGTACGAGTACTTATGTACATAAGTTTAAATATTATATTTGGCCAGACATCCATTATTAGTTTAGCTAGTTAAACTCAAATGTAATATCATGTATACAATATTATACAATATTATTATTTTAATACACTAACTACATAACTTGGTACATAATTATTCTACATTATATTTTTAACCGACTTCACAAAAAAGGAGGAGGTTCTCAATTCGTCTGTATGTTTTTTTTTTTTTTGTGTGTATGTTACGCGATTTCTCCATCAATTGTGAACGGATTCAAATGATTCTTTTTTTAATTGGTAGGATACGTTTCCGAGGTGGTCCCATTTTAATTTTATCGAGATCTGATTAGTATCACCAGAGATATGGAGATAAATACCCCAAACATAGGAGATTGTACTAGTTTTAGTAGAAGAGTCCCAAGAAGATTATACACAATGGAGGTTGCTATTGCATATAAGATATTCTTACGGTAACTGTGAGCGAGATAGAAATAAAGGTGGGGAATTTTTTTTTGTAATATCTTATAGGCAAGTGTTTGACCACTATCTCACCTGTTGCTAAGTGATGATGCGGTCGAAGATAGAGAAGTGGACTAGAATGGGAACTGGCTCTCAAGGATAGCTGCCGGAACACATTAGATGTTTGGCGACAGATTTTCTGACTTGAGGGTGGTAGCTGGCCAGGCGGACACTAGATATGTTCTACCACCATGCGGGGGTTATTGGTTTCTTAACGATGTTTTCCTTCACCGGAGGGCCACTGTGAGAAGCGCACATATATTTTTCGATAGAAAAATTCATTGGTGCACGGCGGTTTGAACTCGGTACCACGGCATCAAAGCCGACTGTTCTCCCAATTACGCCACCGGGCCCTCAATAAATAATTATATATTAATAATTATAATAAATAATTATGTATAAATATAAATAATTTGTCTTCACAGGAATGTTCTACCGGGCAAAGTCTTGTTAGAGTGCAAACTTTTTTAAACATACCTAATATTTTTTGACATGACATGACATTTGGCGAAGATGGCGGCCATTTCAGTCCCGCGACACTGCATACATTATTAAATAACTCAGAATCATGAACGTACTTTGTACCAATCAACACAGCAAAAAAAAATTATAAGCATAAAACCACATATTATATAATAGTTACTACGTAAATAATACCTTCCGTTGTTAGGTTGGCTACACAGTGCTTACATAATTCGGGTATCCACAATATAGGGAAGTGCCTCTTTGACGTAGTAGAGTGATTCAGTACCCTGTTGGCCATATGGCGGCAATTAATGTTAATAATCGCAAATAATACTTTTTTATATTCATTTTGGAATACAACTAGTCCGTGTTATAAAAGTATTTGGAATTATTGTAATAAAATAGACAATTAATTATCGTGTGTCAGATGCTTTTATTGCACAGGGCCATTTTGGACATTGTCCTATGAGACCTTGATGACATCATTATTACTAGTGAATATTTTCACTTTAGCGCGGCATTTAAAGTCAATTTTTTTATTTAGGGTTCCGAACCCAAAGGCTACCAAATGAACACTTTCTGAGACTTTGTTGTCTGTTCGTCCGTCCGTCCGTCCGTCCGTCCGTGTGTCTATATGTGCGCACTTTACAGATCTGTATCTTCTTAACCGTTATAGGTACACACTTGAAATTTTCAAAAAGTATATATCCGTCAGTGTATAACGGCCCAGACACGAAATTTAATAGATGCATGTAATTTCATTAAAACTTTTTTTGCACTAAAAAGGGTAAAATAAGTTATTTTTCAAAAAAAATAAAACCGACTTCATAACCACAAAAAGGCACTCAAAAGCGAAAAATAATTTACTTAAAATTATTATAAGCGTTACCCACGTCTCTATTTGAAGTCGGTGCCAGCCAAGTCTATTGGATATTAGATAGATGCTATGTATGTAGTAGTAGTAAGTAGGTACATGTAGGTTAGTAAGTAGGTAGATACATGTACTCGCAGGTATTATCTATCTACTACCTATTAGACTTGGCTGGCACCGACTTCAAATAGAGACGTGGGTAACGCTTATAATAATTTTAAGTAAATTATTTTTCGCTTTTGAGTGCCTTTTTGTGGTTATGAAGTCGGTTTTATTTTTTTTGAAAAATAACTTATATTTATTTAAATACGAACACTTTATAAAAGTCATGCAATGTAAAGGTCTTTTTAGAATTGCTAAACGCTGGGTCCCTAGGAACAAATCATGAAGATTTTATTTTCGCATTGGACAGGCATGACGTGGATATAATGGCCATCAACGAGACCTGGCTTCGAGCCGGCGAGGAAGGGCGAGCACCAAGAGTACCCGGCTACCGGTTGCGTCACATACCGCGACCGGACCATGTACGTGGTGGTCGTGGAGGGGGTGTAGGATTTTATATTAAGCGTGGTGTAAATGTTCGCACACGTCCTCATCCCTATGACCCTCGATACAGGTCAGTGGAGCAGATGTGGCTTTTACTTACTATAAATGGCAAAACTCTTGCGGTGGGTACTGCTTACCGGCCTCCGTGGCTAAATGTAGAATTATTCCTCGACGCATTATCCGACTCAGTAAATTTCTTCTCGAGTTGCGATAATTTAATTCTACTTGGCGATTTTAACATAAACATGTTAGATCGCAGCGATAATAAAACTAGATATTTAAACACGATACAAAAATGTTTAAGTTTGTCTCAGTTGGTCACTTCTGCGACACATTTTACTGCAAATAGTGAATCACTAATTGACGTTGTGTGTTCTAACATGCAAGCCAAACAGGTGACCGTCGAACCATTAGGTAGTATTGGCCATTCTTTTGTTATATGTGACTTTAATATAAAAAAGCAGAAGCTAGTGCCATTTACAATTAATTATAGACCGTTAAAAGACATACCTATTGAATTATTCAACTCAGAATTGAGTAACATCGGTTGGAACTCAATTTATGAACTGGACGATATAAATCAAATGGTCATCGCTTCAATAATATCTTATTAAACTTGTTCAATATATATGCTCCATTGAAATCCATTTCAATCAAAGACCATAATTACCCATGGGTTACAAACAACATTAAGCTGATGATGAAACTGCGTAACGAAGCTCTATCCGTATACAGACAGACTAAACTAGATACCAAACTTATTTATTACAAAGATCTAAAATCTTTAGTAAATCGATCCATATTTTTTGAAAAAGTAGCATATTATAAACATAACATAAATGATAAAATTAATAATCCGAAGGTTCTTTGGAAAAATCTTAAATCAACACTCTTAAACACATCTAGTAGCAAAGACCTTCCACTACATTTTACGGATGCAAATGCAATAAATTTTCATTTTTTAGACGTTCCGGGAAATTCACATACACATATCTCACAACTAACTTACTTCGAATTTCACCGACACTGCTATGCAAATGAAAGTACGTTTTCACTTGCAACAGTAAGCGCCGATTCTATTTATAAAATTATAAGCTGTTTAAAATCTAACGCAGAGGGCTGTGACCATATCACATTAAACATGATACTCTTTACCTTGCCAAATACCATCGATATTATCACTTCTTTGATAAACAACTCTATTCGTACCTGTACCTTCCCTGAAGCCTGGAAAACCGCCATCGTACGACCTTTACCGAAAAACAACAATCCAAATGAATTAAAAGATCTTAGACCAATAAGCATCTTACCATGCATGTCTAAGATCATGGAAAAGGTAGTATGTCAGCAGCTAAATAGTTTTCTAGAAAATAACAAAATACTACCGGAGGTGCAGTCAGGATTCAGGAGAGGTAGAAGCACGGCCACAGCATTAATTGACGTCACGGACAATATTTTAGCGGCCCAAGACAAGGGCATGTACACTTTGCTAGTTTTGTTGGATTTTTCGCGAGCCTTTGACGCAATAAACATAAATTTACTTCTTTCAAAATTAAATTACTACGGTTTTGACGCATCAGCTATTAAGTGGTTCGACAGTTACTTAAGTAACCGTCGGCAATATGTCGAACTGAGACAGAATAGTGGTCCCCCTTTAATATCTTCACAAGCCGAAGTAAATAGAGGCGTGCCACAAGGGTCCATACTGGGCCCTATTCTGTTTATATTGTATAGTGCCGACGTTACAAAATACATAAAACATTCCAAATTTCACATTTATGCCGATGATATCCAAATTTATATACATTTTGCACCAGACTTTCTAGACACAGCTATTAAAAATATAACTGAAGATTTAAATGCTATAGTAAGCTGGTCTGTTAATAATTGCCTTTTACTAAATCCCAGTAAGACTAAATTTATGGTTTTTGGAAGTAAACATAAACTCCTTTGCTACCTCTTGATATTAATATAACTATATTGGGCGAAAAGGTTGAGAGAGTATACGTAGCTCGCAATCTAGGTCTTAAAGTAGACGTACACTTGCGTTTTGAAGAGCATATTGCAGAGTCAATTAAAAACTGTTTTTATAGACTAAAAACGCTCTATAAGCTTAGACCCTTTTTAAGCGAAAACCTTCGCATTGCATTGGTTGAATCACTCATCTCTTTCCGCTACTCCGCTACCAGGTGCTGGAATAACATCCCTCCTCCGATAAGGAGTACTAAAACTTTAAGTTCTTTCAAGTTTAAGTTAAAGCAGTACCTGATAGTTGAGCAGCGGAAAAATGCTGATGTAAATAAAGATATGTCGATCATATAAAACATATACAATATATTCTCGCTCATCTTAATAATTTTATTTATTTAGTTCTGCCTTCCAAATGACCCAGCTATTCCTTTCTAAATTAAAAGCCTCCAAATGTTGTTCCTTTCCTAATTAACCTAAAATACATATTTATAAGTTTTATTATATTTTTTCGTTCCGACATATAAATTTTTTATACATATATTTAGTATCTAATATCTATATTTAATATTATTATTAAATATATTTATATTTAATATCTATCTAAGTGTACCTATTTTATCTATGTATCAATTTATCATTTATTTTTATTATTTTATTTACAAATATTTTCGCATTTTTTTTCATCACCCGCAGGCTTGTCTGAAAATCAGCGTCCAGGTGTAAATCTAGACATAATGTGCTGAGACAAGCCTTTTTGTCACCTCACATTGTTTCTTGTTTTTTCTTGTTTCATTGTTTTAGTAAGTATTTTAATGTGTTATGTCAAATAAATTATTTTTATTTCTTTCTTTCTTTCTATGTATATAAATTTAAAAACATAAGTTATTAAAAAAAGCTTGTATGTAGTTATTCTGTCAATTTCATGACATTTGTTTAGCGACGATTGTATGAGCGCTGATTTTTTTTAATTCAAAGTGATAAATTATGATTTTTTGATATAATTGCATATTATAAAACAAAATCGCTTCTCGCCGTCTATCCCTTCCACTATACTCTTAGATCTTTTAAATCAAGCAACGGAGTTTAACGCAGTTTTCATCAATAGATAGAGTTATTTAAGAGGAAGGTATAGGCTACTATACAGTGTGGAAATTAAACTCAGGCCCTGGAGGGAAACTACTTTAAATCCTTAAGCTAGCTCATTTTACTTAAATGAGACATTCTTTTATATTTGAAAAGAAACAAATCTGCATTAAAAGATTTTTTAAAACTCGCTTGCTTCGCCCGGGACTCGAACCAACTAAAATTAAAAAATATAAACACTCTTTATTTTATTATACTAATCGGTAGTATTAATATTCAGGATAAAGTTTCTCTAAAAAATGTTTGGTTACTGTTCACTTTTAACAAGTAAAAGACACGTAACAGTTCTGTTATCTCTCTAACACTCAAAGACTTCGTATGAAGTACACGCTTGCTAATTTATCGTTAAGTACCTTGTTGAAATCTTCGATAAGAAAATTGTTCAATGGTGGTAATACCTCTATGCACATTTCCTTCTTACATGATCCGAGGCGTTCAGTGGAGAAGTTTAAAAATGGAACGACTTTGTTTGCAATGCGGGACAATAATATTAAAATTCGAACGATTTTTATCAACAGATTTTATTTAAGTAGTGTTGCTTTCCTTACGTAATTAAATTATCTCATAATGGCGTATCAAGAACAATTCGAGTTATTAGAAGCTTACTTTGTTTGCAACAAGAGCTACGATTTAGCTCTGCAGTGGTATCGCGAGAAGTATCCAGACAGAGAACTACCATCTAGAAAAGTTTTGTCTCGAATTGTGAATAATTTACTGACCGTTGGAAGTTTTAAAAAGAAGACTGGACGCCCACAGCAACAAAATTTGGACTATAGCGATCTTGAGTTAAACATTTTGACATACTTCGAGTGTTACCCGAAGGCTTCAAGCAGGGAAGCTGCTCAAGAGATAGGCATCAACCATACTAGTATACTTAAAGTTCTGAAAAAATACAAATACAAATGTTATCGTGATGGGCGATTGGTGCAGAAACTACATCCCGGAGATAGTGACAGGAGATTACAGTTTTGTGAAAATATTCAAACAGAAATAGCCCGCAACACAAATTTCTTGGACTGTATTGTGTGGTCTGACGAAACAAATTTTAGTAATAATGGAATGTATAACAGACATAACAATCATTATTGGTCTCGTCAAAATCCATTCCGTGTCCGTGAAACGAACAATCAGGTCAGATTTTCGTTTAATGTTTGGTGTGGAATCAAAAGTAACATGGTTGTTTTGATGCACATTTACGAAGGACATCTGAATGCAGCAAAATACATTGAAATATTGGAGCTTTTACAAAATCAATTAAACCTTCTGCCAGAAGAGGAACGAAATAATATCATTTTTCAACAAGATGGTGCACCTGCCCACAGCAGCAGAATTGCCAGGGCATACCTTAATGAAAATTTCAATGCCTGGATAGGTACAAACGGGACGATTAGATGGCCTGCAAGATGTCCAGACCTGACGCCCATGGACTTCTTTTTATGGGGTCATGTAAAAAATGTTGTTTATGAAACTTGCTATGAAACCGTTCAAGAGCCAAGGATTGCGATAGAAAATGTTATTAGGGGCATACACCACAACACTTTGCTGAAGGCTACAAGAAATGAATTTCAACGGCGACTAATGTTATGTAGCCGGAACGACGGGGCTCATTTCGAACAATTTATCAGTTAAATAATTTAAGTGTTACAAAATTGATAGTAAAATAAAGTTGATGTTAGATTTAACGATTATTTTTATTTTAAAGACCTAATGTTTGTTAGAGAAACTTTATCCTGAATATTAATACTACCGATTAGTATATTAAAATAAAGAGTGTTTATTTTTTTTAATTTTAGTTGGTTCGAGTCCCGGGCGAAGCAAGCGAGTTTAAAAAAATCTTTTAATGCAGATTTGTTTCTTTTCAAAAATAAAGGAATGTCTCCTTTAAGTAAAATGAGCTAGCTTAAGGATTTAAAGTAGTTTCCCTCCAGGGCCTGAGTTTAATTTCCACACTGTATATACAGTACTATACTATTTTACTATATATACTAGGTATATATACTATAACCAGGATTAAATACAGGCAAATCCGCAGGGCGTGGCTAGTTTCGAATTAATTGTTGATATTATGATCTATTAGACGTGTGTTAGTAAATATTTTTGATCTGCCTTTATACTGGATAAATTATTTAGATCTAAATTAATTTCATTTTAAAGTAAAATTATGGTTGTTAATGTAAGTTAACTTACTGTTTTATTTTGTACTTGTAGCACTTCTTGTCAAACTGTAGACTTCGGTACCAAAAAACGAATTTACATATCAATAGATTCGAATGCGGATTGAGAATTGCATCATTGTTTTTTAAGGCATTGAATATGGCAAAGCGTCGGGGGATATGGCCAAATATCGGAGTATATGGGTACATAAGCTGTTTAAGCGAAACTGTCTCATTTGAATCAAATGAGATAGATAGATAAACTTAACGTAAATGTCATGTCAATCCAAAGGTTGTCTGGAAGAGATCGCTTTTAGCGATAAGACCGCCCATTGTGACATTAATTTAAGAAATTTTGTGTCCCTACATTTTTACTGTATAAGTTGGTGACAGTAAAGAGTTATTGTATTGTATTGTATTGTAAACTAATTTTGATACACCATAACTATGAGCTGAATTACTTAATGTAGCTCATAGTTTGTATTAATAAATAGTAATGAAGAGTTTATCTATAAAGATGCAACATCTTCTTGAATAGCTGTTTATGATCGTTCAAAACAAAAAACCGACTTCACATGCCGCGATGGTCAAAAAAACCACTAGCCATAATCATGTCATCAAGGTAGGTATACAAATTAGCTTATATTGTTTATTTCCATATCTCCGGAGATTATTATCAAATCTCGATAATATTTGAATAAACGGGAAGCATAATCTCTCAATCATACAATTATTTTTTCAAATCGGTTAATATTTCACGGAGTTCTGAGGTAACAAACATTTAAAAAATAGTTGAATAGAGAACCTCCTCCTATTTTTTATCGATTAAAAATTACCACCCAATTTCGCTCCTGAGCCATGTCTACAAGCTGTTTTCAATGGTCATCATGAACCGTCTTGCGTGAATACTCGACGAGTTCCTACCTCCAGAAGCGGCCGGGTATCGTAGCGGACACGTCACCATACCACATCCACACGGTGCGGCAGATTGTACAGAAGACTGAAGAGTACAACCAGCCCATGTGCTTTGTGAATTAATCATCATCATCATCATAATCAGCCGATATCAGTCCACAGCTGGACATAAGCCTCTTCCAAATCATGCTACTGAGCCCGATCTTCGGCTCTTTGTTTCCAGTCACTACCCGCCGCTTTGCGAATGTCGTCGCTCCACCTGGTCACAGGGCGTCCTACGCTACGTTTACCGATTCGCGGTCTCCACTCTAGAACCAGTCTGCCCCAACGGTTATCGGTCCTACGGCAGATTTGACCAGCCCACTGCCACTTCAGTTTGCTAATCCGTCGAGCTATGTCGATCACTTTATTAATTACTTAAAATTAATACAAAACTGTTTTGGTTTCTAAATATTGAAAAAATTTAGAAACGGTAATTTTTTTAAAGTAGGCATCAAGCAGACGGTCCGCCTGATGGAAAGCGGTTACCATCCCAGCAGCAACACCATAAATATACTTATTACCATTGCCACTCGAAAATGAGTACTTTATTCATCGACAGCAGTGAATAAAACGCTCTTTTACTCACTCGGTGAATAAAAACATTTTGAATTTGGAACCAGCACGAAATACGAATTATGGTCAAAATATAAATAAATCTTGCTGAAATCTGGCTAAATGGAGGTAAACTATAGAAGCTATATAATTAAATAATAATAAATATCCCGCCAATTTTGGTTAAATTCTTTTTTGTTTTCATTATGGCTCCATATGATTAGTGCATTCATATTATAGTGTATTCAGCCAGATTCAAGTATTGAAATTGTTTAAGTTTTTGTAAATTCAAGTCATAATGCTGAGTCAAAGTCTCATTTCTGTGTTGTGAGTTCTGAGTCAAGTTGAAGTCACAGTCTAGTCCAAGCCTTACTAAAGATGTGAACTTTACTGAAGATTTTCAGTTGGATTTTGGGGAGAACACAAATAGGATGTTTTTCAACATTATGCTGTTTTCCTACACTTGCACATATTCACCGGCACTAAATGGTTAATAATCCATATTTATTGCACATTACTTATAAAATATGATTAACATAATTACTATAAGTAGGTACTACTATTTATTTTCTCGCAGTTAATGGTAAAACGAAGATTACACGACTCATGAATAAAAAATTTAATCTCAGTCTTTGTATCCCTCGCTCCGCTCAGGATTCCAACCTAGAATCCCTCGCTACGCTCGGGATTCAACTCTAGAATCCTTCGCTGCTCTCGGGATCCACTTAGACCCTCGAAATAAATTGCCTTTTTATTCGCTTGTTGTATAATCTACTATTTACCGTGAAAAATGTACCATATATTCATGATAAAACTTAAATGTACGTGCACGAGACTGCAAAAAAATTGTAATGAATAAAAAACCTATATCTATACTAATATTATAATGAGAGAACATTTGTATTTTTGTATTTTTGTATGTTTGTAATGAGTAAGCTCAAAAACTACTGAACCGATTTAAAAAATTCTTTCACTAATACATAGAATGGACTTTCGGAATGAAAATAGGCTATATATTATCCCGTTCAAATCAAAGGTACATTCGTGGAGACCTAATTTGCAACCTAAGTCGGCAAATAAACGGTCGAAAAAAACACGTTTCTGACGAACGCTGCTAAATTGAAAATAGATAGAAGAATATTTTTTATGCAAAAGTTGTACAACTTAATAAGACCTACATAAAATTCCGCGACAGCATATGTCTATCTCTTAAGGTTGACTCACAGTAACCATTTTAATTTTAAAATTTTTGTTAAAAAATATTACATAACTTCCAAGGCTATTTTCAAGTATGTAGTATTAATCTTTATCCAAAAAATTACATTAATTAGTTTGGCCACATATTATAGATTAAAATTGTCCTTTACAGTATATAATTCAAATGAAAACTCTAGAAGATATCACGAATTTCACAAACACGCATCGCAAAATTAATAAAATATTTGCAGTGAAACCACAGATTAGGTCATAGTTACTACGAAAATATTATTATAAGCTTAGCTATGCTGTAGATCCCCACCGATCACAATCAATTTGAAGTCAATATAGTATAATAATATGATCTATTGTATATAATAATATTCATCTATATATATAATAATATAATATAATATTTTAAACCACCCCGACTGATCTATGTATAATAGCTTTTTCCAATGACTCTAAACACAACATTTAAAATCTGAGCTGTAAGTTGGTGAGGATTTGAGTATTCTGTAGAGTCCAGGAGGCTTCCATGTTCTTACAATATCGTTGAAGAAGAAGATTTTCGAATTGATCAGACCTATGAAAGTTGATTTCATAGCGCAATTAACTAGAAAAAAGATCATAATTTTATAACGATTGAACGAATTTTCATGAATTAAAGCTAAGAAAACTCTCGATGAAGACATCTATCAAACAAAAAATAATATCGTTTAAAAACTAAAAAACAACGGACTTCAATGCCGCGGCGCGCTATTCATTTTCAGTACCAATTTTGAGATGTTTATCTCAATATCTCTGGAGATACTTATCATACCTCGATAAAATTACCATGGAACCACACTTGGGAATATCCTTTCGAACAAAAAAAGAATAATCGAAATCGGTTCATAAACGACGAAGTTATCCGCGAACAAACATAAAAAAAAATATATATATACGGTTGAATTGAGAAACCTCCTCTTTTTTTTGAAGTCGGTTAAAAACTATCAATAATAAAAACAAAATCGGTTCATCTGGTTAGGTGCTAATATGGTACAGACAGACACACAGATACACACGTTAAACGTACAAGATATTACCCCTACATTTTGCGTCGGGGAACGCCGTAAGGTTACGGCGGCAGATGTACTCCTTGGTGGTAAGCTACTTTTTGGTAGATTTAATGATTCCACTACCACTGTACGAAAACTCATGATTCATGACTGCACATAAAACTTTCATTGGTAGGTATATAGCTAGGATTAGAACCAACAACTGTCGGGTCAGAATCAGGGTAACTATCCTTTACGCCAAAGGGCCGTCCAATATCAATACGTAAGTATTATAAAACAAAGTTCATCACTGCGTCTGTCTGTCTGTTCGCAATAATCTCAATAGCTACTGAACGGATTATCATGCGGTTTTCACCAATAGCCAGAGTGTTTATGAGGAAGGTTTACGTGCATAATTCGTTAAGTTTTTGTGTAAATTGGATGAAATATGACGATGGTTGTTAAATATGTACATATTTTATATTCGATGCAACAAACTGATGCAAATTTTGTAGGCATATATGTTCTACCCGTGCGAAGCCGGGGCGGGCTGCTAGTAATAGATAAACTGGATAGATTACATCTGCTAGGCAGAAAGAAGGTAGTCTTTCAAATATTTGGGAATATGCGGAAGCAGCACTACATTTTTACGATGGTAAAAAAGATTTTGTCTGCTGTATCTAGCAATACCTATGATAACGGGCAAAGAGATATGTACTCTTCTAATAATATTCCTTCTACGGAAATCCTATAAACAAAACTGCCACGCATGTTTGTGTCGAATTCTTGATGCAAGCCCCTGAAATGTTTTATGCCCTTAACTAACCCCGTAATCCACTACATCGCTCAGCTATGAAGGTTCAATAGACGTAAAGTCGTAAGACTACTGCTAGGCTATCTAAGGTAGTAAAACGTAATAAAATAATTAAGAAAGTTTTAAAACTAAAACAACCGACTTCCATGCCCCGCGAGTCAATTTCAGAAGAGGCGTTTATCGTCATATGTCTAGAGATACTTATCAGATCTCGATGAAATTACTGTGAGATCACCTCGAAAATATAATGGATAAAAAAAAATTTGAATCGGTTCACGATTGACGGAGTAATCGCGTAACATACAAAAAAAACGTACAGACGAACTGAGAACCTCCTTCTTTTTGGAAGACGGTTAAAAATAGATGTAATTTTATGATGTTGGTACTAAATGATAAAGCCCTTTAGTTTGCTATGTTAACCGTTCAACATTCAAGTCAGTAATTCCAGATTTTTTTTATAGGTTATAAGTAATTAACTGCATGCGATGTATGCAAGCATTATAAGCGAACATTGTTCTTTATGAGTAAAATAAATATCATTTTTTTTTTTTTAATTATAAATAAATCATTTATTGATCAATAAAAGGCAGGTAAACATAACAAATTTGGTAATCTGGCACATAAACTAGGCTCGAGACCCGTATGATAGGTTCCAGGCCTCTTCCGTCTGTTTACATTGGTAATTGCCTATTCTTTGAACCTATTCTAGATCTAGCTTGTTCACAATTTTTAACCACAATCATCGCTTACTTCTAGGCGAGAAAATTGTCAAACGTGGCTAGCTTATCAGATATAGAAATTTATATGTATAGCTAGTTCAAAAAGACTGCCTTTTAATCTTCCCTTTGTAATTTTTTTTTCAATTTGTTCAAATATTTTGAACGTCAAATATGGCTTCAGAGTAACTGCGGTCACTCGTTACTTTTAGTCAGCTATTTTCGATAAATGTATTTGCAATCGATTTCTTGTTTTTACAAATCGCGAGACATCTCTACTTTATTTTTTATAGCCTAGCTATTCTGTGGATCTGTGACTTTATTTCCTTATTTATTACTTGATCAGCTCATTCTTATTCCGTATGGCTACTCCATCGATCGACTGGAACGATTACTCGTGCCAGTTACTTGGCCAAATAAGCTTGTATGAGCAAATGAATTGGTCTCATAAAATATGAGCCATTGACTCCTCTGAGGGGTTTTCGTACTCTTGCAAATTGCGAGTTCAGAAGCCTTTTGGAGTTTTTATGGACCTTAGTGGGATTGGGTGGACGCAACTGTTATAGTTGATTAGTGGGAGACAGGTTAGTTGAATGTTCTGAAGTAATTGTTCTTATTAAATGTTCGGGTTGTTTAGTACGTTTTGTTTTTATGAAGCAGAAAATTAAAACAGCTGACTAAGCTGCAAGTAGGACTTTACTAGTCAACACCAATATCAAGCCAGTTTGTTTGTTTATTTTTTGGGACTCCTTCACGATCAAACGTCTGGACCGATTAAGCCAGGACTATGGTTTAGGCTATAGGCATCGATATAAAAAGGAAGATGCGGTACTCACTCTTATGCCACGTAAACATAATGGAACTAGAAACAACTACATGAAAACATGAATGTTTAATGTCGAGCTTGATGTGCATGGAGAACAGAGGAAGGCATTGCCGCTAATTATTTAAATGGACCTGCGATGATTGCACATGTAATTCTGTACGTTCTACATAAACGCCAGTTTGATTGTGACTGAGGTGAAATGAAACTAGGTTCACGAACATAATTCATACGATCTACATTGAGGAGCTCGGTACCTTATTGCCCTTTTTAACCGACTTCAAAAAAAGGAGGAGGTTTCTCAATTCGACCGTATATATGTTTTTTTTATGTTTGTTCGCGAATAACTTCGTCGTTTATGAACCGATTTTGATTATTCTTTTTTTTGTTACAAAGGAGATATCCCAAGTGTGATACCATGGTAATTTATCGAGGTCTGATGAGTATCTCCAGAGATATGGAGATAAACACCTCAAAATAGGTACTGAAAATTAATAGCGCGGCATTGAAGTTGGTTGTTTTTAGTTTTTTAAACGATCTTATTATTTTCTTTAATTATTATATCTTATTATTTTTAAACGATCTTATATATATATATATCGAAGGCTATAGGATACTTTTTAACGCGGGCGAAAACGCGGCGCACAGTTACATCTAAATTCTTGAAGACAATAAGAAAATCTAATTTCGCCAGCGGCACTTGTAAGAACCTCGCAAAGGGTCGAATCATGGGTGCTTTTTGAATAATGACAGAAAGTTTTCTAATTTTTCCCTTAGAATAGGATCGAAGCAGAGTCGCGAAGTAAGTTTTGGGTTATTACTTGCTTCTGTTAAGGAAGTATGGAGGTCATTCGGTGAAATTTATGTACATACTTTGGGATAGATTCCACTTTTTATTTATGCAGTTTAATAATATTATAACAGTTTGCTTAAATATGCACCTATGCACAACTTAAATACAAGATGTAATAATTAAGATCGATTTAAAAACAAAAACTATAGAAATGATGGTTTCTATAAGATGCAGCTTAGCAGATTTTTTTTATATCATACAAGCTAGCGTTTGATTATAGCATGTAGCATGTTTGAGACGTTTAATATCATTCAACATTCTGGAGATACTTATCAGAGCTCAACGAAACTACAATGGGATTACCTTGAAAATGTAAATTAATCAATTAAAAACAGAATAATTCAAATCAGTTCAAAATTGACGGAGTATTTGCGTAACATACACACAAGAAAACATACAGACTAATTGAGAGCCTCCTCATTTTTGGGAGTCAGCTGAAAACTAAATAACTTCATCAGAGCTCCTTTAACTCATTCTGAGCTCATTTAAATGAGTTCACCAACAATCGTGGATATAAAACGAACAAAAGCAATGATTCAATCCCTCATTAATTCAAACGCATTATCGCAGTGGAACGTAGCCAACTTTACTACTTATTGATAAACACCCAAATGTTTTGTACTTTTGAGGCATTTAATCATACGATGCGATTTTCTAGGAAAACTATTTTTATATCTAATGGAAATCGTTTGATCACTATATCACCCGGTGGTAAATGATGAAGTGGTCGAAGATGGTGAAGACGCTAGGCCTAGAGTACACAGACTCTCAAGGGCTGTGTGCTGTCGAAACACCATAAAGTTATTGCAGCAGATTTTCCTCTTGATGGTGGTAAGCTACTTTTTGATAGCAAGTCTGGCGGCACATCGGTATAAAATACTCCTACGACTTGTAGACAAACATCCGTGCTATAATTTGAGCCGGCAACCTTTGATTTTTCACAGCCAAAAGATACCGTGACACAAGAACCTATATATATAAAAGAAAGTCGTGTTAGTTACTACACTTATAACTCAAGAACGGCTGGACCAATATTTATGATTTTTATATTTTTGGAATTTTCTTTGTCAGGAATAGGATAATAAGAATTAAAAACAATGAGTAATTGACCTAAAAAAATTATATAAGAGAAAGTATTTTGCCAAAATGTTCCTGGGTTTCAAAACTGCCAATCATTTGATTTTCAATTGTTTATTCCGTCGATACGGTAAACCGCAAATAACAAGGGTCATCGCTCCACACGATTAGTGTATTTAGCCAGTGTCAAGTATAAACATTCTTCAAGTTTTTGTGAATTCATGTCATGAAGATTTTAAAAATGTCAAATACTTGGTGATTATATTTTTACAATTAAAATTAAATTCAATCGAACTAACGTCAAGTTTTTTTTTTCAAATTTTATAATCATGTATTGCAATTAATTCAATGTACTTATAAATATATTGTACCTACTGATATAATAAAAAAATATATATATCTATAACCCGCCCCTGCGCGCTCCGGGTGCAAAGGTGCCTATCACACTCGCCGCATTTCCACGTTGAATGGCGATGCTCATCCTTTGCATCAGGAACGAGCCGGAGCGGGAGTCACCTGTACTGTCCCTAAGCCTGTGACCTACTTCATGGACGAACTTCTTGGTCTATGTCGCCCAACAACCCAGGGTCTCCACTGCGATAGGCACGATGTGGTAAAGCGGCTCTATAGCAGCGTACTTTTGCCTCTTTTTACTTGCCGCGTCTTCTGCTGCTGCTGACGGGGAGTGGACGGTGCGACTGAGGTGGCTGGCAGCTAAAGTGCTAATGCAAGTCGCGTCCCAAACTAGGCACTTGCCGTTTTTTCAAGGGACCAGAGTCAACCCGTCCGGCCTCTTACCGTCAGATCTGCGCAGACCTGCAGGGAACGTTTGCCGATATGAGGGCTCTACGGACTATGTCGTTTAGCGCATGGTGACGAGGAAACCTCCCTGTGCAACGCCGACAACTCAATGCGTGATTGCCATCGGCCTCCACCATGGAACCGCAGGTGCATATGTGGGGTTCACACACCTTGCAGCCCAGACGGAGAGCCACCGCCACACGCAGAGAGTCGTCATCCAGTAAAGTGCCCAGATAAGGTGAAGGCAGCGCATCTAACCATGCACTGGATTCAGGCTGTGACACAGCCCGCAGTCTGGCCTTATATGCTCCCGTGGTACCCTCTAATAATTGCTCCTGGAGCCGCTTCGTCCCTACATCGTCCCTGTCCCCGTCGAGTGGACTTTGGATAATGACCTCGTGGTGGCAAAATCTTCATAGAGACAAGCACCGGACGACAGAATATTCGCCTTGACTTTAGCCGTCATGTTCCCAGGTAGTTCTTTTGATGGCACTCTTAGAGCTGTGTATGCGAAAAATAAAAGAGCGCTCCATTCGTCTACCCCGTTACATGAAACACAAGAATCAATAATGTCACACAGTTTGCCGGCAGCTTGATTCCGTGCATTTTTAGGGACGTGCCGAAGGACAGGAACGCGTCCCTTCAAAGCTGAAAGCCTATCTAAGGGACAGTGGACGGGTGGTGGTGAAAGTGGCAAAGTACTCGCCGCCACTGATGGCGTACTCACTCTATCTGTTGGACAGACCCGTGAAGCTGCAACCTGATACTGTACATTTTTGTGCATGCGACGTATATGCACTCTAAGCCCGTGTTCAGTAAAAACGCGTGTGGACCCAGGGCAGTGGGGGCACGTCAAATTGCTAGGCGTACAACTTATGATAAACGCACTGAAATTAATTCGATACTTACTTAAGTATATTACTAATACAGCTATTACTTATACAAACAATATACAAAACCTAATAATACAAATGAATTGTATAAAGAAAGCTAGCAATAACAAACAAAATAAACGAATCAAAATGAAATCTAACTTAAAACTTGGATAACTAATTAAATATACAATAATCCAATTGCGCCCAACAAAAAAAAATGAAAAATAATAATAAACTAACTAAAAATTATAATTTATTAAATGTCAAATTCAAAAAGATTACAATATTTGACCTATATTTTAAAGTTCAATAAAGTTAGGTCACAGGCAAAATCTATTACAATGTAAAATTTAAATTATGTTTAATTAAAACTTAGCGTAGCTACCTAGGCGTAATGAATAAATAAATAAATGTCAAGGAATAAAATAAGTCAAAACACTAATTAAAATAATATGTAGTAATATGTACTAAAAAGTACACAGCCCAAAAAAAAAACAATTATATTAATTTTGAGTACATAAAATACAAATACAATGTCAACAACTAAAATTTAGTTCACGACTTACGGTCTACTAGATGTTTTAGTACATCTATCTATATTGTACACAAAAATGTTTATCTTCTTACAATACGACTCCCAAGCAGGTTCCGCCATCTGTGTAGTAAATCAGGAAACCGACCGAAGCGCACCAGTGCGCTCTGTTTCGCGAAGATAAATAAGACTTGCACCCGATCCTGTCGTCTAATCGATTAGGCCGTCTCATAGCCGAGTGTGCTGCGCCTTGACGAAGTGTTGCGTCCAAAAAACAGATGGCGCTGTATGTGGGCAACTAAAAGGGATTAGATTAAGGAAGATCAAATGTTCCCATAATTCCCCCACAGCACGGCACAGCACACACTCGACACTGTAGTAGGCTCGAAAACACTGTAGCCTGTAGAAAAATGCGCGAACTACAGCGGCTGATCTTGACGGTTGGTGCCGGGCGGCGGCGGTGATTACAACGCTGAATATCCAGGTATTCCTGTTGCCAGCCACGGGATAACTTGTTCACAGACGTCAAGTTTATAACTTATCCATTACAATAATATTATAGTTTTATTCAATCATGTCTTGCTGACACGCGGTTGAAGTACTTGATTATTTTGTTTTTATTGCATTTGTATTCTATTTCTGTATTCCTATAATACATTTCTAAACTTAATATCTCATTTTAACCGACTTCACAAAAAGGAGGAGGTTCTCAAATCGTCTGTATTTTTTTTTTTAGGTTTTAGGTTTGTTACCTCAGAACTTCATCAAATCTAAACCGATTTAGAAAATTCTTTTTTTGTTTGAGATAGTATGCCTCCCGTTTGGTTCGTTTCAAATTTTATCGAGCTAAGACAATGATCTCCGGAGATATGGAGATAAACAATATAAAAGAATGTGTATATCTTGATGACATCATTATGGTTAGTGGATATTTTCACTATCGCGGTATGTGAAGTCGGTTTTTTCGGTTTGTACGATCATAAATTATGAATTAATTGTATTACGTTCATAAAAGCCTAAATAAAGTTCATCTTAAAGGTAACACGACATTCATTGTCTGTTGGGTGGTACGATACCGAAACGATAGATAGTTCGCCGGGCCAGCTAGTCTTCTTTTATTAATATATAAAATTCTCGTGTCACAGTTTTCGTTGCCATACTCCTCCGAAACGGCTTGACCGATTTTGATGAAATTTTTTGTGCTTATCCGGTATCTATGAGAATCGGCCAACATCTATTTTTCGTCCCCCTAAATGTTAGGGGTAGTCCAACCCTAAATTTTTTTTTTAGACAAATTTTTTAATTTCTATTTTTTTATGATACAACATACAAAAATACATACAATCCTCAATTTTCACCCTTCTACGATCAACCCTTATTTTTTAATAGCCATTTTAGTATTATATGGCAAAACAACGTTTGCCGGGTCAGCTAGTTTAGTATAAAATTCAACTTGATTCCTCTACGCATTCCAGAGATAAAGGGTCTTGACAGACGGACTGACAGACAGACGGACTACAAAGTGATCTTATAAGGGTTATTGTTTTCCTCTTAAGGTACGGAACCCTAAAAATAGGTTATGCTACCTCTAGGTAAAGCCTACAAATGCATAATCAACATTTATTAATTGCAATTTCAATATTTTGTCCCAGACGATAATTTTTGTACCTTTTCGTATCTCCTTGTGTAAAATCCTTTCCACAGATAACCCAAACAACGAATGAAACTTTTAATGCTGATAGTTTTATTCGAGTTGTTCACTTTCTCCATAGAGCGCCCCAACATTTTGAGCACCCGAGCATTTTGAGCATTTCTAATCAATGCTCGAGCACAAAGGAAATCAGATTTTGGCCAAAGAATGTTTTTGTTTTGCGATTCCTTTAACAAGTTTGATCAAATACTGCCCGAGAATTGAAGGTCCAGAGTTTTAAGATTTCTTTGATATTTGTGGGTAGGGTAGGGTTGAGAATTTGGTAAAATATTAGTATAGGCCCAAGAAATGATAAAAGGGTTCAGTTTAAAGAATGTTGATGATGAGATGTTTGAGTGTCTTTAGACGTCATAAACATTTTGTTACCTTATTTTATAGGATTTTACAATAGGATAACACGTTTGCAGTTTCGTCTTACAGCTTTGCCTTTATACTCATGTGAAAAGGCATCTTACCGCATTTTCACATCTGTCGGGTGGCGGAACCGATTTTTAATCGGGTTGTCAAAACAAACGACAAATCGGACCAACAAGTGTGAATAGCTTCATATAAAATGTTCTGTCACTGAAACTTAATTTAATGAATTATAATTGATCGTTTAAAAAACTAAAAGAACCGACTTCAAACGTCGCGCTAGTCAAAGTAGCCAACAGTAAGTAGCATGAGTAAGCATGTCATCGAGGTATATAAATGCATCGTAATACAAATGTTGATACATATATTAAAAAGCGCTCGACCGATTTCCGACGAATTGAGAACCTCCTCCTTTTTATAAAGTCGGTTAATAATCGGATCTCTGTCGGGTGCCACACCACAATACCACTAAAAAGTATATATATATATACGTTTTAGTGGTTTTGTACCCAAAGGGTACCAACGGAACCCTATTACTGATACTTCACTGACAGTCCGTCCGTCCATCTGTCCGTCTGTCAGAGGGCTGTATCTTCTAAACCATAATGAAATGTCCACAAAGTATATATTTTTATAGTAAACTAGCTGACCCGGCAAACGTTGTTTTGCCATATAAATAAATGGCTATTAAAAAATAAGGGTTGATTGTAGGAGGGTGAAAATTGAGGATTGTATGTATTTTTGTATGTTGTATCATAAAAAATTAGAAATAAAAAATTTTGTCTAAAAAATAAAATAAAAAATTTAGGGGTGGACTACCCCTAAAATTTAGGGGGATGAAAAATAGATGTTGGCCGATTCTCATAGATACCGGATAAGCACAAAAAATTTCATCAAAATCGGTGAAGCCGTTTCGGAGGAAAATGTATGGCAACGAAAACTGTGACACGAGAATTTTATATATTAGATAGAATAAAAATTAAAAAAAAAATGATTAGGGGATCCCCCTAGAAACGCGTTCTGTTGGCAAATTCGTTTAAATTTTATTTATTGTACGGAATGTGGAGTCGTGGTAAGGAACCGTACGTGTGCGAGTCTGACTCGCACTTGTTCAGTTTTATTTTTATTTCAGATAGGCGAGCATTTGACCACTATCTCACTTGATGTTCAGTGACGATGCTACGATGATGTATCACGCTTTCCTATAATAAACCTATTCACCCGCAGTTTAAAGACCCCCGAGTTGTAGTTATCGAGAAACACAGACAGGCAAGGAATAAAAAAAAATAAGTAATTTTTGTTCTTATATATAAAGAGAGTTCAAGTCAATCCATTTATTTAAGTAATAAATAAATAATAATAAATTAAACCTATTTAAAAACCTTGCTGGATGAGGTCCAAACGTCTTATTGGACTTTAATGCTGTTTCAAATAACGTTTTAAATTTGAAAATGAAATATTAAAGTATTATTAGTAAATTATTGAAGGACTTGTTACTACTGATTTATTGCTTTACATATAATTTGCTAAAATACTGTTCTGACGTGTTTAGTAGATACAAGTTATGAAAAGTGTACGTTTGTTTCAAGTGTTTGCGGTATCACCAATATTCTCATAAGTACTATACATTTTTTTTTTTAATAAATAATAATAAATCCTGCATGGGCGGCTTCGTGGCGAGACGATGGACGGTGAGTGGCAACATCGCGTACCCCTATCCCGTGTGGGCTACGTTTTTTTTTTTTTATACCTTATAGGCTACCGTTTGACCACTATCTCACCTGTTGGTAAGTGATGATGCGGTCGAAGATGGTAAGCACGCTAGGCCTAGAATAGGAACTGGCTCTCAAGGATAGCTGCCGGAACACATTAGATGTTTGGTGACAGATTTTCTAACTTGAGGGTGGAAGCTGGCCAGGCGGACACCAGATAGTGTCTTACCACCATGCGGAGGTTGTTGGTTTTCTTAACGATGTTTTTCCTTCACCGGAGGGCCACTGTGAAGAGCGCACATAAGTTTTTCGATAGAAAAATCCATTCGATTCCAATCCGGCGCCACCGGGCCCTCAAAATGAGACTATGTGAGACCTTCTGACCCCCGGCTTGCCTTGACTGGGCGGTTGGTGGTGGGATTCGCAAGAGCTAAGACCTAAGCTTCAGAGTGGAAGTGTTAAAGGCATAAAGCCGCTAGTAGCGTTTAGTGAAAGTGCAGCACACCTCTCAACACCCTTAGCTATCCACGCCAATGTTGCCCCTCGGCGCCAACATAACGATCCGCCTTTATAGGGAATTCAGTGTAGGTATAGCGAGTCACCACCCATCTTAATATTTTGAAATGAGGCATAATTGACGGGTGCCGTACCTCATCCCATAGACCATGAATAAGACATCAATCATCTCATTAAATACTCATTATGATATAATTTACCATCTTTTTGTAATATAGTTACCCACATCCTACATCTACAGATCATAGTACCTAAGTTCAAATTATACAGGGCCTCTTGATGTTGTCTTAGGCTCCTTTAATGCCCTCCAAAAAACCAGGTGTGTACGACCCGAGAAACCAAATAAATAAAAGAACTAATAATAATAAGTTGGTATTAATAAGTTTGTATCATTCAATCTTTTATATTAAATTGGGACAAAAGTATTAAGCAAAAGCGCATACAAGGAGGTTCAAACATTCAGCATATTTGTTCTCGCAATGAGAAACTTTTGTTGGAATAATTATGTATGTTTTAGGGTCAGTTCACACCGCAACGCGACGTGACGCAACGTGACGATGCTTTTGGTTTCGCGCGGCGCAACGTGGCGCAGCCGGAAGCCGCGCGGCGCAGCCCGACGCTGCGCGGTGCAGCAAAACGCGCGATGCAACCAAATTATCTCAATGCAATGTGTATCTTATTATGTAGTTAATAAAGTGCAATTGTTTATCACGCGGTTCAATTGATTCTTCCCGCTGCGCCGCGCGGCGCAGCCAGAAGCCGCGCGGTGTAGCGCGGAGCAGCGCGACGCCGCGCGGCGCAGCCTGAAGCCGCCGAACGAACTCAATGAAATGTGTATCTTTTTGTATAGTTAAAAAAGTTATTTTTTTATCACTGTCTTAATAAGTGCGCGCCGCGTCGCGGTGTGAGCCGGCCCTTACGAGAAATGTAAAAAAAACCTTAAAGGAAACGCACGGCACCAAACAAGGGAACATGCTGTAAAAGAAGTATTTATGTGAGAGTGCCTAGTTTACCGTACACTATGTGTATGGTGCGTAATTTTTAACTTTCGAACACATTTGTACAAACTTCGTAAATGCATTTTTTGAGCAAATGTGTTGAAAAATATATAATTATCATATATCTAACACACGCGGTACTAAATCCAATTTCCATCTCATTTCCAAGGGTGCAAGGAGAATAAATGTAAATGTAAATAAATGTTCTGCCTGACTTGAAAAACTTTCTGCCGTCAAAACCTTACGGTGTTTCGGCAGCACACCGCCCTTAAGGCTTAGCGTGTTCACCATCTGCCTATGACCACATCATCGCTTACCACCAGGCGTTATACTGGTTAAACGCTAGCTTTCAAGATATAAAAAAATAGTTTAGTAGTAGGTAACCACGATTAGTCTAGAAATATTTATGTTTAGCGTAGGAAACTCATACGTTTACCGTTAGAAACTACGATTAGTCTAGGAAACCATAGTTAGCGCAGGCAACTTTGTTCAGCGTAGACAACTGCGCTTAGAATAATAAACCATAATTCCTAGAACTGAAGCCACATTTTACAAGTTTATGAGTAAAGTCTAGTCTAGGAAATCACCCTAAAAAAGAAAAGTAGAAAAGCATTAATTTTATAAATATATCATCTGATGATGAGATTGATGATGGAGCGTGTTTAAACAGATGATAACTATTCCCTCGCGATTTAAAGACCTCCATATTTTACATAACCAGAAATACAGACTCGGGCAGGGTATTCCATTCTTTGGTGGTTCGTGTGATGAACGGAGAAGCAAATTGCTTCGTTCGGGTAAATAGTATTATATCCCCAATAAACCGGTGGCGCCTTTTAGTATCTCTGGATGTCCGATTATAAAATAGGGAAAGTGGAATCAAATCATGCTTTTCCATTGCCCACTCTCCATTTCACTGGACACTTTGCAATTCATACCAAAAACATTTTTATTTCACGGCTGAATTAACTGGAAAACTACGTTCAACCCTAAAACTATAGCCAAAGATTATGCCAGAGCATGAAACAGAGAGATCAAGGCCACATCTTACAGGTTTAGGCACACATTTAGCAGTTAATCTATAAAGTCCCAGCTTATACGTCCCATCTTTCACTTAATACAAAGCTTATCATTTACAAGGAACCGACACTAAAGCCGCAGTAACAGTAAATAATATCGTTACACCGCCCAACAAATGACGTTACTTTACGACTCAACTTGACGGTCTTGTCACGTATGCGGAACACTGGATCAATGGAAGGATCCTGGATGATAAGTTGAGCAGTATTGAAGCTTTACATTTTGTTAACTGTGAAAGATAATTTAGGTTTTAAAAACTGTTAAAATTGACTTCAAATGCCACGCTAGTCATTTTCGGTAGAAAATTTGAGGTGATTATCTTCATATTCCTGGTCATACTATCAGATCTTTATTAATTTATAATAGGAGGACCACCTAAGGAGTATACCACTTTGAATAAAAAAAAGGATTTGGAAAATCGGTCCACAGTTGACATCTATCGGTAAAAATACCTAAAAAAAAAGTCATGAAGATAAACTGAGAACCTCTTCTTTTTTGAAGTTGGTAAAAATAACAGTGACAGTTTCACCTACGGGACAGTCATTGTAAAATTTCTCGCGAACACTGTTTGCATTTTCGTGTAATTGTATTGTAAATATAACTAAGGGTAATGGAGCTTTTCTGCTATCGGGAGCAACACGGCATAGATACAGGGTACGGTCCTTTAGACCTCTCAATTCTTAGTGGTGTTGGGTTAACAGTAGAAAGCATTTGAACTGCAAACTGAACAAAGAGATACCGCTTTGAGGGTTCACCGAGTTCAAGCATGATGTATGTGCCAGCCAGTTTATTAGATAGAAGATTTGTTTAGATACTCGTATGTATTTTGATATAATAAATTAAATGTAGAAATCTTTATACAAAGCTTTATGTAAAGACGTTATGATGTGCAATAAAAATACGAATGATAACAATTTATATACCAACACAAATTCGACTGTCTTAACATTTGCTATTACGGAATATTAGTCCCTATAGCTCGGTTTCATTGTCAGGTCAGCTCCATGGTACCATATATTCCATATATACCATCATCGTCCCCAAAGATATGAAAGTGTTCCTGTGAGTCCAATCGAAAGTCAGGAAGAGATTTTAATTTAGCTTTTAATAGTTGGTCCACAAAAACATCATCACCATCAGCCAATTACCGTCCACTGCTAGACATAGGCCTCTCCTACGGCACTCCACTGAGCTTTATCTTTCAGCTATTCGTTTCCAACCGCTGCCAGTCAGCTTGCGTATATCATCGCTCCATCTAGCTGGAGGGCGCCCTACACTACGTTTGTCGAGTCGTGGTCTCCACTCTAAAACTCGTCTAGAACAAAAACATACGTGTCGTGTATACTTGCCGTGTCACAGGTTGTAAAATCTACTTCGACCACTGATCAATTGATACATAAAACAATTGACTACCAAAACTAATTGCCTTTTTATGCAAGATCAGTATCTGCCGTCTATCTACAATGGTTCTCACGACGTCTATCCCTCTCGTATCGGATCGGTACATAAAACCTACATCAAGCCTAAAATACGAGCTAGATTTACTTGATACTGATGAGGCCACGGGTTCCGACTGGGTGAATAAACAGGGATCTCGAGGATCTCTAATATTGGAATATCTGATGAGATACTCTGTGTGCTGAAGTCAATGGTTGTAAAACAAACGAGACTGTATTTATTATTTATATCTCTACATTTACTTGTTAAATGTGAGTGAAATTATTTTGCTTGTTTTTTTGTAAGATGCTGGTCACGCTAGCATGTGGGTAATATAAATGTATAATCTAATGATGATGATTTTCAAATCATCATCACTATCAGGTGAGATAAGTAGTGCTCAAACGCTAGACAATCAGATATCATCATCAGTTGGACAAGTCAACTGCAGAACATAGGCTTCTCCAATTTCACGCCACAGAGCACGATCCTTGGCCACTCCTAACCTTGCGAATATCATCACACAACCTAGTCTGAGGGCGTCCTACGCTACGTTTGACAATTCACAATCTCCACTGAAAAACTCGTTTACCCCAGCGGTCGTCGGTTCTTCAGCTAATGTGGCTGACCCATTGGCACTTCAATATCGGTGACTTTGTTTCTCTGTCAGATCACCTCGTTACGAATACAATCCTTCAGAGAAACTCAAATAATCAGATATATGAGAAAAAAAGTCTAAGGGAAATGCGGAAATATTTGATCTAGTATAGATCTGTTAGCGCTAAAAGTTGATAAATTTGTACGAAACTAACCAAATGTCTGAACCGTCCCCGAGTTTCAATCTACGAATCCGAGGTTGGCACGTGTCCAACCTCTCAAACTTGGTCTGGGCGAGTTCCGCGAATTGTTCAAGTTTCCAATCTGCTCTGTCCAGCGATGTACTAGATTTTCAATGTTTTTATAAATTTACTAACTGCGCCCCACGGCTTTGCTCGCGTTTAATCCTGGTTTTAAACGTTTCTCTTGAATAACTTTTTTTATGTCTTATTGGCTAGCGTTTGACCACTATCTCACCAGTTGGTAAGTGATGATGCGGTCAAAAATGGTAAGCACACTAGGCCTATAATGGGAACTGGTTCTCAAGGATAGCTGCCGAAACACATTAGATGTTTTGCGACAGATTTTCATCCTTGAGGGTGGTAGCTAGCCAGGCGGACACTAGATAATGTCCAACCACCATGCGGGGTTGTTGGTTTCTTAACGATGTTTTTTCTTCACCGGAGGGCCACTGTGAAAAGCATACATAAATTTTTCGTTAGAAAAATCCATTGGTGCACGGCGGCGATTGCACTTTGTAGGTACCTCTGCCATCAAAGCCGACCGTTCTCTCGATTACGCCACCGGGCCCTCAATCTATCTATTGATGAAAGCCGCATTAAAATCCCTTGCGTAATTTTAAAGATCTAAGGGTCGGCTCATACCGCGACGCGACGCGGCGCGCACGTCAAGGGAGTATTACTATAAAAAAACTTTATTTACTATACAAAAAGATACACATTTCATTGAGTTAGTTCGGCGGCTTCAGGCTGCGCCGCGCGGCGCAGCGGGAAGAAACAATTGAACCGCGTGATAAACAATTGAACTTTATGAACTACAAAAACTTATTTCACAAAAGCTATGGGACGAGCCCCTTTGTAAAATTATTCAAGATGAACTATTTCTAAATAGTGTTGATATTAGGGACCGGGATTGTCTCCTTGCCACACGTAAAAAATAATCTGGATACTGGCTACATGCATTACCTTCCTCCAACAAAGGTACCCTTATGGACGATGACAGCTTCTCCATTGCTGTGGGATTACGTCTAGGCATCTCCCGGACAGTACCTCACAATTGTCACTGCGGCAGTGAAGTAGACAGATTAGGCCATCATGGCCTGTCATGCCGCCGCAGTGCAGGGCGTCTCTCACGTCACGCCTCCTTGAATGACGTCATTCGTCGGGCCCTTGCCACCGTGAAGGTGCCGGCTATATTAGAGCCGAACGGTATATCACGTGAAGATGGTAAGAGGCCCGACGGTATGACGTGGGTTCCGTGGTGCCGAAGGAGACCGTTGGTGTGGGACGCGACGTGTGCTGACACATTAGCGGCATCCCATATATGCGGGACCTCACGAGCAGCAGGTGCGGCAGCGGATGCGGCAGAAACACTCAAACGGAGGAAATATGCTGCCATTGGTGATGGCTACATTTTTCTTCCGTTTGGGGTCGAAACAATGGATCCATGGGGTTGAGATGCGCGAGGTTTTGTAAAGGAGCTGTCCAGACAATTAATAGACGTCACTCGTGACCAAAGAGCTGGTGCTTACCTCGGCCAACGGATTAGCCTTATTATATACTTATATACTGAGGCTGCTATAAAAGCTCAGATAGAAAATTTTAAAAAGAAATGCACAGCTGCTGACCGCGAGTCCACGTGGGATGTCATAAACCGCATTATTAGACATACAGCATACCAGCGTCCTGAGCAACTTTTGCACGATGGAACTGGACAAATTTGCACGGCAGAAGAATCTGCTCAACTACTTCTAGACACTATGTTTCCTGAAGATGATATTCTTAACGATTTAGCAGAGCACAAAGTTTTGCGAGAAAGTGCGACAAACATTGGCCTAGAAAACTTAGCTGCAAACGACCCATCATTCACGGAAATAGAGTTGAAGTACACGTGTGAACGTTTTTCTCCACGGAAAGCACCAGGAGCAGATGGACTGACTGCTGATATTTGTGTTAACGCAATATCCGTTGATAGAGGTATATTCCTGACGTTGGTGAACACATGCTACAAGTAGGATATTTTCCTAAATTATGGAAAAAAGCAGTTGCTTGCATCATCCCCAAATCAGGCAAAGATGATTATGGTGGTCCTAAATCATACAGACCCATCGGACTCTTATCAGTATTAGGTAAGATTTTAGAATGTTTGATGGTTGGACGTCTTAGATGGCATCATCAAAAAATGTTAAACCCGAGGCAATATGGCTTTATGCCACAACGCAGCACCGAAGACTCCCTCTATGACGCTGTTACACATATAAAAGAGAAAATACAAAATAAAAAAATCTGCTTACTGTTATCGCTAGACATAGAGGGAGCCTTTGATAATGTATGGTGGCCTGGCATTTTGCATCGGCTTTCAGAGAAAAACTGCCCTGCAAACATATTTCGACTTGTGTGTTCATATCTGAGTGGCAGAGAAGTTGAGGTTAGGTATTTGGGAAACGTCCGCAGAAAGGTTACAAATAGGGGATGCGTGCAGGGTTCCATAGCCGGGCCACCCACTCTGTGGAATTTGATTCTGGACCCTCTATTGTGTAGCCTGGATGAAATAGGAATTTACAGCTAGGCCTACGCAGATGATATCATCTTAATTTTTGCAGACGACAAGATAGAAGAGATAGAGACAAGGGCAAACGATACCTTACCTTACTTTACCTTACCTTACCTTGCTCGCTGCGCTCGCGCAAACCATTGTTTTTTCTACTTTGTAGGTTATATTTCATCATTTTTTGTATTTTCATAGCCACATGCATCAAAACGAGTTTATAAATTAAAACAGTACAACCTTCAATAATCATAATGATTTTTTACCTTAAAATAAGTAGATATCAAGTTTAACCTTAGGGTCATCGGTCTTGACTTAGTAGGTCATAAAAACTGTCAGGGTCATAAAAAGACGTAAAAATGTTCGCGCTCGCTTCGCTCGCGCATTAATAGCGCTCCCTGCGCTCGCGCAAACCTTTGTTTTATCTACTTTGTAGGTAATATTTTTGCAATTTTTGTATTTTAATAGCCACATTAAGTGGATATCAAGTTTAACGTTTGTGTCATCAGTGTTGACTTAGTAGGTCATAAAAACTGTCAGGGTCATAAAAAGTCGTAAAATTATTTTCGCGCTCGCTTCGCTGGCGCTGTGATAGGGCTTGCTACGCTCGCGCAGTAATAGCGCTCGCTCCGGTCGCGCAAGCATTTGTTATATCTACTTTGTAGGAAACATTTCAGCAACTTTTGTATTTTAATAGCCACATGCATCAAAACGAGTCATAAATTGAAACAGTACAACCTTCAATATTCATAATGATTTTTTACCTTAAAATAAGTGGATGTCAAGTTTAACCTTAGGGTCATCGGTGTTGACTTAGTAGGTCTTAAAAACTTTCAGGGTCATAAAAATCATTAAAAAAGTTTCTCACTTCGCTTGCGCAGTAATAACGCTACATAGCGTATAATAGCGTGTTTTAACAGCCTCATACATTAAACTGACTCAAATACTTTAACAGAAAAACTTGGTAAGCCTTGGTTAGGTTTACCAAGTACCAAGTAATGATTAATAACTTTAACAATAGACGATATCGAGTTCGACCTAAGAGTCATCTATATTGACTTGATGATTAGGTCATTAAACTGTCAGGGTTATAAAAAGCCATAAAAAATATTCACTCGCCCAATAATAGCGCTCGCTTCGCTCGCGCAGCTATTCACGTTATTTTCTTTGTAAGAAATGTTTCAGGAACTGTTGTGTTGAATCAAAAATTTAAACAGCACAACTTCGTATACCTAACCAAAATGATTAATGACTTTAACAATAGAGGATATTGAGTTCGACTTTGAGGGTCATCTATGGTGACTTGGCCTAAGAGATCATCGATCTATACCTCAATGGTCATAGACACAAATAACGCGGGCGAAGCCGCGGGTAACAGCTAGTTTACTAATAAACACAATATAAGAATATCAGACATTCGTATGAATGAACAGAGCATTGGATTTGTGACGGAAATGAGAATATTAGGCCTAGTTATTGATGATAAGCTGGGTTTTAGACCCCACGTAGAAAGAATTGAAAAGAAAGTCATTAACATTTATAAACAACTAGAAAGATCAGCGAAAGTCACTTGGGGTCTGAACCCCAGTATTATCAAAATAATATACCAAACTGCTGTAGAACCAATAATTCTGTACGCTGCCAGCGCGTGGGTTGATTCTGTTGCACGCAAATCAATACAATCCAAGCTTCTTTCATTTCAAAGATGCTTCGCTATCAAAGTTTGTAAGGGTTACAGAACTCTTTCATTGGAGGCAGCGTTGGTGCTATCAGGACTTATTCCTTTAGAATTAAGAGTCAACGAGGCAGCAACGCTGTTTAATGTAAAAAGAGGGGAACCCTTCAGTGTGCAATATGAGGCGTCAGTTGAGAATCGCGTCCCACTCCATTTCACACCACATCCTGCAATTTGGACCCCTATTCACTATACGGGTCTAGATAACATCTCAGCAAATATTCTGCAAGAGCACAAAATTAAAGGGCCACATATTTACACAGACGGTAGTAAAATTGAGGGTAAAGTGGGAGCTGCACTATCCGTTTGGCGAGAGGGTAATGAACACAAGTTTCAAAAGCTAAAACTAGCACCTCATTGCTCCGTTTTTCAGGCTGAACTTCTGGCGATACTTAAGGCGACAGAGATAGCGGAAGGTCTTAAAAATCAGGAAGTTAATATTTTTAGTGATAGTCAATCCGCACTACAAGTAATAGAAGACTACACCTCGTCGCATCCTGTCGCCTTCAGTATACGTCAAAACATTAACAACCTCAAATTAAAAAAACATCGAAGTGCGGCTTTTTTGGATACGGGCGCATGTCGGTACGCCCGGAAATGAGCGAGCTGACGAATTGGCTAAGGCAGCAGCTCTTTACAAACGTACCGCTCCAGATTACTGCAACTTCCCACTATCGTATGCAAAGCGTGTCATCAGGGAAGAATAATTAGCAAAATAGAACAATACATATGCAGCTAAAACATCGGGCAAAATAATACAACTGTTCCTCCCTGATGTCTACTCTGCGTACGGTTTTGTCAGGAGCATTGAGCCGGACTGAGTCGGAACACCTCCTCGTGGTGTACCCTGGGTATCGGCCGACAACTTTTCCTAGTCTACTGGGCTAAGTTGTCGACCGATAGCAAAGTTCCGACGTGAGGGGCTCCTTCGCGTGTCCGTCTGATATTAGCAGAGGGCACAGTGTGATGGAGCAGGGCGGGCTCGGTGGTTGGAGCCGCCCGGTGGTGGGGCCGAGCATATGCTCGAGCCAAGTGGAGGGGCTGGTGACGGCCGATGGAGGGTTTCTCGCATGCCATTTTGGCGTGCGAGGTGGACGGTGGACAGTGTGCGAGTAGGGGTATGTGCCCTTCGCACACTAGTCATTTGAGGGACGGAGGGTGTGGGGCGTTGCACAGAAGTGCGCGTGCCGCATTCCTCTGTAATAGAGGGGTGCATTTAAGTACCAGGCCGTGGGTCCAATGGGCCGAGTGGTGGGGCCGGCGACGGTCGAAGAGTGGGGTCTCGCATGCCACTGGCACTGGCATGCGGGTCGAATAGCGGATGGTGTGCGAGTAGGGGTATTTGCTCTTCGCACACTTGTCATCAGAGGGACGGAGGATGTGAGGCCAGGTGCCACACTCCTCTGTCATTGTAGGGTAACTGTTGGAGGGTCGGGGGACTCTCCAACGGCTTGCACTCCCCTCATGACGGTTGAGGGTTGACCTTGGTGAGCAGGGTCAGCCCTCCGCAGCGGCAGAGGCCCATTTGGGTCTGCCACCGTGGCAAGTTGGTGAATGCTAGCGCAACCCCATCTTGCCCCACCACGGTGGATGACGGCTCACCCCAGGTTTTTAGTGGGTATACTGCCCTTCTGGCAGTGACTCCCACATAACCATCTCGCTCCCCCGGGCGATTTGGTATCCATAAAGGATTTTCCTGCGTCAAAAAAAAAAAAAAAGGCCACGGTGGCCTCGGACAGTACCGTACCATCACCGGTTCAAGCTGAAGCCTGAACCTTGTTGCATATGCGATACGGAACTGGTGCAGGATGTGGAACATGTGTTGCTCGACTGCCCTAGGTTTGGTGCGGAGCGCTTGGAGGCTGAGGTAAGGATAGATGCAAAATTAACGCGTAACACACTAGGAACTATTCTACGGGATAAGTGCACACAAGACTATTTTATAAAATTTATAAAAAGTGTAATCAAAAGAGTATGTAAAGCAAATGGCAGCACTACCAAATGGGCACAGTAAATTAATAATTTTCTTAAATTTTCATTATGATTGTTATTGTGTAATACTATTGTGATTATTTGATATTGTTATTGTAATTTATAATTTAATTACCTTTGTCATATTGTAAATGTTATTGTTATTATTTTCATATGTAGGTATGTGACTGTAATGTAACAAATGTTAAAAAAAAAGTATATATATCTCCTGTAAAAAAAAGAAAAAAAAAAGAAAAAAAAACAAAACAAAAAACAAATATATATATATATATATATATATATAATAATGATTAAGACAAATGACAAAGAGAACGTAAAATGTTAATTATACTTTAATAAAATATATATATGTATACGTATTATATGTTATGCACGACTATTCATTTATTTATAATTTCTACATAACTATATTAAACACAACACCCAACAGCAAAAAAAAAAAAAACAACAACAAACTCACTATCAAGCATGAAAGCACACTAAAGCGGAATGCATTTGTTATTAGAATAAAACCCGCTCTAAAAATGTCTCCGGCCCATGTCGGAGGAATATAAAGTGCGGAACAAATAAAAAAAAAAAAAAAAAAAACAGATTAGCCTGGCAATTCAACGAGGTAACGTCGCCAGCTTTTTGGGAACGTTACCGCCAGATAGTTGCAACCTAGGTTCTTTTTTTTATTTATAACATTTTACTAATTTATATCAGTTTAAATAGTTTTTATCATAATTTAGTTTTAAGTTGTATATATGTACTATTTGTAAATATTTTTTTTATATGGAAATAAAAGTTAACTACACAATAATATACAAATTGCATTGAGATAATTTGGTGGCGTTGCTCGTTCTGCTGCGCCGCGCGACTCCAAATGCATCGTCGCGTTGCGGTCGCGTCGCGGTGTGAACTGACCCTAAGTGTACAGACAGCGGAAGCGACTTCGTTTTAGTTTTTACTAAATGTAAAATAGTTAAATGTAATGTAAAATAGTTTATACTATGTAAACAAAAGTTGGCGTCGCAAATTACTTAAACATAAGTTACAACTAACTGTCCAATGCTTACTTTTTGTGTATATACAAGCGTAGTATAGTTTCCCTACTACGAATAAATAGTGATTATTCGTAGTTTATCAAGTAGCAAAAAAGTTAACGCACAAAATGTGACCTCCCGTTCTCTAGATACTCAGTAGTACACTCGATAAATTACTAACACACATGAACTCTACCGAGTACATTGACTTTACCGCTTTAATACTATAAATATCAATTTTATGAAAATGTGATAATTCCACAACCAACAATGGATTTTTCAATGTGCATGCTTGAGTTCAGTTACAGTTGGTAGGAGTAATATATCGATATTACCTATACCTTACGGTGTTCCGGCAGTACACGGTCTTTGAGAGTCAATTCTAGACCCTAAGGGACTGGTAGTCCAACCGCTAAAATAATAATACAAAAAAATTCTACAATAGATATCTCCATTCATGCAAATTGCAAGTCATCAAAATCGCAGCCTTTGAAACTTATTCAGCCCTTGTAATAAATTCCAAAAGATAGTTTTCGATCCGAAAGAGGTTTTTCATAGAATTTTACCTCCATATTGTGTGGGTCTAATGGACCCCAATCTGTTGGCTGCGGTAACCCCACGTGATGAATACTGATGTTAGGGTTTGGGGTCATCTACATATGATGCTGATGCGACTTCGGATTAGGATTTGGGTGTTGTTTTCGAAATGTCATTGTTGTTTTTGGAATGGAATTCATAGGATAATATAATATTATATATCCTGCTTGAAATAAATTGCATTATACTATTTTGTCCATAACATAAGGTTAAGCTTTCACCAGAGATGTTCCAAGTAGGTAACCGGTCAGTAAGGGAAATATTTGGCCATCAGTTTCACTTACCTTTTTTAGCCTTGTTCAAATAATATACTGATACCATTGGATTTTCTTTCTTACCGTTAAGGTAAATTTGTCTACCGTACGCAATCTGACCAGCTTCCACCCCCAAGTTGGAAAATCTGTCACCAAACATCTAATGTATTCCGGCAGCTATCTTTGGGAGCCAGTTCCCATTCTAGGCCTAGCGTCTTCAACCGCATCGTTATTCACAAACAAGTGAGATAGTGGTCAAATGCTTGCTAAGCTTATTTATGTAAAAGTTATTGTAACATCCACTTCACAGCGATCGCATCACCACGACCTCAAGTTTAAGTCTTTTAAAATCATCATCAGCCTATCCCTGTCCACTGATAGACATAGGCTTCACCTACGTCACGCCACTGTGCTCAATTCTCAGCTCTTTGTTTTTAGCTACTGCCAGTTTATGTCTTAAGCAGGAGATAAAACTATTCCAAACATTTCTAGTTCAGCCTGCAAGGAACAATTTAGACATTAGTTTTGAATCAATACTGGGTTTTAAACGGTAAGAATAGAGCGGTAGGCTTCAGCTGTGAAAAGAACGTGATTTGAATACGCCGCTGGTGAAATATTATAACAGTAAGGCCCATAGCACACGGCGTATTTTAAGACGACGCGCGTTTCAGGAACGCGCGTCTTCAGCGCCGTAGACGCTGATTGTTGCGTTTGCATTGATGATACAAGCGCGCGCATGAAGCGCGTATACGCGCGTTTGAAGCGATACAAACGCGCGTACAAAGAAGCGGAGTAGGGGCAGGGGGGGGAACTACAGGCAGGGGGGGGCGACTACAGCGCGTCTGTATCGCTGTATCTGCACGTATACGCGCAGTAGAGGCGCGTTTCACGATCGCCCCGTGTGCTTAAGTTACAAGGTTGCGATCGAATCCCGTTTGAATCGCGTATACGCGCGTAATCTGCGCGTCGTCTGCGCGTTTAAAATACGCCGTGTGCTATGGGCCTAAGAGCAACTGAACTAACATTGGTGTTGATGATAACTTTTTAATATAATATTTTAAAATTTTTCTCGTAAAAGACACCTAATAGGACAAATTAAGCTCTCAACTGATGGTATGAAATGACGTCTGATAATTACAAGCACATCGCACACGTTTAATTCTAGATTGCCAGAATTTTGCCTGGGATCACTATCACGTCCTATTATTTCACCGGACATTTTGCATTGCAAATACCAAACTTGTTTTTAAAAAAAAAACCTACTAGTTGCAAACGACTGCCAAAACGAAGAAGGTTCTCAATTGGCTTTTTTTATTTTGTTACGCAATTTCTCCGCAAATTGAGACCCGATTCATATGCTGTTTTTTAATGGTAGGTACATCTACGGTGGTCCCATTATATAGGTAATATTATATAGGTAATACATTGCAATCTGATGAGTATCTCTACAGATTTGGCGATAAACATCTTGCTACTGAAACTGACTTCCGCGGCATGTGAAGTCAGTTTTTTTGCTTTTAAACTATCTTATTTATATGATAACTGACAAAGCCATGGTAGAAGCCAAAGCATAATATTATTTTAATAAATATAAACAAAACTGGCCAAGGGCGAGTCAGAATCACATCTCTCATCGCACACTTAGGGAGGGTGACGTACTATAATACAATACGAAACATAATAGAGTTTCATCCTCATATTGATTACCAAGAACATTTTGTTTGGTATGCGAGTTCACGGAGAATCTCGACACCGCGATCTAAAAAGACGGGGCCCTTTACTAGTGCCATCTATGTCATTTTTCCGAAACGAATTAGGAAGGTTGTTAGCTTAACTGAAATAGATGGCGTTATACTAAAAAACACGTTTTTTGTATGGGGAGCTGTAACGTAACGGAGCGCCTGGAGGAGAACTACCGTACGCTACATGAATAGGGGAAGTCTAAACAATCAAATATGAAAGACGGTTTATACATATATTGATTACACAGAATACTTAACTTTATATCAATCACTACACTCAATGTTCATAACTAATCTTCTGTCATATTATTCCATATTATTTTCTTCTCTATATAGCGAGTGAAAGGCCAGCTCACTCGCAATACAAACGTATCGGCCTAGCATTTATGTATTATGTTAAATACCGTCATTTGCATTCATCGTGAAACCCATAGATGCGTTTTTGCTGGCGTCTTCGTGTAATTCCTATAGTAATAGCTGTTGCAAGCTTGTTGGAGGATTGTATTTTTCGGGTCTTGGTGCAGAGTCCCCGAACCTCCGTATTTTGTGTAGATTTATCAATCTGCCGAAACCCCGGCTTCTCGTTTTCCTTTTACTTGTTCTGTTTGTAAATTACATTAATTTTCTCCTTATTCAATCATTTTTTAAATATTATACTGCCATTTCTCGTGTCTATCTTTTTCTAGAATCCCGTCAAAAATGATTTTTTCATCCTTCAATCTTTTTTTCAAATTTTGAAAACGTTCCACCCACACTCGAAAAATAAAACGATTACATTCTAATATAAAAAAAAGGATCGATTATGAAAATATGCAAGAAGTCGATTCAAGAACTTAGAAATATCACAGACCCCCTTGGTCAATGAGATACAGCCTGGAGACAGACCGATAGACAGACAGACAGACGGACAGCGGAGTCTTAGTAATAGGGTACCTTTTTTTCCTTTGGGTACGAAAACCTAAAAAACCATTAAAGTAACACTGTAGTAATAAATAAATTTACACAGTTTTCTTTAGTATAAAAGTAAGGTAAGTTTTTTGTTCATACATCACGTAGAGAAAGTTCAAATAATATTGCCTTTTTAGGTAGATGGATATTGGATAGCTTAGATATATCTTATAATTAATATTTTTTGCATGCGGTAAAGTTTTTTGTTATCTTTCCATTCATTAATGGAAAGATAACAATCCTCTTACTATCCAATAGTTTTACCCTGCGGCTTTAGTTGCGTTATTATAAAGTATCCTGTGCTGCCATGTCAGCACTTTTTAAGCATAATATCAACTATATTGTTCAAATTGAAGAGCGGTATAGAGTCAACAAACTCTTTTTCTCATGTTTTTTTAGTGAAAACTTCTTTAGCGGCGTTGTGCACTTTTCTTGGAATAGGTAAAAAAAGTTAAACTCGCGTCAGGGTCACGAGTCCTGATCGTAAGACGAAAATTCGTAAGACGGAGCGCAGGGCTCTTGCGCGAGGTGTCATTCCTAAGGAGCGCAAGGCGCTTGTGTTTTTCAAAATATTTAAAAATGACGTGTTCAAGTTTTCACTTCTGCCGGCACTCCAACAAGGCTAGCATGGCAAGGGGACTATTTTGTCTTTCCACCTATCCGTGTTTAGTTTGGTGGAGAAGGCAAATTATAAGTAAAGTTTTTCGACTGTTAAAAATGCCCTCTGACTTTTAATCAATTCTTTTTTAACCGAATTCAAAAAAAGGAGGAGGTTTCTCAATTCGACCGTATATATATATATATATATATATTTTTTTTTTATTTTTTTTTATGTTTGTTCGCGGATAACTTCGTCGTTTATGAACCGATTTCGATTATTCTTTTTTGTTCGAAAGAAGATATCCCAAGTGTGGTACCATGGTAATTTTATCAAGGTATGATAAGTATCTCCAGAGATATTGAGATAAACATCTCAAAATTGGTACTGAAAATGAATAGCGCGGCATTGAAGTCGGTTGTTTTTTAGTTTTTAAACGATATTATTAAACTTTTTAATACGAAACAAAATCAAAACTCGGGGTTAAGCTTCTCTATTAAATGAGCATTTCTAATTTGAAATCTATTGATATCTTAGTTCTTACAATAACAATAATGTTCTATATTTTCTACATAAAATATCACCATCAAGAGTTCATAACGGCTTTTATTTCAAAAGACCGTTTCACGTAACAAAGCCACTGAAGGTACAGACGGGTTCTGGCACCGAGTCGCGGCTAATTTTTTGCATGGCTTGACGGGAAAGAAATCTCCGAATCCTATTAAGGAATGTCCTAATTGGGCTATTAGCGGACGCGGACATTTTGTTTAGAAGTTTGAAGTACAGCGCACATGGAGGGTCTATATTTATTTCAAGCTTGGAGTTCAGATTTTATGTGAAAAAGTTGATAATATCATAATGACTAAGTGGATAAATAAATGTATAAGTACGTCTGTTTTAATCGATCAATAAAAACCAGCCAAGTGCGTATCCCGACACACGCAGTGAAGGGTTCCGTAGTAGTAAAATATTTTACATAATTATTTTAAAATTATCCAACACCCAAGTTCAACGACTATTACTGCAAAATTTTAAAGCTCATAAAATGCACCATCATCATTATTTTTTCCAGATTTATTAAGCAAGCAGTTTAGATTTATAGGTACGGACACACCGCAGCGTCTTGCGTGCGTGATCTAGGCGGCGATCAGATAGCGCAGTAGTATTTGTACCGACTGGTTCATACCAAACGCGATCAGAAAACAATAGAAAACTACTTAGATCGCGCCCGCAGATCGCAGGACGCCGCGGTGTGGCCGTACCTTTAGAGCAGGGGACGCCCTACTGGAACAAAAATTTGCACTTTAAAGTTAAATATTTCGTAAATGGAGCATTAAATCGATAAATAGTATTAGCAACCCCGAAATAATTTTAAAAGAGCTATTCTATGATATCCCACACGATGGGTAGACGAGGAAAAAAAATATTCATCCCCACTTCACACGTAGGGGAGCTACCGTAAACGAAAATGTTTTCCAAAATGTTATTTTACCTTTTTGTTAGCGTAATTGATATACGCACCCATACAAAATAACAGCATTCTAGTACTAACGGTATCTTAGCAAAACCTCGTACAGTCAGGACGGAACCCTAAAAGTTTAGTTTTAGGAGGAGTTTATTTTTCGTTGTTTTTTTTTTAGTTTTAATTTTATTTTATTTTTTTTGTTGAGAGTGTATACAGCAATTGTAAACTTCAAACTTTAGTGATCTGAACACATAGTTATAAATGTTAAAATACGGGTTTTATGGCGCCAAAACATTAATTTTCTTTACCCCAACGTTTTGACCAAGTTGTATTGATTCTCGTGACCACGATCTAATAAAATATTACATAAAGTTAATCCAGGACTATTCAACATCTAGATCAGAGTTTCGCATATAATGACGTCACTATTCACTATTAATTTCAGGTACGAAACTACGTTTTTTATAGGTATTTCGAGTTTCTTTCATCCAAATACCTATAAAAGTTTCAGGAAATCCCTTTATTATCTGTAGAAACACCCCCCGGAACTAAACCACCGCCTTTTTCAGCGATAAAGCCCATAAAAAACAAAATTTCGCTTCTCAAAGAATCTTAACATAGTCGAAAAAACCACCTATACCCGAGAGCTAATACAAACAGATTGATTCTTTTCATTTTGATTTTTCTCCCAATATCCACGTGTAGTATACCATTCGATGCTTCTCTACGAGCTCGTTCAGGATCTGTAACAAAAAAGTAAAGTTATTAATATATAATTCGAGTTTTGGTCATTTTTCGTGAATTTCAGGTACGAAACTACGTTTTTTATAGGTATTTCGAGTTTCTTTCATCCAAATACCTATAAAAGTTTCAGGAAATCACTTTATTATCTGTAGAAACACCCCCCGGAACTAAACCACCGCCTTTTTCAGCGATAAAGCCCATAAAAAACAAAATTTCGATTTTAGTGACGTCACTACATGCGAAACTCTGATCTAGTTGTTAAATAGTCCTGGATTAACTTTCATAGTAGTAGTTTGTTGGTCGGCTTTGACGCCAGAGGTACCGAGTTCAATCCCCGCCGTGCACCAATGATTTTTTCTATCAATAATATCGTTTAAAAACTAAAAAACAACCGACTTCAATGCCGCGCTATTCATTTTCAGTACCAATTTTGAGATGTTTATCTCAATATATCTGGAGATACTTATCATACCTCGATAAAATTACCATGGTACCATACTTGGGATATCTCCTTTCGAACAAAAAAATAATAATCGAAATCGGTTCATAAACGACGAAGTTATCCGCGAACAAACATAAAAAAATATATATATATATATATATATACGGTCGAATTGAGAAACCTCCTCCTTTTTTTGAAGTCGGTTAAAAAACGTATGTGCGCTTTTCACAGTGACCCTCCAGTGAAGAAAAAACTTCGTTAAGAAACCACCAACCCCCGTATGGTGGTAGGACACTACCTAGTATCCGCCTGTTCAGCTACCACCTTCAAATTATAAAATTTGTTGCCATAACATTGTGTTCCGGCAGCTATCCTTTAGAGCCAGTTCCCGTTCTAGGCCTAGTGTGCTACTATCCTCGACCATATAATCACATACTTATAGGTGAGATAGGGGTCGAATTCTAGCCTGTATGATATGAAAAAAACTTCAAAAATTCAATATAGAACAGCTGACCTTAAACTTAACAACGGTCTTGGTACCAGCGGTGATAGTAAGTCATGTTCTTTACGTGAGCTGCTTACTAAGTTCTAAAAGACGACAATAAAACGACAGAACCAGCACAAATCAACTTTATGGCATTTGTTCTCTGATCTATGGGAGACATTAAATGGTTAGTGAACATTTGTATCGAGTTGTTACGGGTTGTAGGTATAATAAGATGATCACTGGACGACGTATTTTTTTTTAAATATTTGATGAGCTAGCGTTTGACCATTATCTTGCCTGGTGGTAAGCGATGCTGTGGTCGAAGATGGTGAACACGCTAGGCCTAGAATGTACCGGCTCTCAGGGGCTGTGTCCTGACTGAACATCGTAAGGTTATGGCGACAGATTTTCTCCTTGATAATGATAAGCTAATTTTTGGTAGCAAATCAGACGAGATATCGATAATGTAATGTTTTTGCTTTGGCTTCTGAAATGGCTGGAACCATCTACCAAACAAAGAACTTACTTCAATGCCGCGTTAATCATTTTCAGTAGCAAGTTGGAGGAGTTTATCTCTACACCTCTAGAAAATACTCATCAAATCGATGAATACCATTGCATTAAACGAGATTTGATAATTAGTATACCCAGATGGTAAGTATACCCTCTAAAATTAAATAATATTCCAAATCGGATAATAAATGACGGAGTTCTGAGGTAAGAAGCTTAAAAAACAGTCAAATTAAGAACCTAATCCTTTTTCGATTAAAAAGTAAAGTTCGGTTAAAAAGTAAACGTATATATAATTGTACACCACCGTCTTCTACTTCCTACAATTCTCTGTCCATACAAAGGTTGTCTGGTAGAGATCAGTTTTAGTGATAAGACCGCCCATTGTTATACTTACCTTAGATGTATTTATAATATAAGTTTAATTTTATAATGAATGGTATACAATAAAGAGTTTTGTATTGTATTGTATTCGTTGAGCACAGTTAATTAATACATTACTGGCGTTTAGTTACCTCACTCTGACTTTTTAGCTCTGGCGTTTAATTAACTCTGACTTGTAGCGAAATGGTTAAAGAGGCCCTAACCTAAACTTTCTTCTTACGAATTGTAGACTCTTTACAAAGAGCTCTATATACAATTAAAAGTAGTGAAGAGAAGTTGCTACTACGTGAACAGCTTCGTAAGACAAGAAGACGCCATAAAAACGGCGAGACTGACGCAAATCAAGTTTATGGAGCATAAAAATTCATACATAAAGTATGAAGATGCACGCCTTGTGAGATCTAGTACGTTTTATTGCCATAGGCTGGCCCTGTTTTGTACCTTCTCATGATCAAAATGGGCTGGTACCGTATCCAAATAAGTTTATATTGAAAGTTTTCTTTTCGTTGTCTGACATTTTTATTTTGTAGGACTTCAGCTCCGCCTGCTGTGGTACCACCATTTTGCCAGTCAATTAGACCGCGACATAGGAATGTTTTTCGTTTTTAACGGCAAAATGTCCAGTGAAATTATAGGGCATGTTAGACTTAACATCTTTATGTCTAAGTGCAATTTGCAGTGACATGCAACGCAAGGAAGCTGTATCTGTAATAGGTGGATGTCATCGTTTACCATTAGGCAAGCGTAATCTTCTTAGCCCAACCGTCTCAATACGACTACCTGCTCGGTACTAAATATCATCACAAAAACTAGATAAATAGATTAGCGACATGTCATTGCTTCAAGGTCGAGCCAATATTATTGAAATCGATATTTTGGACTTTCCATACGAGTAAATAGATAAACATGAAACGAAATTAAATACGTTTATTTCAAGTAACTATCAGACTCATAAACACAACGCAATTCATATAAAACATTCATCATTATAATTAACATACACACATGCATGACGAATACACAAAAAAAATGAATTCTAATAATAAACATAACACAAAGATAAAAATATATCGACTTACACCCATAATTACATTCAAAACTATAAAAACCTTTTAATATAAAATCATTGAATGATATTGATCACATTTAAATTTTTACGAGTATTTGTATGGTTAAATTAATTATTATTCACCGTCGTTAAATGATGGTGACCTGGGGCATGTCTTTACAATAGTAAACTTTAAACTTTCGCGATTTGAACACATAGTTATAAATAAAATATCTAACTGAAATATTTAACTGTAATATTTAACCGAAACACTCAACTGAAATATTCAACCAAAACATTCAACATAAATATCTAACTGAAATATTAAACTGAAACGAGTTGGGAGCGACGGAGTCGGCAGTCGCAGCGTCGTCGAGTGAAGGCAGCGACGCATGTTTTCATCATTCATGTTGCATCATTTATGTTGAATGTTTTGGTTGAATATTTCATTTGATTGTTTCGGTTAAATATTACAGTTAAATATTTCAGTTAGATATTTTATTTATAACTATGTCTTTACAATAGCTAGAAAACTATGGCTCTGGTTTCCAACCATGTTACAGTTCCCTTAGGAAAAAAATGTCGTAGATAATCCTACACGTAGCACTCGTAGACGTCGTACCACAATAACCTTCACTGACGGGATAATAAAAAAAAAACCGGACAAGACGGACAGACGGTCAAACAGTCAGACCTACGTGTGATCTTATAACGATTGTGTTTTTCCTTTTGAGGTACGGAACCCTAAAAAAAAAAGAAAATTCATCATTAGTACAGCCTTGTGGTGGCAATCAACATATTATCATTATTTTAATGTATTTTAACAAAGTTCCAGCAGAATCTCATCACTCTCTTGTATTTGTGAAGTGTAGAAAGGTTGAAGTTCCAGCGATAAAGTTTTTAGGATCTGATGTAATCAGGAAAATTGCGCGTAAACGAAAGACACGCAATGAAATGAAGGGCATGGGAACGTGTGTTATGTCTTAAAAACTTGAGTGAATTCTGTTCAGCTTTGCTTACTGAAATTACTGTGAAAAAACCTATGTTATTATATAACTACAACCCGCAATGTGTTCGGAGTTTAATTATCTCGCATATTTTTATTTTGTATTTCACTTGAAAAAGTTGACCCATTGTGCTGCTTGGCTTTGCCTACGCTAAAATAATCCTATGTCCAATTCTACATTATTATTGGATATCCATAGACAAAAGCTAAGTATTTATAAAGTGGTAGGAGTTTCAGTGGCAACTGCAATGTGGCCTATTATTGTACTAGCTGCGCCCCGTGGCTTTGACCGCGTTTTATTCTAATTATATACTTTCCTCTTGAATCACTCTATTTATTGATGAAAACTACTTTAAAATCCGTTTAAAAGATATAAGCGTACAGAATTTTGCCTGGGATCACTATCACGTCCTATTATTTCACCGGACATTTTGCATTGCAAATACCAAACTTGTTTAAAAAAAAAACCCTACTAGTTGCAAACGACTGCCAAAACGAAGAAGGTTCTCAATTGGCTTTTTTTATTTTGTTACGCAATTTATCCGCGAATTGAGACCCGATTCATATGCTGTTTTTTAAAGGTAGGTACATCTACGGTGGTCCCATTATATAGGTAATACATTGCAATCTGATGAGTATCTCTACAGATTTGACGATAAACATCTTGCTACTGAAACTGACTTCCGCGGCATGTGAAGTCAGTTTTTTTGCTTTTAAACTATCTAATTTATATGATAACTGACAAAGCCATGGTAGAAGCCAAAGCATAATATTATTTTAATAAATATAAACAAAACTGGCCAAGTGCGAGTCAGAATCACATCTCTCATCGCACACTTAGGGAGGGTTCCGTACTATAATACAATACGAAACATAATAGAGTTTCATCCTCATATTGATTACCAAGAACATTTTGTTTGGTATGCGAGTTCACGGAGAATCATGACACCGCGATCTAGAAAGACGGGGCCCTTTACTAGTGCCATCTATGTCATTTTTTCGAAACGAATTAGGAAGGTTGTTAGCTTAACTAAAATAGATGGCGTTATACTAAATAACGCTGGCCATGTGTGAGTCAGCATCGCGCCTCTTATCGCACACTTAGGGAGGGTTCCGTACAATACGAAACATAGAGTTTCAACCTCATATATTTAATTAATTGATATTACCGAGAATATTTGGTTTGGTCGCGATCTAGAAAGACGGGGCTCGTTTACTTCCGCCATCTATGTCTTTTTGCCGAAACTAATTAGATAGGTGGCGTTAAAAAACACGTTTTTTGTATGGGGACCCCCTTTAATTTTTAACTTAATTTTGTTTTTAGTATTTGTTGTTCTAGCGGCAACAGAAATACACCATCTGTGAAAATTTCAACTGTCTCACTATCACGGTTAATGAGCTATAGCCTGGTGACAGACGGACAGACAGACAGACAGACAGACAGACAGACAGACAGACAGACAGACAGACAGACAGACAGACAGACAGACAGACAGACGGACAGCGGAGTCTTTGTAATAGGGTCCCGTTTTACCCTTTGGGTACGGAACCCTAAAAACACGTTTTTTGTATGGGGACCCCCTTTAATTTTTTTATATTATTTTGTTTTTTGTATTTTTTGTTCTAGCGGCAACAGAAATACACCATCTGTGAAAATTTTAACTGTCTAACTATCAAGGATAATGAGATACAGCCTGGAGACAGACGGACAGACAGACAGACAGACGGACTGCGGAGTCTTAGTAATAGGGTACCGTTTTTTCCTTTGGGTACGAAACCCTAAAAAACCATTAAAGTAACACTGTAGTAATAAATAAATTTACACAGTTTTCTTTAGTATAAAAGTAAGGTAAGTTTTTTGTTCATACATCACGTAGAGCGAGTTCAAATAATATTGCCTTTCGTGGTAGATGGATATTGGATAGCTTAGATATATCTTTTAATTAATATTTTTTGCATGCGGTAAAGTTTTTTGTTATCTTTCCATCAATGCTCCTACTATCCAATAGTTTTACCCTGCGGCTTTAGTTGCGTTATTATAAGTATCCTGTGCTGCCATGTCAGCACTTTTTAAGCATAATTTCAACTATATTGTTCAAATTAAAGAGCGGTATAGAGTCAACAAACTCTTTTTCTCATGTTTTTTTAGTGAAAACTTCTTTAGCGGCGTTGTGCACTTTTCTTGGAATAGGTAAAAAAAGTTAAACTCGCGTCAGGGTCACGAGTCCTGATCGTAAGACGAAAATTCGTAAGACGGAGCGCAGGGCTCTTGCGCGAGGTGTCATTCCAACGGAGCGCAGGGCGCTTGCGTTTTTCAAAATATTTAAAAATGAGGTGTTCAAGTTTTCACTTCTGCCGGCACTCCAGCAGGGCTAGCATGGCAAGGGGACTATTTTGTCTTTCCACCTATCCGTGTTTAGTTTGGTGGAGAAGGCAAATTATAAGTAAAGTTTTTCGACTGTTAAAAATGCCCTCTGACTTTTAATCAATTCTTTTTTATACTTTTTAATGCGAAACAAAATCAAAACTCGGGGTTAAACTTCTCTATTAAATGAGCATTTCTAATTTGAAATCTATTGATATCTTAGTTCTTACAATAACAATAATGTTCTATATTTTCTACATAAAATATCCCCATCAAGAGGTCATAACGGCTTTTATTTCAAAAGACCGTTTCACGTAACAAAGCCACTGAAGGTACAGAGGGGTTCTGGCACCAAGTCGCGGCTAATTTTTTGCATGGCTTGACGGGAAAGAAATCTCCGAATCCTATTAAGGAAAGTCCTAATTGGGCTATTAGCGGACGCAGACATTTTGTTTAGAAGTTTGAAGTACAGCGCACATGAAGGGTCTATATTTATTTCAAGCTTGGAGTTCAGATTTTATGTGAAAAAGTTGATAATATCATAATGACTAAGTGGATAAATAAATGTATAAGTACGTCTGTTTTAATCGATCAATAAAAACCAGCCAAGTGCGTATCCCGACACGCGCAGTGAAGGGTTCCGTAGTAGTAAAATATTTTACATAATTATTTTAAAATTATCCAACACCCAAGTTCAACGACTATTACTGCAAAATTTTAAAGCTCAAAAAATGCACCATCATCATTAATTTTTCCAGATTTATTAAGCAAGCAGTTTAGATTTATAGGTACGCACACACCGCAGCGTCCTGCGTGCGTGATCTAGGCGGCGATCAGATAGCGCAGTAGTATTTGTACCGACTGGTTTATACCAAACGCGATCAGAAAACAATAGAAAACTACTTAGATCGCGCCCGCAGATCGCAGGACGCCGCGGTGTGGCCGTACCTTTAGAGCAGGGGACGCCCTACTGGAACAAAAATGTGCACTTTAAAGTTAAATATTTCGTAAATGGAGCATTAAATCGATAAATAGTATTAGCAACCCCGAAATAATTTTAAAAGAGCTATTCTATGATATCCCACACGATGGGGTAGACGAGGAAAAAAATATTCATCCCCACTTCACACGTAGGGAGCTACCATAAACGAAAATGTTTTCCAAAATTTTATTTTACCTTTTTGTTAGCGTAATTGATATACGCACCCATACAAAATAACAGTATTCTAGTAGTAAACTTTAAACTTTCGCGATTTGAACACATAGTTATAAATAAAATATCTAACTGGAATATTTAACTGTAATATCTAAATGAAACACTCAACTGAAATATTTAACTAAAACATTCAACATAAATATCTAACTTAAATATTAAACTGAAACGAGTTGGGAGCGACGGAGCCGGCAGTCGCAGCGTCGTCGAGTGAAGGCAGCGACGCAGCAAGTCGGCGCGTGCACCAGGGACAAACGACCTGCGATGCTCTGCCACCCACTGCACCCGCACGCACCACGAGCTCTACTCCCAGCCACCTGAAACATGAAATAGTTGTGAGTCCGCTATGGATGTGTTGTTGAGTTGGGAGCGACGGAACCGGCAGTCGCAGCGTCGTCGAGTGAAGGCAGCGACGCAGCAAGTCGGCGCGTGCACCAGGGACAACGACCTGCGATGCTCTGCCACCCACTGCACTCGCACGCACCACGAGCTCCACTACCAGCCACCTGAAACACTTAACCGAACATTTAACCGAAATGTTTAACTGAAATGTTCAACTGAAATTTCTAAATGAAACTTTCAACTGAAATATTCAACTGAAATATTTAACCGAAATATTTAACTGAAATATTTAACCGAAATATTTAACCGAAATATTTAACCGAAATATCTAACCGAAACATTTAACCGAAATATCTAACCGAAATATCTAACTGAAATATCCAACCGAATTTTTTTTTTTTTTTTTTTTTTAACTAAAATACTTAACCGAATATTTAACTGAAATATTTAAACGAAATACTTTAACCAAATATTTAACTGAAATGTTGAACTAAAATGTTTAACTGAAATGTTTAACCGAAATGTTTAACTGAAATGTTTTAACTGAAATATCCAACTGAATATTTAACCGAAATATTAAACCGAAATATCCAGTTATAAATATTTAAATACGGGACTTATCGCGCCTATAACATAAATCTTATCTACTCGACGTTTCGACCAAGTTGCATTGATCGTGGTCACGAGACGACTGGCAGTCGTCTCGTGACCACGATCAATGCAAGCATTCTAATAATAAGCATATAAATAAGCATTCTAGTACTAACGGTATCTTAGCAAAACCTCGTACAGTCAGGACGGAACCCTAAAAGTTTAGTTTTAGGAGGAGTTTATTTTTCGTGGTTTTTTTTTTAGTTTTAATTTTATTTATTTTTTTTTGTTGAGAGTGTATACAGCAATTGTAAACTTCAAACTTTAGTGATCTGAACACATAGTTATAAATGTTAAAATACGGGCTTTATGGCGCCAAAACATTAATTTTCTTTACCCCAACGTTTTGACCAAGTTGTATTGATTCTCGTGACCACGATCTAATAAAATATTACATAAAGATAATCCAGGACTATTCAACATCTAGATCAGAGTTTCGCATATAGTGACGTCACTATTCACTATTAATTTCAGGTACGAAACTACGTTTTTTATAGGTATTTCGAGTTTCTTTCATCCAAATACCTATAAAAGTTTCAGGAAATCCCTTTATTATCTGTAGAAACACCCCCCGGAACTAAACCACCGCCTTTTTCAGCGATAAAGCCCATAAAAAACAAAATTTCGCTTCTCAAAGAATCTTAACATAGTCGAAAAAACCACCTATACCCGAGAGCTAATACAAACAGATTGATTCTTTTCATTTTGATTTTTCTCCCAATATCCACGTGTAGTATACCATTCGATGCTTCTCTACGAGCTCGTTCAGGATCTGTAACAAAAAAGTAAAGTTATTAATATATAATTCGAGTTTTGGTCATTTTTCGTGAATTTCAGGTACGAAACTACGTTTTTTATAGGTATTTCGAGTTTCTTTCATCCAAATACCTATAAAAGTTTCAGGAAATCACTTTATTATCTGTAGAAACACCCCCCGGAACTAAACCACCGCCTTTTTCAGCGATAAAGCCCATAAAAAACAAAATTTCGATTTTAGTGACGTCACTACATGCGAAACTCTGATCTAGTTGTTAAATAGTCCTGGATTAACTTTCATAGTAGTAGTTTGTTGGTCGGCTTTGACGCCAGAGGTACCGAGTTCAATCCCCGCCGTGCACCAATGAATTTTTCTATCAATAATATCGTTTAAAAACTAAAAAACAACCGACTTCAATGCCGCGCTATTCATTTTCAGTACCAATTTTGAGATGTTTATCTCAATATATCTGGAGATACTTATCATACCTCGATAAAATTACCATGGTACCATACTTGGGATATCTCCTTTCGAACAAAAAAATAATAATCGAAATCGGTTCATAAACGACGAAGTTATCCGCGAACAAACATAAAAAAATATATATATATATATATATATACGGTCGAATTGAGAAACCTCCTCCTTTTTTTGAAGTCGGTTAAAAAACGTATGTGCGCTTTTCACAGTGACCCTCCAGTGAAGAAAAAACTTCGTTAAGAAACCACCAACCCCCGTATGGTGGTAGGACACTACCTAGTATCCGCCTGTTCAGCTACCACCTTCAAATTATAAAATTTGTTGCCATAACATTGTGTTCCGGCAGCTATCCTTTAGAGCCAGTTCCCGTTCTAGGCCTAGTGTGCTACTATCCTCGACCATATAATCACATACTTATAGGTGAGATAGGGGTCGAATTCTAGCCTGTATGATATGAAAAAAACTTCAAAAATTCAATATAGAACAGCTGACCTTAAACTTAACAACGGTCTTGGTACCAGCGGTGATAGTAAGTCATGTTCTTTACGTGAGCTGCTTACTAAGTTCTAAAAGACGACAATAAAACGACAGAACCAGCACAAATCAACTTTATGGCATTTGTTCTCTGATCTATGGGAGACATTAAATGGTTAGTGAACATTTGTATCGAGTTGTTACGGGTTGTAGGTATAATAAGATGATCACTGGACGACGTAATTTTTTTTAAATATTTGATGAGCTAGCGTTTGACCATTATCTTGCCTGGTGGTAAGCGATGCTGTGGTCGAAGATGGTGAACACGCGAGGCCTAGAATGTACCGGCTCTCAATGGCTGTGTCCTGACTGAACATCGTAAGGTTATGGCGACAGATTTTCTCCTTGATAATGATAAGCTAATTTTTGGTAGCAAATCAGACGAGATATCGATAATGTAATGTTTTTGCTTTGGCTTCTGAAATGGCTGGAACCATCTACCAAACAAAGAACTTACTTCAATGCCGCGTTAATCATTTTCAGTAGCAAGTTGGAGGAGTTTATCTCTACACCTCTAGAAAATACTCATCAAATCGATGAATACCATTGCATTAAACGAGATTTGATAATTAGTATACCCAGATGGTAAGTATACCCTCTAAAATTAAATAATATTCCAAATCGGATAATAAATGACGGAGTTCTGAGGTAAGAAGCTTAAAAAACAGTCAAATTAAGAACCTAATCCTTTTTCGATTAAAAAGTAAAGTTCGGTTAAAAAGTAAACGTATATATAATTGTACACCACCGTCTTCTACTTCCTACAATTCTCTGTCCATACAAAGGTTGTCTGGTAGAGATCAGTTTTAGTGATAAGACCGCCCATTGTTATACTTACCTTAGATGTATTTATAATATAAGTTTAATTTTATAATGAATGGTATACAATAAAGAGTTTTGTATTGTATTGTATTCGTTGAGCACAGTTAATTAATACATTACTGGCGTTTAGTTACCTCACTCTGACTTTTTAGCTCTGGCGTTTAATTAACTCTGACTTGTAGCGAAATGGTTAAAGAGGCCCTAACCTAAACTTTCTTCTTACGAATTGTAGACTCTTTACAAAGAGCTCTATATACAATTAAAAGTAGTGAAGAGAAGTTGCTACTACGTGAACAGCTTCGTAAGACAAGAAGACGCCATAAAAACGGCGAGACTGACGCAAATCAAGTTTATGGAGCATAAAAATTCATACATAAAGTATGAAGATGCACGCCTTGTGAGATCTAGTACGTTTTATTGCCATAGGCTGGCCCTGTTTTGTACCTTCTCATGATCAAAATGGGCTGGTACCGTATCCAAATAAGTTTATATTGAAAGTTTTCTTTTCGTTGTCTGACATTTTTATTTTGTAGGACTTCAGCTCCGCCTGCTGTGGTACCACCATTTTGCCAGTCAATTAGACCGCGACATAGGAATGTTTTTCGTTTTTAACGGCAAAATGTCCAGTGAAATTATAGGGCATGTTAGACTTAACATCTTTATGTCTAAGTGCAATTTGCAGTGACATGCAACGCAAGGAAGCTGTATCTGTAATAGGTGGATGTCATCGTTTACCATTAGGCAAGCGTAATCTTCTTAGCCCAACCGTCTCAATACGACTACCTGCTCGGTACTAAATATCATCACAAAAACTAGATAAATAGATTAGCGACATGTCATTGCTTCAAGGTCGAGCCAATATTATTGAAATCGATATTTTGGACTTTCCATACGAGTAAATAGATAAACATGAAACGAAATTAAATACGTTTATTTCAAGTAACTATCAGACTCATAAACACAACGCAATTCATATAAAACATTCATCATTATAATTAACATACACACATGCATGACGAATACACAAAAAAAATGAATTCTAATAATAAACATAACACAAAGATAAAAATATATCGACTTACACCCATAATTACATTCAAAACTATAAAAACCTTTTAATATAAAATCATTGAATGATATTGATCACATTTAAATTTTTACGAGTATTTGTATGGTTAAATTAATTATTATTCACCGTCGTTAAATGATGGTGACCTGGGGCATGTCTTTACAATAGTAAACTTTAAACTTTCGCGATTTGAACACATAGTTATAAATAAAATATCTAACTGAAATATTTAACTGTAATATTTAACCGAAACACTCAACTGAAATATTCAACCAAAACATTCAACATAAATATCTAACTGAAATATTAAACTGAAACGAGTTGGGAGCGACGGAGTCGGCAGTCGCAGCGTCGTCGAGTGAAGGCAGCGACGCATGTTTTCATCATTCATGTTGCATCATTTATGTTGAATGTTTTGGTTGAATATTTCATTTGATTGTTTCGGTTAAATATTACAGTTAAATATTTCAGTTAGATATTTTATTTATAACTATGTCTTTACAATAGCTAGAAAACTATGGCTCTGGTTTCCAACCATGTTACAGTTCCCTTAGGAAAAAAATGTCGTAGATAATCCTACACGTAGCACTCGTAGACGTCGTACCACAATAACCTTCACTGACGGGATAATAAAAAAAAAACCGGACAAGACGGACAGACGGTCAAACAGTCAGACCTACGTGTGATCTTATAACGATTGTGTTTTTCCTTTTGAGGTACGGAACCCTAAAAAAAAAAGAAAATTCATCATTAGTACAGCCTTGTGGTGGCAATCAACATATTATCATTATTTTAATGTATTTTAACAAAGTTCCAGCAGAATCTCATCACTCTCTTGTATTTGTGAAGTGTAGAAAGGTTGAAGTTCCAGCGATAAAGTTTTTAGGATCTGATGTAATCAGGAAAATTGCGCGTAAACGAAAGACACGCAATGAAATGAAGGGCATGGGAACGTGTGTTATGTCTTAAAAACTTGAGTGAATTCTGTTCAGCTTTGCTTACTGAAATTACTGTGAAAAAACCTATGTTATTATATAACTACAACCCGCAATGTGTTCGGAGTTTAATTATCTCGCATATTTTTATTTTGTATTTCACTTGAAAAAGTTGACCCATTGTGCTGCTTGGCTTTGCCTACGCTAAAATAATCCTATGTCCAATTCTACATTATTATTGGATATCCATAGACAAAAGCTAAGTATTTATAAAGTGGTAGGAGTTTCAGTGGCAACTGCAATGTGGCCTATTATTGTACTAGCTGCGCCCCGTGGCTTTGACCGCGTTTTATTCTAATTATATACTTTCCTCTTGAATCACTCTATTTATTGATGAAAACTACTTTAAAATCCGTTTAAAAGATATAAGCGTACAGAATTTTGCCTGGGATCACTATCACGTCCTATTATTTCACCGGACATTTTGCATTGCAAATACCAAACTTGTTTAAAAAAAAAACCCTACTAGTTGCAAACGACTGCCAAAACGAAGAAGGTTCTCAATTGGCTTTTTTTATTTTGTTACGCAATTTATCCGCGAATTGAGACCCGATTCATATGCTGTTTTTTAAAGGTAGGTACATCTACGGTGGTCCCATTATATAGGTAATACATTGCAATCTGATGAGTATCTCTACAGATTTGACGATAAACATCTTGCTACTGAAACTGACTTCCGCGGCATGTGAAGTCAGTTTTTTTGCTTTTAAACTATCTAATTTATATGATAACTGACAAAGCCATGGTAGAAGCCAAAGCATAATATTATTTTAATAAATATAAACAAAACTGGCCAAGTGCGAGTCAGAATCACATCTCTCATCGCACACTTAGGGAGGGTTCCGTACTATAATACAATACGAAACATAATAGAGTTTCATCCTCATATTGATTACCAAGAACATTTTGTTTGGTATGCGAGTTCACGGAGAATCATGACACCGCGATCTAGAAAGACGGGGCCCTTTACTAGTGCCATCTATGTCATTTTTTCGAAACGAATTAGGAAGGTTGTTAGCTTAACTAAAATAGATGGCGTTATACTAAATAACGCTGGCCATGTGTGAGTCAGCATCGCGCCTCTTATCGCACACTTAGGGAGGGTTCCGTACAATACGAAACATAGAGTTTCAACCTCATATATTTAATTAATTGATATTACCGAGAATATTTGGTTTGGTCGCGATCTAGAAAGACGGGGCTCGTTTACTTCCGCCATCTATGTCTTTTTGCCGAAACTAATTAGATAGGTGGCGTTAAAAAACACGTTTTTTGTATGGGGACCCCCTTTAATTTTTAACTTAATTTTGTTTTTAGTATTTGTTGTTCTAGCGGCAACAGAAATACACCATCTGTGAAAATTTCAACTGTCTCACTATCACGGTTAATGAGCTATAGCCTGGTGACAGACGGACAGACAGACAGACAGACAGACAGACAGACAGACAGACAGACAGACAGACAGACAGACAGACAGACGGACAGCGGAGTCTTTGTAATAGGGTCCCGTTTTACCCTTTGGGTACGGAACCCTAAAAACACGTTTTTTGTATGGGGACCCCCTTTAATTTTTTTATATTATTTTGTTTTTTGTATTTTTTGTTCTAGCGGCAACAGAAATACACCATCTGTGAAAATTTTAACTGTCTAACTATCAAGGATAATGAGATACAGCCTGGAGACAGACGGACAGACAGACAGACAGACGGACTGCGGAGTCTTAGTAATAGGGTACCGTTTTTTCCTTTGGGTACGAAACCCTAAAAAACCATTAAAGTAACACTGTAGTAATAAATAAATTTACACAGTTTTCTTTAGTATAAAAGTAAGGTAAGTTTTTTGTTCATACATCACGTAGAGCGAGTTCAAATAATATTGCCTTTCGTGGTAGATGGATATTGGATAGCTTAGATATATCTTTTAATTAATATTTTTTGCATGCGGTAAAGTTTTTTGTTATCTTTCCATCAATGCTCCTACTATCCAATAGTTTTACCCTGCGGCTTTAGTTGCGTTATTATAAGTATCCTGTGCTGCCATGTCAGCACTTTTTAAGCATAATTTCAACTATATTGTTCAAATTAAAGAGCGGTATAGAGTCAACAAACTCTTTTTCTCATGTTTTTTTAGTGAAAACTTCTTTAGCGGCGTTGTGCACTTTTCTTGGAATAGGTAAAAAAAGTTAAACTCGCGTCAGGGTCACGAGTCCTGATCGTAAGACGAAAATTCGTAAGACGGAGCGCAGGGCTCTTGCGCGAGGTGTCATTCCAACGGAGCGCAGGGCGCTTGCGTTTTTCAAAATATTTAAAAATGAGGTGTTCAAGTTTTCACTTCTGCCGGCACTCCAGCAGGGCTAGCATGGCAAGGGGACTATTTTGTCTTTCCACCTATCCGTGTTTAGTTTGGTGGAGAAGGCAAATTATAAGTAAAGTTTTTCGACTGTTAAAAATGCCCTCTGACTTTTAATCAATTCTTTTTTATACTTTTTAATGCGAAACAAAATCAAAACTCGGGGTTAAACTTCTCTATTAAATGAGCATTTCTAATTTGAAATCTATTGATATCTTAGTTCTTACAATAACAATAATGTTCTATATTTTCTACATAAAATATCACCATCAAGAGGTCATAACGGCTTTTATTTCAAAAGACCGTTTCACGTAACAAAGCCACTGAAGGTACAGAGGGGTTCTGGCACCAAGTCGCGGCTAATTTTTTGCATGGCTTGACGGGAAAGAAATCTCCGAATCCTATTAAGGAAAGTCCTAATTGGGCTATTAGCGGACGCAGACATTTTGTTTAGAAGTTTGAAGTACAGCGCACATGAAGGGTCTATATTTATTTCAAGCTTGGAGTTCAGATTTTATGTGAAAAAGTTGATAATATCATAATGACTAAGTGGATAAATAAATGTATAAGTACGTCTGTTTTAATCGATCAATAAAAACCAGCCAAGTGCGTATCCCGACACGCGCAGTGAAGGGTTCCGTAGTAGTAAAATATTTTACATAATTATTTTAAAATTATCCAACACCCAAGTTCAACGACTATTACTGCAAAATTTTAAAGCTCAAAAAATGCACCATCATCATTAATTTTTCCAGATTTATTAAGCAAGCAGTTTAGATTTATAGGTACGCACACACCGCAGCGTCCTGCGTGCGTGATCTAGGCGGCGATCAGATAGCGCAGTAGTATTTGTACCGACTGGTTTATACCAAACGCGATCAGAAAACAATAGAAAACTACTTAGATCGCGCCCGCAGATCGCAGGACGCCGCGGTGTGGCCGTACCTTTAGAGCAGGGGACGCCCTACTGGAACAAAAATGTGCACTTTAAAGTTAAATATTTCGTAAATGGAGCATTAAATCGATAAATAGTATTAGCAACCCCGAAATAATTTTAAAAGAGCTATTCTATGATATCCCACACGATGGGGTAGACGAGGAAAAAAATATTCATCCCCACTTCACACGTAGGGAGCTACCATAAACGAAAATGTTTTCCAAAATTTTATTTTACCTTTTTGTTAGCGTAATTGATATACGCACCCATACAAAATAACAGCATTCTAGTAGTAAACTTTAAACTTTCGCGATTTGAACACATAGTTATAAATAAAATATCTAACTGGAATATTTAACTGTAATATCTAAATGAAACACTCAACTGAAATATTTAACTAAAACATTCAACATAAATATCTAACTTAAATATTAAACTGAAACGAGTTGGGAGCGACGGAGCCGGCAGTCGCAGCGTCGTCGAGTGAAGGCAGCGACGCAGCAAGTCGGCGCGTGCACCAGGGACAAACGACCTGCGATGCTCTGCCACCCACTGCACCCGCACGCACCACGAGCTCTACTCCCAGCCACCTGAAACATGAAATAGTTGTGAGTCCGCTATGGATGTGTTGTTGAGTTGGGAGCGACGGAACCGGCAGTCGCAGCGTCGTCGAGTGAAGGCAGCGACGCAGCAAGTCGGCGCGTGCACCAGGGACAACGACCTGCGATGCTCTGCCACCCACTGCACTCGCACGCACCACGAGCTCCACTACCAGCCACCTGAAACACTTAACCGAACATTTAACCGAAATGTTTAACTGAAATGTTCAACTGAAATTTCTAAATGAAACTTTCAACTGAAATATTTAACTGAAATATTTAACCGAAATTTTTTAACTGAAACTTTTAACTGAAATATTCAACTGAAATATTTAACCGAAATATTTAACTGAAATATTTAACCGAAATATTTAACCGAAATATTTAACCGAAATATCTAACCGAAACATTTAACCGAAATATCTAACCGAAATATCTAACTGAAATATCCAACCGAATTTTTTTTTTTTTTTTTTTAACTAAAATACTTAACCGAATATTTAACTGAAATATTTAAACGAAATACTTTAACCAAATATTTAACTGAAATGTTGAACTAAAATGTTTAACTGAAATATTTAACCGAAATGTTTAACTGAAATGTTTTAACTGAAATATCCAACTGAATATTTAACCGAAATATTAAACCGAAATATCCAGTTATAAATATTTAAATACGGGACTTATCGCGCCTATAACATAAATCTTATCTACTCGACGTTTCGACCAAGTTGCATTGATCGTGGTCACGAGACGACTGGCAGTCGTCTCGTGACCACGATCAATGCAAGCATTCTAATAATAAGCATATAAATAAGCATTCTAGTACTAACGGTATCTTAGCAAAACCTCGTACAGTCAGGACGGAACCCTAAAAGTTTAGTTTTAGGAGGAGTTTATTTTTCGTGGTTTTTTTTTTAGTTTTAATTTTATTTATTTTTTTTTGTTGAGAGTGTATACAGCAATTGTAAACTTCAAACTTTAGTGATCTGAACACATAGTTATAAATGTTAAAATACGGGCTTTATGGCGCCAAAACATTAATTTTCTTTACCCCAACGTTTTGACCAAGTTGTATTGATTCTCGTGACCACGATCTAATAAAATATTACATAAAGATAATCCAGGACTATTCAACATCTAGATCAGAGTTTCGCATATAGTGACGTCACTATTCACTATTAATTTCAGGTACGAAACTACGTTTTTTATAGGTATTTCGAGTTTCTTTCATCCAAATACCTATAAAAGTTTCAGGAAATCCCTTTATTATCTGTAGAAACACCCCCCGGAACTAAACCACCGCCTTTTTCAGCGATAAAGCCCATAAAAAACAAAATTTCGCTTCTCAAAGAATCTTAACATAGTCGAAAAAACCACCTATACCCGAGAGCTAATACAAACAGATTGATTCTTTTCATTTTGATTTTTCTCCCAATATCCACGTGTAGTATACCATTCGATGCTTCTCTACGAGCTCGTTCAGGATCTGTAACAAAAAAGTAAAGTTATTAATATATAATTCGAGTTTTGGTCATTTTTCGTGAATTTCAGGTACGAAACTACGTTTTTTATAGGTATTTCGAGTTTCTTTCATCCAAATACCTATAAAAGTTTCAGAAAATCACTTTATTATCTGTAGAAACACCCCCCGGAACTAAACCACCGCCTTTTTCAGCGATAAAGCCCATAAAAAACAAAATTTCGATTTTAGTGACGTCACTATATGCGAAACTCTGATCTAGTTGTTAAATAGTCCTGGATTAACTTTCATAGTAGTAGTTTGTTGGTCGGCTTTGACGCCAGAGGTACCGAGTTCAATCCCCGCCGTGCACCAATGAATTTTTCTATCAATAATATCGTTTAAAAACTAAAAAACAACCGACTTCAATGCCGCGCTATTCATTTTCAGTACCAATTTTGAGATGTTTATCTCAATATATCTGGAGATACTTATCATACCTCGATAAAATTACCATGGTACCATACTTGGGATATCTCCTTTCGAACAAAAAAATAATAATCGAAATCGGTTCATAAACGACGAAGTTATCCGCGAACAAACATAAAAAAAAATATATATATATATATATATACGGTCGAATTGAGAAACCTCCTCCTTTTTTTGAAGTCGGTTAAAAAACGTATGTGCGCTTTTCACAGTGACCCTCCAGTGAAGAAAAAACTTCGTTAAGAAACCACCAACCCCCGTATGGTGGTAGGACACTACCTAGTATCCGCCTGTTCAGCTACCACCTTCAAATTATAAAATTTGTTGCCATAACATTGTGTTCCGGCAGCTATCCTTTAGAGCCAGTTCCCGTTCTAGGCCTAGTGTGCTACTATCCTCGACCATATAATCACATACTTATAGGTGAGATAGGGGTCGAATTCTAGCCTGTATGATATGAAAAAAACTTCAAAAATTCAATATAGAACAGCTGACCTTAAACTTAACAACGGTCTTGGTACCAGCGGTGATAGTAAGTCATGTTCTTTACGTGAGCTGCTTACTAAGTTCTAAAAGACGACAATAAAACGACAGAACCAGCACAAATCAACTTTATGGCATTTGTTCTCTGATCTATGGGAGACATTAAATGGTTAGTGAACATTTGTATCGAGTTGTTACGGGTTGTAGGTATAATAAGATGATCACTGGACGACGTATTTTTTTTTAAATATTTGATGAGCTAGCGTTTGACCATTATCTTGCCTGGTGGTAAGCGATGCTGTGGTCGAAGATGGTGAACACGCTAGGCCTAGAATGTACCGGCTCTCAGGGGCTGTGTCCTGACTGAACATCGTAAGGTTATGGCGACAGATTTTCTCCTTGATAATGATAAGCTAATTTTTGGTAGCAAATCAGACGAGATATCGATAATATAATGTTTTTGCTTTGGCTTCTGACATGGCTGGAACCATCTACCAAACAAAGAACTTACTTCAATGCCGCGTTAATCATTTTCAGTAGCAAGTTGGAGGAGTTTATCTCTACACCTCTAGAAAATAGTCATCAAATCGATGAATACCATTGCATTAAACGAGATTTGATAATTAGTATACCCAGATGGTAAGTATACCCTCTAAAATTAAATAATATTCCAAATCGGATAATAAATGACGGAGTTCTGAGGTAAGAAGCTTAAAAAACAGTCAAATTAAGAACCTAATCCTTTTTCGATTAAAAAGTAAAGTTCGGTTAAAAAGTAAACGTATACATAATTGTACACCACCGTCTTCTACTTCCTACAATTCTCTGTCCATACAAAGGTTGTCTGGTAGAGATCAGTTTTAGTGATAAGACCGCCCATTGTTATACTTACCTTAGATGTATTTATAATATAAGTTTAATTTTATAATGAATGGTATACAATAAAGAGTTTTGTATTGTATTGTATTCGTTGAGCACAGTTAATTAATACATTACTGGCGTTTAGTTACCTCACTCTGACTTTTTAGCTCTGGCGTTTAATTAACTCCGACTTGTAGCGAAATGGTTAAAGAGGCCCTAACCTTAACTTTCTTCTTACGAATTGTAGACTCTTTACAAAGAGCTCTATATACAATTAAAAGTAGTGAAGAGAAGTTGCTACTACGTGAACAGCTTCGTAAGACAAGAAGACGCCATAAAAACGGCGAGACTGACGCAAATCAAGTTTATGGAGCATAAAAATTCATACATAAAGTATGAAGATGCACGCCTTGTGAGATCTAGTACGTTTTATTGCCATAGGCTGGCCCTGTTTTGTACCTTCTCATGATCAAAATGGGCTGGTACCGTATCCAAATAAGTTTGTAAAGTTTTCTTTTCGTTGTCTGACATTTTTATTTTGTAGGACTTCAGCTCCGCCTGCTGTGGTACCACCATTTTGCCAGTCAATTCGACCGCGACATAGGAATGTTTTTCGTTTTTAACGGCAAAATTTCCAGTGAAATTATAGGGCATGTTAGACTTAACATCTTTATGTCTAAGTGCAATTTGCAGTGACATGCAACGCAAGGAAGCTGTATCTGTAATAGGTGGATGTCATCGTTTACCATTAGGCAAGCGTAATCTTAGCCCAACCGTCTCAATACGACTACCTGCCCGGTACTAAATATCATCACAAAAACTAGATAAATAGATTAGCGACATGTCATTGCTTCATGGTCGAGCCAATATTATTGAAATCGATATTTTGGACTTTCCATACGAGTAAATAGATAAACATGAAACGAAATTAAATACGTTTATTTCAAGTAACTATCAGACTCATAAACACAACGCAATTCATATAAAACATTAATCATTATAATTAACATACACACATGCATGACGAATACACAAAAAAATGAATTTAGATAATAAACAGAACACAAAGATAAAAATATATTGACTTACACCCATAATTACATTCAAAACTATAAAAACCTTTTAATATAAAATCATTGAATGATATTGATCACATTTAAATTTTTACGAGTATTTGTATGGTTAAATTAATTATTATTCACCGTCGTTAAATGATGGTGACCTGGGGCATGTCTTTACAATAGTAAACTTTAAACTTTCGCGATTTGAACACATAGTTATAAATAAAATATCTAACTGAAATATTTAACTGTAATATTAAACTGTAATATATAACCGAAACACTCAACTGAAATATTCAACCAAAACATTCAACATAAATATCTAACTGAAATATTAAACTGAAACGAGTTGGGAGCGACGGAGTCGGCAGTCGCAGCGTCGTCGAGTGAAGGCAGCGACGCATGTTTTCATCATTCATGTTGCATCATTTATGTTGAATGTTTTGGTTGAATATTTCATTTGATTGTTTCGGTTAAATATTACAGTTAAATATTTCAGTTAGATATTTTATTTATAACTATGTCTTTACAATAGCTAGAAAACTATGGCTCTGGTTTCCAACCATGTTACAGTTCCCTTAGGAAAAAAATGTCGTAGATAATCCTACACGTAGCACTCGTAGACGTCGTACCACAATAACCTTCACTGACGGGATAATAAAAAAAAAACCGGACAAGACGGACAGACGGACAAACAGTCAGACCTACAGTGATCCTATAACGATTGTGTTTTTCCTTTTGAGGTACGGAACCCTAAAAAAAAAAACGAAAATTCATCATTACTACAGCCCTGTGGTGGCAATCAACATATTATCATTATTTTAATGTATTTTAACAAAGTTCCAGCAGAATCTCATCACTCTCTTGTATTTGTGAAGTGTAGAAAGGTTGAAGTTCCAGCGATAAAGTTTTTAGGATCTGATGTAATCAGGAAAATTGCGCGTAAACGAAAGACACGCAATGAAATGAAGGGCATGGGAACGTGTGTTATGTCTTAAAAACTTGAGTGAATTCTGTTCAGCTTTGCTTACTGAAATTACTGTGAAAAAACCTATGTTATTATATAACTACAACCCGCAATGTGTTCGGAGTTTAATTATCTCGCATATTTTTATTTTGTATTTCACTTGAAAAAGTTGACCCATTGTGCTGCTTGGCTTTGCCTACGTTAAAATAATCCTATGTCCAATTCTACATTATTATTGGATATCCATAGACAAAAGCTAAGTATTTATAAAGTGGTAGGAGTTTCAGTGGCAACTGCAATGTGGCCTATTATTGTACTAGCTGCGCCCCGTGGCTTTGACCGCGTTTTATTCTAATTATATACTTTCCTCTTGAATCACTCTATTTATTGATGAAAACTACTTTAAAATCCGTTTAAAAGATCTAAGCGTACAGACGCGGGAAGCAACTTTGTTTTATACTATGTAATAAAGATAAGACACGCTAGTTTGCAAGGCTGTTGGTTGGGGTTTGCTGTGGGTTACTGAAATGGGAGTTTTTAAATATCTAGTGGGCTATCTCAATTTCCCCTGGTGTTAACACGCTAGGCCTAGAACGGTCTGGCTCTCAACGGCTGTGCTGCGAAAACACAGTAAGGTTATGCCAGGAGATATTTTCTTTCATGGTGGTAAACTACTTTTTGATTGTAAGTCTAAGGTGCTTTTAGTAGCATTACCTCTGGACGAACACTCAATAATCTATTATTTCAAAGACCTATTTTGGCCTAAACAATTTGCTATTGATCTCAAGCTTCTATTGATTTCATTTAACTCGCGCTCCATTAAACCATGTACAACTTCAACTACACTACACACACATATCTCAGAATTTTAAGGTTACACGTGTATATTTGTAAGGGAGCCTACTACAATTTCAAAAACATTCTTACCTTTATCTAAAACCCTTCCTACACAGTTGAAAACCGGCCTCTCTGCAGAGGTTTACTGCGTGGGTTTTTGCAGTATAGCTGTTGCCCGACATGACTTTCAGTGGCTATCATCAACGGGCGAGCGTAGTCAACCGCGGTCGACGTTATATTGAAAAGTAGTTGGTCGCCACTTTGAGCTCAAATCACACTGTAGTTGGGAGCTTGTTGCCAACCGTATAGCCAAAACACCGACGGCGTTGCGTCGTGACATTAGTATAATTTTCTACGGTTACATCGCAACATCTCGCTCTTTTCGGTGAAGTAATATTAAATGAAATTTTGATATTATTTTAGACCTGTGGTAGGCCCTGAGTACATCAGACGAGGAGGGGTATCTAAATTTAAAATAACACCCTTGTTTTATTACGTCGGTCTTTCAAGGAAAACATCATAATGGCTCATCCTAGGATAACGTTTAAAAGAACACGAGCCGGTTTATTTGAAGCTTTGTGAAGCCTATCTATAAATGGGAAAATTGATCAAACTTCTTGACGGGCCCAGTGGTGTAGTGGAAGAATGATCGGCTTTGATGCCATGCGAGCTTAATCCCCGCCGTGTGTGTCGACCAATAGATTTTTCTATCAAAAATGTATGTGCGCATTTCACACTTCCCTCCGGTGAAGGTAAAACATAGTTTAAAACCCGCAATCCTCGCATGGTTGTAGGACACTATCTAGTGTCAGCCTGGCCAGCCCTAAAGTTAAGAAATCTGTCGGAAATCATCTAATGTATTTTTGCAGCGATTCTTGAGAGCCAGTTCCCATTCTAGGCCTAGCATGCTACCATCCTTGACCGCATCATTACTTACCAACAGGTAAGATAGTGGTCAAACGATAATACCCTTCAAGTGCGAGTTGGGCTCGGGCACCGGGGCTTCCGTACAAACTGGTCACACTATGTTAAAGTAATTAAAAATAATTAACTTAATTTTGTAGTTCGATCCATAGAAAATGTATTGCACTATACAAGGTGATTCAGTACCGATGGATCAAACGAAGCAGGGTGGTAGAGGACCTCACTGCGCACCTCAGCATGCGCACTGGCCAAGTGCAAGTCGGACTCGCACTCATAGGGTTCCGTAACACAGTAAAGTATTCTATTTACAGATGATGACTTCTTTTTACAGATTATGTATTTATATTGCCGCTATAATAACAAATACTAAAAGCAGAATAAAGTAAAACATTAAAGGGGGTACACATACATGAAACGTGTTTTAAGGGTTCCGTAGCCGAATGGCAAAAAACGGAACTCTTATTTATTTAAGATTCGTCATGTCTGTCTGTCCGTCCGTATGTCACAGCCATTTTATTCCGAAACTGTTAAGACTACAGAATTGAAATTTGGTAGATAGATGTATTCTGTAAACCGCTTTCCGATTTTTGTACAAAAGTTAAAAATATAAAAGCTTAAGGGGGCATCCCATACATGGAACTGAAACAAAAAAAAATCTTCGAACCTATATGTGTGGGATGTTTATGGATAGATCTTTAAAAATGACATTGAGGTTCCTAAAATAATTCTTTCCAATTCTAATTTTCCCCCCACATTCCCCCCTCTAACTTTTAAAGTATGGGAGTGAAAAATCTAAAAAAAATATATGCTATAGATCTCAATAAAAACTAACAACATAAATTGGTTTGAACGAGATACAGTCGGCAGTTTTTGAGATATAGCGACTGCAAAGATAACTTTGTAGTACATACAAACACTATGAAAAACAAAGTTAATTTTTTAGTTGCGAAAAATCATAGTTATAGAATATTTTACTGTGTTACGGAACCCTACGAGTGCGGGTCTGACTTGCACTTGGCAAGTTTTTTTACTATAGCGCCATCTATGGACGGTTAACCTTTAACAAATACAATCAATCACCGAGCATGGGAAATTCTGTTCATTTTAAAAACATAAACTATCGAAACATTATGTTTTAAATACCTTGCTTCAGCCTCGAATAACTCCAAAAGAGAGTCACAACACAAAACCCGAATTACTTTAAGCCACAAAAACGGAATACCAAAAGAACCGCAATTATTCTAATTTAATTCTAAGCTAGCCGGCTTAGTTTTCATTAGGTTCTACGTGTACGAAATTTCAAATTTAGTTTGAAACAATCCTATTTGTATGCATGTTGCATATAATGGTATTCGGAAAATGCATTTGAGGTGAAATGCAAGGTAAATATGAAAGGCACCTTCAGACGAGCGAACTGTGTTACGGTTTGTATTTATTTTTGATTATGTTTTTAACCGACTTTACCAAAAAGGAGGAGGTTCTCCATTCGTCGGAATCTTTTTTAACCGACTTCAAAACAAGGAGGTTTCTTAATTCGTCTGTATATACATTATATACAGGGTTATAGGTAATTCCACGTATTCTCGGCAGGAGCAGATAGGGGGCTAAAATGCGACATATTTAACCCCCACAATTTAAAGCTAAAAATTAATAGTTTACGAGATATTTGGACATATGCAATTTTTGGAAAAATACCCAATTTTGGAGGTATTTAATAAAATTAAAAAAAGGCTTACTGTTATTCAATATTTTTTTATTCGTAGGGAACTTTTTGATAAAGCTTAAGAAGTAATAAAATATCCAAAAATACTTAGAATGTATTAACAATGACTTATAACGTATTTAATTTATTTTATAATTTTTACGATTAGTGCTAAACAATGTAATTTTTCCTAAAAAAAACACTGTGACATTAAGCGTTCAAATTACTTTTAAAACTTCCTAGTTTATAAAACTTTCCAAAAAAGTATAACAGTTGGTATTTTTTACAAACACAGTATCATCAAACAAAACTATCACCGAAAGTACTCAGACCCATTACATACGAGTATAACATGCATTAACAACATAATATATATAACAATATAACATAATAATAATTAAATATTATGTTTCTTTGAAGTGTCTCACACTTTATATTGATTGTGTTTAACAATTTACAAAAATATAAAGTGTGAGACACTTCAAAGAAACATAATATTTGATTTACGCAGTGCAACATCTCTCGTCGGATTTGAAAACTGTAATGATTTCTTCCGAATGATTAACTTACGTAATAAGTAGTCATAGATGGCGCCACCAATGCATAATTGGTTTAACAAATGCAATCCACTAATTTCGTCGTAACGATGTATCGAACCGTGGCTTAATTGGCAGAGCACCTGGACGTGTAATCCGGGGGGTGCGGGTTCGAGTCCCGTCGGTACGATGAAATTTTGGATTGTGTTTAACAATTTACAATAATAATAATTATCAGTAACTGGCGTCAACCAGTTTATTTTACGTTGTTGTAGCGTTGTCACCATTCTCGACCACATTATCGGCTACAACCAGGCGAGATAGTGGTCTTACGCTAGCCCTGGATGAAATACTTTTTACTAAGGTCAACATTGGGAAGACCGTCTACAAGGCAATATTGTCTACGCGCAATAACTTTCGTTTTTGAGTAGCTAGGCATGCAGTTTGCATTGACAGCATCGATACAACAGTATTATAGTTTGGTTCAATTTTTAACCGACTTCACAAAATAGGAGGAGGTTCTCAATTCGTCTGTATGTTTTTTTTTTTTTTTTTTATATTCCTTTTTGTGTGTATGTTACGCGATTACTCCGTCAATTGTGAACGGATTCAAATGATTATTTTTTTAATAGGTAGGGTACGTTTCCGAGGTGGTCCCATTTTAATTTTATCGAGATCTGATTAGTATCTCCAGAGATATGGAGATAAATACCTCAAACATAGTAGAATGTACTAATTTTAGAAGAAAAGTCCCAAGAAGATTATACACAATGGAGGTTGCTATTGCATATACTTTTAAAGACTAAATAAAGACCGGCAAAGTCGAGTTGGACTCGCCCACCGAGGCTTCCGTACCAACGTTGGTTGGTATCAATTAGGCTAGACCTCTAAATTATATCAGCGCCAATATAACTCAGAGGCCTACCTTGATTGGCGTTCACTATGTATGTATGGAGATACCTTTTAATTGTCAACATTTTTTACTTTATGGAATGTTTCCTTTATTTGTGCTATTAGACCTTGCTTCTTGCCAAATTTCATGATTCTAGGACAACGGGAAGTACCTTATAGGTTTTCGACCCAAAACCTATAGGGTACTTCCGGTTGACTTAGAATTGTCAATGTTAGTCAAAAGCAAGGTCTTACAGCACAAGTAAAGGAAAAATTCCGAAAAATAAAAAAAGTTGAAAATTAAGGTAAGTTTTGGTACTTACAAGTTTTCGCAAAAATCTAAATTTGCCCATATCTTTTTATCATGTTGACTCAGGACCTTGATTTTTATACACCTAATAATGACTATAGTTTTCTGTATCTGGTATAAATGTCTACTTGCTAAGTCCACCCGTTTCTGAAAAAATCGGTAGTGACACACAGACAGACGGACAGACAGACAGACAGACAGACAGACGGACAAGAAAGTGATCTTATAAGGGTTCCTTTTTTTACCTTTGAGGTACGGAACCCTAAAAATAGGACATTGAATAATGTTTTTAAATCTTTCTTCACGTTGATTATCGTTTTTGACAGATATTCTTACGGTTACTGTGAGCGAGATAGAAACAAAGGTGGGCAGAATGAATTTGTCTTCACAGGAATGTTCTACCGGGCAAAGTCTGTTAGGGTGCAAAGTTAGTTCATATTTTTTGACATTGTCATGACGTTTGGCGAAGATGGCGGTCATATAAGTCCCGCGACACTGCATACATAATTAAATAATTTAGAATTATGAACGTACTTTGTACCAACCAACACTGCAAAAAAAAAATTATAAGCATAATACCACAGATTATATAATAGTTGCTAGGTAAATAATACTTTCCGTTCTTAGGTTGGCTACACAGTGCTTTCATAATTCGGGTAGGTATCAACAATGTAGGTAAGTGCCAACTCTTATAACGTAGTAGAGCGATTCAGTCGTATCTGTCGGCCTGTCGGCCATATGGCGGCAAATAATGTTAATAATCGCAAATAATACTTTTTAATATTGATTTTGGAATACAAGTAGTCCGTGTTATAAAAGTATTTGGAATTATTGTAATAAAATAGACAATTAATTATCGTATGTGTCAGATGCTTTTATTGCACAGGGCCATTTTGGACATTGTCCTTTGATACCTTGATGACATCATTATGACTAGTGAATATTTTTACCAGCGCGGCATTTCAAGTCAATTTTTTAGGGTTCCGAACCCGAAGGGTACCAAATGAACACTTTTTAAGACTTTGTTGTCCGTCCGTCCGTCCGTCCGTCCGTCCGTGTGTCTATATGTGCGCACTTTACAGATCTTTATCTTCTTAACCATAATAGGTACATACTTGAAATTTTCACAAAGTATATTGTCCGTCAGTATCCGTCCGTGTATCCGTCAGTGTATAACGGCCCAGACACGAAATTTATAGATACATGTAATTTAATTAATACTTGTTTTGCACTAAAAAGGGTAAAATAAATTATTTTTCAAAAAAATAAAACCGACTTCATTACCACAAACAGGCACTCAAAAGCGAAAAATAAATTACTTAATATAATTATTATAACCGCTACCCACTTATCTATTTGAAGTCGGTGCCAGCAAAGTCTATAGATAGTATAGTATATAGGTAGTAGATAGATGCTACCTACATGTATCTACCTACTTACTACTGCTACTACTACATACATAGTGTCTATTCACTATCCAATAGACTCAATGGCGCATCTTGGGAGAGGCCTACGTCCAGCTGTGGACTGATACAGGCTGATGATGATGATGATGATGATGATGATGATGATGATGATGATGATGATGATCCAATAGACTTGGCTGGCACCGACTTCTAATAGATAAGTGGGTAGCGCTTATAATAGCTATATTTGGTAATTTATTTTTCTCTTTTGAGTGCCTGTTTGTGGTAAGGAAGTCGGTTTTATTTTTTTTGAAAAATAACTTAGGTATCATATATGTCGCTAGCAACACTAAAGTGAAAGAAAAATAGCTATAATATAATTTAATGGCAGTCTTACCCTTAATAACAGAGTATGCCGGTCTTACCCGAGTTGACCTTATTATCTTTTAGGTTTCCTTTCCTCAAAAAGAAAAATAGGAACTCTTATAGGACCACTCTGTTGTGTCAGTCAGTCAGGACCCTTTAAAGACTGCAAAATTAATTTTGTCATGACATTTTTTTTACGGAAGCTTAGGTGCGCGAGTCAAACACGCACTTGGGTGATTTTTAATATAAGTGTGGCCACAAGACACATCTATATAGTCTCTTTAGTCAACACCGGTATTTTAAATGCAAAAGTCACAGCTAATTAATTACCACGAAAGTCTTGTAGTCTGAACTCGCCTTTAGTAGTATTAAATGGGTAACGACAGTGCCACTTTGTATGCAAGTGTGGAATTTCGGGAACGGAAATCGAATACCTTACCTGTTTTGGAACAACATTTGATTAGTTACAGAACTAAATGTTTGAAATGTGCTATTTTATATTTATTCTAAAATCAAATAGTTAAATTATCTACATTTTAATAATATTATCTAAATGAATAAATGAATAAATAAATGAATGAAAAAATGAATAAAACAAAAATTGTTTAGTGGTAGCATTTTACAATGTTGGTACAGATACATTTAAAGGCACTTACGTATGTCTTAGCTATGGGTACCTTCGTGGATCTTTTTGCCCTGCACTAGGTTTATTGAGCCTGTGTTGCTGGATCAAAACGACTCCCTTCCGTTACACTTCACGTGGATATGTAGACAATTTCGCTAGAAAACTATTTAATATATTTATTGTAATTTGCAATATTTAACAGTTTTATTTTGATGTGCATGCTGTGTTTATGTATCTATTTAACTATACTTATATATAAATTTAATGTCTTAAATAAATAATAGTGTTGTGGTATGTGAGTGGTGGTGGTGCTGTGGGTTTCAGTATGTGTGAATGTGTGTGCATGTTTGTTTTAATTGTGTGTGTGTATGTAAGTGTGTGCATTTGTTTATGTGGTTGTGTTCATGTGTATGTGATGTGTGTTTATGCATATAGTTAAATCACTCATTATTTACTCAATTAAAGCTATAAGTTCCTCGGTGCTAGCATAGTCAAGTGTATGCAGGTAATTTGTAATAATTATCTTATTGGTCTTTTCTTTGATGTCCACGTGCTTGCTTACTCGGTTATATAGCAGTGGACCAAGTGAGTGCAGGCATTTTTTTCCATATTTCGTTCTTGTGCTTGAAGTAGTCGTGAAAATTCTATATTTTTACCCGACTGCGCGACGCAAAGGAGAGGTAATGTGTTTATCTGTCTATATATGTATGTATGTATGTATGTATGTTTGTTCCTTTGTGGCACACTAGAGACCAAACTCGTGGGCCGATTTTGATAATTGGCACGTCAACGAAAACATTAAAAATTGAAAAATTCAAAATGGCGGATTGCAGACGCCAAAATTTGGGGTTCAAAAAAATTATTTTTTTCAAAACCTATCGAGTGGGGTATCGAATTAAAGGTCTTAAAATGGAGATTCAAAATATATTTATAACAAATAATTTATGATCGTTCAAATCAAAAAAAAAAAAAAATTACATGCCGCGTCACATTAATCCCCATTTGTTAAGCCATTAATGTGTCCCGGCTGTTAAAGTCTCTACATTCCATATAACAAAGTATAATTTATTTTATGAGTGTATCGACCGAGAAAGAATTTAAATGGTATAGTTTTTTGATATCCCTAAACAGAAATCTAAACTACTAGACTTACTTGTTTTTTTCTTTTCAGTTCGTTTTTTAACACTTAACTTTTTGCGCAGTCGGGTTTTTTGATTTTTTAATTCAATGTTTTATCTACGTCTCTGTGAACATTTTGCCAGGATTTCTTTTGTGACTTGCATGTGCTGTTTACTGATAATACTCCTGATGAAGAGCTGCCTAACCGAAAGTACTCGACTTTCTTTATATAGATCAGATGTAGAGTACCGTCTTGGTTTGAAAGCCATTACCTTCAGTATGGCTCTCTGTGCTCTTTCAAGTTGCAGCAAATGTGTTTTCGCCGCTGATCCCCAAACCGGTATGCAGTATGTCAGAATAGATTGTGCTAGAGCATAGTATATTAATATTAGGAATTCAAATTTCATTATATGTCGCAATTGTTTAAATTTTTTTATAAATTTTCTGACTCGTCCTAATAATTGTTTGATGTGTTTTACCCATGTTAGGTGTCTATCAAGTGTGACTCCTAAATATTTAATATCTGTTGTGCACTCTAATTAAATACATTCACAATTTATGGAATCTCTGCAAGTTGTTTGGTGTATTGTTATATCTAATGGTTGTTTTGGTTGAGTAGAATTATTGATAGTAAATTGTATAAATTTCGTTTTGTTCATATTTAATATTAGCAAATTTAAACGTAACCATTCTGATACAGACTTTAGACCACTATTTGCACTATTCTGTACATCAATCCAGGACTTTCCATGGCAGAGTAGGACTGTATCATCTGCATATGTAACAACTTTTCAGTTTTTAATGCTCATGTCACATAGCTGATTGATGTATATTATGAACAGTGTAGGTCCCAGAATGCTTCCCTGAGGCACTCCATATACGATATCTTCTTCTGCACTCAGATGATTATCTACTCTTACCCTTTGTGTTCGTACTGTCAGGTAGCTTTTAAACCAGCTAAGCGCAGTTCCTCTTATTCCAATTGAGTCCAGCTTCGCAAGGAGCAAGGGGATGGAGACGGTATCAAAGGCTTTGGCTAGGTCTAGGAAAATACCTACTAACTTGTGACTTACTATGATTATACTATGTGGTCGACTGTGTGTATATGTGTGTCTGAGTGTAAGATCGAATAGGAGTTTTACTGGTAAACTTAAAATAATATTCTATTCTAATATAATACAGGATGATAAACAAGAGTTCAATTAGAGCACTGACAGAGTTATGATACCAGACTCTTGCAGAGTGGTATTTGTATTTGCTGACGCGTGTTAGTCAATCCTTGGTGGTGTGGCAGTGGTGCTTGCTGCTAGCGATTCCACTTCTTCGATCTCCTTGATTTCGCTGGCCGGCTGTCCTTCTTCCTTACGGAGGTAAACTTTACCACCAGCCGTCCAACAAAACTTCCATGTACCACTTTTTATTAGATCTCGACATCTATAGTGTATCCGCTTTGCCGTTTTGGTAAGTTGCTCGTTAATATATACAATCTTGTTTGGTCCAAGTAGGCCCAAAGTTGAAGAGCTAAATGTATGTATGCTTTTTGTGTTATAGGCTTTCAGGGCACTTAATAGGCTCTTGTTTTTTCTGTACAGAGCTGTATTTGTGTAATTATTGTGGTATATTAAACCGCCTCATTCATTTTTGTCATAATTCCTACTCTTTTGTATTAAAACGATATAGTTAGTTATTGTTCGAATGACGGAACGGTTTTAAAAATTGAAAAGGAATGACAGCGAAAAATCGGAAGTGGTTTGTCCACCATTTATTTATCATCGGGAAACTAACGACTATTAATGGGATTATATATGGTATACATTATCAAGTATACATTCAATTAAAGGTTTCCATTGGTAGATAAAGATGAATTGAAAACCTTCTCATTTTTGGAAGTCGATTGAAAAGTTTAAATGAATTTTAAGTTAATAAATTTAAAAAAAAATATGTTTAGAGTTATTGTACTTTTATCAATTGTTAAATCAATTTGTATGACATCAAAAGGTACTTGTTATTAACTGCTTCACTTGGCCTTTACGCAAGATTGTTTCCACATTTGTTTTTCCACTTGCTCGATAATGAAGCGTGTCTGTATCTTTTTTATTACGGAAAAAATATTTCCGCGGTAATGTTCAGCCTCATACAAACACGGAAATCATTTGCATATAAGAATAATATTCGATCCTTTCCCAATCAGGGTCCTTTCATTTTGTTACAATACACGAAATTTTCCGCATTGACATCCGAACGAAATAGATAAGGAAAATATCTGCGGGGCTTCAGCAAATGACTGTATTGTGATATGAAAATCATTTTTTTGTTTTGTTGTAACAGAAAGAATTGGGAAATATAAATACACTAAGCAATTTAAAGTAAGTGCTGAAATTAAAAAAAAAGTGTGAGTTAGAAAAAAAATGTTTTTGTATTTCGAGGTCTTCTGTTTACTTCTCGGAAGTGCTTCAACACAACTGTATACAATGTTTTTTAACTGACTTCACGAAAAAGGAGGAGGTTTTCAAATCGCCTATATGTTTTTTTATGTTTGTTACCTCAGAAATCCGTCCGCTTATTAGCCGATTTGGAATATTAAGTATTTTTACTTCGAGAGTGTATGCTGTCCGTTTAGTCCCATAGTAATTATATTGCGATGTAATAAGTATCTCCAAAAATAAGGAAATTAACACCTCAAACTTTGTAGTGAAAAAAAATATAATTACCGTCCAATTGAGAAACCAGAGTTCAATTTTTCTTTTTTTTCAAAAGAACCAAAGTTCTTTTTTTGAAATATTTGAAAATTAATTAATTAAAAACCAAATCTCCTTTTTTGAAGTTGGTTAAAAATGAATGGCGCGTCATTTAAAGTCGGGTTGTTTTTTTCGTTTTACCTTTTCACGCAAAATGCCTGAAAAGATTTTAATGTCATTTGGCAGGTTCGCTATTGTTTCGCATAACATTTTTTGTCACAATATACTTGAGCATGATGTTGTTTCTCCTAAGTATATTTAAGCATACATTAATTTGGCATACAGTAATAACCATTTTTTTCTTGACATAATTACTGTTAGCATAAGGTTTGTGGCATAATTTTCTACAGAATAATATTATAAATGCATAACTACAATTCGGCATAATTTTTCTGACATATTATTATAAAATATTATGTTTCTTTGAAGTGTCACACACTTTATATTTTTTGTTTTTGTAAATTGTTAAACACAACCCATTATTTCATCGTACCGACGGGACTCGAACCCGCACCCCCGGATTATACGTCCAATTAAGCCACGACGAAATCAGTGGATTGCATTTGTTAACCCAATTATGCATTGGTGGCGCCATCTATGACTACTTATTACGTAAGTTAATCATTCGGAAGAAATCATTACAGTTTTGAAATCCGACGAGAGATGTTGCACTGCGTAAATCAAATATTATGTTTCTTTGAAGTGTCACACACTTTATATTTTTTTTGTAAATTGTTAAACATTTTATATTATATATATATATATATTATAAGCATAATTATAAAATAGTACTTTTTTAAATTTTTATCTCTTCACAACTAATCTAGCTAGTAGACCGATTTTTTTTAAATATTGCTCTGGTATACGACTACGTAATATAATGGAATAGGACATATAATACTTTATAACGCAGACGAAATTACGAGCCTCAGCTTGTAGATTTACGAAAAAATATCATAAAATTAATAAAAAGTTTGTTGGATGTGTTAAGCACGTCAAGATGCGCGTAATAAATATTGACTTATAACAACCTAACCAAACTACGATCATAATAATGAGCTGATATCTAATCAAATGCAGAACCTAAACCGTGAGATAGATGCACTTCGAAACAGGTAAGTTATGATAATTTAATGTTTGCGCTAGGTCAAATAACTTTCAGTTCTAAAATAAAAATAATTGCGGCGTACGGGTGGCCCAAGAGCCACTCCCGCCGAACTTTAACCTACCGTCACAGTCAAGTACCAATATTTTGTTGGTATTAATATATTACTATGTAACTTTATATTACTTTATACAATAAATTTAATTTGGCTACGGAATTAAAGTTCACATATGAATAAATATTGATTTAAAAACATGAAACCACGAACTATTTTTTTGAGCCAAACAACTCTCTACTAAACATGACATGTCGTCTTACCTTAATTCAGACTGTGGAAGTGTTAGATTTTTGTTATCTACTTTTGTAATACTATAGTCGTTTCTTTAGAAATTTATAAATGTGTAGTTAAGTAAACTTTGTTTATTTTAATTGGAATTATTTAGCATAAAATATGTGTATACATTCAATTACGACTTCATTTATTATGTCTAAAACTATTAGGCAAAGAAAAATATGACCTATAACTTTATGCGAATTAAAATTAGGCCGAAACAATGTAGCCTAAATAAAAATTATGCTTGTTTATACAATACTAGCTGTTACCCGCGGCTTCGCCCGCGTTATTTGTGTCTATGACCATTGAGGTCTAGATCGATCGATCTCTTAGGCCAAGTCACCATAGATGACCCTCAAAGTCGAACTCAATATCCTCTATTGTTAAAGTCATTAATCATTTTGGTTAGGTATACGAAGTTGTGCTGTTTAAATTTTTGACTCAACACAACAGTTCCTGAAACATTTCTTACAAAGAAAATAACGTGAATAGCTGCGCGAGCGTAGCGAGCGCTATTATTGGGCGAGTGAACATTTTTTATGGCTTTTTATAACCCTGACAGTTTAATGACCTAATCATCAAGTCAATATAGATGACTCTTAGGTTGAACTCGATATCGTCTATTGTTAAAGTTATTAATCATTACTTGGTACTTGGTAAACCTAACCAAGGCTTACCAAGTTTTTCTGTTAAAGTATTTGAGTCAGTTTAATGTATGAGGCTGTTAATACACGCTATTATACGCTATGTAGCGTTATTACTGCGCAAGCGAAGTGAGAAACTTTTTTATGGATTTTTATGACCCTGAAAGTTTTTAAGACCTACTAAGTCAACACCGATGACCCTAAGGTTAAACTTGATATCCACTTATTTTAAGGTTAAAAATCATTATGATTAGTGGTTGTACTGTTCCAATTTATGACATGTTTTGATAAATGTGGCTATTAAAATACAATAGTTGCTGAAATGTTTCCTACAAAGTAGATATTACAAATGCTTGCACGACGCCGGACGCCGACGACGGAGCGAGCGCTATTACTGCGCTAGCGCAGTAAGTGCTACCATTGCGCGAGCGAAGCGAGCGCGAAAAATGTTTACGACCTTTTATGACCCTGACAGTTTTTATGACCTACTAAGTTAATACTGATGACACAAAGGGTAAATATGGTATCCACTTATTTTAAGGTTAATAATCATTATGATTATGGAAGGTTGTACTGTTTCAATTTATGCCCTCGTTTTGATGCATGTGGTTATTAAAATACAAAAAAGTTGAAATATATCCTGCAAAGTAGATAAAACAAATGTTTGCGCGAGCGCAGCGAGCGCTATCAATGCGCGAGCGAAGCGAGCGCGAAAATTTTTACGTCATTTTATGACCCTGACAATTTTTATGACCTACTAAGTCAAGACCGATGACCCTAAGGTTAAACTTGACATCTACTTATTTTAAGGTAAAAAATCATTATGATTATTGAAGGTAGTACTGTATTAATTTATAAACTCGTTTTGATGCATGTGGCTATAAAAATACAAAAAATGATGAAATAAAACCTACAAAGTAGATAAAACAAAGGTTTGCGCGAGCGCGAAAAATTTTTACGACCTTTTATGACCCTGACAGTTTTTATGACCTACTAAGTTAACACTGATGACACAAAGGTTAAACTTGATATCCACTTATTTAAAGGTTAAAAATCATTATGATTATTGAAGGTTGTACTGTTCCAATTTATGACATGTTTTGATGAATGTGGCTATTAAAATACAATAGTTGCTGAAATGTTTCCTAAAAAGTAGATATTACAAATACTTGCACGACCGGAGCGAGCGCTATTACTGCGGGAGCGTAGTAAGCGCTATCACTGCGCGAGCGAAGCGAGCGCGAAAAATTTTTACGACCTATTATGACCCTGACAGTTTTTATGACCTACTAAACCGCCTTCGTGATTGTAATCCTTTCCTTGCATGGTTGTCTGGAAGAGATCGCTTAAAGCGATAAGACCGCCAATTGACGCTATTAGATTTAAATTGTTTAGTTTTAATGTGTTTCTGTTTTTTATAAGTGGTCAATAAAGAGTTTATCTATCTATCTATCTATCTACTAAGTTAATACTGATGACACAAAGGGGAAACTTGGTATCCACTTATTTTTAGGTAAATAATCATTATGATTATTGAAGGTTGTACAGTTTCAATTTATGGCCTCGTTTTGATGTATGTGGCTATTAAAATACAAAAAATGTTGAAATATTACCTGCAAAGTAGATAAAACAATGTTTGCGCGAGCGCAGCGAGCACTATCAATGCGCGAGCGAAGCGAGCGCGAAAATTTTTTAAGTCTTTTTATGACCCTGACAGTTTTTATGACCTACAAAGTCAAAGACCGATGACCCTAAGGTTAAACTTGATATCCTATTTACTCTTATTAAGACTCATATTAAGGTAAAAAATCATTAATATTATTGAAGGTTGTACTGTTTCAATTTATAAACTCGTTTTGATACATGTGGCTATTAAAATACAAAAAATGCTGAAATATTACCTACAAAGTAGATAAAACAAAGGTTTGCGCGAGCGTAGCGAGCGTTATCAATGCGCGAGCGAAGCGCGCGCGAACATTTTTACGTCATTTTATGACCCTGACAATTTTTATGACCTACTAAGTCAAGACCGATGACCCTAAGGTTAAACTTGACATCCACTTATTTTAAGGTAAAAAATCATTATGATTATTGAAGGTTGTACTATTTCAATTCATAAACTCGTTTTGATACATGTGGCTATTAAAATACAAAAAATGCTGAAATATTACCTACAAAGTAGATAAAACAAAGGTTTGCGCAAGAACAGCGAGCGCGAAAATTTTTACGTCATTTTATGACTGACAGTTTTATGTCCTACTAAGTCAACACCGATGACCCTTAGGTTAAACTTGATATCCACTTATTTTAAGGTTAATAATCATTATGATTATTGAAGGTTGTACTGTTTCAATTTATGGCCTCGTTTTGATGCATGTGGCTATTATAATACAAAAGTTGCTGAAAAAGTACCTACAAAGTAGATAAAACAAAGATTTGCGTGAGCGCAGGGAGCACTATCAATGCGCGAGCGAAGTGAGCGCGAAAATTTTTACGTTTTATGACCCTGACAGTTTGTATAACCTACTTAGTCAACACCGATGACCCTAAGGTTAAATGTGGCTGTTAAGACACGAATGCTTTTGAAATACTTCCCACAAAGCAGATAAAACACGTTGGGCAAGCAAAGCCATCTTGTAAATTTTGATGACTTTTAATGACCCTGACAGTTTTATGGCCTAATTAAGGCACTTATTAAGTTTAGTCATTAACTATGAACCTAAGCTCAAACTTTTATGATTATGCAAACTCTATGTGAAGTTTAAAAAATATATAGGCACCCACACTTAACTGCCGAAAAAAAGTATTCTTTGCCCTTTTATGCCTTATTAAATGTCTGTACAAAATTTCATCTGAATTGGTCAAGCCGTTTGGCCAAAAAGAGGCCACAAATTTACAAAATTCCATAATAAAAGTATAGAAAACCGAAATTTCCACCCAAAAAAAAAGTATTTGTTGTGCCCTTCTATGTCTTTTTGACTATCCGTGTACAACATTTTAGCTTAAATGGTTAACCAGTTTGACCGAGAGTGGGCCACACATGTACAAAGTTCAATTTAAAAATTTTGGACAACTGGACTCGACAGCCAGAAAAAAAGTATCCTATATCCTATTCTGCCCTATGACATGTATTCATACAAAAATTTTAGGCAAATCGGTCAAGCCGTTTATTCGAGAGGAAGTTTTATATTTACAAAATTCAATTAAAAATATCTGAACCCCCTGACTCGATAGCCAAAAAAAAGTATCCCATATCCTATTCTACCCTATGAACTGTCTTTATACAACATTTCAGGTAAATCGGTCAAGCCGTTTATTCGAGAAGAGGTCTTATATTTACAAAATTTAATTAAAAATATCTGGACCTCCTGACTCGATAGCCAAATAAAAAGTATTCTATATCCTTTTCTGCCCTGCCTGTATTGTCTTTATACAACATGTCAGGCAAATCAGTTAAGCCGTTTATTTGAGAAGAGATCTTATATTTACAAAATTCAATTAAACTTATTTGGACCCCCTGACTCGATAGCCAGAAAAAAAGTATTCTTTATCCTATTCTGCCCTATGACATGTATTCATACAAAATTTCCGGCAAACCGGTCAAGCCATTTATTCGAGAAGAAGTCTTATATTTACAAAATTCAATTAAAAATATCTGGACCCCCTGACTTGATAGCCAAAAAAAATTGTATCCTATATCCTATTCTACCCTATGAACTGTCTTTATACAACATTTTAGGCAAATCGGTCAAGCCGTTTATTCGAGAAGAAGTCTTATATTTACAAAATTCTATTAAAAATATCTGGACCCCCTGACTTGATAGCCAAAAAAATTGTATCCTATATCCTATTCTACCCTATGAACTGTCTTTATACAACATTTTAGGCAAATCGGTCAAGCCGTTTATTCGAGAAGAAGTCTTATATTTACTAAATTCAAATAAAAATATCTGGACCCCCTAACTTGATAGCCAAAAAAATTGTATCCTATATCCTATACCATATGAACTGTCTTTATACAACATTTCAGGCAAATCGGTCAAGCCGTTTATTCGAGTAGAGGTCTTATATTTACAAAATTCAATTAAAAACATTTGGACCCCCTGACTCGATAGCCAGAAAAAACGTATTCTATATTCTATTCTGCCTTATAAACTGTCATTATACAACATTTCAGGCAAATTGGTCAAGCCGTTTATTCGAAAAGAGGTCCTTTAGTTACAAAATTCAATTAATAATATCTGGACCCTCTGACTCGATAGCCAAAAAAAAAGTATCCTATATCCTATTCTGCCTTACATTCTATCTTTGTACAAAATTTCAGCCAAATCGGTCATGCCGTTTGACCGTGAAGAAGTCCCAAACAAACAAACAAACAAACAAACAAACAAATAAACAAACTGACTTTCGCATTTATAATATTGGTGTTGATGTTGATGTCTAAAGAAATTATGCAATAGTACTATTATTCCATTTAAAATTATGCGTAACCCGTTATGCCTAAGTAAATTAGGAATAAAACATTATGCGAAACAAAGGGATCCAGATTTGGCATTCATATGGTTTATATCCTGAATTTACGAGAAAAGATATTTTATAATGCGGGCATGTTACGGAAATTCCCAGTACCACATTAATTTCAGAACATCAACAAAATAAGCCAATCATCTAAAACATACGAACGGTATGACAGCCTAGCCCGCGGCGACTCATCACGAGATGGCTGTACGGGCTATACAGAATGAGTTGCTCAGCCATTGTATTCGCCGCTTTTAGATATTCTCGCGTAAGGCTGTGGTACACCAAACACTTCATTCAACGATTTAGACACATTGTCAACGTTTAAGTTTTATGTTTCGTGATACAAAAATCAGCATCGTGTGTCCGTCCGGGTTCAAAATACCAATATTCGACGAAGTCACCACTCGCCCTGTCATACTCTATATCTCTTGAAATGGCAGCTATGTTTTAACTTCAAAACAAGGAGGGGGTTCTCAATTCGTAGGAATATTTTATTTTTTATGTGTTTTCCGATTGCTCAAAGACGCCTGGACCGATTTAGAGATTTTTTCTTCTGTTTGAAAAGGTATTACTTCCCAGGTGGTCCCATTTAAATTTATTCCGAATCTCCAGAGATATTATGGATACACATCTCAAACTTGGTACTAAAAATGACTAGAGCGGCATTTGAAGTCAGTTATTTAAACGATCAAAACTCATCAGTTATATTTTTATTGTTATTCTTAAACACATACTAACACGAGTAAAATTTATTAAATTAAAAATTAAATTAAATTAAAATTAAATTAATTAAAATGGCTGCCATTCTGAAGTGGGGTTGAGTGGAACAGGAGGGAGGGATGATTTCTTCGATAAAATTTTGAATAACATTCTCCTCAAATATGTATACCTTAAACCCTAACACCCTGCTTAAACAACAAAGTTGATTTATGACAATGAAACAAGGATCATACAAGGAAGTTTTTTTTTAATTCAATCTTTTAAAGATCTTTTCTCATGTCGCATTTCACCGGTGCTTTAAATTGGTTGATATAATGTACGACATTTAGTTCTAGCTGTGATTGGCGGACGCTTCCGCAGCCATATTTATATACATGCTAATATATAAGTGTCATGTCAACTGCTGTCATAGTAGCTAGCTACCATAGCTACACATAAACAAAAAGTTTCACTTGCATCACACTACAGCACACTTTTTTTGCAACCTAAACAAATTTTTGAATTTTATCATATTATCATTAGGTTTAAGATTTCACAAACAAGCCCCCAATGAAATAGTTAAGTCTGAAAGAACACAGCGCCACATCAAGTGGAAAACCCCCTCTTTTCGTACATGCTTTGCAAGGAGATCTCACTCCTTCGCCGCACCTTAAACACACACACGGAGAAGCATAATAGTTCCGACTATAACGCTAAAATTGTAATTGTGTGTAATTGTAATAATATTATTATTTCTGTTAGCCAATGTAATATGTTTATTTTTGTCTCAAAGGCTTGCTTTCACATGGGAGTAACTAGTCCTTATGACACAGGGAATCCTAGTATAAGGACTAGTGCAACAATTATTTCACATTGATTCAGTTCATATTACTAATAGCTTAGTTACGTTTTTTTATCAAAACGTAAACTAATTAATTTATCATAAATCGTATCATTAGATCATATTGAATGGAATATTGTTAATAACAATATTTCCTAATTAACATCATATTGTAATACTCACTTCAAGAATATTCAAATCAAATTAATTGTATCTGACTTAATCAATTTCTTTCGTGAATAAATATTATGATTATGATCCCACCTGGTGTATCACCTGCTTCAGGCAAAGTAAAAGTTCTACCACTAAACTGTATAAATAAGATCTACTCACAATTAAAGTTCAAATAATAAATTCCTCTTGTTATGCTAGTTTCCTAAGATTAACTTCTCCTAGCGAATGCCTGTTCTTTGACTGAATGGAATTCTCATTGAACAATTTCTATTGAGAAACCACTTTGTTATTTTTAGGTCACAAGTTGAGATTAGAGTTAGACTGGTAGAAATATAGCAGAGAGTGTTTTTTTTAATATCATATCGATCATCAATGCCGAGCTACTGCTGTCCTAGTCCTTTTTATATCATATAGGCTAGCGTTTTACCATTATCTTACCTATTGGTAAGTGATGATGCGGTCGAGGATGGTAGCACGGTAGGCGTACAATTAGAACTGGTTCTCAAGGATAGCTGCCGGAAAACATTAGATGTTTAGCGACAGATTTTTTAGCTGGCCAGGCGGACACTAGATAGTGTCCTACCACCATGCGGGGTTTTGGTGTTTCTAATGATATTTTTCCGTCACCGGAGGGCCACTGTGAAATGCGCACATACATTTTTAGATAGAAAACTCCATTGCTGCACGGCGGGATGGAACTCGGTGCCTCTGGCATCAAAGCCGACTAATCTCCCGCTACACCACTGGGCCCTCAAACCTCTTCATGTCAGTAATGTATTTTGGTCACACTGCCTAGCTATTAATCTTCTTACATCTTGGAGATTTATTTAAAAGACTTTGATAAACAAATCTGTATTGGCAAAAACAAATTAAAACAATTTTGTTTCGAAGCTATTTATCATTATTATCTTGTCGTTTTAATTTCGCAATATTATTCATTTAATTTCAGAGTTTTTAGCCTTTGAAGATTTAAACTAGTCGAGTTAATAGTTTGTAACCAGTTAGATAGAGCTATGAGGCTCGCGAGATTATGAACTTTAAATCGGCTTTTTATTTCAGCTTAGATTTTGTACTACTTTGTTTAGTATTGAGGGGATATAATGTACTAGCTGTTACCCGCGGCTTCGCCCGCGTTATTTGTGTCTATGACCATTGAGGTCTAGATCGATCGATCTCTTAGGCCAAGTCACCATAGATGACCCTCAAAGTCGAACTCAATATCCTCTATTGTTAAAGTCATTAATCATTTTGGTTAGGTATACGAAGTTGTGATGTTTAAATTTTTGACTCAACACAACAGTTCCTGAAACATTTCTTACAAAGAAAATAACGTGAATAGCTGCGCGAGCGTAGCGAGCGCTATTATTGGGCGAGTGAACATTTTTTATGGCTTTTTATAACCCTGACAGTTTAATGACCTAATCATCAAGTCAATATAGATGACTCTTAGGTTGAACTCGATATCGTCTATTGTTAAAGTTATTAATCATTACTTGGTACTTGGTAAACCTAACCAAGGCTTACCAAGTTTTTCTGTTAAAGTATTTGAGTCAGTTTAATGTATGAGGCTGTTAATACACGCTATTATACGCTATGTAGCGTTATTACTGCGCAAGCGAAGTGAGAAACTTTTTTATGAATTTTTATGACCCTGAAAGTTTTTAAGACCTACTAAGTCAACACCGATGACCCTAAGGTTAAACTTGATATCCACTTATTTTAAGGTTAAAAATCATTATGATTAGTGGTTGTACTGTTCCAATTTATGACATGTTTTGATAAATGTGGCTATTAAAATACAATAGTTGCTGAAATGTTTCCTACAAAGTAGATATTACAAATGCTTGCACGACCGGAGCGAGCGCTATTACTGCGCTAGCGCAGTAAGTGCTACCATTGCGCGAGCGAAGCGAGCGCGAAAAATTTTTACGACCTTTTATGACCCTGACAGTTTTTATGACCTACTAAGTTAATACTGATGACACAAAGGGTAAACTTGGTATCCACTTATTTTAAGGTTAATAATCATTATGATTATGGAAGGTTGTACTGTTTCAATTTATGCCCTCGTTTTGATGCATGTGGTTATTAAAATACAAAAAAGTTGAAATATATCCTGCAAAGTAGATAAAACAAATGTTTGCGCGAGCGAAGCGAGCGCGAAAAATTTTACGTCTTTTTATGACCCTGACAATTTTTATGACCTACTAAGTCAAGACCGATGACCCTAAGGTTAATCTTGATATCCACTTATTTTAAGGTAAAAAATCATTATGATTATTGAAGGTTGTACTGTTCCAATTTATGACATGTTTTGATGAATGTGGCTATTAAAATACAATAGTTGCTGAAATGTTTCCTAAAAAGTAGATATTACAAATGCTTGCACGACCGGAGCGAGCGCTATTACTGCGGGAGCGTAGTAAGCGCTATCACTGCGCAAAATTTTAACGACCTATTATGATCCTGACAGTTTTTATGACCTACTAAACCGCCTTCGTGATTGTAATCCTTTCCTTGCATGGTTGTCTGGAAGAGATCGCTTAAAGCGATAAGACCGCCCATTGACGCTATTAGATTTAAATTGTTTAGTTTTAATGTGTTTCTGTTTTTTATAAGTGGTCAATAAAGAGTTTATCTATCGATCTATCTATCTTCTAAGTTAACACTGATGACACAAAGGTTAAACTTGATATCCACTTATTTTAAGGTTAAAAATCATTATGATTATTGAAGGTTGTACTGTTCCAATTTATGACATGTTTTGATGAATGTGGCTATTAAAATACAATAGTTGCTGAAATGTTTCCTAAAAAGTAGATATTACAAATGCTTGCACGACCGGAGCGAGCGCTATTACTGCGGGAGCGTAGTAAGCGCTATCACTGCGCAAAATTTTAACGACCTATTATGACCCTGACAGTTTTTATGACCTACTAAACCGCCTTCGTGATTGTAATCCTTTCCTTGCATGGTTGTCTGGAAGAGATCGCTTAAAGCGATAAGACCGCCCATTGACGCTATTAGATTTAAATTGTTTAGTTTTAATGTGTTTCTGTTTTTTATAAGTGGTCAATAAAGAGTTTATCTATCGATCTATCTATCTACTAAGTTAATACTGATGACACAAAGGGGAAACTTGGTATCCACTTATTTTTAGGTAAATAATCATTATGATTATTGAAGGTTGTACAGTTTCAATTTATGGCCTCGTTTTGATGTATGTGGCTATTAAAATACAAAAAATGTTGAAATATTACTTGCGAAGTAGATAAAACAATGTTTGCGCGAGGGCAGCGAGCGCTATCAATGCGCGAGCGAAGCGAGCGCGAAAATTTTTTAAGTCTTTTTATGACCCTGACAGTTTTTATGACCTACAAAGTCAAAGACCGATGACCCTAAGGTTAAACTTGATATCCACTCATTTTAAGGTAAAAAATCATTAATATTATTGAAGGTTGTACTGTTTCAATTTATAAACTCGTTTTGATACATGTGGCTATTAAAATACAAAAAATGCTGAAATATTACCTACAAAGTAGATAAAACAAAGGTTTGCGCGAGCGTAGCGAGCGTTATCAATGCGCGAGCGAAGCGCGCGCGAACATTTTTACGTCATTTTATGACCCTGACAATTTTTATGACCTACTAAGTCAAGACCGATGACCCTAAGGTTAAACTTGACATCCACTTATTTTAAGGTAAAAAATCATTATGATTATTGAAGGTTGTACTATTTCAATTCATAAACTCGTTTTGATACCTGTGGCTATTAAAATACAAAAAATGCTGAAATATTACCTACAAAGTAGATAAAACAAAGGTTTGCGCAAGAACAGCGAGCGCGAAAATTTTTACGTCATTTTATGACTGACAGTTTTATGTCCTACTAAGTCAACACCGATGACCCTTAGGTTAAACTTGATATCCACTTATTTTAAGGTTAATAATCATTATGATTATTGAAGGTTGTACTGTTTCAATTTATGGCCTCGTTTTGATGCATGTGGCTATTATAATACAAAAATTGCTGAAAAAGTACCTACAAAGTAGATAAAACAAAGATTTGCGTGAGCGCAGGGAGCGCTATCAATGCGCGAGCGAAGTAAGCGCGAAAATTTTTACGTTTTATGACCCTGACAGTTTGTATAACCTACTTAGTCAACACCGATGACCCTAAGGTTAAATGTGGCTGTTAAGACACGAATGCTTTTGAAATACTTCCCACAAAGCAGATAAAACACGTTGGGCAAGCAAAGCCATCTTGTAAATTTTGATGACTTTTAATGACCCTGACAGTTTTATGGCCTTATTAAGGCACTTATTAAGTTTAGTCATTAACTTTGAACCTAAGCTCAAACTTTTATGATTATGCAAACTCTATGTGAAGTTTAAAAAATATATAGGCACCCACACTTAACTGCCGAAAAAAGTATTCTTTGCCCTTTTATGCCTTATTAAATGTCTGTACAAAATTTCATCTGAATTGGTCAAGCCGTTTGGCCAAAAAGAGGCCACAAATTTACAAAATTCCATAATAAAAGTATAGAAAACCGAAATTTCCACCCAAAAAAAAAGTATTTGTTGTGCCCTTCTATGTCTTTTTGACTGTCCGTGTACAACATTTTGGCTTAAATGGTTAACCAGTTTGACCGAGAGTGGGCCACACATTTACAAAGTTCAATTTAAAAATTTTGGACAACTGGACTCGACAGCCAGAAAAAAAGTATCCTATATCCTATTCTGCCCTATGACATGTATTCATACAAAATTTTAGGCAAATCGGTCAAGCCGTTTATTCGAGAGGAAGTTTTATATTTACAAAATTCAATTAAAAATATCTGAACCCCCTGACTCGATAGCCAAAAAAAGTATCCCATATCCTATTCTACCCTATGAACTGTCTTTATACAACATTTCAGGTAAATCGGTCAAGCCGTTTATTCGAGAAGAGGTCTTATATTTACAAAATTTAATTAAAAATATCTGGACCTCCTGACTCGATAGCCAAATAAAAAGTATTCTATATCCTTTTCTGCCCTGCCTGTATTTTCTTTATACAACATGTCAGGCAAATCAGTTAAGCCGTTTATTTGAGAAGAGATCTTATATTTACAAAATTCAAATAAAATTATTTGGACCCCCTGACTCGATAGCCAGAAAAAAAGTATTCTTTATCCTATTCTGCCCTATGACATGTATTCATACAAAACTTCCGGCAAACCGGTCAAGCCATTTATTCGAGAAGAAGTCTTATATTTACAAAATTCAATTAAAAATATCTGGACCCCCTGACTTGATAGCCAAAAAAATTGTATCCTATATCCTATTCTACCCTATGAACTGTCTTTATACAACATTTTAGGCAAATCGGTCAAGCCGTTTATTCGAGAAGAAGTCTTATATTTACAAAATTCTATTAAAAATATCTGGACCCCCTGACTTGATAGGCAAAAAAATTGTATCCTATATCCTATTCTACCCTATGACCTGTCTTTATACAACATTTTAGGCAAATCGGTCAAGCCGTTTATTCGAGAAGAAGTCTTATATTTACTAAATTCAAATAAAAATATCTGGACCCCCTGACTTGATAGCCAAAAAAATTGTATCCTATATCCTATTCTACCCTATGAACTGTCTTTATACAACATTTCAGGCAAATCGGTCAAGCCGTTTATTCGAGAAGAGGTCTTATATTTACAAAATTCAATTAAAAATATTTGGACCCCCTGACTCGATAGCCAGAAAAAACGTATTCTATATTCTATTCTGCCTTATAAACTGTCTTTATACAACATTTCAGGCAAATTGGTCAAGCCGTTTATTCGAAAAGAGGTCCTTTAGTTACAAAATTCAATTAATAATATCTGGACCCTCTGACTCGATAGCCAAAAAAAAAGTATCCTATATCCTATTCTGCCTTACATTCTATCTTTGTACAAAATTTCAGCCAAATCGGTCATGCCGTTTTCCCGTGAAAAAGTCCCAAACAAACAAACAAACAAACAAACAAACAAACAAACAAACAAATAAACAAACTGACTTTCGCATTTATAATATTGGTGTTGATAATCGTACAAAACAAAAAAACGGACTTCACGTGCCCGATAGTGAAAGTATCCAGTAGCCATGATCATGTCATCAAGGAATACAAATTTTTTTATATTGTTTATGTCCATATCTCCGGAAATAATTATCAGATCTTGTTAAAATTAGACTGGGACCAAACTGAAGGCATAATCTCTCAAACAAACAAAAAATTGTTTTTCAAATTGGTTCAGATATGACAGAGTTCTGAGGTAACAAGCATAAAAAAGATACAGTCGAATTGAGAACCTCCTCTTATTTGTGAAGTCGGTTAAAAAGAGGAATTTGACGACTCACTTAGTAGTAAGCGATGGTGTCAGGTATCACATGTATTTATCACATTTTCACATTATCACATTTTGGTACAAAATACACAAAAACCAAATGAAAATAAAAACTGAGCTCTCTCGTAACTTACCCAGTAATGTAGCAAGGATATAGTTTTACTTCAAGAACAGTTTTAGTCCAAAATTCAGTCGAAAGCAAAAGCTATAAAAAAACGAACATGAACATTGCTGAATGGACTAGGTATTACGTGATACCTTTTTCTTGTAAACCTACGTTACTTCGGCACAAAGAATAAAATGTAACCCAAATTACTTGAAATCTCTAAATCTCCTTCTGAGGAAACTTAAGGAAGGGTCCCGTTCAAGCGAGATAGCCAAAAGCCTCGAAATAAAAGTTTATTAAAAATAAACTGGCCAAGTGCAAGTTGGACTCGCACTCGTAGGGTTCCGTAACACAGTAGAGTATTCTATAACTATGATTTTCATTTTCAAACCAATTTTCGTTGAAAGTTTTTATTGAGATCTACAGAATATATTTTTTCTAGATTTTTCACTCCCTTACTTTAGAAGTTAGAGGGGGGGGACACACATTTTACCACTTTAGACGCGCCTATCTTTTAAATGATTGACTTTGAGAAAAAATGATTTTAGAAACCTCAATGTCATTTTTAAAGACCTATCCATACACATTCCTCACGTATAGGTTTGATGAAAAAAATTTGTTTTGTTCCATTTCCATGTATGGGATGCCCCCCCTTAAACTTTTTTATTTTTTATTTTTGTACAAAAATCGGAAAGCGGTTTACAGAATACATCTACCTACCGAGTTTCAATTCTGTAGTCCTAATAGTTTCGGAATAAAATGGCTGTGACATACGGACGGACAGACAGACAGACAGACGGACAAGACAGACATGGCGAATCTATAAGGGTTCCGTTTTTTGCCATTCGGCTACGGAACCCTAAAAAGCGACTTGGTGACTTTTCCGACGTACGCAATATAACTATTTTGGAACAAACGAGTTTTTAAAATATATTTTATAAGTGACTGAGTATCTACTCAGGATGGTTCCATACACATTTTATCGAGATTCTTTGGCAATCTAATGAGAAAAATATAAAAACTAGAGACATTTTTATCATTTCCATACCTAAGTGGTAACTGTTTTGTCACAGGATCGTATAGTAAAACAAGATGTAAATGATCAACATTATAAATATTATAAATATTGACATGCCACCTACATTAGACGCTGTGGAATCTATGAGGTATTTTTAAAGTATTTGATATCACGTGGAGCCGAGACGCAAACAACGTCGAAAGTCAATGGAGCGATTTCATACGTAAAACGGTAAGCAGTGACTAAATAGGAGAGAAAAAACTAATTAGAAGTGGGCCGCTCATGTTTGCTGATCTATGTCATTTTCATTATTACGAAATTGTCTAAAGTCTACGAAACTAGTGCTTTAACATCTTAATGAAAATAAGCCTTAAGGTACCTTGTAAAAATTGTAACGGTCGAAACACACTGTGTCGTTAGTCGTTAGTGGTTTTATTGAGACGTAAAACGGCAGCTGTCTTGTAAAAAGTTTATTCAAATACCTCGAATTTATTGGGATATCTTGTTTCTTTCGAGATCACCTGATTTTATGCATCATTGAATTGATTTGAGTTTTGTTCTATTAAAACTTAACCTTTCGTATAGCGGATTATTGATACACACAAGATATAATTTAATTTAAGATCTTTTACAAAACGAAAAAAACCGTCTTCACATGCTGCGATTGTCAAAGTAGCCAGTAGTTATAAGCATGACATCAAAGTATACAAATTTACTTATATTATTTATCTCCATATCTCCGGAGATAATTGTCACATCTCGATAAAATTTGAATGGGACCAAACGGAAGGCATAATCTCTCAAAAAAAAAACAAAGAATGTTTAAAATCGGTTAAGATTTGTTGGATTTCTGAGGTAACAAACATTAAAAATAAAACTGGCCAAGTGCGACTTTTGTCCCGCACACGGAGGGTTCCGAACGCCATTTAACGAATATCTAACACCAACTAAGTAAACGTTAACACATAAGTGTTAGTAAATAATATTATTAAAGATCTGGTTACCGAGCTTCGCTTTGCTTTGCTATTTTTTGCCACTTAAACAGAAAAATATGACTCTTCCCGACATCTATTGACGAATAATAATACATTTTTTTTTAACTAACTGTTTTACCGACACAATGGCACTAAAGCTACTTCTACTCGCCAATAGATGTCGGGAAGAGTCATATTTTTAGCTGATAAAGTTGATTATTGAAAACACGAATAAAACGACATTTTCTGAAAATGAATCCTAGCTAGATCGATTTAACACCCCCGAAATCCCCTGTATACTTAATTTTATTTAATCGTTGGAGCCGTTTCCGAGATTCACATTCAGATTCCGAGATCAAGGTAAACACAATAGCGCCATCTATGATGCTAGCTAGATGGCGCTATTGTAAAAAACACGTTTTTTGTTTTAAACCCTTTAATTTTTAAATTTGTTCTTTTTTTAGTATTTGTTGTCATAGCGGCAACAGAATTGCATCATCTGTGAAAATTTCAACCGTCTAACTATCACGGTTCATGAGATACACCCTGGTGACAGACAGACAGACAGACAGACAGACAGACAGACAGACAGACAGACAGACAGACGCACAGCGGAGTCTTAGTAATAGGGTCCCGTTTTACCCTTAGGGTACGGAATTCTAAAAACAGTCGAATTGATTAACCTCCTCCTTTTAGTGAAGTCGGTTAAAAAATGTAAATTCAGTCTTGAAAAACTTGTACCTACGCCCTTAGGACCCCTTTTCAAAATACCTACTTACCTGCTTCAACTACTTAGTCATCGACCCAGACTTCAAAGCGAAAGCTTCTATTGTCTCTATTCTACAAAACTTAGTTGATAATAATTCCTATCCTATTTAATAAAGTACTTGTCAGTGCTTGAACTATTTCAGCTCAGTACATTACTGGGAACTTTAAATCTATATAATGTAAACTAATAATAGTTTGAAACATTTATAACAGCCACTAATATAAAAATTGTCTGAAGTACTGAAACACACAGGTATGGTATGGTTGGCAACCCTACTTTAATATTTTTTTATAGTCTAACGTCAAAGATTTGATGACAGCTAATTGGTTCATTACTTTTATTTTCTCTTTAAATTCTACGCGTTAATTTCTGCTTGTGCTTGATTATGATTTATTTTATGACGGGTATAAAGCAATTATGTGTGTATATTAATACTGCCTACGTACTGAATAAATATGCTTTGACTTGATTTGATTTAAATATCTGTATCATTTTGTGGAGGGGCGTGGAAGGCATACAACAAACGCTGCTCGCGTTTAATAGCGTGAAATGTAGACGTGCCGCGCGCGATCCATGTGCGCGGCGGAGAGCGCGCGCTCCACGCCGCATGCGATCCATTTGCTGTCGGTTTTTTGGTAACGTACAAAGGGGCCTCAGTCGCTTGGCACGCGCGGTCTGGACGGTTGTGATTTAGAATCGCGTGATCCACGGTTATGGATAATTCGCAATGTATCCGTTTAATTTCCCTATATAGGGAGAATAAATGTTTATGGGATCCTAATGATACCAATTACACAAATAGAGGTGTAAGAGAAGATGCCTGGCGGAAAATTAGTCGGAAATAGAACAATATTCCAACAATACCCTTTTAACCCAATACTGTCTTTTTCGTTTTCGTAATTTTTGCCGTAAATATACAAGTAAAATGTAGCTTGCTGCTGCCTACGGCTATTCGTCGCCGTCGTTGCACGTGTGACTCCATAGCCAGACAAAATTCAACTGATTCAGTATGGATCGGCAGGAGCGCGTTGGAGCAGCCAGTCAGGATCGCAAAAGATTGCTGTTGGATCGACCTCGAACGATGTGGATCGTGATTCGTGGAGCGTGGGCTCCACGAATCACGATCTTGGATTGCGGATCGCGAGATCGCCGATCCATTTTGGATCGTCCAGTGTGGATCTGGCTAATAAATACCTTATCTAATACTATAAGAATCTTTGTCCTGACATACTGCCTGACTCACTGACTCACTGACTCACTGACTCACTGACAGACAACGCACAGCCTAAACCGCTGGTCGTAGAGACTTGAAATTTGGAGGGTATATTTGTCTTAGTACGTAAGGGTGTACTAAGAAAGGATTTTCCAAAATTCACCCCTTAAGGGGATGAAATGGGGGTTCAATGTTTGTATGGAGAAACAAGATTAGATCGTCTTTTCTATCCGAAACTTCACATAAGTGCTTCAGTAAAAAAATAAGTAAAGACGTGTTTCAGGTTTTTTTGGAATTCCACCCCTAAGAGGGTGAAATGGGGTAATAAAGTGTAAAATCAATATTGTTTCGGATTGCGCTGAAATTTGGCATGCAAATAGTTATTACGACGTTAGTTCCCACTGAGATGGATTTTCTAAAATTAACCCTCGAAGGGAATGAAACGGGGGTTCAAAGTTTGTATGGAGAAACAAGATTAGATAGTCTTTTCTATCTGAAACTCCACACAAGTGCTTCCGTAAAAAAATAAGTAAACACGTGTTTCAGGTTTTTTTTTAATTCCACCCCTAAGAGGGTGAAATTGGGTAATAAAGTGTGAAAATCAATATTGTTTCGGATTGCGCTGAAATTTGGCATGCAGATAGTTATAACGACGTTAGTTCCCTCTGAGAAAGGATTTTCCAAAATTAACCCTCGAAGGGGATGAAACGGGGGTTGAAAGTTTGTATGGAGAAACAAGATTAGATAGTCTTTTCTATCCGAAACTTCACACAAGTGCTTCAGTACAAAAATAAGTAAACACGTGTTTCAGGTTTTTTTGTAATTCCACCCCTAAGAGGGTGAAATGGGGTAATAAAGTGTAAAAATCAATATTGTTTCGGATTGCGCTGAAATTTGGCATGCAGATAGTTATTAATTACGACGTTAGTTCCCTCTGAGAAAGGTTTTCCAAAATTCATCCTTGAAGAGGATGAAACGAGGGTTCAAAGTTTGTATGGAGAAACAAGAATTGATTGTCTCTTATATTCGAAACTTTACACAAGTAGTTTAGTAAATAAATGAGTAAATACGTGTTTCAGGCTTTTTGAAATTCTATTCCTAAAAGGGTGAAGTGGAGTAACAATGTCTGAAATCAATATTGTTTCGGATTGCGCTAATATTTTGCATCCAGATAGAAATTTTGACGTAGGTATCCGCTGAGAAAGGATTTTTCAAAATTCACTCTTCAAGGGATGAAGCGGGGGTTCAAATTTTGGATAGTCATTTTATTCGACATTTCACACAAGTACTTCTGTAAATAAATAAGTAAATACGAGTTTCAGACTTTTTCAAAATGCCACCCTAAAAGAGTGAACTGGGGTAAAAAAGTCTGAAAATCAATATGGTTTCGGATTGCGCTTTATTGGGTTTTTCGGGTTTTAAAAATATGAATTCTGATTTGTCTTAGTCACGCGATAACATGAAAACAGGTGAACCAATTTGGCTAATTTTTATTTGATGTCTTTAATGATAGAATCGTTTTTACAAAAGAAAAGTTTTAAGTAAATAAAAGGAGTTTTTAACGCGGGCGTAGCCGCGGGGGACTTCTAGTTAATAATATTTCTGTGCTATGAATTTCTATAAGTCAAAAGAATAGTTTTGCGAGAGCTTAACCCTGGTACATTCATTTTCCTCAGTTAACTACTTCAACACTTGGAATGAAGTACTAAAGCCACCACTCGAAACTTGGGTGACAGCCAGTGAGTTGTAAAAAATGTGTCAATTAAGTGGGTCTTAAGTATCTAGCGATAATTAAAATCTGGATGAGTGCAGTTACAGTGGAGTTACATGCTCAGAAGAGGATGTTGTGTATTATTAAGAACGAACATTTAACCCGCATTTAATCCTTATTAAAAACCTTTCCATTGAATCGCTCTATCTATTGATGAAAACCACATTAAACAACTCCGTTGCGTAGTTTAAAAGATCTAAGTGTAAAAACACGGAAGTGACTTTGTTGTTAACCGACTTCACAAAAAGGAGGAGGTTCTCATCTTTTTTTTTAATTTTTTTATGTATGTTTATCGATTACTCGAAGATGCCTGAACCGATTTGGAAAATTATTATTTTGTTTCAAAGGGTATCCTTCCCAGGTGGTCCCATATAAATTTTAATGAAATCGGCTGAGCCCTTTTTTAATATATCAACATTTGGATTACGATGCATTTACTTAACTCGACGACATACTACTAACTACTGGCACAGATTATGTAATAGTTAAAACGTCTACTTGCTACTTTGACTAGCGCGACGTTTGAAGTCGGTTCTTTTAGTTTTTTTAATAGATCTTAAATCATTCTATGGAAGATGTTCCTTTTCGACGTATTTGCGCTGTGTAAAAGACACTGAATTAATAATTGCATGTCACCCATTTTTCCTCCGTCCTTAGTAAATTTCCTTAATGAAAACTTCTGAAGTATGCTTCTTCCTTCAAAATGTTCAGAATTAATACTTGTAATTTCACTGCTAAATCACAAGATTTTGAAAGTGTCTTGAGTTTTTTGAGATTTATAAATTATGGACAGTGACCTCGGTAATTTGGAACTTTTTAAGGTTCTATACGTGTCTTCATTGTGCTTTAATTAGAATTCTTCAGTGGTGGTCGTGATTTAGCTTCATAGAACTCTAGAATGAGCTTATGACGACGACTATGAGTTTATCTTATCATGATGTTATTTCGCAGTCAAGAAAGCATTTTAATGCTCTATTTCTATCAACACAAATATTATACAAATGTAGGTGCCTAAGTCAGTTTTTATATTTGTTTTGGGACTTCTTCACGGTCAAACGGCAAGACTGATTTAGCTGAAATTTTGCACAGGAATAGCGAGTGTTACGAATTGGGTTATATGATACTTTTTAACGCAGGCAAAGCCGCGGTGCATATCTGGTCTATAATATTAACTAAGTTTCTATTAGTGTGATGTTCAATAAAGAGTATTATGATATATTTATCTATCTATCTATTTCAGTGATGATGATCATACTTGTACAAAAGTGGAAGACCATGTAGTAGACAGAGTAACCCATTACTTAACTTTATAAACCACTAAAATTATACTGTTGCTTTCGTCGTAAGTCGAGTTGGACTCGCCCACCGAGGCTTCCGTACCGACTTCTCAGACTAGGTTAAAGAACCAACTTAGCTTTGTAGTTCGATCCATAGAAAATGTATTGCACTAACTACAAATAATAATTTTGAAACAGTAAATTTATATTTTTTTGTTATATAACTATAAATTTACGGTTTTCATATTTATTCCTTTATTGCTTCAAGACCTTGCTTCTTGTCGAATTTCATGATTCTAGGTCAACGGGAAGTACCCTATAAGTTTTCGACCCAAAATCTTACTTACTTCCGGTTGACCTAGAACTGTCAATTTTTGTTAAAATGAAGGTCTTAGGGTCGGCGCACACGGGCCACCGGCCACAAGCCGCCACCGGTATATTTTCTATAGTTTTCATACATTTATATGCACTCGCCGCACACGGTTGACGCCGGTGGCCGCCACACGCTACATGATAAATGTATGAAAACTATAGGAAATATGCCGGTGGCGGCGTTTTGTGGTTGTGGCCCGTGGCCCGTATGCGGGGACCCTTACAGTACATGCAAAGGAAAAATTTCGAAAAATAAAAAAGGTGAAAATTAAGGTATATTTTGGTACTCACAAGTTTTCGCGAAAATCTAAATTTGCCCATATCTTTTAATCGTCTTCACTCAGGACCTTGATTTTTATAGACCTAATGAGGACTATAGATCTCAGTATCTGGTATGAATTTCAACTTGCTAGATTCACCCGTTCCTGAGAAAATCGGTGGCGACACACAGACAGACAGACGGACAGACGGACAAGAAAGTGATCTTAATCTCTAAAGGTTCCTTTTTTACCTTTTGAGGTACGGAACCCTAAAAAATACTAAAATCTGCAATGAAAACGTACGGAACCCTAAAAAATACTAAAATCTGCAATGAAAACGTCAAAACACATTAAACATAAACCTCAATCTAATTCATGTAGGTACCTACTCCCATTACCTTAATTCATTTTAATATAAAAACTCAGTAAAACTTTTAGTCAAATCGTAAATCGTGTCCCCCGGGAGACCAGTTAACTTTTAACGAAATTACTTGATAAAAATGTCCGTGTGATTTTATCTATGCCAGAGATATTTTTGATAAATTGAGACTGTTGGCTTGCCAAAATGTGGAAAAAGTATACCTTCTTTTATTTTGAAGAGCTTTATATTAAAAGGAAACCAATTTATTAAGTAAACCTTAAAATATATTATAAGTTTTTCAATGCTTATTTTATGACATATTATATGACAATGTAAAAAAAAAAAAATTCTTTGTACATTTAGTATAAATAATCTCATGTAGAAGATTTAAAAAAACCTTGAGTACAGGATACTAAAACGCATGTTTTAATTTAAAAGTATTTCTTTACTTTAAAAAACCGGCCAAGTGCGTGTCAGGCCACGCGCAGTGTAGGGTTCCGTAGTAGCCCGTATTCACAATATTGAACGACGTGTTGTTCTTCTAAGTTAACCTAAGTGCAAGGACTATTACTGCTAAACTAATAAAGGTATCTTAACCGCTATATATTTTTTTTTAATTCATAAAATGCACTATCATCATCAATTTTCCCAGATTTTTCTAGACAGCAGTTTAGCTTTTAGAGAGGGGGGGATGCCCTACTGGAAGAAAAATTTGCATATTAAAGTTAGTTTAATATTTCGTAAATAGAGCGATAATTCCATACGATACGCCACACGATGGGAAAGACGACGAAAAAAATTCATCCCCACGTCACATGTAGGGGAGCTACCGTAAAATAAATATTTTCCAACATTTTATTTTACCACTTTGTCGGCGTAATTGATATACAATACACACCCCTACAAAATTACAGCTTTCTAGTACTAACGGTCTCTTTGCAAAACCTCGGACAGACGGACAGACAGACATAAAAACTATAAGGGTTCCTTGTCAGCACTACGGAACCCTAAAAACGGTTCTTTTTGTAAAATAGTATTTGAGTCAAGCACTATTTTCAGTTTTAATAGTTAGTTATGCAATAATAGTAAACTACCTTACCAATAAAAAACACTAAATACGGAACCCTAAAAACAATAAAAAGTAGTCACAAACCTTGTCCAATATATAATTCCATTGATTTACAATATCATTGTCAAAGTTAGTCCATTATGTGGAACATCGAGTACTGTGTCATTAATTAGCAGGAGACAGTTTATAGTCTATCGTACGAACTTCACACATTTAGGTACAACTTCCCCGTACCTACGATGAGTTAATTAACTCGTACTTTAGAAGTTTTGAAGTATGAATCATATCGTTACGAACTTTAAAATTGAGTTAGTTTACATATTGAGAGAGTGTATTTCTTTTTGATCGTTGAAATGTTAGGAATTTCTTTTACAACGTAATTAGCTAAATAAGCTAGAGTTTGACCACTAAGTAGATCTCAGCTGGTGGTACGTGATGATGCGGTCGAGGATGTTATCAGGCTCAGCTTTAAGTGAAAGGCCATAGCTCTAAGTATTCCACATGAGTGTTCTTAAAAAAAATGTAAAAGAAATAAAGATGTTTATTTCGCAAATTTATTCAGTTCTTATCGTTTCGAAGTACTTATACTAGAAATAAAACCATTGCTACAAGGAAAATGCGAAGTAGAGAGCTGGAACGACAGGAAACCTAAATAGTCTTTTGAGACGCCTTTGCTTCTACACTTGCAGTACTGGTCTTATCGTAAGTCTTACAGAAATGCGAATATGTTTATCTCTAATCTAAGAATTATTTTCAAGTCGAAGCTGCAGTGTTTTAAACTTCACTTGCTGTGCCCCGCGGTTTTACCTGCGTAGACATCGTTTTTGTGGGAATGTCGAGATCAAAAGTACCCTATATGTTATGGTCTACGCTATCTACATACCACATTTCAGCTCAATCGGTTGAGTAGTTTTAGCGTGAAGAAGTAACAAACACACACACAAACTCTCGTCTTCGTAATATCAGTAGAATTATCTAAAAACTTTCTAGTATGACAACTCGTAACTTTAATTTAACATAATCTTGAAAATAATATCGTTTAAAAACTAAAAAACAACCGACTTCAATGCCGCGCTATTCATTTTCAGTACCAATTTTGAGATGTTTATCTCAATATCTCTGGAGATACTTATCATACCTCGATAAAATTACCATGGTACCACACTTGGGATATCTCCTTTCGAACAAAAAAAGAATAATCGAAATCGGTTCATAAATGACGAAGTTATCCGCGAACAAACATTAAAAAAAAAAAAAAAAAAAAAATATATACGGTCGAATTGAGAAACCTCCTCCTTTTTTTGAAGTCGGTTAAAAATATGAATAAGTCTAAAAAATCTGAACTAGCTTGATGTACTTCTGTTAAAAAAACATCTACCCAGTCTGTTTTTCCCTACCGATGCGCCTGGTATCATCAAAATTATATCCATGCTGAAAACATGATCGACTACTGTCTATTTTATGATGGAATCAGCAACAATATGAGAAGTTTACTCAAGTATTGTCAATAATGTCTCTGTATTGTGGTATTGTATGTGAATACGTATATATCTATCTTCTCACTTCATACATTAAATGAGTAGAGGTATATATATTGTTAGCATTTTTAACCGACTTCAAAAAAAGGAGGAGGTTTCTCAATTCGACCGTATATGTTTTTTTTTTATGTTTGTTCGCGGATAACTTCGTCGCTTATGAACCGATTTTGATTATTCTTTTTTTGTTGGAAAGGATATATCTTAAGTGTAGTACCCTAGTAACTTTATCGAGATTTGATAAGTATCTCCAGAGATATGGAGATAAACACATCAAAATTGGTACTGAAAATTAATAGCGCGGCATTGAAGTCGATTCTTTTTAGTTTTTTAAACGTTTTATACAGAGTGTTTTTAATGAGAGTTGCCACGTCATTCACTAGACTGTATAAAACAGTGTCTGTACGCCTGCACAGCTCACTTTGTCGTTAGACTCGGATCAGTTATGTTGTCTGGGTGATCGTTGCAATTTGCGGTAATACCTCTTCTCTTTGTTTTAACGTGTGATAATGAATTACAGTCTGATGTTTTAAAGTCTAACTAAAGTCTATTTGTATCGGAGTCCTGACAATTGTTAAATAAAAGATGTTGTTGTAATAAAAAGATTGTAGCTGAGTTGATGTTTCTTTTAATAAAATTGCACCTCTGATGCTTAAAAATGTATACAACAAATTAACTTACGTTAGCGGTCGCCCATTGCCAGTGTAGCATTGCCGTGTGTTGACCGCCTTCGGGCCGGCAACAAAACTAAAACTGTCGTTCCATGACAGTTCCACCACTGTCCCCATTTCCGTCTAAAGTTACCTCTATTATCTATTCCAGGCAACTATTTCACAAAGCGTCGTTGTAAAGTTAGATTAACCACTACGAGCCCTTATTTCAGTTCTAAACGTGACTAAAGTGTAGGCTGTTACACTGTGAAAATTGTTCTTGTTACAAGCTTTTATTATAACTTGCTTCATGCGTGTTTAAGTTGTCCGTCAACACTTTTTTCTCTTATTTAGGAAAAAACAACAACAAATATTTTTTGCTGTTTTTGTAGATGTGATACGAAACCCTTCGTGAGCGAGTCCGACTCGCACATGGCTGGTTATTGCTGGCTGGTATTTAGTCAAAGAATCAATAAATTTATAAACGGCAATGGCCCAATGTCTAAAGCGTAGGCCTGGCGATCGGTAGTTCAAGTTCGGTAGTCGGAGTTTGATGCTATCTCTCTAGTGACGTCAACCCATTCCAGACACAAGCATATTTAGCTTAGTTGGTGGGTTAACAAGACTACTAGGAATGGGCTAAAATTTGGCATACGTATACGTATTCAAAAATCGTGTTAAATTATTTTACCTTTCTCAGTGTAAATTATAAGTAGTTTCTTGTTGTTGCTATGCTAATAAATTGTTTATATACATTTATTTCTTCCTACCTCATTCATTTGTATGTATTGTATATATTTAGGTATATGGGTATGTATTTGTATGTATTATGTATTTCTATATATTATGTGTTTGTATTTAATTATTTATTACGAGTATAATATATGCCCATCTATAAATTATTTTTATAGTATGTAGAAATTAGTATGTTATAATGTATATGTAACTATGTAGTTATTAATTTTACGTGTACTATTTTATTTGTAGTTAATCATTTTAAAATAATAATATATTGCTGCTTCTCATGCACACCTACCATCTGTATGATATAAATGTGTCTCTAATCAGCCCACGGTTGCCTGGAAGAGATCGCTAATTAGCGATAAGACCGCCGATTGTACTGTAAATGTAATTAATATTGTACGTAATTTTAAGATATTTAAGTGCAATAAAGCGTATCCAATCTATCTATCTATCTATAAGTTCGGAGACAATGATGTATCTTGTCTAGTGCGATATGGTTTCTACATACATATAAATAAATGTATCTGTGTTAAATTTACCGGCTACCCAAAATTCAGGATAAGCCGAGTTTGGGTCGCTCGGGAAACTATCTCAGTATTATGAATTTAAACTAAACAATATATAATTTATATCCAAGATATGCAGCAAAAACTGAACTTTACTTCAACAAAATATGAATAACTAGCGACCCGCCCCGGTTTCGCACGGCTAGAGCTTAAATGCATACATTTGTTGCATCAGCTGATTGCGTCGATTAATGAAAATCTTCAACAATCAATCTTCAACAAACTTAAACAAATTATACACTCAAACCTTTCTCATGAATCACTTTGTCTATTGGTGAAAATGGCATGAAAATCCGCTCAGTAGTTTTTAAGTTTATCACGAACAGAAAGACAGACAGACGTGGCGGGGGGACTTTTCTTTATAATATGTAGAGATAATTTTTGCCAATTAGTGCCATTTCAATATTGAATCATTCATATTGAAATTAATTCTTACTATACCTGTCGGTGACTTTCATTAATTTAATACGCATATTTGTAAGGACATTTATTATGGTTATTTTAAATAGTTATGTCACAAAACATGTGTTTTTGTCTGCCTCTCTAAAACGTTTCTTCAGCTCATTTGTGACATTTCTGGAACGAAAATAATGAGTAAATTCATCATCATCATCATCATCATCATCATCATCATCATCATCATCATCATCATCATCGTCATCATCATCATCATTATCAGCCGGTATCAGTCCACTGCTGAACGTAAGCCTCCCCCGGGACACGTTAATTGAGTTAATTATATGTATAATAATAATACTTAAACATAATAGTTAAACTTAAAACCACCTCCGACTGATAGTGTACAATTTAGGATCGTTTAAAATACTAAAAGAACCCATTTCAAACGTCGCGCTAGTAAAAGTAGCCAGTAGACGAAGTAACTATTACATAATCTGTGCCAGTAGTTAGTTGTATGTCGTCGAGATAAGTAAATGCATCATAATATAAATGTTGATATATTAAAAACGGCTCGGCCGATTTCGTTAAATCGCCGAAATTCGAATGAGCCAAAATACGACATCTCTGCTGCAAGTGAGTGAGGAGTAGGGTATTTTGTAGATGCCAGGAGATGCACCAGCTTCAGGTCAATGTTCTTACTATGTCACTGAAGTAGGAACATACTGAATTAAGGAATGATCAGATCTTCGAAAGTTGCTATCGTAGCATCATCACTAAAAAAAGCTCAGTCTTCAAACGGCTTAACGGGTTTTCATGAATTAAGTTAGGACACTCACGATTAGTCACCAAAATGTGTGGACACTCTAAAGCTATTGAGAAAACCTTACCTAACTCCTGCGTCTATATCTTCGCAGGTTCGCATCCATTCCTTTTCTTCAGGGTCAGCCTCCTTCATCAAGTACTGGAAAGGCTTCGCGATCTCTTGATACTGTGACTTGGCTTTATTCACTGGTGGCCACTGGGACTCACCTTTAGAACATGTTGGGTTACTGAAACCGATTTTTTAAATGTTATGTGGTAACAGAACAAGCACAACGCTCGCCTGATGGTAAGCGATGACGTCTAACTATTACAGATACAGTGGCAAGCAAAATTCTGGCCAACCAGAATTTTGCATGTCACTGTACTGCACCTGTTTGTTACCATGAGATTACAGGGCATGTGAAACTCAACATCTACAGATGTTGAGTTTCACATGCCCTGTTATTTCACTGGACAACAATGGTTTGTCTTTTCACAATTTCATGCAAATAATATTAACAGCCCCACACTAATATTTTAAATGCAAATGTCAAGGATCAGTAATCAGTCAATTACGTGTTTTAGGGCCTGGGGTAGTTACCCAATACACTAGAACTCAAAACATGACCTACTTTTAGATGATGATAATGTCCATATTATTCAAATACTCAATCATATTGTCATAAACTGAACCTTACTTGCAATATATGAAATTGGTCACAATCGTCACCATCCAATGCTTCATCAAGTCGTCTTTATTCTTCGGTGGAAATGAGATGTAGTCCCCCATCATAGAGTTCACACGAAATATATGCAGCAAGTCTTCTGAATGGGCAGCGCCCTTGTAATTTGTCCATAAAGCTTGTTTCAGAAGACTGCGCTCACTCTCGTACGTGTACTTATATAGATAAGTAGGTGTACCACATTTAGCCCTCCATTCCGCTATTTGTAATGCTGGATACGCGAAGAACAGATAATGGAAGCAATTCACAAAATTATCTATACTATAATTTCCTTGGAAGCACTTCTTCGCTATTCTATTTCCGGATTTCATCAATTCTTCCTTAGAAGTATAACTGAGTCGTCGCGGGGCACAATAACTGTGGTCTTTTTTGATTCGTTGCGGCATCTGCCAGCTGTATCCCCACCATCTCATGAACTCGCATTCGTTCCCTGTGAACCCAATGATCATAGGATATTGGCTACCATGCCCTTTACCCAAAAGCTTTAAAGGACTGTCGTACAAAATCCTCTGTATACCAGGGTATTCAACTGTCTCTTCCGTTGGGACAAAACATGTCAAACCAATATCATAGTGGGTTATACTATTAGCGTACATTATATCTTCTAATGGCCTTTTAATGAGACAATCATGGGTGTAATCTGGATCAGTCGAGTTGATGCCTAAGTACTTTAAGAACTTATCTGCGACAATCTCTGAGTACTTGGGGTTTGAGTCGAAGTAGATTGGTATCGCGTGCCCACTCAAAAGTATAATTCTGAAATAATAATATCTTCTTAGCTAGGAACCTCATAATTATAATATTTAGATCGATAAGATCTTTAGCAAGAATGTTTAAACCAATTTTAGTACACTAGCTAAATGCAAGCAGGTTTACCTATGAAACAACCCTTCACAAGCCTTGGACAGCGCAAGAAGGTGTATCATTGTGGCCCCAGTACTCTGCCCTATGAGTGTGATATCGTTGGGGTCTCCTCCAACAAACGGCGCATGATATTTCATCCAACGCAAAGCTTGGATGACATCGCGCAAGCCTTGATTTCCTGGGATCTTACGGGTGCCCAGGGAAAGAAAACCAAACACGTTGATCCTGCAAACAATCAGTAATTTACTGTTATGATACGAAATCTTTGTACCTCTATCTTTGCATGCCATACAGCCTATTAGAAATCTTCACAGAGTAATTAATTCTGCTTGATATAACGATAGCATCATAAGCGCAATTATAGTACTGGGATACAAACCTAAAATTCATAGTCATTACTATTACTTTCTTGGTCATCATCAGATATTCGGGTCCGTGTATGTCCGTCAGGCCAGAACCGCTGTGGAATCCTCCTCCATGTACCATGACCAGTATCGGCAGACCTTTCTTTCTTCCCTTTGGGCTACATCCTAGCCAAGGGTAGTAGACGTAGGGCACGTGAATGTTGAGGTAGATGCAGTCCTCGCTCTGGCCTCGTATATTTTGAGTCATGTGGCCATAGATTATGTCCTTCTGAGGACATGCAGGGCTGTCCTCGGTAGCATCGAGATAGCAGTTCCAGGAATCTGGTGGTTCTAGTGGCTGTAAGTTATGTTTTTTTTTTAGTTCTGTCTAATTTAGTATTTTTACTTTGATGTTAATGTATTAGAGTCATATTTGTAGAGAAACAACGCAAAAAGAAACTTATAAGTTGGCATATCTTGCTTTTACGTGGTTATTCAAAAACGACCAATGTCAAACTGTATAAATTTCCGCTACCTTTTAAGGTACAGGTAAGGACATACCGCAGAGTCCTGCGTGCTCGATCTAGGCGGTGATCAGATAGCGCAGTAGTATTTGTACCACCTGGTTCACAACAAACGCGATCAGAAAACAGTTGAAAAGTACTGAGATCGCGCCCGTAGGACGCAGGACGCCGCGATGTGGTAGTACATTTAATATGATGGTGCTAGTGATATTATCAATAATAGATCTAAAATATCGCACGCTTGCCTAGAAGATACCAAATTAATTTTGAACTGAAGAGCCTTGGGTTAAAATCCTACTCATTGAGGAATATTTTGTAGTGCCACTACTTTTGCTAGTCCACTTGGGGCAGTACCAACATTTTAATCAGCCGTGAAACAGAATTTTTTTTCTGCCTACGTGGCAAGGTGTTCTGTAAAATTACAGGTCATGTGAGACTTAACACCTTGATGTCTCAGAGTAACATGCGTAGTATAGTGATGTGCAAGCGTGCTGATCACTGTGCTATCCAGAATTTTACATCCTGCTGTATCCTTTGAGGACCCGGTAGTGTAAGTGGGAGAACGGTCGGCTTTGATGCCAGAGGTACCGAGTTCATTCCCCGGTGTACACCAACGGAGTTTTCTATTGAGAAATGTATTTACACTTTTCACAGTGGCCCTCCGGTGAAGTAAAAACATCGTTAAGGAACCAATAACCCCCGCATGGTGGTAGGACATTATCTAGTGTCCGCCTGGCCAGCTAACTACCATCCTCAAGTTTGAAAATCTGTCACCAAACGTCTAATGTTTTTCGGCAGCTATTTTTGAGTGCCAGTTCCCATTCTAGGCCAGCGTGCTTACCATCTTCGACCGCATCATCACTTACCAACAGGTGAGAGAGTGGTCAAACGCTAGCCTATAAGATATATATTTTTTTAAAATACTTTATATGCTAGCGTTTGACCACTATCTCACCTGTTGTTAAGTGATGATGCGGTCGAAGATGGTAGTACGCTAGGCCTAGAATGGAAGCTCTCTGGCTCTCAAGGATGGCTGCCGGAACACATTAGATGTTTGGTGACAGATTTTCTAACTTGAGGGTGGTAGCTGGCCAGGCGGACACTAGATAGTGTCCTACCACCATGCGGGGGTTGTTGGTTTCTTAACGATGTTTTCCTTCACCGGAGGGCCACTGTGAAAAGCGCACATAATTTATTCGATAAAAAAATCCATTGGTGAGCGGCGGTTTGAACTCGGTACCACGGCTTCAAAGCCGACCGTTATCCCGATTACGCCACCGGGCCCTCAAAAAATAGGTGGAAGTCTTTGTTACCTTCTATTGTAGAAAGTTAGACATTCATATGATAATGTGACTTGAACAAGAATATTGTACTTACAGCAAAGCGCAGTGGTCCCAAGGGCGGTTTCCCATACGGCACCGACCTGAAGCTGACGTACTTCTCAACTCCTTCGGCCAGTCTTACCTTACCGCACACCCATCCTTGTTGTGTTTTCAGAGCCACTTCGCATTGCTCTGGTGGAATGCTTCGGAAAGCTACTGCACAAGATACTGTAACATGGTTATAACTATAACTATTTAATATATAAATATATGCTTTAAATATAACGTAATAATTGACAATTGCGTATGACCGACTCCGGGACACTTAACGTTAGACTGCGATACTTAGATTAGATAATATTTATGAATTGGTAATTATTTTAGAATTCTATCCAAGGTCACAACGTTCTTTACGAATTGGAAGTTCGAGATTATTACTACAATGGCTTGGTGATGAAAAAAGCTCAATATGTACGTACTGAAGAGAAGAGTCGTTGCGGTCTGAACTGACATGATTATACCAATACAAGTGTTTACAGCAAACTACGCCTGAGCACTATTTCTGTACATTATGATACATAAATTATAATAAGTAACAAATGCATAATGTATTTTAGTTATTTTAACCTTGAAATATGTTAAGTACATATATATATTTACTTACATATTATTAACTAGAAGTGCCAGCGGCTTCGCCCGCGTTAAATACTTCTATTTTTTTCTTTAACTTTTATTTTGTAAAAACCTTTCTATGATAAAAGACATCAAAAAAGTAAAAGCCAAATCGGTTCACCTGTTTTCAGGATATTGCGTGACTAAGGAAAATAGGGATTCATATTTATAAAACCCGAAAAACCATATTGATTTTCAGGCTTTTTTATCAACCCCTTGCAAAAATCCTGCAACACGTATTTACTTCTTTATTTACAGAAGTTCTTAAGTAAATCTATAAGTTTATATACACAATTAAAAATAATAAGTAATATCCGGGGGAATTACTTATTATTTTTTAGAAAATCCTTTCTAAGCGGATACCTACGTCATAACAACTATCTGCATTCTAAATTTCAGCGCAATCCGAAACAATATTGACATTCAGACTTGGTTACCCCACTTCACCAACACTTCAAAAAGACTGAAACTCGTATTAACTTATTTATTTACAGAAGTACCTGTGTGAAATGTCGAATAAAATAACTATACAAACTTTGAACCCCCGCTTCATCCCCTTAAAGAGAGAATTTAAAATCCTTTCTTAGCGGATACTTAAGTCAAAATAACTATCTGCTTGCCAAATTTCAGCCCAATCCGAAACAATATTGATTTCAGACTTTGTTACCCCAGTACACCCTTTTAGGGGTGGCGTTTCGAAAAAGCCTGAAACATGTATTTGCTTATTTATTTACTGAAGTACTTGTGCGAAGTTTCTTTTTATCTTTTTATCTTGTTGTTGAAGTTTCTTTTTATCTTGTTTTTCCATACACACTTTGAACCCCCGTTTCATCCCTTTAAATAAAAAAAATTTAATATGAATAAAAAAAAAGAATTAAAATAAGTGACAAGCTCCATAGAGTTTCTTGATGTTTCTTCTCTGATGGGAGTACTTCCGAAACACCAGTAGATTCAACAGTCGATCAGTTTTCATCTTTTGTTTGCAGATCTAGGGTTGTCTGTTACGACGGTATTAGCAGCTGATAGACGGACAATCAGTTCCATTTGGAATATGATTTGTACTGCAATTAGTCTGCGTTTTATTTATTTATTATGTTTCATTATTTCACAATTTTTTGGATAAAAATTGTCTGAAGTACTGAAACATGCACTGGGTTGCGGGTGCACGTAATAGTACGGTTGGCAACCCTACATTAATCAGGGGAATTAAATATGTGTTTTAAGTGTGACTTTCGACGTCTAGATGAAAGCTGAATGACTTAATACCTTTGTTTTTTTTTTGTAAATTTAAAGCAATAAGTTATGTTTCTGTTATATCCATAATATTTTTATTGAATATGATCTACTTAATATTATTTAACGTGTGTAAGTGCAATTTTTTAATTAGCCCATATACTGAATAAACGCTTTGACTTTTGACTTTTGATTATTTATTAATAAGTTAAAGAATCGTTCTAGATGGCGCTATAGTATAAACGCGTTTTTTGTATGGTGACCCCCTTTAATTTTTTACTTTGTTCTATTTTTAGTATTTGTTGTTATAGCGGCAACAGACATACATCATCTGTGAAAATTTCAACGGTCTAACTATCACGGTTTATGACATACAGCCTGGTGACTAACAGACAGACGGACAGCGGAGTCTCAGTAATAGGGTTCCGTTGATACCCTTTGGGTTCGGACCCCTAAAAAACGACATCCATGCCGCACGAGTCATATTCAATAGCAATTTTGAGACGATTATCGTCATATCTCTGAAGATACTAATCAGATCGGGATAAAATTTAAATAAGAACACCTTATGGATGGGCCCTACCTATAAAAAAAGATTCATTCTAATCAGTACACAGTTGGCGGAGTAATGGTGGCTACCATTACTCCGCCAACTGTGTACTGATAAACATTAAAAACATATAATTTGAGAACCCCGTTCTTTTTCAGAAATCAGTTGAAAATGTCCTTAAGCAATCGCGACATCAATCCCTGTCTAGCACATTTTCAAAGCGTATGTAATGTAAACCTAATAACCCTACACGTCATGTTTCGTGCTTATGCGTAATATATTCCCCTTTCTTCCGAACTCGGTAATTTTAGGGTTCCTCAGGTGGGAGTCTGGAACACGGAACTCTGTGCAATTTTATTTTGTATGTGATTTTTACAGTCTTTACTCGTGTCTTTTTATTCGCTTTTTATTAGCTACACCGGTATATTTGTATGTTTGTAACCGACTTCTTTGGGCGCGATTTTGACCCACTTTAAACGGCCAGATTTAGTTCAAACTTTGTAGATTTATCGAGGACCGATGACAATACACTAATTTGATAAAAAATTATTCCATTTTTCAACTAAAAAGTAGAAAATAAATAATAGTTTAAAAAACTAAAAAACACGCTTTTTATAGAAAACTGAACTAAAAAATAGAAAATAAATATTAATAAATTTATATTAAGAATAGTGTTAAAAATTTCAATAAATATATATTGTGCGAGTGTACAGTGCGAGGCTGGACGCGTCGGCGAGCGCCCCGCACTCAAGATCCTGAAGAAGACCTCCGGATGAGGCCGAAACATATGTCGATCGCTATATCGACATCGCGTAAGTCACGTTAAATTTTCGTCTTTAATCTATAAATATAAATTAATAATAGTGTGAATAAAAAAAATATATATATTAAAAAAAAAGCGTGGGGTGCTTTCATCATCTATGAATGATAATCACTCTACTCATATCTGTCAATAAAATATTTTTAACTATTGACAGCATGCACCTGACGCTTTTTTTTTTAATATTTTTTTTTATTCACACTAAATTATTATTGATTTATATTTATTGAAATTTTTAACACTATTCTTAATTTAAATTTATTAAAATTTATTTTCTATTTTTTAGTTCAGTTTTCTATAAAAAGCGGTTTTTTTTTTAAACTATTATTTATTTTATCTTAAAACAGATTTTTTCATATTCATGTTCATACAATTTATTCATATTCATATTCATTCATTGCGAACACAGGTCAAAGTTGTCTTAAAATAAATAAAATAGTACTGATGTATCTTATCACATGGCATGCAATTTAAAAAAAAATATAATTACTAATAGTGAGTGCATCTTACGTTCATACAAATTACAAAAATTAAAAAAATATATATTATTGATAAAGTAGGAACCAATTTCCTAAATTGGCCAACTTTACTCTTGTGGCATTAATGATAAGAGAGAATCCTTGCAATGCGCGTGCAAAGCAACGTAATTTTTAATTTACACCTTGAAGTTAGCCGATTAAACAAAAGGGAGATTTTAACACACGCTAGACTTTGGCTGCACTGTGGGACAATTTCAGTCAAACCAAAAAAGGATAAGTGTCCGAATCATTTTGTAATGACTACACATCTGTACAATGCAGTAATTTCTGAATAAAATATAGCGGAACCCTTGGGGCTTGGTCATCGTCACACTTTTTTCAGTGTTTGAGCTAAGAAACGCCCCGAGGCGCCAAACATGCCTCCGATCCGCTGTCACACTCAAATTTCATATGACATTATGCTAACATGGATATAATTTTTGCCATTGTCAAAGCAATATTATTAGCATTTTTTTGTAATTGTAGGAAATATCTGATTGCAACAAAACATTGTTGAAATTTGTATTGTAGTTATAATACATATTTGTGATGCAATCAATATTAAATGGATCGGCAAGCGTTGCATACACAGAAATATTAGTAAATACCTTATTATTAATATTTCTGTGGTTGCATCTCTATTAGAATTTAATCTAGACCACAGATTACTGTATGTCATCTAGACTTATATTATATAAACGTTTGTAACTTGATGAAAGTAGCCAAGGATCGCTGGAGCCATTGGAGAGGCCAATGTCCAGAAGTGAACTAGTAATCATGATACGTAGCATTTTTTATACTGATACACTTCGAAAACTTTGTAGGTATAACAACGTGTGACTATCTAGAGATTGTTTTCATCGTAAAACGCAACTAAAATGCCAAAAGACACAAGAAATATAGCCATTTTCAAAGGATTTATGTAAAAAAAACCTGCCGAAAATGTCCAATAAAAGGCTCAACCTAGAGCAAAGTGCTTCAATATCCATTCCTTCCGAAATACCAGCGTCTTACACATTATTTGCTACTTTATCGGACAATACCGTGATTCATACGCCTTTTAGTCGAAAATTTTATGTCCGCCTGAAGACCACTTCCTTTACCAGAAATTTTCTTACAAATTCCGCCTAGTAATGACCTTCTGCGTAAAGTTAATGTCCGCAATATTCCGGTATTTTCCGGCTGAAACCGGTTTGGTGCGGCTACGCACCGGCTTTGTCTAGTTTTCCAAATGTGCCGTTAAAATGAGAAGGATGGAGATAATAGCTCATAAATTTGTTTTATTACAAACACGATGTAATAATGTACTTTGATTACAAGGGTTTGTGGTGTGGAAGGGTATTTTGTATGGAGTTCGCGCGATATCATCTTAATGAAGCAACTTTTCTTGTATCAACCCTGTATTTAATTAGAACATGGAGATGAACATAATCGTGTAAGGATCCGAAACTTTGTACTCTTTAACAACGCTGTTTGAGTTCATAATGATGAGAAAATTGAAAGTTTACTTTGCAATAATAAACTGGCCAAGTGCAAGTCGGACTCGCACTCGTAGGGTTCCGTACCACACTACAGTATTTTATAAGATCGAGCAAAAAATACCACTATTTTCGCCAGCAAAAAATAATAATTAATAAATATTTTGTTTCTTATAACGCCATCTAACGTCTAACAAAGTCGTTAGGGATCGACATTTCAATATACCGCCATCTATGGGACGTTTGCCTAACTAAGCGTTCATAGATGGCGTGAAATGCCGAAAAAAACACGTTTCTTGTATGGGGACCCTCTATTATCTTTAATTTTATTCTGTTTTTAGTATTTGTTATTATAGCGGCAACAGAAATACATCATCTGTGAAAATTTCAACTGTCTAACTATCACGGTTCATGAGATACAGTCTGGTGACAGACGGACAGACAGACAGACAGACGGACAGCGGAGTCTTAGTAATAGGGCCCCGTTTTACCCTTTGGGTACGGAACCCTAATAATATCGTTTAAAAACTAAAAAACAACCGACTTCAATGCCGCGCTATTCATTTTCAGTACCAATTTTGAGATGTTTATCTCAATATCTCTGGAGATACTTATCATACCTCGATAAAATTACCATGGTACCACACTTGGGATATCTCCTTTCGAACAAAAAAAGAATAATCGAAATCGGTTCATAAACGACGAAGTTATCCGCGAACAAACATTAAAAAAAAAAAAAAAAAAAAAAAAATATACCGTCGAATTGAGAAACCTCCTCCTTTTTTTGAAGTCGGTTATAAACAGCTAAAACTGTGTCTTCGCTGTAAATGTACGACCACACCGCTTATGGAGGTGGCGGCCGGTTGGCGAACGCGCGTTCAAATGCTGTATGATCGCGTTTGATTTGAACCAATTATTATACGAACACTATTGCAGTAGCTGATCGGTTAAATAATTAACCGACTTCAAAAAAAGGAGGAGGTTTCTCAATTCGACCGTATATATATATATATATATATATATATTTATTTTTTTTTTTTTATGTTTGTTCGCGGATAACTTCGTCGTTTATGAACCGATTTCGATTATTATTTTTTTGTTGGAAAGGAGATATCCCAAGTGTGGTACCATGGTAATTTTATCGAGGTATGATAAGTATCTCCAGAGATATTGAGATAAACATCTCAAAATTGGTACTGAAAATGAATAGCGCGGCATTGAAGTCGGTTGTTTTTTAGTTTTTAAACGATATTATCTGTGTACTAATCGCCTTTTTTTTGACGTTCGCCACTATACAATCTTATTCGTGCATGTTTATCAGAAAGGTATTGATATGAGCAATAAACATCACTTCATAAACATTTATTAGACAAATTTTGCTTGTTTTGCTCTCTTCTATTAGAGTGTTAATGAAAAAATATATAAAGTTTAGTAACACTTAAAAGATAAATATTATAATATTTGATTTAAGCAGTGCAATAACTCTCGTTGGATCTAAAATCTGTAACGATTGCATCTAAGTAATTTACTTCTAAACAGCAATTTAAGATGGCGCCACCAGTGCATAATTTGCTTTGAGTAATGACCCTGAATACTCAAAGATAATTTGTTAAAATACAATCCAGTTGAGTCCCGGTGTCTACTGTGTGTACTGTACTAGTCCACGGTGACATTTTGGATTGTATAAGAATAAAAGTTTTATATTTCCATGTGTAAAGAATACTAAAATGTATTATAAAGTATAAATATAATAAAATAGATCATATCTAGGCCAACAGGCAAAACTACGAATATAAAAAGTATATACACTCAAAGAAGTCAGGTCAGGGAAATCTCAGGAGAGGAAAAGCCAATAAATCTGTATTTATGGCCACAATAGAAGGAATTGTTAAGTGGAAAGAGTACTTTGTACTGCGTATTCGGAAATGATATATTTTTCCCTAAGAGATAGTATCCTAAAATTGCAAATAAGGAGATTTATTTGAGGAGATTATGTAATGGTAGTTTATTTTGGGGTTTTAAAAAAACATTATATATTACTTACAGCGAAGTTCGACTAGTTTGCAATTGAGGTTTGATGTAGAACGCGTCACAAACATTGTGCCGCTGTATGATTGCTCAAAGACGAAAGATTGGTTTGGTTCACCAAAAGTCTGAAAAACTTTACAGAGTCTCGCCTCACTGCAGCGGCGCCGCCTACCGTTACTAGACAAGCCTAATTATATCATAATCAGACATTGTTTACAAAACGAAAAAAAGCAGGTGTCATTAAATCGCGTTTTTTTTCAACCGCTGCGTATCGTACACGATACAGCCGACAGTCGTATTTTGAACGTTATTGACGTTGTAACTAGGTTTAATCCCGCATGTTTTCTGTCAGAGTTGCTGTCAGAGAGTGCATGTTCTGTCCCTAGGACTATTATCTATTCTGATGGCTATCTCAGGCATCCTCGGTACCGAAAAGGAACAGCCGTTCCCGATCGCCGCCCAGTCCGCCCCCACCCCGGCTATCCAGCCGAGCGCAGCGAGCGGCGGCCCGCAGTGAACATCGCGATCTCACCGCGTGACCTCACTCCCGAGGAAGAGCGACTGACTCGCTCGAAACCTAGGTCGAGAAAATTTGATTAAAGGATCGTCAATTATAGCCGGTATATAACAATAATAATTATCTATTCTGTGAAAAAACCGACTTCAAGTACCTCGCTAGTCATTTTCAGCACCAACTTTGAAGTGTTTATTTTCATTTATCTGGAGATAATCATCAGATATGGATGAAATTACAATGTGAGCCAACGGAAAGTAGACTCACTCTCTTGGAAAAAAATAAATTGTTATCTCATCTATTTGAATAAACTGGCCAAGTGCAAGACTCGCACTCGTAGCATAGAAAAGATAATAATACTACGTATAAAACGGACACTCTGTTCCCCCCACCAATTCCGGGCTTCCTCACCCCGCCCCCGTTTTTGATTTGTCGAGGCGTCAATCTGAGCAAGGACGCTACACGCGTACGCCTACAGAACAATACGTACTACTCTCGAGGAGAAGAACATCAACTTCATACATTTATGTTAAGACCAGTAGACACCGGAGGTTCAAATTTACGTAGGTTCTTATTATGTAGGTATATTATAAATACTTATATACCTACCTATATATTCGTATTTTAGAATTCATTTTCATAAATGAAACAACGATATATACTCGTGCGTAAATAACATTTAGTTAATTTAATAAACATTAGTTATAATACTTTCGTGTAGTGTAATCTAATCAACACCAATCAACACCAATATTATAAATGCGAAAGTCAGTTTGTTTATTTGTTTGTTTGTTTGTTTGTTTGTTTGTTTGGGACTTCTTCACGGTCAAACGGCATGACCGATTTGGCTGAAATTTTGTACAAAGATAGAATGTAAGGCAGAATAGGATATAGGATACTTTTTTTTTGGCTATCGAGTCAGAGGGTCCAGATATTATTAATTGAATTTTGTAACTAAAGGACCTCTTTTCGAATAAACTGCTTGACCAATTTGCCTGATATGTTGTATAAAGACAGTTTATAAGGCAGAATAGAATATAGAATACGTTTTTTCTGGCTATCGAGTCAGGGGGTCCAAATATTTTTAATTGAATTTTGTAAATATAAGACCTCTTCTCGAATAAACGGCTTGACCGATTTGCCTGAAATGTTGTATAAAAATAGTTCATAGGGTAGAATAGGATATAGGATACAATTTTTTTGGCTATCAAGTCAGGGGGTCCAGATATTTTTATTTGAATTTTGTAAATATAAGACTTCTTCTCGAATAAACGGCTTGACCGATTTGCCTAAAATGTTGTATAAAGACAGTTCATAGGGTAGAATAGGGTATAGGATACAATTTTTTTGGCTATCAAGTCAGGGGGTCCAGATATTTTTAATAGAATTTTGTAAATATAAGACTTCTTCTCGAATAAACGGCTTGACCGATTTGCCTAAAATGTTATATAAAGACAGTTCATAGGGTAGAATAGGATATTAGGATACAATTTTTTTGGCTATCAAGTCAGGGGGTCCAGATATTTTTAATTGAATTTTGTAAATATAAGACTTCTTCTCGAATAAATGGCTTGACCGGTTTGCCGGAAATTTTGTATGAATACATGTCATAGGGCAGAATAGGATAAAGAATACTTTTTTTCTGGCTATCGAGTCAGGGGGTCCAAATAAGTTTAATTGAATTTTGTAAATATAAGATCTCTTCTCAAATAAACGGCTTAAATATTATTATTAAATATTCTCAAATAAAGGATATAGAATACTTTTTATTTGGCTATCGAGTCAGAAGGTCCAGATATTTTTAATTAAATTTTGTAAATATAAGACCTCTTCTCGAATAAACGGCTTGACCGATTTTTTTTTTTTTTTTTTTTTTTTTTTTTTTTTTTTTTTTTTTTTTTTTTTTTTTTTATACGTTATAGGCTAGCGTTTGACCACATCTCACCTGTTGGTAAGTGATGATGCGGTCGAAGATGGTAAGCACGCTAGGCCTAGAATGGGAACTGGCTCTCAAGGATAACTGCCGGAACACATTAGATGTTTTGGTGAGCAGATTTTCTAACTTGAGGGTGGTAGCTGGCCAGGCGGACACCAGATAGTGTCCTACCACCATGCGGGGGTTGTTGGTTTCTTAACGATGTTTTTCCTTCACCGGAGGGCCACTGTGAAGAGCGCACATAAATTTTTCGATAGAAAAATCCATTGGTGCACGGCGGTTTGAACTCGGTACCTCTGGCATCAAAGGCAAGCGTTCTCCCGATTGCGCCACCGGGCCCTCAAGATTTACCTGAAATGTTGTATAAAGACAGTTCATAGGGTAGAATAGGATATGGGATACTTTTTTTTGGCTATCGAGTCAGGGGGTTCAGATATTTTTAATTGAATTTTGTAAATATAAAACTTCATCTCGAATAAACGGCTTGACCGATTTGCCTAAAATTTTGTATGAATACATGTCATAGGGCAGAATAGGATATAGGATACTTTTTTTCTGGCTGTCGAGTCCAGTTGTCCAGAATTTTTAAATTGAACTTTGTAAATGTGTGGCCCACTCTCGGTCAAACTGGTTAACCATTTAAGCTAAAATGTTGTACACGGACAGTCAAAAAGACATAGAAGGGCAACGAATACTTTTTTTTTGGGTGGAAATTTCGGTTTTCTATATTTTTATTATGGAATTTTGTAAATTTGTGGCCTCTTTTCGGCCAAACGGCTTGACCAATTCAGATGAAATTTTGTACAGACATTTAATAAGGCATAAAAGGGCAAAGAATACTTTTTTTCGGCAGTTAAGTGTGGGTGCCTATATATTTTTTAAACTTCACATAGAGTTTGCATAAAAATCATAAAAGTTTGAGCTTAGGTTCATAGTTAATGACTAAACTTAATAAGTGCATTAATTAGGCCATAAAACTGTCAGGGTCATTAAAAGTCATCAAAATTTACAAGATGGCTTTGCTTGCCCAACGTGTTTTATCTGCTTTGTGGGAAGTATTTCAAAAGCATTCGTGTCTTAACAGCCACATTTAACCTTAGGGTCATCGGTGTTGACTAAGTAGGTTATACAAACTGTCAGGGTCATAAAACGTAAAAATTTTCGCGCTCACTTCGCTCGCGCATTGATAGCGCTCCCTGCGCTCACGCAAATCTTTGTTTTATCTACTTTGTAGGTACTTTTTCAGCAATTTTTGTATTTTAATAGCCACATGCATCAAAACGAGGCCATAAATTGAAACAGCACAACTTTCAATAATCATAATGATTATTAACCTTAAAATAAGTGGATATCAAGTTTAACCTAAGGGTCATCGGTGTTGACTTAGTAGGACATAAAACTGTCAGAGTCATAAAATGACGTAAAAATTTTCGCGCTCGCTGTTCTTGCGCAAACCTTTGTTTTATCTACTTTGTAGGTAATATTTCAGCATTTTTTGTATTTTAATAGCCACATGTATCAAAACGAGTTTATGAATTGAAATAGTACAACCTTCAATAATCATAATGATTTTTTACCTTAAAATAAGTGGATGTCAAGTTTAACCTTAGGGTCATCGGTCTTGACTTAGTAGGTCATAAAAATTGTCAGGGTCATAAAATGACGTAAAAATATTCGCGCGCGCTTCGCTCGCGCATTGATAACGCTCGCTACGCTCGCGCAAACCTTTGTTTTATCTACTTTGTAGGTAATATTTCAGCATTTTTTGTATTTTAATAGCCACATGTATCAAAACGAGTTTATAAATTGAAACAGTACAACCTTCAATAATATTAATGATTTTTTACCTTAATATGAGTGGATATCAAGTTTAACCTTAGGGTCATCGGTCTTTGACTTTGTAGGTCATAAAAACTGTCAGGGTCATAAAAAGACTTAAAAAATTTTCACGCTCGCTTCGCTCGCGCATTGATAGCACTCGCTGCGCTCGTGCAAACATTGTTTTATCTACTTTGCAGGTAATATTTCAACATTTTTTGTATTTTAATAGCCACATACATCAAAACGAGGCCATAAATTGAAACTGTATTGTAATGTATCAACCTTCAATATTCATAATGATTATTTACCTGAAAATAAGTGGATACCAAGTTTACCCTTTGTGTCATCAGTATTAACTTAGTAGATAGATAGATAGATAGATAAACTCTTTATTGACCACTTATAAAAAACAGAAACACATTAAAACTAAACAATTTAAATCTAATAGCGTCAATGGGCGGTCTTATCGCTTTAAGCGATCTCTTCCAGACAACCATGCAAGGAAAGGATTACAATCACGAAGGCGGTTTAGTAGGTCATAAAAACTGTCAGGGTCATAAAAGGTCGTAAACATTTTTCGCGCTCGCTTCGCTCGCGCAGTGATAGCGCTTACTACGCTCCCGCAGTAATAGCGCTCGCTCCGGTCGTGCAAGCATTTGTAATATCTACTTTTTAGGAAACATTTCAGCAACTATTGTATTTTAATAGCCACATTCATCAAAACATGTCATAAATTGGAACAGTACAACCAATCAATCAATAATCATAATGATTTTTAACCTTAAAATAAGTGGATATCAAGTTTAACCTTTGTGTCATCAGTGTTAACTTAGTAGGTCATAAAAACTGTCAGGGTCATAAAATTACGTAAACATTTTTCGCCCTCGCGCAAACCTTTGTTTTATCTACTTTGTAGGTTTTATTTCATCATTTTTTGTATTTTTATAGCCACATGCATCAAAACGAGTTTATAAATTAATACAGTACTACCTTCAATAATCATAATGATTTTTTACCTTAAAATAAGTAGATGTCAAGTTTAACCTTAGGGTCATCGGTCTTGACTTAGTCGGTCATAAAAATTGTCAGGGTCATAAAATGACGTAAAAATTTTCGCGCTCGCTTCGCTCGCGCATTTATAACGCTCGCTGCGCTCGCGTAAACCTATGTTTTAACTACTTTGTAGGTAATATTTCAGCATTTTTTGTATTTTAATAGCCACATGTATCAAAACGAGTTTATAAATTGAAACAGTACAACCTTCAATAATATTAATGATTTTTTCCCTTAAAATAAGTGGATATCAAGTTTAACCTTAGGGTCATCGGTCTTGACTTAGTCGGTCATAAAAATTGTCAGGGTCATAAAATGACGTAAAAATTTTCGCGCTCGCTTCGCTCGCGCATTGATAACGCTCGCTGCGCTCGCGTAAACCTATGTTTTATCTACTTTGTAGGTAATATTTCAGCATTTTTTGTATTTTAATAGCCACATGTATCAAAACGAGTTTATAAATTGAAACAGTACAACCTTCAATAATATTAATGATTTTTTCCCTTAAAATAAGTGGATATCAAGTTTAACCTTAGGGTTATCGGTCTTGACTTAGTAGGTCATAAAAATTGTCAGTGTCATAAAAAGACGTAAAATTTTTCGCGCTCGCTTCGCTCGCGCAAACATTTGTTTTATCTACTTTGCAGGATATATTTCAACTTTTTTGTATTTTAATAACCACATGCATCAAAACGAGGGCATAAATTGAAACAGTACAACCTTCCATAATCATAATGATTATTAACCTTAAAATAAGTGGATACCAAGTTTACCCTTTGTGTCATCAGTATTAACTTAGTAGGTCATAAAAACTGTCAGGATCATAAAAGGTCGTAAACATTTTTCGCGCTCGCATCGCTCGCGCAATGGTAGCACTTACTGCGCTAGCGCAGTAATAGCGCTCGCTCCGGTCGTGCAAGCATTTGTAATATCTACTTTGTAGGAAACATTTCAGCAACTATTGTATTTTAATAGCCACATTTATCAAAACATTTCATAAATTGTAACAGTACAACCTCCAATAATCATAATGATTTTTAACCTTAAAATAAGTGGATATCAAGTTTAACCTTTGTGTCATCAGTGTTAACTTAGTAGGTCATAAAAACTGTCAGTGTCATAAAAGGTCGAAAAATTTTCGCGCTCGCTTCGCTCGCGCATTAATAGCGCTACCTACGCTCGCGCAAACCTTTGTTTTATCTACTTTGTAGGTAATATTTTTGCAATTTTTGTATGTTAATAGCCACATTAAGTGGATATCAAGTTTAACGTTTGTGTCATCGGTGTTGACTTAGTAGGTCATAAAAACTGTCAGGGTCATAAAAAGTCGTAAAAATTTTTCGCGCTCGCTTCGCTGGCGCTGTGATAGGGCTTGCTACGCTCGCGCAGTAATAGCGCTCGCTCCGGTCGCGCAAGCATTTGTTATATCTACTTTGTACTTTGTAGGAAACATTTCAGCAACTTTTGTATTTTAATAGCCACATGCATCAAATCGAGTCATAAATTGAAACAGTACAACCTTCAATATTCATAATGATTTTTTACCTTAAAATAAGTGGATACCAAGTTTAACCTTAGGGTCATCGGTGTTGACTTAGTAGGTCTTAAAAACTTTCAGGGTCATAAAAATTCATAAAAAAGTTTTTCACTTCGCTTGCGCAGTAATAACGCTACATAGCGTATAATAGCGTGTATCAACAGCCTCATACATTAAACTGACTCAAATACTTTAACAGAAAAACTTGGTAAGCCTTGGTTAGGTTTACCAAGTACCAAGTAATGATTAATAACTTTAACAATAGACGATATCGAGTTCAACCTAAGAGTCATCTATATTGACTTGATGATTAGGTCATTAAACTGTCAGGGTTATAAAAAGCCATAAAAAATGTTCACTCGCCCAATAATAGCGCTCGCTACGCTCGCGCAGCTATTCACGTTATTTTATTTGTAAGAAATGTTTCAGGAACTGTTGTGTTGAGTCAAAAATTTAAACAGCACAACTTCGTATACCTAACCAAAATGATTAATGACTTTAACAATAGAGGATATTGAGTTCGACTTTGAGGGTCATCTATGGTGACTTGGCCTAAGAGATCATCGATCTAGACCTCAATGGTCATAGACACAAATAACGCGGGCGAAGCCGCGGGTAACAGCTAGTATTGTATAATGAGTGAAATGTGAGTGAGATAATGACCTACTCGGTTGTGTGTTGGATATTTCAACGTACCTACCTACCTACTTCACAATTGAGTTGAAGTGTTGTGATTTAATGTTTCTGTAGACGATGGTTTACGAAATAGCGACTAATATTTTTAGTGTTAAAAGCTTTTTGGGTAAGTGTACAAAAAATATTCATACGGTCAGTACGTAGTACGTATGTACGAAGTAACTATTATATAATCTGTGATACGGTGATTACGGGCGACAACCTTAGACATCACGCACACAAATGCACGTATAGAAAAACGACATGTGAGTAGTGTCTGTGTCGGTGTCACAGTGGCGTGGTCGTTAAAACGCTAGTTTGTATGGAGATTTAGCGAGTGTCTGGGGTGTGCTCGTAGGGTTTGTACCACACTACAGTATTTTATAAGATCGAGCAAAAAATACCACTATCATTTTTCGCCAACAAAAAATAATATTTAATAAACATTTTATTTCTTATAACGCAATCTAACGTCTAACAAAGGTGTTAGGGATCGGCATTTCATTATAACGCCATCTATGGACGTTTACCTAAGCGTTCATAGATGGCGTTATATTAAAATGCCGAAAAAACACGTTTCTTGTATGGGGACCCCTTTTATTTTTATCTTTATTCTGTTTTTAGTATTTGTTGTTATAGCGGCAACAGAAATACATCATCTGTGAAAATTTCAACTGTCTAACTATCACGGTTCATGCGATACAGCCTGGTGCCAGACGGACTGACAGACAGACAGACAGACAGACGGACAGGGGAGTCTTAGTAATAGGGTCCCGTTTTACCCTTTGGGTACGAATCCTAAAAACGGTGAGTGAAACTATACTATGTCCTACCTATACCTACTTAATAGCTATCTTAAAAAGCATTATCATGGAGGGGAATGAAAAGAAGAGTATATAATTCGCTCGCAAACCTCGCTACGTTTAGAATTCTACTTATGAGTCCCCCGCAGTAAAATTCTCCGCTCCACTTCAAAATCGCTCGGATTCAAAATAGCGGCCAAAAAAAAAGATAATAAATGAAAATTTAGTTTCGCATTACAATCAGCCTGCACTAAACTAACTAAGACGAAAAAGGGACAAAACGTAAATGAGAAAAAACGACAGTGAAATTGTGAAAATTATCATTTACGGAACGAGATACGGTATAAGAGTGGACATAACAGTAGGAATGGCGTTTTATGTTGCTCTTGTGGGCTGAAGCTTTGAAGGCTTTAGGGTAGAGAGATAGAGAAAGCTAAGAGGACGCAAAAAATAATGAATAGTACAAGTAGCGGACGTAAATATAGTTTACTAGCTGTTACCCGCGGCTTCGCCCACGTTATTTGTGTCTATGACCATTGAGGTCTAGATCGATGATCTCTTAGGCCAAGTCACCATAGATGACCCTCAAAGTCGAACTCAATATCCTCTATTGTTAAAGTCATTAATCATTTTGGTTAGGTATACGAAGTTGTGCTGTTTAAATTTTTGACTCAACACAACAGTTCCTGAAACATTTCTTACAAAGAACATAACGTGAAAAGCTGCGCGAGCGTAGCGAGCGCTATTATTGGGCGAGTGAACATTTTTATGGCTTTTTATAACCCTGACAGTTTAATGACCTAATCATCAAGTCAATATAGATGACTCTTAGGTCAAACTCGATATCGTCTATTGTTAAAGTTATTAATCATTACTTGGTACTTGGTAAACCTAACCAAGGCTTACCAAGTTTTTCTGTTAAAGTATTTGAGTCAGTTTAATGTATGAGGCTGTTAAAACACGCTATTATAGCGCTATGTAGTGAGAGCGAAGTGAGAAACTTTTTTATGACTTTTTATGACCCTGAAAGTTTTTAAGACCTACTAAGTCAACACCGATGACCCTAAGGTTAAACTTGATATCCACTTATTTTAAGGTAAAAAATCATTATGAATATTGAAGGTTGTACTGTTCCAATTTATGACATGTTTTGATGCATGTGGCTATTAAAATACAAAAGTTGCTGAAATGTTTCTTACAAAGTAGATATAACAAATGCTTGCGCGACCGGAGCGAGCGCTATTACTGCGCGAGCATAGCAAGCCCTATCACAGCGCAGGGAAGCGAGCGCGGAAAATTTTTACGACATTTTATGACCCTGACAGTTTTTATGACCTACTAAGTCAACACCGATGACACAAACGTTAAACTTGATATCCACTTAATGTGGCTATTAAAATACAAAAATTGCAAAAATATTACCTACAAAGTAGATAAAACAAAGGTTTGCGCGAGCGCAGGGAGCGCTATTAATGCGCGAGCGAAGCGAGCGCGAAAATTTTTACGTCTTTTTATGACCCTGACAGTTTTTATGACCTACTAAGTCAAGACCGATGACCTTAAGGTTAAACTTGATATCTACTTATTTTAAGGTAAAAAATCATTATGATTATTGAAGGTTGTACTGTTTTAATTTATAAACTCGTTTTGATGCATGTGGCTATGAAAATACAAAAAATGCTGAAATATTACCTACAAAGTAGATAAAACAAAGGTTTGCGCGAGCGCAGCGAGCGCTATCGCCGCGCGAGCGAAGCGAGCGCGAAAAATTTTACGACCTTTTATGAAACTGACAGTTTTTATGACCTACTAAGTTAACACTGATGACACAAAGGTTAAACTTGATATCCACTTATTTTAAGGTTAAAAATCATTATGATTATTGAAGGTTGTACTGTTCCAATTTATGACATGTTTTGATGAATGTGGCTATTAAAATACAATAGTTGCTGAAATGTTTCCTACAAAGTAGATATTACAAATGCTTGCACGACCGGAGCGAGCGCTATTACTGCGCGAGCAAAGCGAGCGCGAAAAATTTTTACGACCTTTTATGACCCTGACAGTTTTTATGACCTACTAAGTTAATACTGATGACACAAAGGGTAAACTTGGTATCCACTTATTTTAAGGTTAATAATCATTATGATTATGGAAGGTTGTACTGTTTCAATTTATGCCCTCGTTTTGATGCATGTGGTTATTAAAATACAAAAAATGTTGAAATATTACCTGCAAAGTAGATAAAACAAATGTTTGCGCGAGCGCAGCGAGCGCTATCAATGCGCGAGCGAAGCGAGCGCGAAAAATTTTACATTTTTTTATGACCCTGACAGTTTTTATGACCTACTAAATCAAGACCGATGACCCTAAGGTTAAACTTGATATCCACTTATTTTAAGGTAAAAAATCATTAATATTATTGAAGGTTGTACTGTTTCAATTTATAAACTCGTTTTGATACATGTAGCTATTAAAATACAAAAAATGCTGAAATATTACCTACAAAGTAGATAAAACAAAGGTTTGCGCGAGCGCAGCGAGCGTTATCAATGCGCGAGCGAAGCGAGCGCGAAAATTTTTACGTCTTTTTATGACCCTGACAATTTTTATGACCTACTAAGTCAAGACCGATAACCCTAAGGTTAAACTTGACATCCACTTATTTTAAGGTAAAAAATCATTATGATTATTTAAGGTTGTACTGTTTCAATTCATAAACTTGTTTTGATACATGTGGCTATTAAAATACAAAAAATGCTGAAATATTACTGTAGGGACCGCAACCCAAAATTTTAATACTCGTCAAATATTTCGCTGCACCTACGAGAAACGGAACGCAGCAAAAACACCCGCCCGCGCGCCGCTGCCCGGCCGCGCCCGCCATTATAAAAAAGACGTTCGTCGTGTGATCATCGCTCACCTCTGACCGCGATTGGTTACCGCGAAAAAACATACAAAATAAGCGCCGGCGCCGCGGATGCCTCGATCCAGTAAACACTATTACAATAAACTACGAAAACACGGAAGTGAAGTGTCTAAAGACTGATGGTGTGTGATAAAAAAGCGTGAAGTACTTGAAAATGGAATGGACTTGACGGTGGGTGCATATTTTTGTTTATTTGAGTTCATTTGTAGCTTCACTGAGCCATCGAGCCTACATTTTGGGCCTTCGACCCGGACTCCCGGTTATAACGTCAAGTCTCATAGTTATTTTAATACTTTCATTGCACACAAATCATATTACACCTCCCAAGTAGGTACCACACCCAACACGTGCTTGCACTTTTTATTTGTGTTTTACTAATAAACCACACAGGTTCCAACTTCAACCTACACTTTTTCAAACACTAAATAACATATTTTATGCAATCCTTATTGTTTAATACGAAAATATAGTGTTTTTTTTATCGAAAACAGTGACACGGGTGCGTTGACCTTTATGTGATAGTGAAACAAATTGCATCGTAACTTTCTGAATTTCATAGTACTAGCTCATTTCTATAGTAATATCGCTTATTATAAATGTCTAGCATCGTGTTATTGTAGAAACAAATGCCTACATTGTGTATTTACTGTGTTTTATTGTGATTACTTTGCCGGTTAGACCTCTCTAACACCGGCACCGCCCGGCAGCCATTACGTTTCGTCTTGCGTAGCGGGAAAATAATACGTAATTAAATTTTTGTGGATTTATTTTTTAGGATCATTTATTTAGACGTTTTCGGTTGTTGTATCGTAATTTAGTGACTCAAAATGACTAAAAATACTATTCCTGACTCGGATCTCGACGATCAGGTTCATCCTTTCTTGACGTCAAAGGAAATGTGTTTTCTTCGCATTCAACATTTATATGAAATGTCATTAGAAGTAGAAACAGATGTAACTCATTTAGCCGAGTTTTCTGCACGGATCGATGACCTCTCAGACATCCGAGCGGAATACAATAGGTGCGTTATGGAAATAAATTCACTATATCGGAAATACAAACCAAATTATGTCCCTACGTATAGCGAAATAAAGGCGTTTGATGAACTTTATTATGCGATTCGTAAAGTTTCCAATGGCCTTCACCCACCCGAGCGTCCCGCCAAGACGGAACCCGGTGGCAAGGAATTGCAAATAACTAGGCGGTGCGTAAAGTTACCCGAATTACAACTATTTAAATTTGATAGTAAACTCGAAAATTGGATAACCTTCCGTGATACGTTTACGAGCTTAATTCATGATAATCCCGCGATTACTGATGTCGAGAAATATTATTACCTTATGTCATCGGTTAGCGGTTCGGCTTTATCTATTGTGAAATCAATGCCAATCACAGCTGATAATTACAGCATCGTATGGAGCGCCTTAGTTAAGCGATTTGAGAATAAGCGCGCGCTTGCTTCGGCGTATTTAGACAAGCTGTTTAACTTTAAACCGTTGATAAGCGAATCGGCCGCGAACCTTAATAATTTTCTCCAAACTTATCATGAAAATATTACAGCTTTAGAACTTCTTAAAATTCCGGATTTATCTAGTTTTATACTATTCCAAATATCTTTGCGAAATCTCGACCCCGTGACGCGCCGCGAGTTCGAACAGACCGTGCCGCCGGGCGAGATACCTACCGCTAAGCAATTATTGAACTTTATCGAGAAGCAAGCGCGTGTCCTTGAGATGTCAGAAAGCAAGTCAGTGTACGCCAAGCCGTCTACACCAGCTTTCAAGCCATCTACGTCGCGTTCAAACAAGGATACGACCACACAACACGGTTATAAACCTACTATGACCGCAGCTGTGGCCAGCATGAACAACGTTGTCGAACGGCAGAAATCCAACGTCTGTCCGTGTTGTCCAATGCCACACGCTATCTATCGCTGTGCAGTCTACAACGCGCTTACACCTGAGTCACGCACTGCCAAAGTCAAAGAGCTCAGTTTGTGTGAGAACTGTTTGCGTGATAATCACACCAGCGCTGATTGTCCGTCCAAACATTGTTGTACGGTCTGCAAAAAGAGGCACCACAGCTCTCTTCACATCGACTCCTCAGTCACGTGTCAAGGGAACGTTGTGGGTCTCACATGTTCGACTGATCAGACAGTCCTGCTTGGCACCGCGGTCGTACACGTCGCGGACGCATGGGGACACTTCCATTGCGTGCGCGCACTTATAGACAGCGGCGCTATGTCAAGCTATATAACACATAGTTGTGCGAAGAGGCTAGGATTACCTCGTCGTAGATGCGATGTTCGAACGATCGGTCTAGGCGGGAACCAAGTTGATAACTTTGGTCAAACCTCGCTCGCAATAAAACCGCGACACGATACATCGCCCGTTCTTAATACGGACGCGGTTATCGTCGCGAACATAGCCGGCAATCTACCGACAGTTAGGTTACCTCTTGATATTTTAGATCGTTATCAGAATATCGAGTTAGCGGACCCAGCGTTTCATCGGCCCGCGCCGGTGGACTTATTGATAGCAGGCGACTTATTTCCTTACCTATACGACGGAGATAAAATACTACCGGAACGCCCGGGTTTGCCCGTGATATTAAAGTCTATCTTCGGATACGTTATCACCGGTCAAATAGATTGGCGCGATAGCAATAAAAAGAGTTTAGACTCGGATAACCACGCTTTTTCCGGATTTTCTAGTACGGATAACTTAGACCGGGTGATGAACGCGTTCTGGGAAGTCGAGAACGTACCGTCGGAACAACCAAAGAAACCCGACGACGTATTAGCAGAAAAGTTGTTCGCGCACGAACATAGTCGCGATCCGAACACCGGTAGATACGTTGTTAGGTATCCGTTTCGGCCGGACCACAGTCTCGGCGATTCTCGACAGGTGGCGTTACGGAGATTGACTAATTTAGAGGCGCGTCTCGACCGCGACTCTCAATTAAAGTGTGAATATCACAAATTCATGTCCGACTATGAGTCTTTAGGTCACATGACGTGTTTAGGTAATTTACAAAACGTGGATTCCAAGTATTTGATCCCGCATTTTTGTATTCTCAAACCGACGAGCACCAGCACCAAGCTGCGTACCGTGTTCGACGCGTCGACAAAAACTGCTAATCACAAGTCACTTAATGACGTGGTTCTAGCGGGACCGAAACTTCAGGCGGATATTAATCAGATATTAATAAATTTCCGATTACATGCTGTTTGTATATCCGCAGACATCTGTAAAATGTACAGACAAATTTTGATACATCAAGACCAACGGCCTTATCAACATACTGTGGCGCCACTCAACAGATCAACCGGTTCAGGTTTACGAGCTGGCGACTGTCACGTATGGGGTCGCTAGTAGTCCGTATCTGGCCATCAAGGTACTGCATACTTTAGCCGACGAACACGCAGATACGTATCCAGCTGCAGCTCGAGTTCTTAAAAGTGGATTCTTCATGGATGACCTACTATGGTCGGAACCCACAGAGGATGACGCTCTCCAGCTGCAGAAGGATCTACGCGAGCTGTTGCAGAGTGCTGGCTTCCTGTTATGTAAGTGGGCTAGTAATAGTGCTCAGGTGCTGGCCGCGGTCCCTGAAGATCACCGAGAAACTCCGATTGAGTTTGACGATGATGAAGATTTGTCACTCAAGGTTTTGGGTCTTCAGTGGCTACCAGGAACGGACTGCTTTTCCTTCAGAACGATGAAGTATGATTACGAGGTCACAAAACGCACCGTTCTATCACAGATCGGTCGTTTATTCGATCCTCTCGGTTTTGTTGCACCCTGCATATTTTATGCCAAATGTTTCATGCAGAAGATCTGGGCCCTGAAACTCGATTGGGACCAGCGCTTGCCTGTTGACCTTGAAACAGAATGGCGGGCCTTCGTTCGGGAGCTACCTCTACTTTCCGAACTTAGACACGAACGTCACGTGATGGTATCGCAAAGTACGACCTCTCGTATTTTCGCGTTCGCTGACGCGTCTACCCTCGGGTACGCGGCTCAGATATACCTACACACGACTAACGACGACGGTGATAGCAAAACGAGCCTTCTAATTGCTAAATCAAAAGTGGCTCCGCTGAAAACGGTATCTGTACCACGACTCGAGCTAATGGCAGCCCACTTGCTCGCCAAACTCGTCAAGTATGTCACAGGTATTCTTCAGGAGCGAGCTATCAGTATCAACGACATCTTGTTGTTTACTGATTCTTCTGTAGTACTGGCTTGGCTTAACACACCAAGCTACAAGCTTAAAACATTCGTGGCCACTCGAGTAACAAAAATACTGGACACAGTTCCCAGTACTAATTGGTTCCATGTAAGTGGTGAGAGTAACCCGAGCGATATCTGTTCCCGGGGTGCGACGCCCTCCGTGCTTCTCTCAAATCCCGAATGGCTTAATGGTCCCAGCTGGCTACTAAGTGAGCGATGGCCAGTACGCGCTATAGATGAGTTCAGAGACGTCAATCCTCCCGAACTAAAAACCTCCCTTAACACTATGGCGCTGGTAACGTCGGAGGAGTCCTCTAATCTCATCTATGAGCTTTCTGAGAGATATTCTAACTACACGAAATTAGTCAATATCGTAGCTCGGATTCGAAAATTCATCACGAATTGCCGCACACCTAAATCCGAGCGCACTAAACTTTCTCTAAGTGACTTAAAAGACGCACGTGACGTCATCATAAAATCCGTGCAACAGCACCACTTTGCCGCCGATATAATCGCGATATCAAAGAGCCTTCAGCCGCAGCAGTCTCTGCAAAAGCTCAACCCCTTCGTTGACCCCCATGGTCTCCTCAGGGTGGGGGGTAGACTTTCGCTCGCAGAGATTTCGTTCGACAAAAAACATCCTGTATTGCTTCCTAAAAAATGCAATTTTACTAATTGTCTGATCGATTATTACCATGTGCTTTATTTACATGTAGGACCACGTACCCTACAGAGTATATTGAGTCAAAAGTTCTGGATTGTGTCCGCTCGTAGCATAGTCAGACTACGCACAAGCAAATGCATAGCGTGTTTTAAAGTAAGACCGACAGTCAGGCAACCTCTAATGGGACAGTTACCTAAGTTTCGAACGGAAGATATTCACTCCTTCCATTCGGTAGGTCTTGACATAGGGGGTCCATTTTTAACAAAAGAGTCCATTCGTAGAAATGCTCGCATCACCAAGGCTTATTTATGCATTTTCGTTTGCTGTGCTACTCGCGCGGTACATTTAGAGACTTTATCCTCACTTAGCACAGAATGCTTTCTGGCATCATTTGACCGTTTTACAGCAAGACGTGGATTATGTCAGGCGCTAATCTCAGACAATGCGACGAACTTCGTTTCAGCCGGTAAACAGTTAGCTGAAGTCTCACAATTCTTAAAATCCAACACGGATGATATCTCAGGCGAGTTTACCAAACGTCAAGTTCAATGGAAGCATAACCCTCCAACAGGTAGTCACTTCGGCGGTCTTTACGAAGCAGCCATTAAATCGGCAAAGTCACTTTTAAAAAGAACCATCGGAAGCAGGACGCTAACATTTGAAGAGTTAACAACACTCTTTGCGCGAGTTGAAGCCGTGCTCAATTCTCGCCCTCTTTGCGCTCTGTCCTCGGACCCCAGCGAGTTCGAGATACTTACTCCAGCACATTTCTTAGTAGGCCGCGGATTGTTAGATGCTCCAGAGTATGACCTAACTAGTCTCCCTATAAATCGTCTGAGTAGGTGGCAGGCGGTACAACAGATAGCCCAACAGTTTTGGCGTCTGTGGCGCAAAGATTACCTTCACACACTTCAAACCCGCCAAAAGTGGACCAAAGGTTGTCGAGATCTGAAGGTCGGCGATCTAGTGCTTATAAACTCGGACGCACCGCCCCTTCAGTGGGTACTAGGCAGAGTCACTAAGCTATACACAGGCCCAGACAATGTGACGCGTGTCGTTAGTGTTCGAACCAAACACAGTGAATTCACAAGACCCGTGGTTAAGCTCAGCCCGCTCCCCTTGGAGCAGGATGATTAGAAGTCTCTATTCTCTAACTTATCTTACAAAGGTCAACCCATCTAGTTTTAAGTTTCATATACTATACAGTCCACTCTCTATAATTTACATACTTGTAGTACTAATCTATCTAGTGTAACCTTATATTTACTTAACACTACACCTCAGTGTGACACCCTACATCTACATTAATATTTTGTTATTCAATACACTTTTCAACACAATATTTATTTATTTCCAACTTGGAATTATAACTGGGAAATCCTGTCGGATTTCGGTGGGGGGAAATGTAGGGACCGCAACCCAAAATTTTAATACTCGTCAAATATTTCGCTGCACCTACGAGAAACGGAACGCAGCAAAAACACCCGCCCGCGCGCCGCTGCCCGGCCGCGCCCGCCATTATAAAAAAGACGTTCGTCGTGTGATCATCGCTCACCTCTGACCGCGATTGGTTACCGCGAAAAAACATACAAAATAAGCGCCGGCGCCGCGGATGCCTCGATCCAGTAAACACTATTACAATAAACTACGAAAACACGGAAGTGAAGTGTCTAAAGACTGATGGTGTGTGATAAAAAAGCGTGAAGTACTTGAAAATGGAATGGACTTGACGGTGGGTGCATATTTTTGTTTATTTGAGTTCATTTGTAGCTTCACTGAGCCATCGAGCCTACAATTACCTACAAAGTAGATAAAACAAAGGTTTGCGCAAGCGCAGCGAGCGCGAAAATTTTTACGTCTTTTTATGACCCTGACAATTTTTATGACCTACTAAGTCAAGACCGATGACCCTAAGGTTAAACTTGACATCCACTTATTTTAAGGTAAAAAATCATTATGATTATTGAAGGTTGTACTGTTTCAATTCATAAACTTGTTTTGATACATGTGGCTATTAAAATACAATAAATGCTGAAATATTACCTACAAAGTAGATAAAACAAAGGTTTGCGCAAGCGCAGCGAGCGCAAAAATTTTTACGTCATTTTATGACTCTGACAGTTTTATGTCCTACTAAGTCAACACCGATGACCCTTAGGTTAAACTTGATATCCACTTATTTTAAGGTTAATAAGCATTATGATTATTAAAGGTTGTACTGTTTCAATTTATGGCCTCGTTTTGATGCATGTGGCTATTAAAATACAAAAGTTGCTGAAAAAGTACCTTAAAAGTAGATAAAACAAAGATTTGCGTGAGCGCAGGGAGCGCGAATTTTTTTACGTTTTATGACCCTGACAGTTTGTATAACCTACTTAGTCAACACCGATGACCCTAAGGTTAAATGAGGCTGTTAAGACACGAATGCTTTTGAAATACTTCCCACAAAGCAGATAAAACACGTTGGGCAAGCAAAGCCATCTTGTAAATTTTGATGACTTTTAATGACCCTGACAGTTTTATGGCCTAATTAAGGCACTTATTAAGTTTAGTCATTAACTATGAACCTAAGCTCAAACTTTTATGATTATGCAAACTCTATGTAAAGTTAAAAAAATATATAGGCACCCACACTCAACTGCCAGAAAAAAGTATCCTAACTTTTTTTCTGGCAGTTGAGTCCAGTTGTCCAGAATTTTTAAATTGAACTTTGTAAATGTGTGGCCTACTCTCGGTCAAACTGGTTAACCATTTAAGCTAAAATGTTGTACACGGACAGTCAAAATGACATAGAAGGGCAACGAATACTTTTTTTTGTGATTCTATGCAATATGAACTGTAATATGTATAAAATTTCAGTCCAATTGGTCTAGCTGTTTAGCTGATAAGAGGCCACACATTCACAAAATTAAATAAAAAATATCTAGACCCCCTGACTCGACAGCCAGAAAAAAAGTATCCTATATCCTATTCTGCCCTATGACATGTATTCATACAAAATTTCAGGCAAATCGGTCAAGCCGTTTATTCGAGAGGAAGTTTTATATTTACAAAATTCAATTAAAAATATCTGAACCCCCTGACTCGATAGCCAAAAAAAAGTATCCCATATCCTATTCTACCCTATGAAATGTCTTTATACAACATTTCAGGCAAATCGGTCAAGCCGTTTTTTCGAGAAGAGGTCTTATATTTACAAAATTTAATTAAAAATATCTGGACCTCCTGACTCGATAGCCAAATAAAAAGTATTCTATATCCTTTTCTGCCCTATGTACTGTCTTTATACAATATGTCAGGCAAATCGGTCAAGCCGTTTATTTGAGAAGAGATCTTATATTTACAAAATTCAATTAAACATATTTGGACCCCCTGACTCGATAGCCAGAAAAAAAGTATTCTATATCCTGTTCTGCCCTATGACATGTATTCATACAAAATTTCCGGCAAACCGGTCAAGCCATTTATTCGAGAAGAAGTCTTATATTTACAAAATTCAATTAAAAATATCTGGACCCCCTGCCTTGATAGCCAAATAAAAAGTATTCTATATCCTTTTCTGCCCTATGAACTGTCTTTATACAACATTTTAGGCCAATCGGTCAAGCCGTTTGTTCGAGAAGAAGTCTTATATTTACAAAATTTAATTAAAAATATCTGGACCCCCTGACTTGATAGCCAAAAAAATTGTATCCTATATCCTATTCTACCCTATGAACTGTCTTTATACAACATTTCAGGCAAATCGGTCAAGCCGTTTAATTGAGAAGAGGTCTTATATTTACAAAATTCAATTAAAAATATTTGGACCCCCTGACTCGATAGCCAGAAAAAAAGTATTCTATATTATATTCTGCCTTATAAACTGTCTTTACACAACATTTCAGGCAAATCGGTCAAGCCGTTTATTCGAAAAGAGGTCCTTTAGTTACAAAATTCAATTAATAATATCTGGACCCCCTGACTTGATAGCCAAAAGAAAAGTATCCTATATCCTATTCTGCCTTACATTCTATCTTTGTACAAAATTTCAGCCAAATCGGTCATGCCGTTTGACCGTGAAGAAGTCCCAAACAAACAAACAAACAAACAAACAAACAAATAAACAAACTGACTTTCGCATTTATAATATTGGTGTTATTTACAAAATTTAATTAAAAATATCTGGACCCCCTGACTTGATAGCCAAAAAAATTGTATCCTATATCCTATTCTACCCTATGAACTGTCTTTATACAACATTTCAGGCAAATCGGTCAAGCCATTTAATTGAGAAGAGGTCTTATATTTACAAAATTCAATTAAAAATATTTGGACCCCCTGACTCGATAGCCAGAAAAAAAGTATTCTATATTCTATTCTGCCTTATAAACTGTCTTTACACAACATTTCAGGCAAATCGGTCAAGCCGTTTATTCGAAAAGAGGTCCTTTAGTTACAAAATTCAATTAATAATATCTGGACCCCTGACTTGATAGCCAAAAGAAAAGTATCCTATATCCTATTCTGCCTTACATTCTATCTTTGTACAAAATTTCAGCCAAATCGGTCATGCCGTTTGACCGTGAAGAAGTCCCAAACAAACAAACAAACAAACAAACAAATAAACAAACTGACTTTCGCATTTATAATATTGGTGTTGATGTTGATTTAAAGTTTCAGCGTTTCACTTTTTTGTAATTATAAAAATTGTCTGAAGATCTGAAACATAGAGGTACGTGTAATGATATGTCTGGCAATACTACTATAAATTATATATATATATATATATATATATATATATATATATATATATATATATATATATGTATATATATAAATATATTGTATATATATATATATATAAATAAATAATATTTTAATATTTTTTTAATAATGTGGTCGTTAATAATTTGACGACAGCTGAATGGCTCATTACTTTATTTTTTTAATTTAAGGCGTTATATTATATATTTGCTGCGTTTATTTGATAATTGACTATGATTTATTTTATTATTTTGACGTGTATATGTGTGTTTTTTAATACTGTCTACATAGTACCGCTTTGAATAAATTGTGTTATTTTAGAGGTGGTTCACAATGTTCTATTGTTAACCGAGGAAAAAAATGAAGAAGTTCCTTAATTATTTTTCATACCATTACTTACGTGTCCAACACTCGGCGCGCGTTTTGATTAAGAGACCAAACTTTAGGCGGCATTGGTTTTTTTTTAAGATTATTAGTAATTAGCTGTACAGTCCGGCAAGTATAACTTGGCGTGCCTGTGCGCCACTGTGCTTTTACTTTGTACTTTGATAACAGTTTCTCTTAAACCACTTTTAATTACTTTCGGCATTATTGAACTATTTTAATGTAGCAGATTTATCAACAATAATGTCGCGGTAATCTCTCAAACGTCAAACTCACAGTTTCAATTAAAAGAATTAGTTCCAAAAACTACCACCGCCAAGTTATACTTGTGGCACTGTACACAGTCTCGTTAACCCCTCCAACCTAAGCTTAATATGCTAGTCGCAGAGCATAGACTAGAGCGACATCTTCGTAGGGTAGATTGGAACGTCAAGTCGATTTGACTTGGGTGTGTTTGGAAGTTGAGTGTTGCCAACACTATGAGCTGTCAAAAGGAATAAAATGTCAACTTCACGGCGAGCAAATTGTCAATGTAAATATTCACAGCTGTCATTTTGTCAAACTTACTTTTGAGCAAGGATTCTGAATGGAAACATCGACTGGAACGGACGTGTTGTCAACCTCTTTCCAACCTCACCGCGTTCCAAAAGCAATCCAGTAACATCTTACCCATCTAATTACATTTTGCGATTATTGTAACTTAAATCCACGTAATTAAAGCAACTGAATGTACAACGTGTTTGATTCTGGACATCCACGTCACCAATGATGAACAAAGAGCAGACTAGTGATGTAATTTGGGGGACTATTACTGCTCGCGTCCGTAGGGTTTAGCCCTCGATGTCCTACACGTGTCCCCTGGGTGGCGCCAAAAGAGCAGTACTTTTCAGGTGGTAGGCTTAGGCCGCGGCGTGTTACCACCCACCAGACAAAGCCATGCCGCCAAGCGGTCGCTTTACGGCATGAATGTTTGGTGAAGCCATTATGGGGAACGGGTCGGAAACAGTTGCGTTGCTTACTATAGCTAGTCGTGATACATTGAAGGTCAATTTACCTGGCAGCCAATCTTGGAGAGCAGCGGGATCCGAGGCACGGTTCTCCGCTGGCCGACCGCAGATAGTTGGGGGCCCAAGTAGTGAGCCAGCCACTCATGAAAGGCTGCCCCGCCATCTCGCGAAAAATCCCGGAGGTGCGCCATCGTGCCGGTTGGCGACCGGACGAGAGGACCCGATGGACACCTCTGGGGGGGCTCGGGCGTCCCCGCGGTCTCCAGGATTGGTTCCCAATAGGTGAAAAGACCTAATATGTATCACGGGTTGGTAATTAGCGCCTCGTTTCCACTTCCGTTTCCCTTACCTAACTTCACTCCCCACAAAATGAAAGGCAGAAACAGAATAAAGGTTAATCAGCGGAAGCACGTCCTCTCCCTTCAAGTGCACCTCTCAAACATTCGAGGCTTGCACTCCAATATCCTCTCGGTCCACCACCACCTTGAGACCGAAAAACCGCATATTCTGTTCCTCACGGCGACGCAGATCAAATGTCCAGCTGACGCGGCGTACCTTGCCTACCCAGGCTATGTTCTAGAGCATACATAGAGCAACTTTAGGGCGAGGGCGGGAGTTTGTATGTATGCTCGCGATGACATTTGCTATCGGCGTCTCCGCAACCTTGAAGATCCTCAACTTTCCGTCATGTGGATTTTGGTGGACACTGGCATAGAGAAAATTCTTTATGCTAGTGTCTACCGTTCGCACAGCGGAGCCGAAGAGACAAACAGGCTCACAAACCACCTCAGTGAGGCGGCTGATGTGGCCCAACAGAGGTATCCTTCTGCTCAATTAGTGCTTCTGGGGGATTTCAACGCCCATCATCAAGACTGGCTATACCCATACCAGAGCACAGACCACGCTGGTCGAGAGATGCGAAAGCTTGCTTTAACGCTAGACCTCACTCAGTTGGTCCAGGGAGCAACAAGGATACCGGACGTTGATGGCCATACAGCCAATTGCTTGGACCTTCTGCTGACAACAGAACCAGACCGCTACTCGGTGTCGGTTTCATCACCCTTAGATAGCTCCGACCACTGTCTGGTGAAGTCTGTATCCGTCTACTCCCCGCCCGATCCCAGCCAAAAAGGCACCCGGCGGGTGTGGCGATACAGGTCAGCAGATTGGGATGAGATGCGTTGTTTTTTCGCGTCTTATCCTTGGCGGCAGGTATGTTTTTCTTCGAGCGATCCCTCAGCTTGCGCGGATGCTGTGACAGAAGTGTTACGTCAGGGTATGGAATATTTCATACCATTTTCTGACGTTCCGGTGTCAAGCAAAGCTCGTCCATGGTTTAATGCCAAATGTAGAGATGCAGAAGCATCAAAACATGAAGCTTACTTAGCCTGGGCTGATGCTCGAACCCGCAAGACTAGAGATGTACGCGAAAAGAAGAAAGCCTTTAACTTAGCCGCCAAGTCCTGCAAAAAGGCTCTCAAGAAGGCTCGCTTCGATCACATACGCCGAACAGGGAACAAACTTGCTTCTTACCCCTCGGGTAGCAAAGCGTTCTGGTCCCTGGCGAAGTCGATCGAAGAGAACTTCTGCCGTCCCTCACTGCCTCCACTACTGAAACCCGATGGATCACTAGCACACTCGGCTGAAGAGAAAGCGAATTTATATGCTACTCTGTTTGCAGAGTCTTCACGTTTAGATGTTGGCAATGCTGTACCTTCTAGTCTGCCGACTTGCGGGACGTTTATGTCGGAAATCCGCATTCGTCAGACTGAAGTACGCAAAGCGTTGCGCAATCTAGACGCGAACAAAGCTAGTGGTCCAGACGGTATACCAGCTGTAGTCTTGAGGACGTGTGCGCCTGAGTTGGCTCCTATTTTGACACGCCTCTTTCGCTTGTCTATGACGACTGGTCAAGTGCCTAAGTCCTGGAAGCAAGCAAACGTGCAACCCGTGCCGAAAAAGGGTAGTCGTGCAGACCCTGTCAATTACAGGCCTATCTCAGTCACTTCCATACTCTGTAAGACTATGGAACGTGTACTGAACCACAGGCTCCTGGCATACCTAGAAGTGAACGATCTCCTCAGTGACCGACAATACGGGTTTCGCCGAAACCGGTCTACTGGGGATCTTCTAGCGTATGCCACGCACATCTGGAGCGAAGCCATTGAGAACCACGGCGAGGCGCTGGCCGTCTCTCTTGACATCTCGAAGGCTTTCGACAGGGTTTGGCACGATAGCCTTATTAGCAAGCTTCCTTCATACGGCCTGCCCACTGGTTTATGTGTTTGGATAGCAGATTTCTTAAGGGATCGGTCGATTCGAGTGGTCATCGATGGCTGTTCTTCCGACCAATTGGCCATAAATGCCGGAGTCCCTCAAGGATCAGTACTCTCTGCAACACTTTTTCTGCTGCATATTAATGACCTGCTTAAACCCGGTATCTTTGGGTACGCAGATGACAGCACTGTTGTAGAGAGTTATACATCCAACGCACGAACCAGTGCATTACAAATCCAGTCTCATAGAGAAGCGATGGTCGAACGCTTGAACTTTTCTTTGAAGGCAGTCTCTGATTGGGGCGATGCCAATCTGGTCAAGTTCAATGCTGCGAAAACCCAGGCGTGTCTTTTCTCCGCTAAACGGAGCCCATTTCTACTGGCTCCTACTTTCCGGGATGTGTCCGTTCCGATAAGTAACAATCTCGAGCTTCTTGGCATCTCTTTGACACCAACTCTCAATTTCGGCTCTTATATTGAGTCTAGAGCCCAGCTAGCCTCAAAAAAGCTTGGCATTTTGGCTAAGGTGAGACGGTACTTCACACCGGGACAGTTGCTTAATCTTTACCAAGCACAAGTCCGGTCGTGTATGGAGTACTGTTCTCACCTTTGGGATGGTTCTGCTAAATACCAGCTGGAGACACTGGAAGCTATTGAGAGGAGAGCCAAAAAACTCATCAGCGATGACCTATTAGTAAGCAAGAGACTCCAGAGTCTCGCGCATCGCCGCAAAGTCGCTTGTTTATCGGTTTTCTATCGGATACATTTCGGAGAGTGTGCAATGGAACTGCATGATTTGATTCCACCATCCCCATTTTATAATCGGACATCCAGAGACACTAAAAGGCGCCACCGATTTATGGTGGATATACCATCTACCCGAACGAAGCGATTTGCTTCTTCGTTCATCATACGAACCGCTAAGGAATGGAATACCCTGCCTGAGTCCGTGTTTCCGATTAAGTACAATATGGGGGTCTTCAAATCGCGAGTGAATAGGTATCTTCTGGGTAAGCACGCTACATCATCGATCGCATCATCACTTAACATCAGGTGAGATAGTGATCAAGTGCTACCCAGTTCAGTATAAAAAAATTCGTTATGCTTATATCTGGAGTGAGTGAGAGTCAATAGTGCAATGGGTGGAGATTATATTATCATACGATCACATAGTATCTAGGTAATAATAGTAGTAGTATTATGTTAACGTAAATTAAAAGTAGTATTATGTAAACTAGTTAACTCTAAAACACAGTTGTTTTAGAGTTAACTAGTTTACAGTTAACTTTACTACATTATTATTGTATGTCCGAAATGGACAAACTGTTGGAACAATACTTTAAACTTAAGATCTGAACTATGTACACAGTTTGACACGATAAAAATATGTCTATTCTATTCTATCGCTTGTGTCTGGATCCATTCCCAAACTTGTGGCCTAAGCACTAGTCGATAACGTCCAAGTTTTATGCCCACGTATTTCACTTGGTTTACAGGTTCCTTGATATTTTAAAGAGAGCAGCAATCCATTTTTATTTCGTTCGGAGCAGAACAGTTTTATTTTAAGGTTGACTATTACACAGCTGAGCAACTTTGGTGACTGTAATGCCCTATAATTCTACAATCTTCATCATCATCGTAATCAGCCGGTGTCAGTCCACTGCTGGACGTAGTCCTCTCCCAAGATACGTAAATCTACAATTATACATGTTTTTTTACCTTGGCGTGTTAGTTTGTTTGTATGTACTATGTATGTATGTATGTTTCCATAACTAAGATAGTTTAAAAACTAAAACAACCGACTTCCAAGCCCGCGAGGCCAATTTCAGTAGCAAGTTTGAGACGTTTATCGTCATATCTCTGGAGATACTTATCAGATCACGTTGAAATTACAATGAGACCACCTCGGAAACGAATCCTACCGATTTAAAAAAAGAATCATTCAAATCGGCTTACAATAATTGACGGAGTAATTGCGTGACATACACACAAAAAAAAACATACAGACGAATTGAGAACTTCCTTCTTTTTGGGAAATCGGTTGAAAATAAGATCCTTGTCTTGTCAAATCTGATACACTTACGTATCTACGGCGGAAATACAATATTAAGGGACAACAGTAAGGTGGAGCTGACTTGATGATGGTACCAGGCTGTAGAGACTGGAACTCTGTAATAGCAATTGGTAGTTTAGTCGACTTTGGCTGTATTATTGTCATTAGTAGACAGATAGATAGATAAACTCTTTATTGTTACACTACACCTTCTTAAAACTAAGTTACATAGTAAACTTAAGAAATAATGTGTTACAATGGGCGGTCTTATCGCTGATAGCGATCTCTTCCAGATAACCTTAGGATGGAGAAAATAAAACATATTACTAAAGACGGGGGTGTATTTTATAACTCTTAAACGCTAATCACTTGCATATATATAGTACTTTCCATTGTACATGACTCATCATCAGCCTGTATCAGTCCACTGCTCGACGTAGGCTTCTCCCAAGATGCACCACTGAGCCCGATCTTCGGCTCTTCTCTTCCAGTCACTGCCCACCGCTTTGCGTATGTCGTCGCTCCTCCTGGTCACAGGACGTCCTACGCTACGTTTGCCGATTCGCGGTCTCCACTCTAGGACAAGTCTACCCCAACGGTTATCAGTCCTGCGGCAGATATGACCAGCCCACTGCCACTTCAGCTTGCTAATGCGTTGAGCTATGTCGATAACTTTAGTTCTCTGGCGAATTACTTCGTTCCGGATTCGATCCCGAAGAGAAATACCGAGCATAGCTCTTTCCATAGCTCGCTGAGCGACTTTAATCTGGTGGACCAGTCGAACTGTGAGTGTCCACGTCTCGGCTCCGTATGTCATCACAGGTAGGACGCACTGGTAAAAAACTTTTGTCTTTAGACATTGTGGTATAGGCGATGAGGAGACTCGACGGAGTTTTCCGAATGCTGCCCAGCCCAGCTGAATTCTTCTCTGGATTTCCTTCTCGAAGTTATGTTTGCCTAGTTGGAGCGTCTGCCCTAGGTAAACATACTTAGTGACAACTTCGAGTGGGATTCCATCTACGGCAATCGGTTCCGGAACAATGTGCTCGATGTACATGTTTCGGGGATATGACGTCCCCCTATCTCACTCCTCGACGCAGGTAAACATGTTTAGTTCGCTGGTTTTGTACTTGTACAGTCATCGTTGCGGCATTATATAGACATCTCATCACTTTGATATATCGCCAGTCGACTTGGAAACGCTGCAAGGACTCGAGAACAGACCAGGTTTCGATTGAGTCAAAGGCCTTCTCATAGTTCACAAATGCTAAGCACAGGGGCAGATTGTACTCTTCGGTCTTCTGTACAATCTGCCGCACCGTGTGGATGTGGTCTATCGTGCCGTAACCGCTTCGAAACCCGGCCTGTTCCGGAGGTTGAAACTCGCCGAGTCTTCGCGCAAGACGGTTCGTGATGACCCTTGAAAACAGCTTGTAGACATGGCTCAGAAGCGAAATCGGGTGGTAGTTTTTCAATAGGGTTTTGTCTCCTTTTTTGAAAAACAAAACCACCATGCTTCTGTTCTATGCCTGTGGAGTTCTCCCATTGAAAAGAACGGAATTAAAGAGCTGCTGAAGTTGTTGAACTGCTGGAGCTCCTCTGGCTTTTAAAAGCTCCGTTGTGATTCCGTCTTCTCCTGGGGCTTTTTCATTTTTGAGTTGTTTAAGAGCCATCACGATTTCGTCTCAGCTAATTTCGGGCAGATCTTCTGTGAAGTGGCGGGTTAAGGTGGCTCTAGAAGCATGCGTGCTCTAGTGAAGCATGCGATGCGTAGAGCTTGCCGTAGAAGTCTTCAACTTCCAACAGAATCTCCGGCTTGGATGCGACGACGTTCCCCGTTGACGTTGTCAGCTTTGTGAGGTGGCTTCTACCCAGAGGCTGGACAAACACTTTCGACCCCCGATTCTGCTCAATTGATTCTTTAATCAAGAGCGTGTTAGAGGATCGGAGGTCGCGTCGTACCAGCTTCATTATGGATTATAGTACATGAATAAATATTTACAAAAAGCTTGAATATAATTTTTTTCACTTTTAATTTATATTATCTTTTGTCGGTCAATCATTGCGAAAATATTAATTTTTATATAAAATACTTGAAATAATAATGCGATGCCAATGGTTATTTATGTTTAGCCAACATTAAATAAAATAATTTATTTCACATATACATATAGGTTTTTCACGTACATCTTTTTTAGGGTTCCGTACCCAAAGGGTAAAACGGGATCCTATTACTAAGACTCCGCTGTCCGTCTGTCTGTCTGTCTGTCTGTCTGTTTGTCTGTTTGTCTGTCTGTCCGTCTGTCACCAGGCTGTATCTCATGAACCGTGATAGTTAGATAGTTGAAATTTTCACAGATGATGTATTTCTGTTGCCGCTATAACAACAAATACTAAAAACAGAATGAAGTTATAAATAATAGAGTTTCTCCATACAAGAAACGTGTTTTTTTCGGCATTTCACGCCATCAATGAACGCTTAGTTAGGTAAACGTCCCATAGATGGCGTTACATTGAAATTTCGATCCCTAACACCTTTGTGACGTTAGATGGCGTTATAAGAAATAAAATGTTTATTAATTATTTATTTTTTGCTTGCAAAAAATGATAGTGGTATTTTTTGCTCGATCACATAAAATACTGTAGTGTGGTACGGAACCCTACTAGTGCGAGTCCGACTTGCACTTGGCCAGTTTTTTTTTTTAATGATTTAAGGTTACAGAACAAGCACAACGCTCGCTTGATAGTAAGCGATGATGTCTACCTATTACAGATACAGCGGCATGCAACATTCTGGACTGCTAGAATTTTGCATGACACTGCATTGCGCCTGTTACCTTGAGACATAAATATGTTGAGTCTCACATGCCCTGTAATTTCACTGGACACCTTGCCACTTCAACCGAAAGGCATTCCTATTTCACGGCCGAAAATTAATTGGCAAAGTGGTGGTACCGACCTAGGCGGACTAGCAGAAGTCCTACCACTACCAAAACATGTAGTAACAGGCAGTTTGACACTATTGTAATGCTTTCACGCTGCACCCCGATGTTTGCAGCAAGTGCGTTGGAGCTAGTTATCTACTCTCAACTAACAACCTGGAACTAAAATAAAAAGAAAACTTGCAGTCGTCCCACTCGCTTAAGTATTTCCCAAGTTATATCCCCGGGTCAGGGCAAAATATTTTCCGCGTAACAAGAAGTATTGCCCGTGATTTTGTGGGATTTTGTATTGCCGAGTACAAAATGTAACCGCAGTTGTACAGAATGGGCAGATTATTGCACAGATTGCTATTTCTGCTGTCAGATATCATTTCGTTAATGTCCATGAAAGGTTTATTTCGTTGATATTTTCTATACTTGATGTGATGATACAAGCTATAAATAAAATAATACAAGAGAAGGTTGACGTTTTAGGTTTAAGAATAAGGGTCAGTTTCACCGGTTACTGATAGCGCTAATATGAAGAAATCTGACAGATTTTTGACAGTTTTTATATGGTGTCATTGTGTCAGATGACTATCTGACGTATTATGAGGAACCGGTGAAACTGGCCCTAAATTTTGGGCCATTTAGTAACTTATTCCATTACGAATATGTTAATTACATAATAGTATGTACATTAATATATGTTTAAAACTACATAATTTATAGCTTCTCGTGACGGGGACTTTATAAACAAACAAATAAACCTAATAAAACAATAAAAACTGAAATTTAGTCTTCCAAACCACTACTAGGTAAAGTCTCCAAAATGCTGGCTATATTCCCCCGTTAAATGGCGATGCTTGTATCTGAGCTGTTTAGTTATTTAAATGATACATTTTAGAATTCATTTTATTACTTACTCGAAATATTAATGGTGCTAATCAAAAATTAATGAGAAATAAAATATCCTGGAAATCGCTTCAGAGAATTTGCATCATGAAAAGACTCTGATCAATTTTGGGAGGAAAATTTAGCAAATATTTTCTGCTCTTCATGATTCGGACCGTGTCACAGGATGAAAAAACAGCAGAGTATCTCTAAAGTAGTGTAATAATTATACAATTAATTTATAAATACTCTCTCTTTGTAGCATCGCTCGACTTATCTTTTCAACCGACTTCCCAAAAAGAAGGAGGTTCTCAATTCGAATGTATGTATTTTTTTGTGTTTATGTTACGCAAATTATCCGTCAATTGTAAACCGATTTGAATGATTCTTTCATAATCGGTAGGGTTCGTTTTCGAGATAGTTCCATTGTAATTTCATCGCGATCTGATTAGTATCTCCAGAAATATGACGATTAACGTCTTAAACTTGCTACTGAAATGGACCCGCGGGGCATGGAAGTCGGTTGTTTTAGTTTTTAAACTATCTTAATAATATTTTTCTGAAAGATAGTCAACTTTTTTGTCACTCCTCATAACTTTAAATTTAATACTAGTACTAATAGTTACAATGAGCGGCCTTATCGCTAAAATCAGTTCTTCTTCTCTTCCAGGCACTCTTTGGATGGAGAGGACTTTTAGCAAAAAAGGACAATAGAGGGAGGGGGAGGAGGGGGGGAGGGGTTTGTCAGACATGTCTAAGATAAAATGTTAAATTTTTACTTCTTAAAATACTACATGGTACTACGTAAACAGTACAAGGTCTTCGGCCGGTATTAAAGAACGAATGAGATTCTTTGATTGGTTAAGCCGCGCAAAGCAATCTAATGGCTCCACTTGTTGCCAAGAGCAGACTGGTGCAAAATGTTTTGTAGAATACCGGTCTGCAACTATTAACAATGCTCAAGTGGAGGCGAGACAGTTTTTAAAAGCCTACATTTGGGATTCCTTTTTAGGGTTCCGTACCCAAAGGGTACAAAGGTAAAAAAATATTAATTGATAGAAAATCAATTAATATTTTATTTAAACAACAATAATGTTTTATCATTTATTTCCTTTGTTAACGCGCATAGTTTAAAGTAAGTAATTAACATCAAGTTGGATAGTGGTCAAATGCTAGCCTGTTCGAAAGGAAAAAGGAATAAACTGGCCAAGTGCAAGTCGGACTTGCACTCGTAGGGTTCCGTACCACACTACAGTATTTTATAAGATCAAGCAAAAAATACCACTATCATTTTTTGCCAGCAAAAAATAATATGTAATTAATCAACATTGTATTTCTTATAACGCCAACTAACGTCTAACAAGGGTGTTAGGGATCGACATTTCAATATAACGCCATCTATGGGACGTTTACCTAACTAAGCGTTCATAGATGGCGTGAAATGCCGAAAAAAACACGTTTCTTGTATGGGGAACCTCTATTATTTTTAACTTTATTCTGTTTTTAGTATTTGTTGTTATAGCGGCAACAGAAATACATCATCTGTGAAAATTTCAACCGTCTAACTATCACGGTTCATGAGATACAGCCTGGTGACAGACGGACAGACAGACAGACAGACTGACAGACAGACAGACAGACAGACAAACAGACAGACGGACAGCGGAGTCTCAGTAATAGGGTACCGTTGGTACCCTTTGGGTTCGGAATCCTAAAAAGGACGAATAATACCCAAGAATAATAATAATAATCGATTCATTTTCAGTGACGTTTTTGGATGAAATTGCCAAACAGCTTACAAGCGGCCTGCCCCGGCTTTGCACAGGTAGACAATCAATATGTCTAATTTTTTTGCATCAGCTTTTTGCGTCGAGTACGCATTAACATCTTCAACAGTCATCATCATATTTCAACCAATTTAAACAACTTTAAAGAATTATACACTTAAACCTTCCTCATGAATTACTTTGTCTTTTGGTGAAAACTGCATGAAAATCCGTTCAGTAGTTTTGAATTTATCGCGAACAGACATTCAGACATACGCAGCGGATGACTTTGTATTATAATATACTAGCTGTTACCCGCGGCTTCGCCCACGTTATTTGTGTCTATGACCATTGAGGTCTAGATCGATGATCTCTTAGGCCAAGTCACCATAGATGACCCTCAAAGTCGAACTCAATATCCTCTATTGTTAAAGTCATTAATCATTTTGGTTAGGTATACGAAGTTGTGCTGTTTAAATTTTTGACTCAACACAACAGTTCCTGAAACATTTCTTACAAAGAACATAACGTGAAAAGCTGCGCGAGCGTAGCGAGCGCTATTATTGGGCGAGTGAACATTTTTTATGGCTTTTTATAACCCTGACAGTTTAATGACCTAATCATCAAGTCAATATAGATGACTCTTAGGTCAAACTCGATATCGTCTATTGTTAAAGTTATTAATCATTACTTGGTACTTGGTAAACCTAACCAAGGCTTACCAAGTTTTTCTGTTAAAGTATTTGAGTCAGTTTAATGTATGAGGCTGTTAAAACACGCTATTATAGCGCTATGTAGTGAGAGCGAAGTGAGAAACTTTTTTATGACTTTTTATGACCCTGAAAGTTTTTAAGACCTACTAAGTCAACACCGATGACCCTAAGGTTAAACTTGATATCCACTTATTTTAAGGTAAAAAATCATTATGAATATTGAAGGTTGTACTGTTCCAATTTATGACATGTTTTGATGCATGTGGCTATTAAAATACAAAAGTTGCTGAAATGTTTCTTACAAAGTAGATATAACAAATGCTTGCGCGACCGGAGCGAGCGCTATTACTGCGCGAGCATAGCAAGCCCTATCACAGCGCAGGGAAGCGAGCGCGGAAAATTTTTACGACATTTTATGACCCTGACAGTTTTTATGACCTACTAAGTCAACACCGATGACACAAACGTTAAACTTGATATCCACTTAATGTGGCTATTAAAATACAAAAAATGCTGAAATATTACCTACAAAGTAGATAAAACAAAGGTTTGCGCGAGCGCAGCGAGCGTTATCAATGCGCGAGCGAAGCGAGCGCGAAAATTTTTACGTCTTTTTATGACCCTGACAATTTTTATGACCTACTAAGTCAAGACCGATGACCCTAAGGTTAAACTTGACATCCACTTATTTTAAGGTAAAAAATCATTATGATTATTTAAGGTTGTACTGTTTCAATTCATAAACTTGTTTTGATACATGTGGCTATTAAAATACAAAAAATGCTGAAATATTACCTACAAAGTAGATAAAACAAAGGTTTGCGCAAGCGCAGCGAGCGCGAAAATTTTTACGTCTTTTTATGACCCTGACAATTTTTATGACCTACTAAGTCAAGACCGATGACCCTAAGGTTAAACTTGACATCCACTTATTTTAAGGTAAAAAATCATTATGATTATTGAAGGTTGTACTGTTTCAATTCATAAACTTGTTTTGATACATGTGGCTATTAAAATACAATAAATGCTGAAATATTACCTACAAAGTAGATAAAACAAAGGTTTGCGCAAGCGCAGCGAGCGCAAAAATTTTTACGTCATTTTATGACTCTGACAGTTTTATGTCCTACTAAGTCAACACCGATGACCCTTAGGTTAAACTTGATATCCACTTATTTTAAGGTTAATAAGCATTATGATTATTAAAGGTTGTACTGTTTCAATTTATGGCCTCGTTTTGATGCATGTGGCTATTAAAATACAAAAGTTGCTGAAAAAGTACCTTAAAAGTAGATAAAACAAAGATTTGCGTGAGCGCAGGGAGCGCGAAATTTTTTACGTTTTATGACCCTGACAGTTTGTATAACCTACTTAGTCAACACCGATGACCCTAAGGTTAAATGAGGCTGTTAAGACACGAATGCTTTTGAAATACTTCCCACAAAGCAGATAAAACACGTTGGGCAAGCAAAGCCATCTTGTAAATTTTGATGACTTTTAATGACCCTGACAGTTTTATGGCCTAATTAAGGCACTTATTAAGTTTAGTCATTAACTATGAACCTAAGCTCAAACTTTTATGATTATGCAAACTCTATGTAAAGTTAAAAAAATATATAGGCACCCACACTCAACTGCCAGAAAAAAGTATCCTAACTTTTTTTCTGGCAGTTGAGTCCAGTTGTCCAGAATTTTTAAATTGAACTTTGTAAATGTGTGGCCTACTCTCGGTCAAACTGGTTAACCATTTAAGCTAAAATGTTGTACACGGACAGTCAAAAAGACATAGAAGGGCAACGAATACTTTTTTTTGTGATTCTATGCAATATGAACTGTAATATGTATAAAATTTCAGTCCAATTGGTCTAGCTGTTTAGCTGATAAGAGGCCACACATTCACAAAATTAAATAAAAAATATCTGGACCCCCTGACTCGACAGCCAGAAAAAAAGTATCCTATATCCTATTCTGCCCTATGACATATATTCATACAAAATTTCAGGCAAATCGGTCAAGCCGTTTATTCGAGAGGAAGTTTTATATTTACAAAATTCAATTAAAAATATCTGAACCCCCTGACTCGATAGCCAAAAAAAAGTATCCCATATCCTATTCTACCCTATGAACTGTCTTTATACAACATTTCAGGCAAATCGGTCAAGCCGTTTTTTCGAGAAGAGGTCTTATATTTACAAAATTTAATTAAAAATATCTGGACCTCCTGACTCGATAGCCAAATAAAAAGTATTCTATATCCTTTTCTGCCCTATGTACTGTCTTTATACAATATGTCAGGCAAATCGGTCAAGCCGTTTATTTGAGAAGAGATCTTATATTTACAAAATTCAATTAAACATATTTGGACCCCCTGACTCGATAGCCAGAAAAAAAGTATTCTATATCCTGTTCTGCCCTATGACATGTATTCATACAAAATTTCCGGCAAACCGGTCAAGCCATTTATTCGAGAAGAAGTCTTATATTTACAAAATTCAATTAAAAATATCTGGACCCCCTGCCTTGATAGCCAAATAAAAAGTATTCTATATCCTTTTCTGCCCTATGAACTGTCTTTATACAACATTTTAGGCCAATCGGTCAAGCCGTTTGTTCGAGAAGAAGTCTTATATTTACAAAATTTAATTAAAAATATCTGGACCCCCTGACTTGATAGCCAAAAAAATTGTATCCTATATCCTATTCTACCCTATGAACTGTCTTTATACAACATTTCAGGCAAATCGGTCAAGCCGTTTAATTGAGAAGAGGTCTTATATTTACAAAATTCAATTAAAAATATTTGGACCCCCTGACTCGATAGCCAGAAAAAAAGTATTCTATATTCTATTCTGCCTTATAAACTGTCTTTACACAACATTTCAGGCAAATCGGTCAAGCCGTTTATTCGAAAAGAGGTCCTTTAGTTACAAAATTCAATTAATAATATCTGGACCCCCTGACTTGATAGCCAAAAGAAAAGTATCCTATATCCTATTCTGCCTTACATTCTATCTTTGTACAAAATTTCAGCCAAATCGGTCATGCCGTTTGACCGTGAAGAAGTCCCAAACAAACAAACAAACAAACAAATAAACAAACTGACTTTCGCATTTATAATATTGGTGTTGATAGTGAAGTCATTTTTAACGCCGGCAGAATTGCGGGACGCAGCTAGTACGACATATTAATATTAGGATCACTTATAGTACCTACTCTTAAGTGCCCCGGAGACGGTCATTCGCAATTATCAATTTTCACGTCATTGATTGAGACCAAATGATCGTCTACAAAGGCAATTGAAGCCATTGTCATTCGCAACTACGAGGTAAAAAGCAAATGATGGAAATATTGATTGAAAACCATTAACAATTTCGAATGACCATCTCCGGGGCACTTTAGATCATGACTTGCTCTTCTTATAATATTTTTCTGTGACATCTCTAATCGAAGGCATTTAATGTTTGTTCTGATTAAAGGTGCCTCCGGGGTTCCTGAATGTATAACGACAAGATTTGTTTGCTCACGATGTCTCTTTATGGAATCGTTTTTAAGTCGTTAAGGTTTGTAATGATTTGAATTTGAAGGTGTGGAGAATTCCGACTCAAGATTTTACTGAATTTGTTTATTGATTGGTATTTGAAGAGTCAAGAGATTGAAATCAGTGGCGTGCTATAAGAGAGGTACATGTCCAATAGTGGACGAATACTGGCTCTTAATGATAATTTGATGAGTAATATAAAATAGTACCAATTTAAAGTCGCTCATTAACTTGGAGACAGTCTTGTTTGGTTTGTTTCCAAAAGATTGTCACCAAAGAGCTTGTCTTCAGCTGTAGGAGTGATAACCTTTGTATTGACTAGTTTTCGAGTAAAAACCACAAAACTTTGAACATATCATACCATGTCCTATGACCAGGTATGTTTTTAACCGACTTCACAAAATAGAAGGAGGTTCTCAATTCGACTGTTTTTTTATTTTTATTTTGTTACCTCAGAACTCCGTCAAATCTTAACCAATTTGAAAAATTATGTTTTTGTTTGAGAGAGTATGCCTCCCGTTTGGCCCCATTCAATTTTATTGAGATATGACAATTATCTCGGTAGATATAGAGATAGACAATATTTTATAGGCAAATTTGTATACTTTGATGACATGACAACTAGCCAGTACTTTGACTATCGCGGCATGTGAAGTCGGTTTTTTCGTTTTGTACGTTCATGAATTATTGTGTCCCTATATAAATATATACATGCTCTAGATAATTTAAGATCGTTTACAAAACAACTTTTCTTTTTCAACTTTTTTAGTTTTTGGAATTCTTCCTTTATTTGTGCTGTAAGACCTGGTTTCTTGCCAAATTTCATTATTCTAGGTCAACGGGAAGTACCGATAGGTTTTCGACCAAAAACCAGGTACTTCCGGTTAACCTAAAATTATCAATTTTGGTTAAAAGCAAGGTCTTACAGTACAAGTAAAGGAATAATTCCGAGAAATAAAAAAAGTTGAAAATTAAGGTAAATTTCGGTACTAACAAGTTTTCGCGAAAATCTAAATTTGCCCATATCTTTTTATGGTGTTGACTCAGGACCTTGATTTTAATACACCTAATAGGGACTATAGACTTCAGTATCTGGTATAAATTTCAACTTGCTAGGTCCACCCGTTCCTGAGAAAATCGGTGGCCACACACGGACAGACAGACAGACAGACAGACGGACAGACAGACAGACATACAGACAGACAGACGGACAAGAAAGTGATCTTATAAGGGTTCCTTTTTTACCTTTTGAGGTACGGAACCCTAAAAAAGAACACGTGAGTGCTGCACTAGTTATTTTCAGCACTTACTTCTAGGTTTTATCTCTATATCTCTAGAGAGACTCATCTGACCTGAATGAGATTACAATGAAGTCACTTTGGAAATATACCCTACCAATTAAAAAAATAATCAGTCAAATCAGTTCACAATTCGCGGAGAAATGGAATAGCAAATATTTAATAATATCGTTTAAAAACTAAAAAAGAACCGACTTCAATATTCATTTTCAGTACCAATTTTGAGATGTTTATCTCAATATCTCTGGAGATACTTATCAGACCTCGATAAAATTACCATGGTACCACACTTGGGATATCTCCTTTCGAACAAAAAAAGAATAATCAAAATCGGTGCATAAATGACGAAGTTATCCCCGAACAAACATAAAAAAAAAAAAAAAAAAAAAAATATACGCTCGAATTGAAAAACCTCCTCCTTTTTTTGAAGTTGGTTAAAAAAAAAAACTTTTTCTTTAAACGTGCAGTCGAATTGAGAACCTCTTATTGATAATTATAATTATAATGATTGCAATTTGCATTACTTGCTAGGAGGACGTAAAACAAAGTTTTACGGTGCCTTTATTAAAATCTTGCATGTAACATTTAACCTACTTCTTGGGGTTCGAGTGAGCTAAAAATTCGCTTAGGTACACTATTGAATGTAATGAAAAAAAAAATTATAGTACTATCGAGCTGATCTTGGAATGAATATGGAAACTGACCTTAGTGAGGGACTCCTAAACTACACACGACTAACCCGTTGTTTGGGCTAGAGACCTAATTTTGAATTGTGTTTTTTTTAGTTTATCTGGTCTAAGATTTTTTTCCAGTCATGATGCCCTTCAAACTAAAACACAATTCTCCTTCATGACTGAGTTACTGACAAATAGTAGTCATAAAGTAAAGAAACAGTTAACATTCTGGAACTAAAGTACCTAAAACACTAACTGAGATTACTCCACTTGTCCTAATTATCTTCTAATGGCTTGAACAGCGTCGGTATTCTGTAACCAGAGTTAAAGCTAGATATCTGATCTGCTTTTTTAGATTTACTGTACTAAGGAACAAAAGGGTACCCATTACGTATATACATCGATGGCCCCAACGGAAATAAAACTGGCCAAGTGCGAGTCAGACTATTGTCCCGCACACGGAGGGTTCCGAATTTCCGAAGTCCGAACGCCACGAACTTCTATCACCAACTAAGTAAATATTAACACAAAGGTAATTAGTATAATTAAATATCAGGAAGACCGAGTGTTCGTACGACTAACTTTCTACTGATTCTAGCTAATGAAGCTCTTTAAGTACTAAAATTGAAAATATATTATTCAATACTGTGTACACTGCATATGTGAAATTAATTCGTAACTAATTAAACAAATCGACCGAGGCCCACAGTGAAACGCTTGACCGTGCTAATTTTTCCTGTGCTGCCATCTAGCTGCATCGAGGTGAATTAATTTCGTATCGTATCGTATCGTAAAAAACACGTTTTTTGTTTTAAACACTTTAATTTTTAACTTTGTTCTGTTCTTAGTATTTGTTGTTATAGCGGCAACAGAAATACATCATCTGTGAAAATTTCAACCATCTTACTACCACGGTTCATGAGATACAGCCTGGTGACAGACGGATAGACAGACAGACAGATAGACAGACAGACAGACAGATGGACAGCGAAGTCTCAGTAATAGGGTTCCGTTGGTACCCTTTGGGTTCGGAACCCTAAAAAGAAGGGTATTGAGTATGGCGTGTGTGTTTGCATGTCTATGTCATCAGAGCTTCCAAACGAATGAAAAAAGTGTGATTTATTTTTTTACTCTATTGCCAAATGGAGGGTAAAGTGCGCGCGTATGTATGTGGGTATTTTTCATTGTTAGATACGTATGCGTATGTATGTGGGTATTTTTCATAGACAAACGGCTGGACCTATTTTAATGAATGATGAATGTCTTGAATGAAAGGTATTGATCTCCAAAGTTTTACAATTGTTTTTATAACCCCCGACGCAAAAAGAAGGGATGTTATAAGTTTGACGTGTATATATGTGTGTCTGTGTATCTGTATGTATGTCTGTAGCATCATACCGCCCAAACAGATGTACCGATTTTGATTAATTTTTTTTGTTTGATTGGTGTCTTCACCGAGAGTTTTCTTAGCGTTGTTTCATGCTTACATGCAACTTATCAGCTCTTATTTGGTTGATACGATACGATAGCAACTTTTGTAGTCCTTTGACCGCGGACCTCAAAAATCCTAAATGACGCTTCTGCGTACTACTTACCCGCCACTCTGCTGCTGTTTAGCGTAGTTTACAATAGGTTTATTGCGTAGGTTACAAATCAAATGTATTAATTTTAAATTCAGTATCCTGGTACTTTAATGACATAACAAGAATATGGTAAACTTGACCTTATGCCGAATCTCCACATCTCCTTAAATCTGCAGAATACTCTCAACTCCTCGTCTGAGATGTCGTGTTGGATGTCGCTCATTGGAATTACTACAATAAACAAATTATATATTTATACAAATCAGTAGGACCCCCTACTGATTTGTATAAATATATAATTTTTTTTATATTTTATATTTTAAATGTAACTATTATCGTTTGAAAAGTGTCTTACGCTAAAGTGTTAATTACTATGATTCAAGAATTTTTTTTCAGCCGTTGGAAGATCATCAGCTCATCTTCTAGGATCTTCAGGATACCTAAAACCTGCCCAAAGCGCATTTATCAAATTGTTGGTAACAGGCTTAATAAATGAGCAATTTTAAGTGTTTCATTTATTGAGTAGGTAAGGGGAATATAGTATATTATATATAATTAGAAACCACAATCTAAAATACTTAAAAAAAATATAATCACAATAAGTTAAAAATAACAATTCACAATAATAAGCAAAATTTAAATTGACAAAGTATTAGCAACTGTCCCTGGAGCCGAAGCAAAAGTGAGCGAGGCGCGCTCTCCGATGTTCTAGCTGCCGTTTCTCCGCTTGCTCCCACCACTCGGTGACGTAAGTCAGCTGGCCACGCCTCCTTTGCCGACGTCAATCTCTAAATATATATATATATATATAGTAGATAGCATAGTAGATTTAAATAATTTATAGGTGTTAAGAAAGCACTTAGGCATTCTTCCATTATCATATTCTTGGATCTTTAGTTATAGTTTATCTTTAGGTGATAAGTTAAGCTAAGCGGTTCTTGATGGAACATGTTCATTTAAAGTCGTAAAGAGCGTCGAAGCTGCTACACACCTTTTTTCAACCGACTTCCAAAAAGGAGGAGGTTCTAAATTCGTCTGTATGTTGTATTTTTTTTTGTATGTATGTTAGGCGATTACTCCGTCAATTGTGAACCGTTTCAAATTATTCTTTTTTTGATCGGTAGGGTACATTTTCGAGGTGGTTCCATCGTAATTTCATCGAGATCTGATCTATATCTCTAGAGATATGACGTTAAACGTCTCAAACTTGCTACTGAAACTGACTCGCGGGGCATGGAAGTCGGTTGTTTTAGTTTTTAAACTATCTTAATAAAGTATTGTCGGTTATAGTGAGATACCTAATCATACACAAAAGGCAATGTTCAAACAGATTCAGTACCTCTTATTGTTAAATCTTTTAAACAGGTCAAAATTTCTAATGTCAAATTATTCAAAATCAAATTATAAATCGTAATGGGTTTTCACGATACAGGCTTGCCTAGTGTGAAGACCATAATTTTAATCTGTGTATAGTCTTCCAGCATGAGACACATGTTTTTAGTTTACTTAAGTTCTTTACGTATATTTTAAACATTGCACGTCTTATTTTATGCTGCAATAAAAAATCCTTTTCATTTTACATTTTCATTTTCAAACAGATCTCAAATAAACTAGGTTTTCCCCTCGATCACTCTTTGAACGTATTCTAGGTCTATCGCCAAATAACTTTTCAGCCAATTTAGCGCAATACTTCTCCTTAAACTTGACACTTTACGCTAATGTAACTTCTCAAACAACTTGAGGCTAGGCTACGTTCATATTGAGCTAACTGTTATCGAGTATTTGCCTGCAATTTAATCATACCAATATTATAAATTGGCTCTATTAGCTGTAGACCTCTTTTTTGATATCACATTGCGTTCTGATCACAATCTCATGTGTTGGTAAGTGATGATGCGGTCGAGGATAGTAGCACGCTAGGCCTAGAATGGGAACTGGCTCTCAAGGATAGCTGTCGGAACACATTTAAAATATTTCTTTAAAGTTGTGTGACATTTTGCGATGTAGAATTTTATGATTTTTTTTTTCGTTTTCTACCCCCATATCTCCGCCATTTTCAAAAACTTGCAAAATTGGAATCGCTAAAAAAGTTCCATATAGATATCAAATCTACTCAGAAAATTTTACGAGAATGGGTTGAGAAATGAGAGGTGAGGAGAACAGCCAGCCGGATATTCGCCGGACATACGTAAGTATGTTTGCCCAATCTGAAAAATAGACGCTCCGCTCGAGCTTCGCGCTTACTCGGTCAACTATAGTCCGGCAATCTCGTGCGCGACCTTCCTGCGGCGTGACAGACGGTGGCGGGGACGAGGTAGCGGTAGTAACTGTTATACATATAATCTGTGACACGGCTACACACGCTTCCCTTCCCCGCTACACCACCCGCAACCCGCTGACATCTTGGGTACCTCATCCCCGCCACCGTCTGACACACCGCGAGACGGTCGCGCACGAGATTGCCGGACTATAGTTGTGCCCTTCGGTATTTACGCGAAAAAATCTGTATTACTTCAGGTTATAAACTCTGGTGTGTCAAGTTACGGCTGCTTTTGCGTAATTGTTTTTTTTATAAGGCTGCTTTTGCGTATTTTTTTTTTAATACTAGATAGGCAAACGTTTGATCACTATCTCATTTGATGTTAAGTGATGATGCAATCGACGATGTAGCACGCTTACCTAGAAGATACCTGTTCACTTGCAATTTGAAGACCCTCGGGTTGTAGTTACTGGAAAACATAGACACCGGCAAGGAATTCCATTCCTTGGCAGTACGTATGATGAATGTTGAAGCAAAAAGATAATAATTGATGCACAATAATCTAAACATGCGAAATATTAGTAAGACGTCACAGTTTTTATGTTACAAGCTGATACCCGCAACTTCGTTCACATACACCAAGAATTTTATCGCTGTAAAGCTCTGTCAATGAACATTTGTGTGGTGTGATCTAAGTTATTAAAGTTATTTGTAAAATTCATGATTTTTTTCACAAAAGTAGCCTATGTTCATTCTCATACTATAAAATATCTCCTTGTTACATTTCAGTAAGATCGTATCGTCCGTTACGAATAGGCAGAGTGACAGAGTTTTGTAACGTTTTAATAATATTAGTATAGAGTATGGATGGATGTTTAGATGCCCGTATGCTTGTTCCTCAAACATGCAAAAACTGTACAATGGATTCTAATTAAAGATCTAATAGGGATTGTGGTTACTGTAATCTGGATTAACATATAGAATACTTTTAAACGTAGGCCAAAACGCAGGACACAAATTAAATGCCTTACGTTTGAGGACCCCGGACATCTTTTTTTTTTTAAATTATACTAATGTTTCAATTATAATAATTAACCGACTTACCAAAAAAGGAGGAGGTTCTCAATTCGTCGGAACCTTTTTTTTAAATCGTTTAAAAAACTAAAAGAACCGACTTCAAACGTCGAAAGAGCCAGTAGTAGTAACTATTACATAATCTGTGCCAGTAGTTAGTAGTAAGTCGTCAAGATAAGTAAATGCGTCGTAATACAAATGTTGATATATTAAAAACGGCTCGGCCAATTTCGTTAAAATTTAAATAGGACCATCTGCGAAGGTAGATAGATAGATAGATAGATAGATAGAAACACTTTATTGAACACCTTATTAAAAGAAACAGAGTATTACTTAACAACTAATTATAATAGTGTAACAACAGGCGGTCTTATCGCTGAAAGCGATCTCTTCCAGACAACCTTTAGATGGAGAAATATGTAAATAGATACGGCGGTGTACAGTGTATAAGTAAATAAGACATAAGCTATTAAAGGATACTAAATTAATACAAAGAAAATAATAATAATTACTTTGATACATATACATAATAAATTAAATAATACATATATATATATGGATATACATATATATAACATATTATTAGGAGTAGAAGGAGGAGAAGGGTACCCTTTGAAACAAAAAAAAGAATTTTCCAAATCGGTTCAGGTATCTTTGAGAAATCGGTGAACATACATAAAAAAAGGTTCCGACGAATTGAGAATCTCCTCCTTTTTTGTGAAGTCGGTTAAAAATTATATTGAATTTACAAATATATTACATTCTAATACCATAGCGTGGTCTTGAATGGAGAGATTTTGAAAATGAGAGATGCATTAAATTTCGCTTAGGGATACGTTTTGCGGCGAGAGGATGTAGTGCACAAACTCATAGATACCTAAATTCGTCAGTAAATATATATGCGGCACATTATGCTTATGGAAATAACACCTTATTCGCGGACCATTACGTTATGTGTCAAACTACTCAAAGTAATATAATGGCTACGGCTGATGCACACCTAGTATCTGTACATCTTCTTTTATGTTAGCTTACCACATAGATAACAAGGTGGGTGGTAACCGGTAGTCTAGTAATCTACCATAAACTTAATATATCTGGAGCTAAATATTCACTTGGAACTACTTCCAAGACTACCTGCCTATACTTCAGCTAATAGGTAGGACTTATTGATAAAATATAAAAGTCAGGACATCACCGAGAAAGCATTTTATTTGCACCTTCATCATTATAACAACAGTTTATGTACCATCAGGAGACTCAGGACCATTATAATAGACAATAAAACAAAGAGAACAGCAATATACCAATAAGTATTTAATGTTAAGTCACAAGGCTTTATAACAAGTTTCAACAAGACATAACACATGAAAATCACTACCGATTTAGACAATTTATACAAAATATTATGGGGTTTCCCCCAAAAGGCCTCCACCACCCCTCATAGCCTTTCCTTACCACCCTCATCGAAGCTAAAACACTTTATCATCACCATTCCTAGGTGAAACCATCATTATTATAAACATATTCTAGAAAACCACATTCTAGCCCTAAATATTCAATACATTTATGTTTATACAAATACTTAGCTTTATTGAGTTGGACAGCACTTTGTCGTCTTAACGATATTCCCGACAGAGTAAAGGTGACGATGTTAGCCCGAAGGCTGCTCGAGCAAAAGTGCCTCAATAAACGTTTCTACCGCCCTTTTAAAGCATCAGTCAAACAGAAAACCAAGATGGCGGCTCTGACATCTTGTAACTACCCTCAAATGTTTCGATCACACAATAAATACCCTTATTTGAGGCAATATTAATAATTTATAAATTAAATCATCATCAAACATTGGAAATATGTCGTATATCGGTATGTACTATGAAAATAATCTAACAAGCGCACAGTTGCATAGATATATAGTTTATCAGCGATAAAGCGATAAATATTGTATTGCAATAATTATCATCATTAACAGCCTGTATTCGTCAACTATTGGAAGTGAAGTAGATAGACATAGACCTCTCCTATGGCACGCCACTGAGCTCGATCTTCAGTTATTTGTTTCCAACCGCTGCCAGCCAGCTTGCGTATATCATCGCTCCACCTAGCTGGAGAGCGTGTTACGCTACGTTTACCGAGCTATTCAGTGCTATAAAAAGTATTATATCTATCTACGTCCTACCAATGTCACAAACGATGCAAGAAAAATATCAATTTATAACGTACAATAATTAAAATACAAAATTAAACTTGTCGTCTTGGGCGACTACGGTTATGCTTGCGCACAGGTCATATTGCCAGTGGCATGTTCAATTGGGGTAACTGACAAAACACCTAAAATAAGTTGACTATACAATTTATCGTAGGTTTATTTTCAAATAGTGTATTTAAAATATTAGCAATAAAAATACTTCAGTTATAACGATATATGAATTTTCAGATTGCCTTTGAAATAATGTTGCAATTACTGATTATGTTATTCATTCGCACACTTCAAATTTGTGTTTTTACATCCCCGAAAAATGTTGTTATTCTAAGCGTCTTGACAGACAGGCATTGCTTAATCATCCTAACATCCTAAGGTCAAACTCGTGTAACTGTCATAAGTTCATGTAAGGGCTGTAAAAGTTCATGAAAGTTCTGAAAAAATTATGTCCATTTAATCACAAAAAAAAACTTAAAATGCTTTTGTTTTGTCGGTTACCCCAATGTAACCTGCAGCTGACGATATATATACAGACTTATCAAACGGGTTAGGATAGCTTGTGTAATATGGATTGGACAAATGTATTTAAGTTATCTAGCGCCTTCGTCTTCTATATGTCATCCATTTTCCACAATATCATCACTTAGCATTAGGTAAGCTAGCAGTCAAATGCTGGTCTCTCAGACAAAAAAAAAACAGCTGTTTGTAACTCAAACCGAACATACTCAAAGCTAGTTCTCTAACAATTTTCCTTATCTAGAAATCCAACGAGAAGCACGTCATTAAGTGTCTGACTTTTAATTACGCGCATCAAATTATCCTTAAGGGAATTTGTCTTCAAAAGAAATGGTATAGCTGTTTGGCACAAAGCCAAACTCTTAACGTAATTGTTTGTATATGAAGGCTAAAGCCAAATCGTGCGGATTTTCACAAGAGATATGACTGCGATATAGACTCGTTTCAAAGATTACAATCGATGAGTTGGGTGGATACTGAATATATAATTCTTAAATAAAACTAACATGTATCGATAGTTTATAGTTGAATGTATGGAATGGAAATAAAGACTTAATTTTTTTTTTCATACTATGTTATTGTAATGGTGAATATCATCTTTAAGAGCGGTAATATTAAACCCGTGCATGTTCCGCCTATTATGCTGAATGGTGTGGCTCTAAGGATGGTTACTAAATTTGTTTATCTGGGGCACATCGTGACGGAGGACTTACGAGACGATGCAGACATTGAAAGATAACGCAGGGCACTGGCTATTCGTGGAAATATGATCTGCCGCAGGTTTGCTCGTTGCTCGAAAGAAGTTAAACTATCACTTTTCAGAGCAAACTGTCAATCTTTTTATTCGAGTAGCTTGTGGGTGGATCATACTAAGCGCACTGCCAGTGCTTTGCGTATCCAATACAACAATACTTTTAGGATGCTGATGTGAATGCCAAGCTATTGCAGTGCGTCGGGAATGTTCACTGAAGCAAGGACAGACGGCTATCATGCCATAATTCGCAAAGAAGTATCTTCCCTACGGCAGCTTGTGCAGTGGTAATAGCATCCTAAAAATGATTGTATTACGATTGGATTGCCCGATCCAAAATAAATGGATGCAGGTACTCATGGGCTTACAAAAAACAATAAATTTAAAATTGGATAACTAGTGCTTAACATTATTTAACTATTTTATATATTATTTTTAATTATGACATTTGAATTTTCCTATTTAATTTTTATGTTTATCGTGTAATTTTAAACCGTTTAATATTTAATCTAACTATAGTAATTTGTAATAATGTGTAATTAAGCTATGGAATGAATCTGAAATAAATGAATTATTAATAATATGAAACAGTCTTACAGGATGGGTGTAAGACAAAACATTATATTTTTCGCCTTCCTATGTTTAGAATCAGTCTCAACCTCACTTCGCCAAGACGTGCTACTATTCTCGACCGCATCATCACTTACAAACAGGTGGGATAGTGGTCAAATGCTAGCCTATATGAAAAAAACGTGATTTTACCCGTATTCTCGATGAGTAAGAAGATGAGAAGAGAAAATTTCTTTGTATTTGAGCGTAAAGTGAGTTAAGTGCTTTTTTCCCCCATCCCTAAAGCGTCCGACCGTAGAATTATCATCTGTTCTATGGTCCAACGACAAACGGGACTAAAGAAAATTTCACTTAAAAAGAATATATTAGTCTTAACAGGACAAGCACGACGCTCGCCTGATGGTAAACAATGACGTCGCCCTATTGCAGATACAGCGGCATGCAAAATTTTGGACTGCCAGAATTTTGCATGACCCCTTGCCATTTTAACCGAAAAACATTCCTATTTTTAACCGACTTCAAAAAAAGGAGGAGGTTTCTCAATTCGACCGTATTTTTTTTTTTTTTTTTTTTTTTATGTTTGTTCGCAGATAACTTCGTCGTTTATGAACCGATTTCGATTATTCTTTTTTTGTTCGAAAGGAGATATCCCAAGTGTGATACCATGGTAATTTTATCGAGGTATGATAAGTATCTCCAGAGATATTGAGATAAACATCTCAAAATTGGTACTGAAAATGAATAGCGCGGCATTGAAGTCGGTTGTTTTTTAGTTTTTAACCGACTTCACAAAAAAGGAGGAGGTTCTCAATTCGTCTGTATGTTTTTTTTTTTTTTGTGTGTATGTTACGCGATTTCTCCATCAATTGTGAACGGATTCAAATGATTCTTTTTTTAATTGGTAGGATACGTTTCCGAGGTGGTCCCATTTTAATTTTATCGAGATCTGATTAGTATCACCAGAGATATGGAGATAAATACCCCAAACATAGGAGATTGTACTAGTTTTAGTAGAAGAGTCCCAAGAAGATTATACACAATGGAGGTTGCTATTGCATATAAGATATTCTTACGGTAACTGTGAGCGAGATAGAAATAAAGGTGGGGAATTTTTTTTTGTAATATCTTATAGGCAAGCGGTTGACCACTATCTCACCTGTTGCTAAGTGATGATGCGGTCGAAGATAGAGAAGTGGACTAAAATGGAAACTGGCTCTCAAGGATAGCTGCCGGAACACATTAGATGTTTGGCGACAGATTTTCTGACTTGAGGGTGGTAGCTGGCCAGGCGGACACTAGATATGTTCTACCACCATGCGGGGGTTATTGGTTTCTTAACGATGTTTTCCTTCACCGGAGGGCCACTGTGAGAATAGCACATATATTTTTCGATAGAAAAATTCATTGGTGCACGGCGGTTTGAACTCGGTACCACGGCATCAAAGCCGACTGTTCTCCCAATTACGCCACCGGGCCCTCAATAAATAATTATATATTAATAATTATAATAAATAATTATGTATAAATATAAATAATTTGTCTTCACAGGAATGTTCTACCGGGCAAAGTCTTGTTAGAGTGCAAACTTTTTTAAACATACCTAATATTTTTTGACATGACATGACATTTGGCGAAGATGGCGGCCATTTCAGTCCCGCGACACTGCATACATAATTAAATAACTCAGAATCATGAACGTACTTTGTACCAATCAACACAGCAAAAAAAAATTATAAGCATAAAACCACATATTATATAATAGTTACTACGTAAATAATACTTTCCGTTGTTAGGTTGGCTACACAGTGCTTACATAATTCGGGTATCCACAATATAGGGAAGTGCCTCTTATAACGTAGTAGAGTGATTCAGTACCCTGTTGGCCATATGGCGGCAATTAATGTTAATAATCGCAAATAATACTTTTTAATATTCATTTTGGAATACAACTAGTCCGTGTTATAAAAGTATTTGGAATTATTGTAATAAAATAGACAATTAATTATCGTGTGTCAGATGCTTTTATTGCACAGGGCCATTTTGGACATTGTCCTATGAGACCTTGATGACATCATTATTACTAGTGAATATTTTCACTTTAGCGCAGCATTTAAAGTCAATTTTTTTAGGGTTCCGAACCCAAAGGCTACCAAATGAACACTTTCTGAGACTTTGTTGTCTGTTCGTCCGTCCGTCCGTCCGTCCGTCCGTGTGTCTATATGTGCGCACTTTACAGATCTGTATCTTCTTAACCGTTATAGGTACACACTTGAAATTTTCAAAAAGTATATATCCGTCAGTGTATAACGGCTCAGACACGAAATTTAATAGATGCATGTAATCTCATTAAAACTTTTTTTGCACTAAAAAGGGTAAAATAAGTTATTTAAAAAAAAAAATAAAACCGACTTCATAACCACAAAAAGGCACTCAAAAGCGAAAAATAATTTACTTAAAATTATTATAAGCGTTACCCACGTCTCTATTTGAAGTCGGTGCCAGCCAAGTCTATTGGATATTAGATAGATGCTATGTATGTAGTAGTAGTAAGTAGGTACATGTAGGTTAGTAAGTAGGTAGATACATGTACTCGTAGGTATTATCTATCTACTACCTATTAGACTTGGCTGGCACCGACTTCAAATAGAGACGTGGGTAACGCTTATAATAATTTTAAGTAAATTATTTTTCGCTTTTGAGTGCCTTTTTGTGGTTATGAAGTCGGTTTTATTTTTTTTTTTAAATAACTTATTAAACGATATTATGTTACTTATACGGCTTAAAATTAATTGGCAAAGTGGTAGTACCGCCCTAGGCAGACTAGCAGAAGTTCTACCACTACAAAAACGATGTTATGTTAGTAAACAATAGGCTCCGAAGCCTCGAGCATCGCTGCAAAGTTGCTGTTGGTTTTTTCGGGTACATTTAAGAGAGTGTGTTACCCAACCACACAAACGAATTTAGCATTCATCCCCATTTAATTTAAAAATAATTGTATGTAGTGGGGTGTATTATAAGTTTGACGTGTGTGTGTGTCTGTGTATCTGTGTATCTGTGTATCTGTGTATCTGTGTATCTGTGTATCTGTGTATCTGTGTATCTGTGTATCTGTGTATCTGTGTATCTGTGTATCTGTGTATCTGTGTATCTGTGTATCTGTGTATCTGTGTATCTGTGTATCTGTGTATCTGTGTATCTGTGTATCTGTGTATCTGTGTATCTGTGTATCTTTGTATCTGAGTATCGTGTATCTGTGTATCTGTGTGTTTGACTGTGGCATCGTAGAGCCTAAACGGATGAACCAATTTTCATTTAGTTTTTTTTTGTTTGATAGGTGTCTTCATCGAGAGTGTTCTTAGCGTTGTTTCGTGAAAATCCGTTCAGCCGTTTAAATATTATCAGCTTTTTTTGGTTGAAAAGACTATGATAGCAACTTTCGTAAACTCGTAGTCCTTTGACTGCGGACGTCAAAAAAATCTAATTGGCGATTCTGCGCACTACTTACCTGTCACATTACTGCCGTCTATTTAGCGTAGTTTACATTAGTCAAATCAAATGTATTAATTTTAAATTCAGTATCCTGTTACTTCAATGATATTGCAATAATATGGTAAACTTGATCAAATGCTGAGACAACACAACTTCTCGAACCTGCAGAATATTCTCAACTCCTCGTATGAGATATCGTATTTAAGCTCATTAGAATTGTCTCAATGAACAAATTATACATATAATAACCGGCCAAGTGCGTGTCCGGCCACGCGCAGTGTTTTTAAAGGACTTTAAAGGATTTATTCTAAGGATTTTGTATTTGATACAAAATTATCCAACACCCAAGTTCAACGACTATTACTGCTAAACTAATAAAGTTATCTTAACCGCTATAGTTTTCCTTTAAAGTTCATGAAATGCGCTATTATCACGAATTTTAACAAATTTTTTAAGCCAGCAGTTTAGATTTTAGATGGGGGGGGGACACCCTACTGGAACAAAAATTTGCACTTTAAAGTTTAATATTTCGTAAATGGAGCATTCAATCGAAAAATAGTATTAGCAATCCTGAAGTCATTTTAAAAGTCCTTTTTAACAATACCCCACACGACGGGATAGACGATGAAAAAAATATATCCCCACTGTCAAATAATTTTTTTCTCTATATAGAGGAGCTACCCTAAAAAAAATTTTTTTTCAAAATTTTATTTCAGCACTTTGTGGGCATAATTTATATACATATTTCTAATAATAATATAAATCATAATTTATATACACATTTGATAATTATTTTTTAATAATTTATATACACATTTCTAGTATTAACGGTCTCTTAGCAAAACCTCGGACAGACAGACAGACAGACGGACATGACGAAACTACAAGGGTTCCTTGTCAGGAATACGAAACCCTAAAAATCAGTCGGGGGTGGTTTTAAATTTTGAATTTAAGTATTATTTTCATTGAACAACCAGAAGTACTAATATGCGACACCGTAACATGGTGGACATTCAGTCTATACGAAGCTTTATTTATTTGCTTCCACATTTATCATATGAAATTCCTTGCCCGAATCTCTGATTCCCGATAACTACCATCTAAGGGTCTTCAAATCGCGAGTGAAGAGGTATCTTCTATCTAGGTAAGAGTGCTACATCTTGGGCCAAATCATCAATCAGGTGAGATAGTGGTCAATCGCTTGCCAATTTACCACACGTGGAGTATTTCTCTCACTTTTGGAACGGAGAGAATTGGAACAGAGAGAGCTTTCAGAATTGTTGACGACCCCAACTTACCTCCAACATCGAACCTTTGAGCATGCGTAGAGATATTGGGTCTTTCTGTGTCTTCAACCGCATTTATGGGGGCGTGTTCTGAAGAATTATTCAATTTAATCCCGGCGGCCCGATTTTACTATCGCACCTCTCGTCTAGACAACACGCTTATCCACACATTATCGTGACTTGGACTTCGCACACATTTCGATTCAAGCGGTCATTTCGCCCGTACACTTTTAAATTGTGGAACCAGCTGCCGTCTACTGTTTTACCGCAGAGCTACAATAATTATGAAGTCCTTCAAAAGGGGCGTTAAAATAATCTTGACAGGTTGACAACGCATGAGTGACACCTCTAGTGTTGCAAGTGTTCAAAGGCGACGGTGACCACTTCTCATCAGGGCTGTCTGCTTATTTTCTACCTATATCATAAAAAAACCCAGCAAAAACATAACCATCCCTTTTGCTACGCCGTAGTTGAGTAAAAAGGTCAAATTTAAACTACAGTACAATACAACTATGAATGCTCTTTATTGAAACCAATTCAAAACAGATATACAACTAAGACTAGGACTTAACTTACTAAAACTAGGTACATTGGGCGGTCTTATCGCTAAAACGATCTCTCCCAGACAACTTTTGGATGGAAATAAAATATAGACTGAACAAGGACAAACAAGATGGTGTGTATTTTAAACTTTTTAATTACTTTCAATGATTTTATCTTATAAACTACATATAAAGTTGCATGTTCTACTATATATTTTTTGTAATAATTGTCCTAGATCCTCCCACAGGATGGGAGCATTTTCTGCACTTCTTTTACATTCCAGTTCTATCGTATAAATTATAGCTAATCTTATGCTAGGTGTATATCCAGACTAATATTATAAAAACGTTTGAAACGCTATCGCTCTGCCTAATCACGCCTAAACGGACGATTTGATCTTACTGAAATTTAACCAGGAGGTACTTTAAAGCATGATGATGAACATGAGGCTACTTTTGTGTAAATAAAATCATGACAGATCACATAAATGTTGATTGACAGAGCTTTACAGTGATGAAATTCCTGGAGTACTTCGAAATCTAGGAATTTTAACCAGGAGAATGCCTGAGAATTAAAATAATAAAAATCATCAAAATTACGGTCGGTTTCTGAGGTCGGTTTATTGAGAGTTTATCTACTCAAATGTACCGTGATTGAACAGATAAACTCTCCATAGATGTACTCAGAAACCGGCCAATAGTTTAATTTAAAAATATTTTTCAAAAAAATAACTAGAAAAAACTATAAGGAGCATAGAATATCCGTCTAACGGTGCTTCAATGATTTTTCTTGGATGAAACGAAATAAAAAATACATTTCACTCATGAATCTGTAGCCAATCCACCATCATGCATTATTTTTTAATCAAATAATTCCTTCATCGATAATTAATAGTCTTAGGGTATTTCTTACCATTTTCCTACACTATTAACTATTATTTTATTAGCTTTAATGATGGGGATCGGAACTTCAGACCAATCGACCGTTACAGCGTCAATACCGTAGTTGCATTGTTTTGACTCTCCATGAGGATCAGATATTGACTTTTTATTTGCAGAACTTATCGAGTGGCTTTGCGAACGTTGGTTTAATTTAATTGGATTTTGCAACATGTCGATACCACTTTGGTTGTCACTCTGAGATTGAGATGTTGTGGTTGGAAAATGAAAATTAACATTCATATCTATATCAGCTTCGCGATCTAAACTTTCCACACGTACAGCTTGCGGCTGAGCAACAGAAGATTTTATAGAAGAAGTCGTGGCTTTAGTGGTCTGTTCTACTTCAGCAGAATTATTAGACTTATCTACTGTATCCTGTGAACAGACCAGCGGATTCTTTCCAACAGGCTGAGTTTTGTGGTCTACAGCTTCAATGTTCTGTATTTTTTGTAGTAATTTAATCGTGGTACTTAATCTCCTTTTTTTACTTACGTTACTTGACGATGCTAGCGGAGTGTTATTACAATCTGTAAAACATTCGTTTAGCGTTGAAGTGGTTTTGTCGCCTGCATTATTATCACATATGCTCTTATCACATATACTCAAATGGGTAGGGGAGCAATCTTTGCTTACCTTTTTGATGCTTAAATTAATCAAAGTTTGCAAATCATTATGTTTTTTTGATATTACAGTCGATTTTTGTGGAGTTGTCGCTTTTTGAAGTACTTTCCCCAGTTTATTATGAAAGTTTCTTCTAACGCTAAAATTAACCAATCTTTCGAGACTATCGTTTGTACTACTATCATGCGGAGTTTTTTTCATAGTTTGAGACGATGCGAGTGAAGTTTTGGTCTTTTGTAACACTTTTTCCGAATTAACATAGTTATTTAAAACTACAAGGCTAAAATCAACCAATCGATTAATATTATTATCTTGATTATTAGAACTTATTGTACTTTGGTTTAAAACTTGTAAGGTGTCTATATGTGAAGTGTCTGCGTTTTGTGGTGCTTGATCCACAGCTGCTGGTGGTTTTTCCGAGATTGGCTTCAATTTTGTAGAAGTATTTTTAGTTTGTGATTTTAAACCTGTAGATATTTTTTTTCGCGATGACGTTTTCTTCTCTTTGTCGTAGAGAAAGCCTGTAACAAAACAATTAATCATTATTAACCTAGGATGACGGACTATTAACTATGCTACAACTACAATGTTCTTTAATTTGATTAGGTGCCGTACCCAAATGTAAACGTTGGTGTAAATGGTAGATGACTTGATTTCTAAACGAGAGGTCACCGGTTCAATCCTAGCACGGGTGTATATACATAGGTGGTTGGAGCATATTATCGATATTCTGCCTGGGTTGCTACCAAAAAGTAGCTTACCACCATCAAAAGCAAAAAATCTTCCGCCATAACTCTACGGTGTTTCGGCTGCACTCCGACCACATCAACGCTTACCACCAAGCGAGACAGTGGTCAATCGCTAGCCAATAATTAAAAGTTATTAAAAAAAGACTTCGCCATCCTTCCGTCCGTCCGACTTTCTATCTGGCTGCATCTTCTAAACCGTAATAGGTTCACACTTGGAATTTTTACAGTATGAACATAGAACAAAAGTTAAAATTTAAAGATGTGCGCGAGCGTAGATTTGGATTCTAGCGTTGCTAAATAAATGAAACTGCTGGCTGGAATCTAGTGTCGCTGTATTTTCAGATTGTAAATTAAAATTATTTCAATAATAGCAGGAGTTTATGTTACAGTTTATGTGGTGGTCGGACGAGGAAAGAGCAAAGAGTATAATAACTGTCCATAAAGGGGAAGGAGGCCGAATGTGGGCGGAAATTAGTGATGTGAATGTTAATTACAGATATTTAGACATAAGAATTTATCCTAGCCAGCTAGTACCTTATATAACGTTATATTATGTCTTGCGTATAATTTAGAACAGTACTAGATCATTTATATTGTACTTATATTAGATATAATAATTGTAATCTGTTTTGTATGCTATGACTAAACAAATACCGATTTAGTTTCTCGATTCGACCGTGCATAATTTTTTTTTTCTTTATGGGTGTTCGCGGGTAACTTCGTCGTTTATGAACCGATTTTGATGATTTTTTTTTTTAAAAGAAATATCCCAAGAGGATACCATAGTAATTTCATCGAGATTTAATACGTATCTCCAGAGATATGGAGATAAACACTTCACACTTGGTACTAAAAATTTATAGCGCGGCGTTTGAAGTGCCGACTTCTTCTTTTAGTTTTTTAAGCGATCTTATGATGTCATATAAAATTGATAAGGTGTGTTATGCAGACCGAATTTTACCGACCACTGATGTATAGTGGCATAAGTTTAATAAGTAATTAAATTGAAATATTCTTACGCATCTCCAGTCTTTCTATTAAATCGCTCATCCTTCCTTTAGGAATTCCATGACAGTCCTTGCATTCATTTTCATGCCGCATGTAATCTATTGGACTGTCAAGTGGCTGTCTGCCCAAAGAACACTTGACGCCACCACGGTCTTTATGGTCTTGCAATAAACCTGCAATACAAAATGTATTTAATTATTAAAATTGTCGTGAGAGATACTTACACATTTTGAGGGCCCAGTGGTGTAGTAAAAGAATGGTCGGCTTTGTCGCAAGAGATACCAAGTTCAATATCCCCTGTGCACCAATAGATTTTTCTATCGGAAAATGTATGCACCCTTTTCACAGTGGCCCTCCGGTGAAGGAAAATATCGATAAGAAACCTCTTACCCCCGAATGGTGGTAGGACTTCAAGCAGATATCCTTGTGAGCCAGTTCTTATTCTGGGCCTAGCGTGCTACCATCCTTGATCGCATCTTTTCTTACCAACAGGTGCGATAGTGGTCAAACGCTAGCGTATAATACGTTATAAAAAACAAGATATAAATACATTTGTGACGGCTACTAACACGTAAACATACCAGAAAATTTACTTCAGCTAGGTACGTGCCAAAATCCGTGTTGCGAACGAGTTTATAGGCAAAACTCCTAGACGGACTCCTAGACGGACTTCAAGAACGTCCGAAACTGGTCGGAGTTAATTTTCCGGTAAATATATACGATGTAATAGCCGTTAAAATATCAACATCTTACAACATAATAATTAGGAAAGTTTAAAAACTAAAATAACCGACTTCCATGCCTCGTGGCTCAGTTTCAGTAGCAAGTTTGAGACGTTTATCGTCATATCTCTGGAGATACTTATCAGATCTCAATGAAATTACAATGGGATGACCTTGAGAGTATACCCTTTCCAACTAAAAAATATATTTTTCAAATAGGTTTACAATTGACGAAAATATCGATGCACATACACAAAATAATAAAAATACATACATACGAACATTGAACCTCCTCCTTTTTGGAAGTCGGTTAAAAATGTATTATCACACAAAGTGTTTTTTTTAGTTAGATATCAAGTAAGATGTAAATAGAAACTTAGGCCCAGTGCATTGAGAGAATCTGGCTTTGGCGCCAGAGGTAGTGAGTTCAAATCCCGCCTTTTCTATAGAAAATATATTGTTCGCATTTTGACAGTTGCCTTCCGATGAAGTGTACTGTCTGGGGTAACAGCGTGTGTTTCAGTCAGACACTCGTAACTCAAAATAAGTGTGAAAAGTTCTCACATTACCTAGCATGTACGTGTTTGAGTTGAGCATCTTTGTCAAAAGGTATCCGCAATAAAACAAAACTCAAGGTGGATCCAGGTATCTGTACATAATGCCAAATTTCATCTAAATCTGTTTAGCTGTTTTTACGTGAAGAAGTAACAAACGTCCATCCATCTATACTCACAAACTTAACTTATTATAAAATAATCTAGATGGCACTGAAGTAGGTTGTACAGTTCTCCTTTAAAATATTGCCAAAATGTATAAGATCCTGCATCGCGCAAACGATTTTTTCCGCGATGTTAGAACCAGACCAAATGCACTCGCTTCGACGGCTAACATCTTAAAATTTGCTTAAGAGCGTACGCGGGGCGCAGTTTTCCATACAGACGTATTCCCCTGTTTCCACCCTGGAAAATGCTTCTAGAGCAAAATTTGTTTGTATACAAAAATCAAGGTCTACTATACTATCTGTCTGCTTTTTTTTACTTTTGAATAATCCATCAAATCAATCCATCAAACATCTTAAATAGGAGAATAAAAGGCTTATATTTATTTTTGTGATGACCAACCAGGTCAAAAAAAGCAAATGATATCTACAGCATAGCTACAGCAGACCTTGATTTTTGTGGAAACAAATTTTGCTCTAGAAGCATTTTCCAGCGAGGAAACAGGGGAATACATTTGTATGGAAAAGTGCAGCCCGCGGTCGCTCTTAAGCTCTTTAGGTAGTTATCATTTCACCTAAAAAATATTAGTATGATATGATACGATTCGCAGATGACATCGTCAGAGACGCAGCAGGACCTACAAAGGATGTTGAATGGCCTAGCTGATTCTTCTCGTCACATCGGTCTCCGGATGAATTTGGATAAAACCAAAGTCATGTACAACGAGCACGTTGTTCCGGAACCGATAGCCGTAGATGAAATCCCACTCGAAGTTGTCACTAAGGATGTTTAGCTAGGGCAGACGCTCCAACTAGGCAAACATAACTTCGAAAAGGAAATCCAGAGAAGAATTCAGCTGGGCTGGGCAGCATTTGGAAAACTCCGTCGAGTCTTCTCGTCACATATACCACAGTGCCTAAAGACAAAAGTCTTTAATCAGTGCGTCCTACCCGTCATGACATACGGAGCCGAGACGTGGACACTCTCGGTTCGACTCGTCCACCAATTTAAAGTCACTCAGCGAGCTATGGAAAGAGCTATGCTTGGTGTTTCTCTGCGGGATCGAATCCGGAACGAAGTAATTCGCCAGAGAACTAAAGTGATCGACATAGCTCATCGGATTAGCAAACTAAAGTGGCAGTGGGCTGGTTATATCTGCCGTAGGACTGATAACCGTTGGGGTAGACTGGTTCTAGAGTGGAGACCGCGAATCGGTAAACGTAGCGTAGGACGCCCTGTGACCAGGTGGAGCGACGACATTCGCAAAGCGGTGGGCAGTGACTGGAAGAGAAGAGCCGAAGATCGGGATCAGTGGCGCATCTTGGGAGAGGCCTACGTCCAGCAGTGGACTGATACAGGCTGATGATGATGATGATAGGATAGGATATCTGCTAACAAGTAGGTTTATTGGCTGAAACTGTATGCATTTATTTCGACAACTAGTATTATGTCTGTTAGGGATAAATACCATTCTTGCTTTTGCGTTTCATCGGAGGAGCCATCACACGTTAATTGCGTCTTCACGGTAGCTTCCTGACTGACTGACCAGCTAGTCGTCTCTGCTACACATTTAATAAGAGGTCTTGATATATCTGTATCTGAAAAGGGCACAGATTACTCGGTTGTAGCAAATTACGCAAATATACTTTTATAACTACATCTAACGCTAAATAGCAACTAAGTATAATAATAAACTAATATATATAATAAACTAACTATAATAATTAACTAAGTTTATTTGTTAACCAACTTCACAAAAAAGGAGGAGGTTCTCAATTCATCGGAACCTTTTTTTTTACACCCCCCCCCCCCCCCTTCCCCATCTAAAAGCTAAACTGCGGGCTTGAAAAATCTAGAAAAATTCGTGATAATAGTGCATTTCATGAACTTTAAAGGAAAATTATAGCGGTTAAGACAACTTTATAACTTTAGCAGTAATAGTCAATGAACTTGGGTTTTGAATAATTTTGTACCAAATACAAAATCCTTAGAATAAATCCTTTAAAGTGACAAAGACGAAGTATCTAGTTGCTTGTTTTTAACGGATAAAGACTTGCATATTGAATAACGGGCTAATACGGAACCCTACACTGCGCGTGGCCCGACACGCACTTGGCCGGTTATTATAATATATCAACATTTCTATTAACCTACTGACTACTGGCATAGATTATGTAATAGTTACAACGTGTACTGACAACTTTGAGTAGCGTGACATTTGAAGTCGGTTTTTTTTAGTTCTTTAAACGATCTTAAGAGGATTATAGAGTGCGTGCGTGTCCATACAAATAGAAAAAGCTTTTTCTTAATATTATCAGTTTTTGATGGTTCCTTTTTCCATGTAATTATCACACTATTTTCTAGGATTACACGTCTTACTTTTTCAGTTATTTTAATAACTTTAAGTTTAACTATAAGTTTAACTTCTTAAGAGATAGAAAAAAGCTTTTTCTACTTGTATGGACACGCACGCGCTCTATAATCCTCTTAAATAATTTTACAAAACACATTAATTACAGGGCATATAAGACTTAACATCTTTATATCTCGAGGTAACAGGCGCAGTACAGTGACATGCAAAATTCTGGCTATCCAAAACGCTGTATCTGTAATAGGTTAGGTTGACGTCATCGCATACTATCAGGCAAGCGTCGTGCTTGTCCTGTCACCTTATATAATATCGTTTAAAAACTAAAAAAGAACCGACTTCAATGCCGCGCTATTCATTTTCAGTACCAATTTTGAGATGTTTATCTCAATATCTCTGGAGATACTTATAAAACCTCGATAAAATTACCATGGTACCACACTTGGGATATCTCCTATCGAACAAAAAAAGAATAATCAAAATCGGTTCATAAACGACGAAGTTATCCGCGAACAAACATAAAAAAAAATATATATATATACGGTCGAATTGAGAAACCTCCTCCTTTATTTGAAGTCGGTTAATAAAAAAAAACAATGTAACTACAGTTAGCAACAAAATGGTCAATTCACACAAACACTTTGTGATGCCAGCGCTTCCTTAAAAGTACCTAATAATTAAAATAATATATTTTCCTTAACTTACCCAATTCAAATTTCCCAATGTGATTGCGGAATCACCCAACGAGCATCCTTCAAAACACAATAATAGCTGTAATGTATTCACTTGATTCCATACACACAAACGTCAGCACTGATAGCTTGTTAACTAAAGAAATAAGTTTTTAAATTAACTGATAAGTTATAGTTACTTGTACACCATTTGAGCGATCCACAAATTGTATTTTAAATTAATATTAAACTATCTAGTTTGCTCTAGTTTCGTGTGTTCTCTCGTGATGCTGTTTACGTACTGGTCGATGTGTATTAATTTATGTAGACCAGTGATGGCGAACCAATGGCGTGCCATTATTTTGGGCATGTCACACATCACAAAATGTTTACTAAGAAAAAAATGTGTGAAGTGAACGCAAGTGATCCTCTGTAGTGTACTGGTGTGGTGCGCGGGGTGGTGTCAAATTTGATGGCACGTCAATGGCCTCATTAAACATAATATGTTGTCTTTAACATTTATTAATAAAAGATCGTTTAAAAAACTAAAAGAACCGACATCAAACGTCATGCTTGTCAGAGTAGTCAGAGTAGTTTTTAATACCTAAAGTGTCATTAATAAACTTTTTCACTTTCACTTTCACTTTCACTTTCACAGTAGCCAGTAGACGTAGACGTAGTAGTACCTTACTACGTAGTAGTACCCTTTGAAACAAAAAAAAGAATTTTCCAAATCAGTTCAGGCATCTTCGAGTAATCGGTGAACTTACAAACAAAAAAACGTTCCAATGAATTGAGAACCTCCTCCATTTTAGGAAGTTAGTTAAAAATGGAACGTTGATACATAAAGGTTCGCCTACCCTGATGTAGAGAGTCAGTAATAACTTTTATTCTAAGCGATGACACATCGCGTAACTATTATATAAACTGCGATCGCGTGCTATTTTATTTGGTTCTTGTGGGACAGAATAATGAACACCTACCTACTTGTGAGGAATTTCCACAGCAAATATTTTGTTTTTCATAACGCTTGGTTTGTAACACATGAGTAAAGTTTGTCATCTGCGTATCAAAATGCGGCCGCGCGCCTTTTATCAATGCTTACGTTTTAATTAGGAACGACAACTTATACCGGGTAATATCAGGGTCAAATGTGTTATTAATAAACTGTGGTTTTATAGAGAATACTGACGAGATAAGCTATAGGGAAATATATATAATATAATATAAAAAATATATAATTTAATAATAATATATAAGGGGAACAGTACATAATAATATATACATATAATATATAATAATATAGTATTATTATATTATTTGTATATGATTTGGAATTATGTCGATTATCTAGAATACAATAGATTTATTATTGGCGCTATTTTAATTACTGACGTAATACGTGTGGCGCAGAAATTTTTTCCGGATAATATCGTTTAAAAACTAAAAAACAACCGACTTCAATGCCGCGCTATTCATTTTCAGTACCAATTTTGAGATGTTTATCTCAATATCTCTGGAGATACTAATCATACCTCGATAAAATTACCATGGTACCACACTTGGGATATCTCCTTTCGAACAAAAAAAGAATAATCGAAATCGGTTCATAAACGACGAAGTTATCCGCGAACAAACATAAAAAAAATATTCATTTTCAGTACCAATTTTGAGATGTTTATCTCAATATCTCTGGAGATACTTATCATACCTCGATAAAATTACCATGGTACCACACTTGGGATATCTCCTTTCAAACAAAAAAAGAATAATCGAAATCGGTTCATAAACGACGAAGTTATCCGCGAACAAACATAAAAAAAAAAAAAAAAAAAAATAATAAATAAATATACGGTCGAATTGAGAAACCTCCTCCTTTTTTTGAAGTCGGTTAAAAAATAATATGAATGGTCGAAAAAGATTCGGTCGCGGGGGGGGGACGCGATCCGCTTGTTGAGCCTGAGTATCTCTGAGTATAGTGTCACATGGCTTAAAAACAATTGACAAACTGCTAGACAACGCCCCAGTAGACAAAACACGTTTCTCTTCAAACCGGAAAATTAATAACAGACAAAATGATGGGATCATCCCCAGCGAGGTTACGCATCAATAATGTTTTTATATCCGACTTCACAAAAAAAGGAGGAGGTTCTCAATTTGACGGTTTTTTTAATGTTTGTTACCTCACAACTCCGTCAAATCTTAACCGGTTTGAAAATTTCTTTTTTTTTTTGAGAGATTAAGCCTCTCGTTTGATTCCATTCAAATTTTATGACAATTATCTCCGTAAATATAGAAATAAACAATATAAACACTTTTGATACCTTGACGACATGATTATGACTAGTGGATATTTTCACTATCGCGGCATGTGAAGTCGGTTTTTTTATGTGAACGATCTTAAATTATTATTTTTCTAAACTATTTAGGTAAGCGTTTGAACACTATATCACCTGATGGTAAGTGACGATGCGATCGATGATGTAGAATGCTTACCTAGAAGTTTTTTTTTAATATCGTGTAGGCCTAGGGTTTTTGACTAATTTTTCACCTGTTGTTAGTGATAATGCGTTCGAGGAGCTAGGCCTAGCATGGGAACTAGCTCTCAAGGATAGCTGCCGGAACACATTAGATGTTTTGGCAACAGATTTTCTAACATGAGGGTAATAGCTGGCCAGGCGGACACTAGATAGAGTCCTACCACCGTGCTAAACAAGACTAAGACGCCAGTTCACTCGCGATTTAGAGACCCCGGATTGTAGGTAATGGGAAACACAGATACCTTTAAGGAATTCCATCATAACAGCTTATATCGTCTGCAGCTTATTATCGCTTCAATAAAACAACCTTCAACCCTATTCCTTGGCGAAATTAAAACTCTATAAAGTTAATTAAATTATTATTCTATAACTGTGCATCTTTGAGTCACTCTTATCACGGTACTGTTATCTATTCATATGTTTTAATTACCTATTGTTTTGCGTCATATATTTGTGAGAGCACTAGTCGAACGAAACACGTATTTACCTTTAAGGAATTCCATCATAACAGCTTATATCGTCTGCAGCTTATTATAGCTTCAATAAAACAACCTTCAACCCTATTCCTTGGCGAAATTAAAACTCTATAAAGTTAATTAAATTATTATTCTATAACTGTGCATCTTTGAGTCACTCTTATCACGGTACTGTTATCTATTCATATGTTTTAACTACCTATTGTTTTGCGTCATATATTTGTGAGAGCACTAGTCGAACGAAACACGTATTTACCTTTAAGGAATTCCATCATAACAGCTTATATCGTCTGCAGCTTATTATAGCTTCAATAAAACAACCTTCAACCCTATTCCTTGGCGAAATTAAAACTCTATAAAGTTAATTAAATTATTATCCTATAACTGTGCATCTTTGAGTCACGCTTATCACGGTACTGTTATCTATTCATATGTTTTAACTACCTATTGTTTTGCGTCATATATTTGTGAGAGCACTAGTCGAACGAAACACGTATTCTTTTCGTTGTGGTATTTTTTGTATAAACTTTATAGTGGTCGACGTACTCTTAGACACTTTTAGATATAATTTTTTTTTAAAGCTTGCTAGTAATGTGGGTTGCACATTACTAGTTCTCTTGTTAGCCTCTTCAACTAAACTAAATAATGTTTATGTCTGGAGTGGATTTACGTCGATAGTGCAATAGGTGGAGATCGAACTCACGACCTCTCAATCGCAAGTCCGACGCCTTCCTTAGCCATTGGGCTATTGCCGCTTAAATTTGATAACTGGCAATTTACAGAAATGTCAATAGATACTTAAAACTATATAATTTGATTTTGATAATTGTTAACATCTATAAATATTGCATTAGCAATAGACAAGCTTGAACTAAAAGTATATTTTTTGCAGTATTGAATATATTACTTGTAAAATAAGTCACTTCAATAGGGGATATGCATGGTTTTTTTTATATGTTTATTTCACTGAATACATCCATTGAACACAGTAAAAAAATTAAATAATACTGAAAGTGTTCAAATTAAGCTACAAAATATAGTTTTAGCATTGAAAAAATATCTAAAACGCTGCCAAATTTTCGCGCGCCTTTGTGACGTCACAGTGCACGACACGGTCTCCACAGATTAAATATTTTTAATAGGAAATACTACGTATTCGTACTACAGTGCATACTATTTCTATGAAAAAGATTTAATCTGTGGAGACCATGTGGTGCACCGTGACGTCACTTTCTAATTGACAAGTGGTGTTTAGCAAATTTACCACGCTGATTTTTTATATAATATTTTACACATGTAAGACTAACTTACTTATTACTTTGTACTAACTTACTTTGTAACTTCACAAAAAAGGAGGAGGTTCTCAATTCGTCTGTATGTAATTTTTTTTTTTTTTGTGTGTATGTTACGCGATTTCTCCGTCAATTGTGAACGGATTCAAATGATTCTTTTTTTAATAGGTAGAATACGTTTCCGAGGTGGTCCCATTTTAATTTTATCGAGATCTGATGAGTATCTACAGAGATATGGAGATAAATATTTCAAACATAGGAGAATGTACTGGTTTTAGTAGAAGATTCCCAAGAAGATTATAAACAATGGAGGTTGCTATTGCATATACTTTTGAAGACTAAAAAATATGACCTTGAATAATGTTTTTACCTCTTCTCGTTGATTTTGGTTTTTGACAGATATTCTTACGGTAGCTGTGAGCGAGATAGAAATAAAGGTGGGGATAATTAATATTTTTTAATTTTTTTTATATCATATACGTTTGACCACTATCTCACCTGTTGCAAAGTGATGATGCGGTCGAAGATAGAGAAGTGGACTAGAATGGGAACTGGCTCTCAAGGATAGCTGCCGGAACACATTAGATGTTTAGCGACAGATTTTCTAACTTGAGGATGGTAGCTGGCCAGGCGGACACTCGATATGTCCTACCACCATGCGGGGATTGTTGGTTTCTTAACGATGTTTTCCTTCACTGGAGGGCAACTGTGAGAAGCGCACATATATTTTTCGACGGAAAAATTCATTGGTGCACGGCGGTTTGAACTCGGTACCACGGCATCAAAGCCGACTGTTCTCCCAATTACGCCACCGGGCCCTCAATACATAATTATATATTAATAATTATAATAAATGATTATATATAAATAATTTGTCTTCACAGGAATGTTATACCGGGCAAAGTCTTGTTAGGGTGCAAACTTTTTTAAACATACCTAAGATTTTTTGACATGACATGACGTTTGGCGAAGATGGCGGCCATTTCAGTCCCGCGACACTGCATACATTATTAAATAACTCAGAATTATGAACGTACTTTGTACCAATCAACACTGCAAAAAAAAATTATAAGTATAATACCACAGATTATGTAATAGTTACTACGTAAATAATACTTTCCGTTGTTAGGTTGGCTACACAGTGCTTTCATAATTCGAGTTTCAACAATATAGGGAAGTAAGGGGCACTTCCCTTTATTGTTGAAACCCGAATTATGAAAGCACTGTGTCATCATCATCATCATCATTAACAGCCTGTACTCGTCCACTGCTGGACATAGGCCTCTCCTATGGCACGCCACTGAGCTCGATCTTCAGCTATTTGTTTCCAACCGCTACCAGCCAGCTTGCGTATATCATCGCTCCATCTAGCTGGAGGGCGTCCTACGCTTCGTTTCCCGAGTCGTGGTCTCCACTCTAGAACACGTCTACCCCAACGGTTATCGGTTCTACGACAGATGTGACCAGTCCACTGCCACTTCAGCTTGCTAATCCTTTGAGCTATGTCGATAACCTTGGTTCTCTGTCGGATGACTTCATTTCGAATTCGATCTTTCAGAGATACTCCGAGCATAGCCCTTTCCATAGCTCGCTGAGCGACTTTTAATTGGTGGATCAGTGGCACCGTCAGTGTCCACGTCTCGGCTCCGTATGTCATTACAGGTAGGACGCACTCATTAAAGACTTTTGTCTTTAGGTTCTGTGGTATCGGCGATGAAAAGACTCGGCGTAGTTTTCTATATGCTGCCCATCCCAGCTGTATTCTTCTGCGGACTTCCTTTTCAAAATTGTTTCTACCCAATTGCAAGGTTTACACGAAGCACTGTGTAGCCAACCACAATAACGTAGTAGAGTGATTCAGTAATCTGTTGGCCATATGGCGGCAATTAATGTTAATAATCGCAAATAATACTTTTTAATATTCATTATGGAATACAACTAGTCCGTGTTATAAAAGTATTTTGAATTATTGTAATAAAATAGACAATTAATTATCGTGTGTGTCAGATGCTTTATTTGCACAGGGCCATTTTGGACATTGTCCTTTGATACCTTGATGACATCATTATTACTAGTGAATATTTTCACTATAGCGCGGCATTTAAAGTCAATTTTTAGGGTTCCGAACCCAAAGGGTACCAAATGAACACTTTCTGAAACTTTGTTGTCCGTTCGTCCGTCCGTCCGTCCATCCGTCCGTGTGTCTATACATATGTGCGCACTTTACAGATCTGTATCTTCTTAACCGTTATAGGTACATACTTGAAATTTTCATAAAGTATATATCCGTCAGTGTATAACGGCCCAGACACGAAATTTAATAGATGCATGTAATTTAATTAAAATTGTTTTGCACTAAAAAGGGTAAAATAAGTTATTTTTCCATTTTTCCATTCCCACTTATCTATTTGAAGTCGGTGCCAGCCAAGTCTATTGGATAGTACATAGATATATTCATCATTTACTATCGTTCACTATCATTCTATACTATCATTCACTATCCAATAGACTTGGCTGGCACCGACTTCAAATAGATAAGTGGGTAGCGCTTATAATAATTTTAAGTAACTTATTTTTCGCTTTTGAGTGCCTGTTTGTGGTTATGAAGTCGGTTTTATTTTTTTTGAAAAATAACTTATATTTATACAAAAATGTTTAACATACAACACCAGAACAATAATGATTCGAAAATAAATTATTTCAAGTAAATTTTTACCACATGCATATTCCCTATTCACTTTCCACCAAGACTTGCAACCTAGGTCGAGTCAAATAATATATAAATATCTGGTTTTCCGAACTTTGTTCGGTATTGTATGTAAATATTTTTTTTTGTTAAATCGAGTTTTTTGGATTTCTTTTGTCTCCCATTAATAGCTTTACGACAAAAGAAAGAAAAAACAGAAAAGAAAAATGGGAAATATAGTCATCTCATCTGGTCTCGGACCAGGGACCTCCCGAACGCAATCCAATCAATCTTCCACCGAGCTATCATAACGTTGTCAAATGAGTCGAAATTACCCTTTGTATTCTAATGATATTTTTAGCAGTTTTTCAATACCTAAAAACAGGAATAAACCATCATTTTCTCAAAATGAATCCTAGTTAGATCGATTTATCGCCCCCGAAATCCCCTGTATACCAATCTTTATAAAAATCGTTGCAGCCGTTTCCGAGATTCAGATTATATATTATATACAAGAATTGCTTGTTTAAAGGTATTAGATATGTATCATGTGCTTATTATATCATGTCTATGTGACTTATATATCATGTGCAATATAGAAATTTATTTTTTATAGAACGTTAAAGGGCGAATAAATACCTTTCACGCCCAAAGGTATGGCGTAAATGCTATCATCATTTGGCCACAAAGAACAGAGACCCAATTTAAAGCAAAAGCAAAGCCTTTTTATAAATAAACACATTTCAAAAGATATCTCCTTTGAAAGCGTTAAACTGAAATTTATTTTTTATAGAACGTTAAAGGGCGAATAAATACCTTTCACGCCCAAAGGTATGGCGTAAATGTGCTTCTGTGGTAAAGGTGTATAATGGTATGAAGGTACAAAGGTTGAATGGGAAGTAAGAGCTGTCTTTTTCTAATAGTTGGATCGACTGGCAGGATGGGTAAGCACTTTAGTATATAAATACATTTGTCTTCTTTTTTCTAAGTGTTCTCTTGTCAGAGGTTAACCTCCGACAAAAAAAGAGGTGTTATAAATTTTACGTGTGTATCTACGTGTCTTTCTGTGGCATCGTAGCAGAGGAACCGATTTCGATTAAGATTTCCTTGTTTGATAGATGTCTAATCTAGAGTATTCTTAGCTTTGATTTATGAAAATCCGTTAAGCCGTTTTCAGACTATGAGCTATTTTCTGGTTAATGAAGTTATGAGATCAACTTTCATATCTCTTTTATTTAGAAATTTGGTTTCCTCTTCTTCAATGATATTGCCAGCAAGGTTTGAAACCGGTTTATGCTTAACCGTTTCTTAAAGGTTTAAACCGGTTTTCCCCAATTATTTCGTTCGAAGCAGGGCTAGAAACCGGTTTATGTATAACCGGTTTAAATACGTCATAAACCGGTTTTTTAATTATTTCGTTCAAAAACCTCTAAAAACTTCTATAAACCGGTTTATTCCGCGAGAGGCTCACGAGTACTTACTTGCCTTTGCACGGGCGATAAAAAAACATGCAATCGCACTTTTCAAAGTTTGCTTGCCTGCCATATATGTATAATTTTTATGACCGACCGCTGTTTTCAATATGTGATTTATAATTACTAAATAGTTGTTTGCTTGCTTCCAGTGCACACACGGTTGTGAAAAGTGGTCGCTGACCGTTGCTAAAACCGTTTTAAACCGGTTTATTCAACGAAACCTTTATTAAAAAAGTTCTTTGCACAATATCGTTCAATAGAGGTTTATACAACGAAAAAAAAAGACGAGGTCTGCCGCGGTAAAGCTATTGCATAGCATTTTTTTATTTATGCAGTAGAACTACTAACTACAACTACTAAAAAGATTAGTATGATATTGGCGATTTTCCTTCATGATTTTCTAGGCTTAGGACTTAGGACTAGCACAATTTTTACCTGTAGTGCAAAAATTGTGGCGCATTTAAAAATCGCCATATATAGAATGATTTTATATACAAGGCGCGCTAACAACTTTTCTAACTCTACCTTCCCTAAGAAATTATTAACAAATTTTACCTTCTGTCCGTCCATTCCGTCCGTCCGTCCGTCTGTCTGTCACAGGGTTGTATCTTCGAAATCTCTCTTCTAAATTGCATTTTTAATAACTTAGTCAATAATCAATAACACACTCAATCCTAAATTAAATCACTTAGGGGCTAAAACACAACACAGCAATTAACACAAAAAAATATGGAATTCAACCGCACGCACAAATCGTTTAAAGCAATCGAACCACGGATCGAACAAAGTAAAAACTGTAAAAAGTGATTAAAATGTTTGAAAACAAACACACGCGTCTTGGCGCCAACCGCCACCTGCGCGCGCATTCAAAAACCAATTCTACATTTCTTTTATCTAGTTATCGTAAAGTTATTACGACCTTATTTTGAAAGCGGTAAGGTGCAAAGTTGTAACTATAAAAACCTGTCAAAGGTCAAGCTTTAATGAACGCTTTTCGGTTTCGCGCATGCGCAAAGCAAAGTGCAATTGCAAAAACCAACTGTCCATTACAGTTCGATCTAACGAACCTTATTTTTTAAGCGTTAGCGTAGTAGAGATAAGGTCGTCTTTGGTTTCATCAATAGTAGTGAAATGTTACTGGATAATGGTAACTATGGCTATAGCCAATATTCGCTCTGTCTCTGTTTTGAACGTGATGAATCAATTAGAATAAAAGAGAAGGCATAACTATGGGTGTTAGGTTTTTTTCGTTACAGAATTTTTGGATTCGGTCTCAACGCTCAAGGCCCGCGATAGAAGCTATGCAATGACTTAAATGTTCATTTGTACTTATGCCCAAACCGGTTTGAATTTTTAACCCGGTTTCCAAGCCTTGATTGCCAGAATATATATAGCATTGCCCTAATTCTGAAACATCTTCTGGTTTCGGTAGAATACTCAACTCCTCAATTTACAGAAGAAATCTCAGCTTATTGGAATGGTCTCAATGAATTAGTTCATTATTATACATAGATTGTTTAAATTGTGAATGTAAGTATTACCTATATTTTGTGAGTATGCCTTCCAGTAGCAAGAATACTTTCCTACTTCTTTCAATACTAGACGGACTGATTTGCGGCATCGTTACGTGGTAGTTATACCATCTTTTCGCACAAACTACTTTGTTACCACCTTTTGTCATAACACTGTAAAGGAATGCGCCTGTGTTGCCTGATAAGTACAATCTGTCTTTATATCGCAAGGAGCAAGTGTTTCATCAGAAATGATGATCACCTTTTTTATTGAAGTTAGGCAAGCATTTGACTACTATCTCACCAGATGGAAAGTGACGATGGGATTGAGAGTGTAGCACGCTTGCCTAGAAGATACCTGTTCACTCTTGACTCGAAGAAACCCAAATTATAGATACTCGGATACAAAAACAAAATAGTGGTAAATATATTTTCAACCGACTTCCAAAAAGAACGAGGTTATCAATTCGTCTGATTTTTTTTATTTTTTTTTGTGTATGTTACGCTATTACTCCGTCAATTGTGAACTGATTTTAATGATTCTTTTTCAGTCCAATTTTAATTTCATTGAGATTTGATAAGTACCTCCAGAGATATGATGATAAACGTCTCAAACTTGCTACTTAAATTGACATAGAAGTCGGTTGTTTTAGTTTTTAAACTATCTCAATTTTTATAATAACTATTTTCTTCATCAAATCATGACTAGTTTTTCCATTTTATTAGGTAAGGTAAGGTGTTATTTTCCAAAATCACGATTACTTTTCTCCCTCCCAAGTAAAAGGGTGATGACGAAAACTGCTGACAGTACCAGTACATGTAATAGGAGGGGACGTTGAGTCGGACTTTATCTATAGATATTATTATAGGTAGGTGCAAATAATAATGTATTCTGTGGGGTTGTTTTAAGATGTTTTTAACAGACTCCACAAAAAAGGAGGAGGTTCTCAATTCTTCTGTATGTTTTTTTCACACTTAACAGGTGATATAGTGGTCAGTCGCTTGCCTATTGAGCATAAAATATATAAAGATGGCTAATGGATAAGCTTACAGTGAGAGATAAGTAAGAAGCAGTAAATAAACTTAATTACTTTGAAGAATGTGTTTATTCCTACATATATAATATCTAAGGCACATAAATATGAGCTATTTTTAACCGACTTCAAAAAAAGGAGGAGTTTTCTCAATTCGACCGTATATATATATTTTTTTTTTTTATGTTTGTTCGCGGATAACTTCGTCGTTTATGAACCGATTTTGATTATTCTTTTTTTGTTCGGAAGGTGATATCCCAAGTGTGGTACCATGGTAATTTTATCGAGGTATGATAAGTATCTCCAGAGATATTGAGATAAACATCTCAAAATTGGTACTGAAAATGAATAGCGCGGCATTGAAGTCGGTTCTTTTTTAGTTTTTAAACGATATTATTTAGAGTTCTGCAGCCGTTAAGCGCAAAAAACTGTACTCTTATAGATTCGTAATGTCTGTCTGTCTGTCTATCTGTCCGTTCGTATATCACAGCCACTTTATACCGAAACTGTCAGGACTACACAGTTAAAACTTGGTAAGTAGATGTACTTTATGAACTGCTTTACGATTTTAATACAAAAATAAAACATAAAAGATTAATGGGAGACTCCTCTCCCCATACATGGAACTGAAACTAAATTTTTTTTTTTTTATCAAACCTATACATGCGGGGTAACTATAAGTAGATTGGTCTTTGAAAATGACATTGAGGTACCTAAAACTGTTTTTCTTCGAAGTCAATTGTCTGAAAGATAGACACTTCCAAAGTGGTAAAATTATATTTGTGGTTGCCTCAGACTATCATAAAAAAGGCAGAGAGAGTCGTCCCGAACACCCGAGTGACCGCAAGTTCAGTAATACCAAATTCTTAAGAAATAAGTTTCCGCGCTCATTCCGGCATAGTCAATACGGCATGATTACTACGTAAGCAACGCTGCGAAGTTATACTGGGGCCTTATTCAGTATCACTATTTTAAAGTCTTACCGTGCCGTGTTACGTTATCTCCGCGTTATGGTATTCTCTATGCCAATTAAAACGCGGTAGGGTAAGGTTATGAGCGCGTTTTGAGCTGTCAAAATATCGTGACATATGAAGACGTGTAACGCGCGCGTTTTTAATAATTTACCTATAGTGTAGCATACAGAATACAATTTTTCAATCGTAACGTGGCGCGTTAAGGAACGCGTTATCTCATTGGTCATACTGAATAAGGCCCCTGCACGGAAACGTCCGACCCTGCTACCGCCAAAGAGAATATAAATACTACGTGCTGCCGCTTGGTACCAAACTGAGCGCGGAAGCGTATTACTCAAGCAATATTATTATTTCTGTATTATTTCTGTACTGAACTTGCGTTCACTCGGGTGTTCGGCACGAATCTGTATGCCTTTTTAGGGTTCCGTAGTCCTGACAATGAACCCTTATCGTCATGTCCGTATGTCTGTCTGTCTGTCCGAGGTTTTGCTAAGAGACCGTTAGTGCTAGAAACCTGTAGTAATTTTTTAAGGGGTTTGGGTATAAATTACGCCGACAAAGTGGTGACAAATTTGGAAAAATATTTTTTTTAGGGTAGCTCCCCTACATGAGAAGTGGGGATGATTTTTTTTTCGTCGTCTACCCCATCGTGTTGGGTATCGTTGAATAGGTCTTTTAAAATGAATTCTGATTTGTTAACACTATTTTTCGATTGAATGCTCCATTTACGAAATATTAAACTTTAAAGTGCAAATTTTTATTCCAGTAGGGCGTCCCCCCCCCCCTCCCTCTAAAAGCTAAACTGCTGGCTTAAAAAATCTGGAACAATTCTTGATAACACTGCATCTCATGAACTGTAAAAAGAAGATATAGCGGTTAAGATAACTCTATTAGTTTAGCAGTAATTTTCGTTGAACTTGGGTGTTGGAAAATTTTGTACCAAATACAAAATCCGAAATTAGAATAAATACTTTAAAGTGACAAACACGAAGTACCTAGTTGCTTGTTTGTAACGGGTAAAGATTTGCATTGAATAACGGGCTACTACGGAACCCTACAATGCGCGTGGCCTGACACGCACTTTACCGGTTTTTATTTATGATAGTTTGAGGTGGTTGCTATTTCTGAAGAACTACCGACTATATCTCATTCAAACCAATTTCGTTGAAAGTTTTAAATAAGATCTACGGCGAAAATGTTTTCAATAAATTTATAATGCTTCCTTTGGCATCTATGTACATTTTTAAAATTGGCATATTTTAAAGAAATCATCCTGAGTTATTCACAAAAGCAAAAGACATGTGTATCTGAGAAAAACCAGAAATGGTGACAGACTGGTTCTTAACGTTTCACCAAGAACTACTTTATTCAGTAAGAATTGTTATTCCATGTGCATTAAGGTCTATAATAGAATCCCAGCAGACATAGGAAACCTTCCTTTTACAATGTTTAAAAAGAAGCAAAAATCCTGGTTATTGGACCAAACATCATCATTATCAGCCGGTGTCCGTCCACTGCTGGACGTAGGCCTCTCCCAAGGTGTGCCACTGAGCCCGATCTTCGGCTCTTCCTTTCCAGTCACTGCCCACCGCTTTGCGTATGTCGTCGCTCCACCTGGTCACAGGACGCCATACACTACGTTTGCCGATTCGCGGTCTCCACACAAGGACAAGTCTACCCCAAGGGTTATCAGTCCTGCGGCAGATATGACCAGCCCACTGCCACTTCAGCTTACTAATCCGTTAAGCTATGACGATAACTTTAGTTCTCTGGCGAATAACATCGTTCCGGATTCGATCCCGCAGAGAAATACCAATCATAGCTCTCTCCATAGCTCGCTGAGCGACTTTAAATTGGTGGACCAGTCAAACTGTGAGTGTCCACGTCTCGGCTCCGTATGTCATCACAGGTAGGACGCACTGGTTAAAGACTTTTGTCTTCAGACACTGCGGTATAGGCGACAAGAAGACTCGACGGAGTTTTCTGAATGCTGCCCAGCCCAGCTGAATTCTGCTTTGGATTTCCTTCTTGAAGTTGTGTTTGCCAAGTTGGAGCGTTTGCCCTAGGTAAACATACTTAGTGACAACTTCGAGTGGGATTCCATCTACGGCAATCGGTTTTAGAACAACGTGCTCGTTGAACATGACTTTGGTTTTATCCAAATTCATCCGGAGACCAATGCAACGAGAAGAATCAGCTAGGCCATTCAACATCCTTTGTAGGTCCTGCAGCGTCTCTGCCATAATGACGATTACATCTGCGAATCGTAAGTGAGAAATGTACTTGCCGTTAATGTTAATGCCAGAATCTTTCCAGTCCAGCGTCTTAAACATATCCTCCAAGGCGTTAGTGAACAGTTTCGGGGATATGACGTTCCCCTGTCTTACTCCTCGACGCAGATGGACATGTTTAGTTCGCTGGTTCTGTACTTGTACAGTCATTGTCGTGGCATTATACAGTAATCTCATCACTTAGATATATCGCCAGTCGACTTGGCAATGCTGCAAGGACTCCAGAACGGACCAGGTTTCGATTGAGTCGAAGGCCTTCTCATAGTCCACGAATGCTAAGCACAGGGGCCGATTGTACTCTTCGGTCTTCTGTACAATCTGCCGCACTATGTGGATGTGGTCTATGGTGCCGTAACCGCTTCGAAACCCGGCCTGTTCTGGAGGTTGGAACTCATCGAGTCTCTGCGCTAGACGGTTCGTGATAACCCTTGAAAACAGCTTGTAGACATGGCTCAGAAGCGAAATCAGGTGGTAGTTTTTCAGGAGGGTATTGTCTCCTTTTTTGAAAAACAAAACCACCATGCTTCTGTTCCCTGCCTGTGGAGTTCTCCCAGTGAAAAGAACGGAATTAAAGAGCTGCTGAAGCTGTTGAGCTTCTGGAGCTCCTCTGGCTTTTAAAAGCTCTGTTGTGATTCCGTCTTCTCCTGGGGATTTTCCATTTTTGAGCTGTTTAAGGGCCATCACGATCTCGTATTGGCTAATTTTGGGCAGATTTTCAGTGAAGTGGCGGGTTAAGGTGGCTCTAGAATCCTCAGTATCGGGTGCGGGCCTTGTAGCATGCAATGCGTAGAGCTTGCCGCAGAAGTCTTCAACTTCCGACAGAATCTCCGACTTGGATGCGACGACGTTCCCCGTTGACGTTGTCAGCTTTGTGAGGTGGCTTCTATCCAGAGGCTGGACGAACACTTTTGACCCCCGATTCTACAAATTGATTTTTTAATCAAGAGGGTGTTGGAGGATCGGAGGTCGCGTCGTACCAGCTTCTTAATGGATTTGTTGCGCACCAGGTTAGTTGACAAAGCTGACAAAGGGTCTGTTCATCTCTCTTCTATTAGCCGAAGTGTTTCTTCCAAAAGTTTGGACTTTTTGCTGGTACGCTTGCTCTCGCAAAACTTCGTCCCTTCATCCCTGAAGATTTCCACCACTTCTTCGATTTTCTGATCAACGTCATCTGTGGCTTCCAAGGCGGCGAATCGATTTTCCAATTTTAATTGGTATGTTCCAGACCCAACAACATTTTGGAGTAGGTTCGGATGGAGCGTAGACTTCATCAATCGGAATCATTCGGCTTTAAAGTCGATATCCAGACAGCCTCGTACAAGTCGGTGATTTCTTCCAGTATTAAACCTAGTGATCACTGAGACGTCTCTGAATATGCGCCGTTTGTCTGTAATGACGAAATCAATCTTGTTTTTTATCACAGTGTCGGGGTTTTGCCTCGGCCACTTCCTTTGGGGCTGTTTCTTGAAGAACGAGTTCATCAAGAAAAGCCCCTCTTTCTCGAGAAAATTGATCAGCATTTGCCTTCTGTGATTCCTACTCCCAAATCCGTGTGGTCCTATTGTCGATTCACTGCAAGTCTGAACTCCCACTTTGGCGTTAAAGTCTCCCATGATATCGCTGTAGTGAGCCTTGGAGGTGGTGTGTAAAGCTCTGGAGATATCTTCATACATGCTCTTCACCTCATCATTTAAGTGTGCCGAGGTCGGTGCGTAGACCTGGAAAACCTTAAGGCTGTATCTCTCGGGCGTAGCGTTGCCGAGATATATCCCCCCGAAATCAAGAAAACTAATTATTACCCCACGGTGTCGCAAAAAAGCAGTTGGGAGGGTTATGTGTTTGTTGATCGCTGTGTTTGTTTATTAGTATCTTGACATGTAGACATCTATCCAAAAACCCCAAAATTCTTTAAATAAAAAATAAGTTCAAAAACTAAAACCCGACTACCGAAAAATCACTCTCCAAAAAGTATGAAACAAGAAAATATTCTCATCTGAGATGTCTATGTACACACTATTCAATATGTATCGTGTATTATACAAACAACTTACTTGTAATAAATATTTTATTGTATTTCATATATATTCATAGTGGTGTTCAGTGGATACCGTGGTCGTATGTCACCTACCGTAACAAAACAATACACTCTGAAAAGTAACATAAGACCACGTGTATCCACTGAACACCACTATGAATATGTATGAAATACAATAAAATATTTATTACAACTTAGTTGTTTGTTTAATACGCGATACATATTGAATATTTTGTACATAGCGATCTCAGATGAGAATATTTTTTTTTATTTCATACTTTTTAGAGAGTGATTTTTCAGTCGTCGGGTTTTAGTTTTTGAACTTATTTATTTGTGAAATAAACATCCATTTCATTTCATTTCAGCATGATTTTTATTTTTCACACCCTTACTTTAAAGTTAGATGAATAAAACACATTTTACCACTTTAGAAGTGTCTATCTATCAAATGATTGACTTTAAGAAATAAACTGGCCAAGTGCAAGTCGGACTCACACTCGTAGGGTTCCGTACCACACTACAGTACAGAGGTGTTAGGGATCGACATTTCATTATAACGCCATCAATGGGATGTTTACCTAACTAATCGTTCATAGATGGCGTGAAATGCCGAAAAAAAACACGTTTCTTGTATGGGAACCCTCTATTATTTTTTACTTTATATTGTTTTTAGTATTTTTTTGTTATAGCGGCAACAGAAATACATCATCTGTAAAAATTTCAACTGTCTAACTATCACGATTCATGAGATACAGCCTGGTGATAGACGGACAGACAGACAGACAAACTAACCAACTATTCTTTGACCGTTCCGACTTTGTCGAACTACCCTTTCGAGTTGAAAATTGTGCAGTTTCCCTTCAAAGTCTGCTTTTTCAAGATCATAATATAAATCTCAAGGCCAAACTCTTAATTTAACACTCTACTACGTAGTATTATTATCTTTTCTATGATTCTACTACCAGAGTTTTACAATCATATGATTGTAAAACTGTGCTACTACGTTATAAGAGTAGGCACCAAAGAGTAACATAATTGGTAGGCACTTCCCTACATTGTTGATACCCGAGTTATGAACGTACTTTGTAGCCAACCTAACAACGTAAAGTATTAAGCCTATAAATTTAATAGAAACTTTTTTGCAGTGTTGGTTGGTACAAAGTCACGAAACATCTAATGTGTTCCGGCAGCTATCCTTGAGAGCCAGTTCCCATTCTAGGCCTAGCGTGCTTACCATCTTCGACCGCATCATCACTTACCAACAGGTGAGATAGTGGTCAAACGCTAGCCTATAACGTATAAAAAAAAAAAAAAAAAAAAGTACGTTCATAATTATGAGTTATTTAATTATGTATGCATTGTCGCGAGACTGTTTAGATTGACAGTTTTTTTTTGTTATATCGCTTAGCAACCAATTGTGTACAACCTAAAACGTAGCTTTAGACCAGTGCGGATACGTCTAATAGATTCAATACTTCACAGAATTGCAAAAAAAATTGCGCTGTGAAAAATCGCTGTGCTGACAGGGCCTTATTTTGAAGTTTCGAGCCAGTTCCCATTCCCTATTCAACGATACCCCACACGATGGAGTAGACGATGAAAAAAAAAATTCATCCCCACTTCTCATATAGGGGAGCTACCCTAAAAAAAAATATTTCACTATTTTATTTCAGCACTTTGTCGGCGTAATTTATATACATACACCCACAAAATTACAGCTTTCTAGTATTAACGGTCTCTTAGCAAAACCTCGGACAGACAGACAGACAGACGGACATGACGAAACTATAAAGGTTCCTTGTCAGGACTACGGAACCCTAAAAAGGGTTATATCTCCTTAAACCAAAGACTAATTCAGTATATCTTACATTTTTCAACCTTATCTTTAACTCTTTTATATCTTCAACGCAACGACTCGTTTCGCGGAGTTAGAGTAAGCGGGATGTAACCATATAACATACAATGTGTTAAAAAGAGAGCGTCACGGAGTTAGAGTATGGGAGATGTAAACATATAACAATCTATGTGATAGAAAGGGAGCGTAGCGTCACGGAGTTATTAGAGATATAAGGATTAGGGATATATTAGAGATATAAAAGAGAGTTATTTATATATTTTGTTCAAAAGGACACGTATCTATCTTTTCTCTTAAGGGAAATGGATTGCACATGGCTAATAAATTTGTCATAATAAATACACTTCAATTTATGTGCGTGTGCTGTGCTGTAAGTCTGATATAACACTCTAATCAAATTAACGCTTGGCACTAAAATTTGTGGATAGAAGCGCTTCAAAATATGTAAACTCTAAGTGTTGAGGTAAGTTATGTACAATGACTGACGGCAACGTAATCTTGGGTGTATCAAAAATTACAAATGAAACACTTGCGAGTTCTAATTTTTCCTGTGGCTCCATCTAGCGACACATGGATACATTCCAAACGTAATTAAAACAAATTTTGCTGTTAGACTTGCTAGGGATTTTAAGATAGGTAAAAGTTAAAACAAATATGCTTATTCAATAATTTTCGATCGACTAAAGCGTGATTGATGAACGAATCAAGTAGCGTATTTCTAATGCCAGCCTAAATGTTCTTTCGAGACGAATAATGAAGTAAATATACGTGTACTTTTAACCGATACCTACGCGGTATCGATTCCAAAATAGCGATACTTAAAGAGTTATTGGAATAGAAATAAAAATACATCCTTCGGAAGTTACAACTAAATTTGCCTGTGCCCTAGTATTATTATATTTTCTATGCCTGTGTGCTCGGTGTTTATGTATAACTAGATGTGTCCCGCGGCTTCGCCCGCGTTAACACCTTCTTTTATTTACTTAAAACTTTTCTTTTGTAAAAACGATTCTATCATTAAACACATCAAATAAGAATTAGCCAAATCGGTAGACCCGTTTTCATGTTATCGCGTGACTAAGGCAATTCTGGATTCATATTTATAAAACCCTAAAAACCTAAATTTACAGACTTTGTTACCTACCTCATTTCGAAAAATCCTACAACACGTACTTTATCCCATCTTGTTTCGCCATACAAACTTTGAATCCCCGTTCCGTATCCGGGAGTAATTTTCAGAAAATCATTTCTGAGGATACCTACGTCATAATAACTATCTGCATTCTGAATTTCAGCGCAATCCGAAACAATATTGATTTTTAGACTTTGTTACCCCAGTTTATTTATTTAGGGTGGCATTTTGAAAAAGTCTGAAACACGTATTTACTTACTTAAGTACTTGAGTTAAATTTCGAATATAAAAGACTATCTAATATTGTTTTTCCATACAAACATTGAACCCCCGTTTCATCCCCATCACGGGTGAATTTTGGAAAGTCCTTCTCAGAGGGAATTATCGTCGTAATAACTATCTGCATGCCAAATTTCAGCGCAATCCGATACAATATTGATTTTCACACTATGTTACCCCATTTCACCCTCTTAGAGGGGGAATTTCAAAGAAACCTGCAACACATATTTACTTATTTTTTTACTGAAGCACTTATGTGAAGTTTCGGATAGAAAATACTATCTCATCTTGTTTTTCCATACATACTTTGAACCCCCGTTTTGGAAAATCCTTTCCCAATTTTGGAAAATCCTTTCTCTGAGGGAACTATCGTCGTAATAACTATCTGCATGCCATTGTCATGTCATGCCAATTTCAGCGCAATCCAAAACAATATTGATTTTCACATTTTGTTACCCCATTTCACCCTCTTAGGGGTGGAATTTCGAAAAACCTAAAACATTTCTTTACTTATTTATGTCCTGAAGCACTTGTGTGAAGTTTCGAATAGAAAAGACTATCTAATAATGTTTCTCCATAGAAACTTTGAACCCCCGTTTCATCCCCTTCAGGGGTGAAATTTGAAAAATCCTTTTTCAACGGTAACTAACGTTGTAATAATAATCTGCGTGCCAAGTTTTAGCGCAATCCGAAAAAATATTGATTTTCACACTTTGTTACCCCATTTCACCCTCTTCGGGGTGGAATTTCAAAAAAACCTGAATCACGTATTTACTTATTTTTGTACTGAAGCACTTGTGTGAAGTTTCGGATACAAAAGACTATCTAATCTTGTTTCTCCATACAAACTTTGAACCCCCATTGCATCCCCTTAAGGGGTGAATTTTGAAAAATCCTTTCTTAGTACACCCCTGCGTACTAAGACAAATATACCCTCCAAATTTCAAGTCTCTACGACCATCGGTTTAGGTTGTGCGTTGTCTGTCAGTGAGTCAGTCAGTCAGTCAGTCAGTATGTCAGGACAAAGATTCTTATAGTATTATATATGTTTCTCGTTTGTCACTATAGTACTAATACTCTATTATAAAAAAGGCAGACAGATTCGTGCCGAACACCCGAGTGACCGCAAGTTCAGTAATACTACATTCTTGAGTAATAAGTTTCCGCGCTCAGTCCGGCATAATATAGCAATTGTAGGCAAGTGTATTTACATTTAACTAAAGTATGTAGGTACCATTATGTTCGATAACTTTTTGTCATCTTGTAGGTAGGGACATGATCACATTGCTATAGAAATTTTGGGGCTTCTGATCAAAAAACCGCGACAAGTAGTTTTGGCAGTCCTCTCGTGATGTTAACCTGACACTGCCTAAAGAATTCTGAAGAGACCGAAACCGGTGGAAATCTGAAAGTGCAAGGTCAGGAAAATACGGCGTATGCATTATCACCTCCCAGCCAAACTCTCTTAATTTTTACTGAGTGGCTAAAGATGTGTGAAAAAACCACACCCCTTCTGTTGATTAATTCCGGCTGCTTTCTCTCAACACCTTGCTTTAATCTCATCAGTTGTTCACAGTAGAGTTCAGAATCGATGGTCCTGCCTGGTGGTAACAGCTCATAATGAATAATGCCCTTCCAATCCCACCACACACACAGCACCACCTTGTTGCGAGTTAACCCGGGTTTTGCCACAGTCTGTGAAGCCTGACCGGTGATGAGCTTTTTTGTGTACCCAGGTTTTTTCAAATGCGCCAAAACTGTTTTGTGGTCAATTCCCAGTTCTTCAGCTACGTTGTAACTACTGATATGCCGATCTTACTCCACTTATTCAAAACTGGCATCCATTTTATCCGTAATAGGGTGACCAGAGCGAGGTACATCTTAGACATTGAACACGGATTGAAAACGCTTAAACCAAATTTGTGCTAATCTCACAGACACTGCACTAGGTCCATAAACGTCGCAATTTTTTTTCGCGGCTTGCGTTGCTTTTTTACCTTTTTTGTAGTAAAATTTTAAAATGTATCGAATTTATTCATTAGATTTACTCATCTTCATAGTACGAAAAATTCAAATGAAAATCACACATTTTTCTAATTTGAATATGGAATTATCTTCTTTAAAATTTAAATTTAATTATGAGACTATCACATTTGTTTTGTTTAATTATATGTTCCAATAAAAAAAGAAAGCTATCTATACTGAAAATGAAGGAGATCTTTAAATAGCTACAACTGAAAGTGTGCTACCTATATCTGCAATAAGGCAGTTTTCTTCTGTAAATGACGGTTCCTGTATTTCTATGTTTAAGTCAGCTTTTGTTAAAATAATCAGTCCATCATTTTGGTTAAGAAAGTTTTTAGAACTGTTGCATGTGTAACCATCTAAAGTGATACAGGTGAAGGTATTATTCAGCCAGCATTCAGTCAGAACTATAATATCAGGTTGGAAATTGAGTCGTGATATAAATACTGTGAAGCTGTCAAAGATTTTTCTAACACTGCGTATGTTTTGGGTAAGTAATGCATATTGTTGTGTCGTGTTGCCTAGAAAGTCTTTGCACAGTTCAGGTACGGATGTATAGGAACTGTTTATTATTTTTATGTCATCTATATAATTTGAAAGTTCTAACTCCATTTTGGAAACAATAGAAACCAAATTTGTCCATTTATTTGATTCTGGGGTAAATTAACTTACAGTTAATGTAATCAGAAAAGGACAAAAGGATCTTGTACATTTTTGTATTCTTTGACAATGGGTGTAGTTTGCCTGTGTGTTTATAGATTTTGTAAATAACTGTGGTAATTTTGACATTGTGCGCGTATTTGTTGTGTGTGTGTTTTAATTTTATCGTTATTATAATAGGAATGATTTTTAGTGAAGTATGAGAAGCATATTTCGTGCCAATTAATATCAGAGAATGAACATAGCACTTGTAAACTGTGTACATATTTACACATAACTACCATTAGAGTTATTGTTAAATGTTATTGGCTGACATGCTAGAATTATCAAATAACAAGATATAACCGGCCAAGTGCGTGTTGGGCCACGCGCAGTGTAGGGTTCCGTTACTACGGAACTACGGTAAAGACTTGAATTGAATAACGGGCTACTGCTCGTTATTCAATGCAAGTCTTAACCAGTTAAAAACAAGCAACTAGGTCGTAACTGCGTCTTTGTCACTTTAAAGGATTTATTCTAAGGATTTTGTATTTGGTACAAAATTATCCAACACCTTAGTTCAACGACTATTACTACTAAAGTAATAAAGTTTAACCGCTATAGTTTTTCTTTAAAGTTCATAAAATGCACTATTATCACGAATTTTCCTAGATTTTTCAAGACAGCAGTTTAGCTTTTACGTCGGTCGCCCTACTGGAACAAAAAATTGCACTTTAAAGTTTAATATTTCGTAAATGGAGCATTCAACGATAACTCACACGATGGGGTAGACGACGAAAAAAAATTCATCCCCACTTCTCATGTAGGGGAGCTACACTAAAAAAAATATTTTAAAACATTTTATTTTACCACTTTGTCGGCGTAATTTATATACAAACCTACAAAACCCTACAAAATTTCTAGCATTAACGGTCTCTTAGCAAAATTTCGGACAGACAGACAGACAGACAGACGGACATGACGAAACTATAAGGACTCCTTATCAGGACTACGAAACCCTAAAAAGTGGACGTTGCATTAACTAGTCACTTCTTAGAAAGTTCCCTAAGTGCATCTTGGATTTTAACAAGTATGTGTGGGAGCTCCTTCTTTTTGTCGCAAGTACACTCTTCCATTGGCAACCCAACAGAACGTGTAACCTTCGTTTCTTGCAAAGTCCTTCACCATAAAGTGGAGCTGCTTGTCCATCGCCGACATGGTTTTGACAGGAATAGCCTAAAATGTTCTCCAGATATTTTAAGATCATGCGAGGTAAGCGCTTTGCTAAACTTTTTGTAGGCCTCGATGGTGTTGGTTTTGGTTTGGATGTTATTGAACTCAAGAACGAGGGTAGATTTTGCAATGTCTTTCTTAAATGATAGGCGATATGCGTCCTTGAGATCAACTTCTTGATTTTGTACTTGTAAAGCCTTCAATAGGCTATGGGCGAGATCAAACAGGCCCTGTTTAGTCTCCGTTTGTTGTTTAAGAACATCCCGTAATTCTATAGAAGTTTTGCGTGAGTTTCTCTCTATGGTGTCGATTGTATTTTTGATAGAAGAAATTTGAGAAGAGAGGCACTCTCAAGGTGGTCTATGTTCGTCTGCAGGTCCTGCAGCTGCCCAGATATGAAGCTTAACGTATTATCAAGATCAGTTCGGGACTCGTCTATTTTTTCAAATATCCTTTTCTCAAGATTTTCTAGCCTAGCATCTTGTTTGCTCCTTATAGCCACCATCAGTTCCTTCATTTCTTGCTTAAAATCATCCAGCTCCTTGTAGTCACCGCTTCCTACTCGGCGACGCTTTTCTCCTCGTACAGTTTGGGAAAATTCCGAATTTTCCACTGTCGATGCGATTTCCTACTTGACGGAGAGTGCAACATTTTGCACCTTCTAAAATGGTTTGGTCCTTTCTCTTTCGACGTTTATTGTATAGCCTGCAATAACTGTGTCGACCGGAACGGTTCTCTATGGAGTGTATTGCGAATACAAAAATACCAAGCGTAATGTCTTTGTCCAGTATAAATAATAATAAACTGGCCAAGTGCAAGTCGGACTCGCACTCGTAGGGTTCCGTAACACAGTTAAGTATTCCATAACTATGATTTTTCGCAACTACAAAATTAACTTTGTTTTTCATAGTGCTTGTATGAAAAACAAAGTTATCTTTGCGGTCGCTATATCTCTAAAACTGCTGACTGTATCTCGTTCAAACCAGTTTTCGTTGTTAGTTTTTATTGAGATCTACAGCATATATTTTTTTCAGATTTTTCACTCCCATACTTAAAAGTTAGAGGGGGGGACACACATTTTACCACTTTAGACGTGCCTATCTTTCAAATGATTGACTTTGAGAAAAACTGTTTTAGGAACCTCAATGTCATTTTTGAAGACCTATCCATAGACACCACACACGTATAGGTTTTTTTTGTTTCAGTTCCATGTATGGGATGCCTTAAACTGTCCTTAAACTTTTATATTTTTTGTTTTTGTATAAAAATCAAAAAGCGGTTTACAGAATACATCTACCTACCAAGTTTCAATTCTGTAATCCTAACAGTTTCGGAATAAAATGGCTGTGACATACGGACGGACAGACAGACATGACGAATCTATTAGGGTTCCGTTTTTTGCCATTCGGCTACGGAATCCTAAAAAGGAGGTAGGTGAATAATAATACTTACCGCACTGTGAAATTCAATCGGTTATAAAAGTTCTTTTCCACATTTATATGTCACAGTAATATACTTCATTTGTAGTCCGTGGTTAATATTTTATGTTATATTTAGACTAGCACAGTTTCAGATATTTTTGCCGCTATTATTGATTATGTTACGGTGAGTAAACAAAAGAATGTCTTGTACTTATAAAGTCCGGGAGAGGAGGACCATCCGACCAATCCGTCTGCCTTTTTTATGATAGTTTGAGTACTAATATTATTAAGAAGTAACCAGATTAGTCTGAGAGGTAAGGTTTATTTCCACCGAGTTTTGAGTAAATTAGACCAATGAATAACATTTGCCAGAGACATGTTACCACCCTATTTACCCCTTTAAGGAATGAATTTCTCAAATAAGATGAGCCTTAATCCAGAGCTTACACTATCTAGGTTTAAAATGTCATTAAAATCGATTAAGTGGTTAATTGGTGGTTCCACACACACACGCGCACACGCAACCCATACACACACTCTTACTCTCTCTAATTAAAATATATCTCTCTAATAAAAATGTTTAACAATAAGTAATTTTCCAAATCGGTTAATTTAAGACGAAGTTCTGAGGTAACTATTTAAATAAACCGGCCAAGTGCGAGTCAGACTCGCGCACAAAGGGTTCCGTACCAATATCTATAAAAACGGCAAAAAAAACATGTCTGTTGTATGGGAGCCCTACTTAAATACATTTTATTACAAGCTTTTATTTAACTTGCAATGTATGTATGTATGTCACTATGTATGTTCAGGTGGAATCTTGGAAGCTAAAGTAGACCCACTTCCCGATGTCCGATCGGACTCAAATTTGGTGAACTTATGAATCTTCGGTGACAACAATGATATGGTACCATGGAGCTGGTCTAATGATGGAGACGGAAGGTGGCCATGGCATCTCTGTGATAAAAGAACATAAACCCACCGAGTTTGGGCTCGATTGATTGGCCACGGCATCTCTCCGATAAAACAACATAAACCCACCGAGATTGGGCTCGATTGATTCGTCATAAGGAGAACTTTACACCTAGATCTAGGGTCTGATGATGAAGCTAGAAGGTGGTCACGGCATTTTTAATAAGAAGACGGTATTTATTTAACTAGTAGGTACCTATTATTTATATTTATGCAAATTGCACAGTTAACTAACTTACGTAGTTAGTTACGCAAATAATATCACCTAAATACTACAAAGTTTCTAGTATTAAACCAGAAATAACCGAAATTTCAAGTAGCAAACTGCTAACTTATAGGCAGGGTTTCGAAGCGCATCCGGACAGCATGACGACGCTCGCGCGAATAGGCGCGGCTATGGCTCGCTGCGTGATGTTACGTTACTCCCCCCGCTACCCGAGCAAGCGGCAAGCAGGAGCAACTAATTATTATTATTTAGGTACTTTTCGAAGGTAGTTTAGCGAATGTAGCGTCACCACAATAATTTCATCAACATTTTCATGAAACATCTATAATATTTTAACCTTTAAACGAGAAAACCTTGTTTATATATGTATATAATCGGGATCTCGGAAACGGCTCCAACGATTTACATGATATTTAGTATGCAACGGGTTTCGGGGGCAATAAATCGATCTATTTTTTTTAGAAAACGTCATTTCATCCGTTTTTTTATGCATTGAAAAACTGCTACAATATCATTAGAATACAATGGGTAATTTCGGCGTATTTTAAGACGTTATGATAGCTCGGTGGAAGATCGATAGGACGGCGCTTTGGAGGTCCCTGGTTTGAGTCCTAAATTATAGATTATTAATTATAGATTAAACACATATCGCCTTACCGTCCTTACCGACAACGTCCAATGTATTTTTATTAAGAGAAAAGAATAGGATACGATATTATATAAAATGGCACCAATCCGTAAGTACTTAATACGCATTCAAATAAAAAAGATTTTTCCAAATCGATTAATAAATTGCGGAGTTATGCGGTAACGTAACACACATTCAAAAAACACAGTCGAATTGAGAACCTCCTTCTTTTTATGTCGGTTTCATAGAATAGTATGAATAAAAAAAATAAACAAAACTAAATTAAAATCCGGTCCAGTCACTTGGGTTGGGAGCTAAGATACCACAGACATAATTATACAGTATACACACACATGTCAAACTATTTTATTCAAAATTTAAAAATAGGCAATGTCATTTCGCGCTATAATGTCACATCTCTTTACATAATCTACGAACATGGCGCCAGCAAACATGGCGTCGCGTCGTGAAGTGTCATTACAAATTAACAAAATAACGTTTTATGTATGCGGGTTTTAATTCGAAAATCTGAACTTAATTGTGAAAAGTGACTCCGTCGTCTCAGTTTGTTTTTCCTGACTGGTTTTGCAGTATCTAAGGACACACGATGGCATTCCGGATACGCAATTTTTAACATAAGCGCGTGCTGTTGTTTCGAGTGCCGAGCTACGTGTGAGCGAGAATATGCCAGCCAGCTTACTCGCGGTATTCGACAATGCCAGTTCGAGATGTTCCATCTAGTAGTATATGTCTATGAGTAGTTACTCTGAGGTTGTTAACACGCAGATGATACCTTGACCAGATGGCGCTATACAAAATACACGTTTTTTGTATGGGGACCCCCTTTAATTTTTAACTTTATTTTGTTTTTAGTATTTGTTGTTATAGCGGCAACAGAAATACATAATCTGTGAAAATTTCAACTGTCTCACTATTATGGTTCATGAGATACAGCCTGGAGACAGACGGACAGACAGACAGACAGACAGACAGACAGACAGACAGACAGACAGACGGACAGCGTAGTCTTAGTAATAGGGTCCCGTTTTATCCTTTGGGTACGGAACCCTAAAAACAGCGACAAAGTCGAGTTGGACTCGCCCACCGAGGCTTCCGTACCAACGTTGGTATGTACCAATTAAGCTAGACCTCTAAATTGTATCAGCGCTCATATAACTCAGAGGCCTATCTTAACTGGATGATACTATGTATGTAACACTCTTTAATTTTAAACTTTTTTTATTTCTTGGAATGGTTCACCCATTCCTGAGAAAATTGGTGGTGACACACGGACAGACAGACGGATTGACGGACAGACGGACAAGAAAGTGATCTTATAAGGGTTCCTTTTTTTACCTTTTGAGGAACGGAGACCTTGCTTTTAACCAAAATCAACAATTGTAGGTCAATTGGAAGTACCCTAAAGGTTTTGGGTTGAAAACCTATAGGGTACTTCCCGTACTTCCCGTTGACCTAGAATCATGAAATTTGGCAAGGTTTTATAGCACAAACAAAGGAAATATTCTATAAAATAAAAATAGTTGAAAATTAAAGAGTGTCCCCATACATACATAGTTTCGCCAATTAAGATAGGCCTCTGAGTTATATGAGCGCGCATACAATTTAGAGGTCTAGCTTAATTGGTAACTACCAACGTTGGTACGGAAGCCTCGGTAGGCAAGTCGAAGTCGACTTGATCGGTTTCTTTTTTAAATTGGTTGAAAATGGTCTGAATTTTTTCACGAACATTGCAAGGTTAAAAAAAGCTCGTATAAAAAGAATCACGTTTGCTAAGCACAATAATAGTTAGAAACAAAATAAGATTGCTTAATTAGTGCCAATAATTACTTTCTCATTTAACATAGATCGTGTGCCTAACGAGGCATGGAAAAAATACCTATTGTGACTAGATATATTATAGACCAAGAGCCAATGATCTGTAAAACTCTTATGGTAAACTTATAACTTTGTTGAAGACTAGTTACTGCCCGCGGTTTTGACCGCGTGTCTTACAGTAACCTAAGTGACTGATTAATACTGTTTTATAACAATTAAGATAGTGTAAGAATTAAAACAACCAACTTCCATGCCCTGCGAGTCAATTTCAGTAGCAAGTTTGAAACATTTATCTTCATACCTCTGTAGATGCTTATCAGATCTCGATGAAATTACAATGGAAGCACGAGCGCTTTAGAAACGTAACCTACCGATTAAAAAAATAATCATTAGAATCGGTTCACAATTGACGGAGTAATCGCGTAACATACATAAAAAAAAAAAACAAAAGAACCTACACGAATTGAGAATCTTCTTCTTTTGGAAGTCGATTGAAAATACTAGGTGTGCCCCGCGGTTTTGCACGTGCTAAAAACACTTTCATTTATTTAAAACTTTTATTTCATAAGAATCTTCTTCTGACAATAACAAACAACAAAAAATAATAAGTGAAATCGGTCCAGCCGTTCACGTGTGATGCCGTGACCAATGAAAATAGGGATGCACTTATATATAGGCTTTCATTACGTCGTTATCTCTCATACTATGCTGTCAGGTACAAAACTTGCAAAAAGAAATTTAGCACAGTAAAGGCAAAGAGCTTTCATGTAAATTAGTCTATAAAAATCAAGTTTTTTCTTTGAGTTGTATCTGAGCTAGATTCTACTTTAATGATTTGATTTTATGTTGATGTTTACGTTAATTTTATGTTCTCTCATTATTTTCGTATTATATTATGATGAATGAAGAAATAGTTAAATTGTGGAGAGCTTTTGATCATTGATCTAATCTAGAGTAATTTGACACGCATCAGAAATTTGATCGTACATCATACCTTCCGGTAAACCATTTTGACTATCAAAAGGAAATGCAATTTCGCAGGATGTTTTTTGTCTCAATTTTGCAAGAGTTAAAGATTGCTGAGGTATTGCGCTTTACATCTTTCGAAATGGAGAAAAAAAAGCATCATGCGAAGTTGCATTTCTTTGCAAATCATAAAAAAAACCAAAAAAAAACCGGCCAAGTGCGTGTTGGGCCACGCGCAATGTAGGGTTCCGTACTAGCCCGTTATTTAATGCAAGTCTTTACCCGTTAAAAACAAGCAACTAAGTACTTCGTCTTTGTCACTTTAAAGGATTTATTCTAAAGATTTTGTATTTGGTACAAAATTATCCAACACCCAAGTTCAACGACTATTACTGCTAAAGTAATAAAGTTATCTTAACCGCTATAGTTTTCCTTTAAAGTTTATGAATTGCACTATTATCACAAATGTTTCTAGACTTTTCAAGCCGTTTAGCTTTTCAGCAGTTTAGCTTTTAGAGGGGGGGGGGGGGGCGCCCTACTGGGACAAAAATATGCACTTAAAGTTTAATATTTCGTAAATGGAGCATTCAATCGAAAAATGGTGTTAGCAACTTTTAAGTAATTTCAAAAGACCTATTCAACTATACTCCACACAATAGGGTAGACGACGGAAAAAAAAATTCATCCCCACTTCTCATGTAGGGGAGCTATCCTAAAACAAAATATTTTTCAACATTTTATATCACCACTTTGTTGTGCGTAATTTATATACATACCCCTACAAAATTACAGCTTTCTATTCTTCTTCTAGCTAGCTAATATTAACGGTCTCTTAGCAAAACCTCGGACAGGCAGACAGACAGACAGACGGAAATGACGAAACTATAAGGGTTCCTTGTTAGGACTACGGAACCCTACAAAACTCGTCTAACTTGCGGATTCACTTATTTCAAAGCTTAAAACTATATTATTTTTTTACAATGTCACCTCTATAAATTTGCCTATACACTTATTAATTTAGAGATAAATAGCTAGATATTATGATAGCTGTTCATGCATGTGAAAATAATTTGGTAATACGAGTCTGAATTTTTTTTGATTGTGATAAATGATGAGTGAAATAACAAAACGTCAAAATAAGACAATGTTTAATAGTTTGATGATTATTGCATCCAGCGAAGCGTATAAAATAAATTTGTGGTCTGAATTTGAAGGGTCTATTTATGTTAAATTAGGTACTTAGTATGCCAAATTATAATAAAGTCTAGAGGTTATAATGTGATTAGGTCAGGTCTATAACTAATTTTGCCTCACAAAACAATTTTGCCGTCTCAAGTAATTCTCTGCCAGCCAGCTTGCGTATATTATCGCTTCACAGTGCTATGGGAGAGGCCTATGTCCAGTAATGGACGGAAATTGGCTGAAGACGTTGAAGTAATTCTCAGTTACTCGTTGTTTTGAGCTCTATCTCTTTAATTGGATTTTGATAATATTGTTACGTGCGGGGTGGTATAAAAATGCCAATCCGATTAGATGAACGTTTATTTCCACTGAACACTAGGTTAGCACATTGTTCTACAGTAGTTTGTCCAAATCATCTTACACAATGATCAAATGTCCGTTAGTTAACACACACTGAGGTCGTTGGTAATTCACAATCACTTATTTCACTGTTCACACTTTACAATCACTTGGTGGCTATCCGCGCTTAGATGTTTACACTGTCGCTTTCAAAGAATGACTGCCTGAACGCCGCGGTTCGACGCCTTATATAGGGCCACAATCATTTTTTAGAATGCCCTCGAAGCTTTAAGAATAAAAACAATACAAAAACTAACATTAGGCAATTCAAAATAATTATTAACCATCATCATTATCAGCCGGTGTCCGTCCACTGCTGGACGTAGGCCACTACTAGACTAGGGTAGATGCTGCGCCACTGAGCCCGATCTTCGGCTCTTCTTTTCCAGTCACTGTACACTGCTTTTTCAGTCACTACCCACCGCTTTTCCAGTCACTGCCCAACGCTTTTCCAGTCACTGCCCACCGCTTAAAAAAAATGATAAAAAAATAATTAAAGTTTAAAAACTAAAACAACCGACTCCCATGCCGCGCGATTCAGTTTCAGTAGCAAGTTTGAGACGTTTATCGTCATATCTCTGGAGATGCCCACCGCTTTTCCGGTCACTGCCCACCGCTAAAAAAAATGATAAAAAATAATTAAAGTTTAAAAACTAAAACAACCCACTTCCATGCCGCGCGAGTCAGTTTCAGTAGCAAGTTTGAGACGTGTATCGTCATATCTCTGGAGATACTTATTAGATCTCGATGAATAATTACAATAGGACCACCTCGGAAATGAACCCTACCGATTAAAAAAAGAATCATTCAAATCGGTTCACAGTTGACGGAGTAATCACGTAACATACACACAAAAAAAATAATTAAAAAAAAAACATACAGACGAATTGAGAACCTTCTTTTTGGGAAGTCTGTTGATAACAAACAATAGCATGACTTTCCACAGAAACATCTAATGTAAATAACTTTTACCATACATGCAAATTTGGTCTCTATCTATTTGGTTCAATCTGTATACTTATTAACAAAACTAGGTACGTTGACAAGGGTCGAAATACCAGGAAGGAATTTTTTATGACGTTCTGATGTTTATGGCCCTCAATCAGTCTATTTTTCCCACGGCTACTAGTATTTTCTCGAAGATTCTGTTAGAACGGCATAACAATATTTATGTAACGTCCTTTTATATTAATTGTAATGATCTAATTAAAATTTATTTTACCTATTTTGAGGCAATTTATAAATTTAATTGTTATAAAAATAATTTGTTTTTATTTCTTTTTTAAATAATTTTTTTTTTACAACTTGATCCTTTGTTTTTTGTTCAAATTCAAGGTGTATAGGTGTATAAGTTATTATAAAAGTTAAATATTATGTGGTAAAAGTTAGTAGTCTTAGAGGTCTATATGTTCAAAGAACGATTGGGCGTAGATATGACGTATCTAGTCATACTTGTACTATTCATTATTTTGTGGTCATACATACATACAAAAAATTAAGGCTTTTTCCCTTTGGGGTAGGCAGAGACTACTTTTCTCCACATGCTGCAATCCTGAAATACCTCTTTCGCTTCTTCCACATTAATGAGCGCCTTCATACATGCTCGGCGGTAATAGGTACCTACGTTTGATTTAACCTTTCTTTAAAACGTCTCTAATCTGGTCTTGATATGTACGCCTTTTTTTTTGACTTAGGAAAATCCTTTATGGATACCACTGGCCCTGGGGGAGCGAGATGATTATGTGGGACTCGCTGCCTAAAAGGTAGGATACCGCACTAAAAACCTGGGGTGAGCCGTCATCCACCGTGGTGGGGCAAGATGGGGCCGTCATAACATTTGCCGACTTGCCTCGGTGGTAGACCCAAATGGGCCTCTGCCGCTGTTGAGGGCTGGATTTGCTCACCAAGGTCAACCGTTAACCGTCATGTGGGGAGTGCAAGCCGTTGGAGATTCCCTCGACTCTCTACTCCACAGTTACAGTTACCCCACAATGACAGAGGATTGTGGCTCATCTTCTCGTCAAACTTATACACCCTCCGTCCCTCTGATGACAGGTGTGCGAAGAGCAAATACCCCTACTCGCACACCGTCCGCTATTCGACTCGCATATCAATGGCATGCGAGACCCCACTCGACGACCGTCACCAGCCCACCTCTCGGCCCTAGTGAATCGGACCCACAGCCTTAGAGGAGTAAGGCTCGTCTTCTCCTCAAAATCACCACACTATCTGTCCCTCACATGACAGGTGTGCAATGGGTCATGCGAGCCGGACGGTGGACCCCTACTCGCACACCGTCCACCGTCCGGCTTACCGACAACTTAACCCAGTTGACTGGGAAAAGTTGTCGGCCGATACCCTGGGTACACGAGGAGGTGTTCTGACTAACACCCCTTGATATGCTCGCCTAGGTCGGCCTCGACCGGCTGACCCATTCGCACTCGTCTCATATTCTGTTTCGTCAATCTTCTATTTCTAGTCATGATTTCTATTTAAGCCCCATTACCTTTGATTCCACGACCTATAAAACGGGCTACTACCATTTAAGCTTTCTTCAAACAATATTGATAAAAAATACTTTCTATGTTTACTGCGCAGTATTAAGCGAACACACAATATCTGAGTATCTACTTAGCCATACTATGCTTTGTATCATATTGCCACTTTGCTCGAGTACGTGAAAGCCTTGTATTTCCTTTAGGTCTTTGTCTAATATTGAAACTGTTTAATAGTATGCAAAGCTGTAATAATAGTAGGGGGATATACGTTCCTTTGAATTTAGAATGGTCCAAATGTATTCGTGAACCACGGATATATTTCGGTAAGTGTATCAGGGAATTGTACAATGTACCGTTTTGGCGCCGGTGGATCAAGAAAATGGATTTGTGCTGCTTCTTTAAAGCAGATATTTCATGGAAACAAACAAATCACTTTACTTTTTTATCGACTCCCAAAAAATTAGGAAATCTTAGTTTGTCTGTATGTATTTCGTCTGTATATTTTATATGTATGTTCACCGATTTGTATGTAAATTCTGGATCAATTTTTAAATTACTTTTTAGCTTGGGGAGCACCCAATAAACAAACAGAAAAATAACAAGGAAACAGAAAAATCCATTGGTGCGCGGCTAGCATTTGAACCGGCAACCTCCGTGTTCAAAGTTACGGTACCTATCCTTTACGCCAAGGGGCCATCCAAACTAAAACCTTACTGCAGATCAATGTTTGATGAATAACTAAAGGCGTACATAAACTGCAGTTACTTTTTGCGGAGCAAATTATACAACACGTTAACATCTTGTGGTATGTACTTTGAAACCTATTAACTATAGCGGCTAATCTATATTATTAGAGGAATTTTATAAAAAGAAACAATACTTCGAATACAAGCTCATTTTATTACAACAACATCTTTTATTTCATATTTTTCAGGACTCCGATGTACAAATAGACATTAGTTTAGCTTTACAACATCAAACTGTATTTCATGATCATACGTTAAAACAAAGACAAGAGGTCTTTCCGCAAATTGCAACGATCACCCACCAGACAACCTTACTGCTTCGAGTCTAAGAACAATATGAGCTGCGCAGGCGTACATACCCGCTTTTATACCGTCTAGTGAATCACGTGGCAAATCACAGTAAAAACAGTGTTAAATACGCTAACAATATATATAAAACACAATAATGTTTCTACCTATGTACGAGTATGTCTGTTGTAGACTTTGAAGCTATCCAACCGATGTGCCCCAAAACGGTTTCATTTGAAATTTAAGGCAATATGCGAATCAAAAGAATCAAAAGAATCAAAGCATTTATTCAGTATGTAGGCAGTATAAATATACGCACATATACACGTCAAAATCATAAATCATAAAATAAATCATAACCAATTATCAAGTAAACATAGCAAAAGCAGAATTTAACGCTTTGAATTAGAAAAAAAAAGTAATGAACCATTCAGCTGTCATCCAATCGTTTACGTCAGAATATTTAAAAAAAATTAAAGTAGGTTAAAACCAACCATACATGTAACTGTGTGTTTCAGTACTTCAGACAATTTTTATATAAAAAAAATAAAAAAGTGAAATAGTGAAACACAACATAGAGAAACGCATACCGATCACAGTACATATCATGATCCAAATGGAACTGATAGAACTGATAGATAGAATATTATTTTAGACCACTGAAACATCAGGCACATTCGGTCATATTACTTTTTTTACCGACATCAAAAAAAAGGAGGAGATTCTCAATTCGTCGGAATATTTTTTTTATGTATGTTCACCGATTGATGCCTGAACCGATTTGGAAAATTATTTTTTTGTTTCAAAGAGTACCCTTTCCAGGTGGCTCCATTAAAATTTAAACGAAATCGGCCGAGCCGTTTTTAAAATATCAACATTGTATTGTGCTACATCGTCGACCACATCGTCACTTAACATCAGGTGAGATAGTGGTCAAACGCTTGACTATAACGAATAAAAAAAAATCCATTTACTTATCTCTATGATATACTACTAACTACTGGCACAGATTATATAATAGGAACTACGTCTACTGGCTACATCGACGTCATAACAATTGCTATGACGTCGATGACTGGCTACTTTAACTAGCGCGACGTTTGAAGTCGGTTTTTTAAGTTTTTTAAACGATCTTAAATTATAGTTTTTTTTTAACTACTAACGTAGTAGCATCATACGCCATGTATCTGCTAGTTTAAGTATAAGCGTACCTTTACCTATGAATAACTTCCCCCAAACCAAATTCAATTCCATTACAGCAAAGTCGCGATAACTCGCTAATTGCAATACCTAAACGCCAAATACTCCGAAGCAATATCCCCACAATAAAACCGTTAAGCGAATATAGCGTGAATTAAATTCGAATCAAATAAAAATGCGGAAAAGGAAATAAAGAGGGTCCTAGGGCTGCCAAAGGTTGCAGCCACTTGGCAACACGGAGCGGCCAAGGATGGTGGAAAACATAGGAGGAAAATGTGAAAGTGGAACGCAAAATATACAATACAATACAAAGACAAACCTAAACAAGTTTGCTCCTCTATCCCGAGCCATAAAGTTGCTCAATATAATATCTGCAAAATATATTGATATATTTATTTATTTTATTTATTTATTTATTCATTTCAGAAAATAGTAAGCTAACAGCATTGCATAAACGCTAACTATTTAGTAACTAAGATAATCTTAATTTGACTGTAGCTTGCCGAAATTCATCGAAGCGGCTAATGGATGTATTGAACGTTTGCAAGTAATTAAGTTCATTGTAACAATAATAATTTTAAGTTACAATTAAGAGTACCAATAGCATCGGTTTAGCTAAGCAGCTGTTATGGTATTATGTATGGAATATAAATAAATGAAATGAAAAAAAAAAACTTTACGTAGTATAAATCAAAATAGCTTCCCTCCGTCTGCTCATTTAGATCTTTTAAACTACGCAACAGATTTTAACGCGGTTTTCAGCAATAGATATATTGATATAATAGGATTAAACGCGGGCAAAGCTGCGGGGCGCAGCTAGTAAAAATACAAAAAGATAAATAAAATAAAAGTAATTATTATTGGGTTACAATGGGCGATTTTATTGCTAACAGCGATCTCTTCCAGACAACCTTTGGATGGACAGAAATATAGGACGTATACTTCCTATAGCGTGAGAATAAATAAAAATTAAGGGGATGATCCATTGGCCCCCTCCCCTCACTTACCCTCCCCTCCCCTTCCCCTCACTTCCCCCTCCCCTTCTCCTCACTTCCACATACCCTAACCTCCGCCTCCACTCCCCCTCCATTCCCCTACCCTCCCCCTCCGCTCTCCCTCCATTCCCTTACCCTCCCCCTCCACTCCCCCTAACTTCCCCCTCCACTCCCCCCTACCCTTCTCCCTCCACTCCCCGCAAAACAGCCAGTATGCCAACATATTTGCGAGCCAAAGTCCTTATAGCAGCAAAAGGAAAGACCTTTGACTCGCGATTTTGTTGGCGTACCGGCGGTTATACTCGCCAATGGATCACCCCCTTTAGTAATAATATGTAGTAACGAATAAATTAAATAAAAGAAAGTAACAAAATATAGATAAATAGATATTAATAAGGTTTTAAAAACAAGTTGCACCCTATGGCTTCACAATAGTTTTACAGTCCATAATTGTAAGACTGTGGCTTTACCCTAATTGTTAGTTTTTTGAAATATTTCTATAATATATATATAGTATATATATAAAATATTAATTGAGCTTCAGTGGCTTGACGTGAAAACGTACCAAATTGACAGACTCCTAACACAGACCTATATTCACTATATAAAAGTGAATCCTAGGTATGTGTATTAAAATATGTTTCTTTTCTTTTTAACCAACTTCACATAAAAGGTGGAGGTTCTCAATTCGTCGGAATCTTTTTTTTTATATATGTTCACCGATTACTCGAAGATGCCTGAACCAATTTGGAAAATTCTTTTTTTGTTTCAAAGGGTACCCTTCCCAGGTGGTCCCATTTAAATTTTAACGAAATCATTTGAGCCGTTTTTAATATATCAACATTTGTATTACTATGCATTTGTATATTTCGATGACATGATAATGGCTCCCGGCTACTCTGACTAGCGCCACATGAAAAGATAATTGCTAGTGCGACGCTTAAAGTCGGTTCGTTTAGTTTATTAAACGATCTTCAATCATATAGATATAGATAGATAGGCACTCGTTGAAATTAGCAATTTATTCTAATTTAGTTCTATAGAAAAATTGATGTGCGCTTCTCACAGTGGCCCTCCGGTGAAGGAAAACATCGTTAAGAAACCAACAACCCCCGCATGGTGGTAGGACACTATCTAGTGTCCGCCTGGCCAGCTACCACCCTCAAGTTAGAAAATCTGTCACCAAACATCTAATGTGTTCCAGCAGCTATCCTTGAGAGCCAGTTCCCATTCTAGGCCTAGCGCGCTTACCATCTTCGACCGCATCATCACTTACCAACAGGTGAGATAGTGGTAAAATGCTAGCCTATAGCGTATAAAAAAAAAAAAAATTTGCTCAATGTGCAACGACGATGATATTTTATTTTTGAACATTTTAGAATAGATTGAATTACTTTATTATTTAACATCTTTAATAAAAGAAACAAACAAAACATTTACATTTACAATAATAGCGCAACAATAAACGAATAGAATATGTATCACTTAAATATTTTATGTTTTAAATTGTTTAAGCATTACCATACAAGTACAACATTTTTGTACTCACGCCAACTTTTTTTCGATGCACAATGTACGAATCAAAATAATTGATGGATTTTTTAATTAATAACTTAAACACTGAAGCTAGCCTTTTAGAGACACGAAGAAGATTCAAGTGAAAGAAATCAAAAACATACCTACTTAAGGTACAACCACACCTCGGCGTCCTGCGTCCAAGTGCGCGATCGCGATCTCAATGATGATTTTCAATCGTTTTCTGATCGCCATAGATCGCGTTTGGTGTGAACCAGTCGGTACAAATACTACTGCTCTATCTGATTGCCGCCTAGATCGCGCACGCAGGACACCGCGGGTACTTTTACATAATTACTTTACTACGAGTTTACTTTTGCAAATATCCGAATTACCTGATCGTTTATACCTTGAGTCGATCGCAAAAAATCGCTTCGCTTGGAGTGAATCCAGAACTGACCGCTTATAAAGTCTATAAAACTCGGTCCAAGTTTGTTTTCAAACGATTTGGATGTGGGCGACAATTACGAGCACATTTAAATATTCGTGGGAGTTTCATTTGTTGATAACAGAGCGGATGTGGTGCTTCTAAATGTGAATTAAAAGTATCATCTTAACGACCAAGGGTCGTAAGGAGATTTCTTTTATTTTAATTATCTACCTACTTCAAAAAGAAGAAGATAAAGCAAGCTTTCTAACAGCTAATTGAAGCGAAGATTATGAAGACCAAGAAGAGCTTAGTAAGGAGCTTAGTAGTGTAACATAGACGAGACCAACAGCGGATATCCAGCGGGAAGTGAAGTCAGGACTGATGATTCGGACCTCAGACTATCATAAAAAAGGCAGAATGATTTGTGCCGAACACCCGAGTGACCGCAAGTTCAGTAATACTACATTCTTGAGTAATAAGTTTCCGCGCTCAGTCCGGCATAGGCAATACAGCACGATTACTACATAAGCAACGCTGCGAACTAATACTGCACGGAAGCGTCTGACCCTGCTGCCGCTTGGTAGCAAATTGAGCGCGGAAGCGTATTACTCAAGCATTTAGTATTACTGAACTTGCGTTCACTCGGGTGTTCTGCACGAATCCGTCAGTCTTTTTATGATAGTTTGAGATTCGGACCTATATTGCGTCGGCAAAACATACACTATAATTATATATTTATATATATTATATGTCTTATAGGCTAGCGTTTGACCACTATCTCACCAGTTGGTAAGTGATGATGCGATCAAAGATAGTAAGCACGCTAGGCCTATAATGGGAACTGGCTCATATTTTTTACATGTCACTTCTAAATTGGCAATCGGTTTTCCAGATAATTTGCCTGTAGGCAAGTCTATTCTCTGCTTAAAAGTATACTTCGGGAATGTTCAAATGTGGTAAAATGCAGATAGTTTACGACAAAATATGGCAAGAATGCCGGCTACAGACCCAGCTCGGCAAAAATGCACTTCGTTCTCCGCCAACGTTCAACGTGCTAATTTCCGCTCACATCTGTGAGAATTCACCCTTTCTGAACTTTTAAGCTCAGTATACTTTCAAAACAGTTACTAAAGTAGGTATGAAATGAAATGAGTGATAACTTAGATTTTAAAACTCTTAAATAAGTTTCATGACAATTTTAGATCAACTTATTATTTTTCAAGTCACTTAATCTTAATAATATGAATCTCTATATGAAACTCTGTTTTTAATGAGTTAAGTACGCAAATAAAAAAATAACGTGTGTGTACTTATGTACACGCGTTAGAAATTATACTTCTGCGGCGTATGGAAAAAAAATAACTAAAATGCAGTAGTGATTAACGATAAATATTAAAATTAATCAAAAAGATTTTATATAAATAAAAAAGGTTTTATTACCGTAAAAATATGACGTTAAATATGACGTTCTTACGAAATGACATATACAACTAACTAACTAACTTCACGGTGTAGAATTTAGGTGTCGGTGTGCGCGCGCATCGTACCACCTAGAACTAACTTCACGGTGTTAAATTTAGGTGTCGGTGTGCGCGCGCATCGTAAAAATTCACTCTCATAATTTTTCTCTACCGCGCCAAAAGAAGTATAAGTTCAATAAATTATTAAATAATTATTATTAAATATACCTCAAAGGGCCCCTGTTACGACACTCTACTAAGCTTGATCTACAGCTCTTTCTCTTTCTCTTCTCAAAGGCTCTTCGTTTACCGAGCCGTAGTCTCCACTCTAGAACACGTTTACTCTAACGGTTATCGTGCCATTGGGCTGGCCACATCAGTGACAGATGTGGCCAGCCCAAAGGCACTTCTGCTTGCTAATCTTTTTTATGTTATATCGGTAATTTTAGATCTGTGTCGGATAACTTCATTTTAAATTCGATCTTTCAGAGATAATCCGAACAAAACCATAGCTCGCTAAGCGATCTTGAATTGGTGGATCATTCGCACTCACGACAAAAAGTTACTTGGTTATAATTCCAGTAAGTAAAATAATCTAGTAAAAAAAAAATAATTAAAGGTAATTTATTATTATAACATTTTTCAAGTGAAAACTTCTTTAGCGGCGTTGTGAACTTTTTAGGATGGGTTAAAAATGTTAAACTCGCGTCAGGACCTAGCGTCAGGACATGTGACCTGATCGAAAATTTGTAAGACGGAGGGAGAGTAGACACGTTTTTTGGGATAGGTAAAAATGTTAAACTCGCGTCAGGACACGTGACCAGATCGATAATTGAGGGAGAGCAGACCAAATGCACAACGTTAATGTTCAAGCTTTCACTTCTGCCGGCACTCCCGCAGTGCAACGTTGTTTTTGATTTTATTATTATTGGAGTATTATTTTATTAGTCCCATTCCTATAATACATCAGCAATTTTGACTTATCTACTGATGAGTTTTTACTTTAAGTACTATGTATTCCAATATACTGTCACACACACTGCGAGTAAAGTCTTTGTTAACTATAAAAGTTACATCCTCAAGATTAAATAAAACCTTAATACCTAGTCTTCAAAGTTCAAAACTGCTGAAATCTCAAAGAATTCCCATATCCTTGCTATATTGACTTTATAAAATATCATGATCATATTGCAAGTGTTTGTACGAAGTTCTCAAGTAACATATAGTTAATTGTTGAACACAATCCAAAATTTCATCGTACCGACGGGACTTGAACCCGCAACCTCCAGAATAACATGTTCCGGTGCTTTGCCAATTAAGCCACGGTGCGAAGTATCGTTACGACGAAATTAGTGGATTGCTGACATATAGTTAGTTACGAATTCTGAGAGAGTTTAAAGTTATATCTTATGAGTGAAGTATAATTGAAAATACCTTATACTACGTAGTACTATTAAATATTCTGTGCTCATACGAGAAGTAAGACCTTGATAATATGTTGTATAATGCTTAATATTTTTCTTATATCTTTTAAGCTAGCGTTTTGCCACTTTTGCACCTGGTGGTAAGCGATTATGTGATCGAAGACGGTGAACTCGCTAGGCCTTGAATACTCTGACTCTCAAGGGCTGTGTGCTGCCGGAACAAAATACAATACAAAATATTTTTTTTAAACAAATACACATTGACAGATCATACACATTTCTTGCGATTCCTGCACTATGGCAAGCCTGCACCGCAGGTAATCAGTTCATAGATGATACAAATTAATAGTTGCATTACATGTCAGTGCGTGAAAATGTCAGTTGTAATTAGGGGTAGTGTGTGAGTGTGCGTGTGCGCGTATGTGTGTGTGTGTTTGTGTGTAGGAAGGGGAGGGAGAAGGCGGGGAGGAGGGAAGGGGATCACCGTCAGATATTGGCGCCAGATTTTCTCCTTAATGGTAGTAAGCCACTTTTTGTTAGCAAGCCAAACGGAACATCGATATAATGTGCCCCTACCACCTGTGGACGAACGTGTGCTAGGAGTTGAACCGGTAACCTCACGCTAATAAGTCTAGCCATCTCACCTAAATATAAACTGGCCAAGTGCAAGTCCGATTCGCACTCGTAGGGTTCCGTACCACACTACAGTATTTTTTAAGATCTAGCAAAAAATACCACTATCATTTTTTGCCAGCAAAAAATAATAATTAATAAACATTTGATTTCGTATAACGCCATCGAACATCTTACAAAGGTGTTAGGGATCGACATGACATCAATATAACGCCATCTATGGGACGTTTACCTAACTAAGCGTTCATAGATGGCGTGAAATGCCGAAAAAACCACGTTTCTTTTATGGGGACCCTCTATTATTTTTAACTTTATTCTGTTTTTAGTATTTGTTGTTATAGCGGCAACAGAAATACATAATCTGTGAAAATTTCAACCGTCTAACTATCACGGTTCATGAGATACAGCCTGGTGACAGACGGACAGACAGACAGACATACAGACAGACAGACAGACAGACAGACGGACAGCGGAGTCTCAGTAATATAGGGTTCCGTTGGTACCCTTTGGGTTCGGAACCCTAAAAATACAGGAGTAAAAGTAACTTTGCTCCGGCAATTCTATCAAACACGACGAAGAAATATTTATCTTGGCTCCAAAATTCCATGTATGACAAAACGAAACCTCTGGCGCCCCATTTATCGCCCCTTTAGTTCTGATATCTCTGTATCTATGTCTTGGCAACGTAGCCACACTAAATCAGGCTTCAATGTTTCGCAATAAATATTGCCGGACTTATTAGACGGAGTGAAAATGTAGGAGAGAACTGTGGGGAGTTATGATGTTAGATTACTTTCTAATGTAGGTACTAATAGTAGGTATATTCTTATTGGTGGGTTTTGATATAGCATTTTTATCAAATATCAACCGACTAATAAGAACAAGGAGGTTTTAATCCGTCTGTGTTTTTTTATGGATTCCGTACCTCAAAAGGAAATAATAAAACCGGCCAAGTCGAGTTGGACTCGCCCACCGAGGCTTCCGTACTAACGTTGATAATTACTAATTAAGCTAGACCTCTAAATTGTATGAGCACTCATATAACTCAGAGGCCTAGTTTAATTGGCGGTCACTATATATGTATGGGGACACCCCTTAATTTACAACTTATTTTTCGGAATTTTTCCTTTATTTTAGCTGTAAGATCTTGATTCTTGCCAAATTTCATGATTCTAGGTTAACAGGAAGTACTCTATGGGTTTTCAACCCAAAACCATAGGTAGGTAGGTAGATTTTGGGTCGAAAACCTTGCGGTTGCCTTAGAATACTAGAATTGTCAATTATGGTTAAAAGCATCAATGTTGACATCTTAGTCCACCACATCGTCACTTAACATCAGGTGAGATAGTGGTAAAACGCTTGCCTATCTAGCTTAAAAATAAAAACTGGCCAAGTGCAAGTCGGACTCGCACTCGTAGGGTTCCGTAACACAGTTAAGTATTCCATAACTATGATTTTTCACAACTACAAAATTAACTTTGTTCTTCATAGTGTTTGTATGAAAAACAATGTTATCTTTGTGGTCGCCATATCTCTAAAACTGCTGGCTGTATCTCGTTCAAACCAATTTTCGTTGTTAGTTTTTATTGAGATCTACAGCATATATTTTGTTTAGATTTTTCACTCCCATACTTTAAAAGTTAGAGGGGGGGGGGGGGGACACCCATTTTACCACTTTAGACGCGCCTATCTTTCAAATGATTGACTTTGAGAAAAAAAATATTTTTGACACCTCAATGTCATTTTTAAAGACCTATCCATTAACACGTATAGGTTAGAAGAATTTTTTTTTTGTTTCAGTTCCATGTATGGGTTAACCCCCCCTTAAACTTTTAATTTTTTTTTATTTTTGTATAAAAATCGGAAAGCGGTTCACAGAATACATCTACCTACCAAGTTTCAATTCTGTAGTACGAACAGTTTCGGAATAAAATGGCTGCGACATACGGACGGACAGACAGACAGACAGACATGACGAATCTATAAGGGTTCCGTTTTTTGCCATTCGGCTACGGAACCCTAAAAAAGGCAAGGTCTTACGGCACAAGTAAAGGAAATATTTCAAAAAGAAAAAAAGTTGTAAATTACGGTAAATTTAGGTACTTACAAGTTTTCCCTTATCTTTTTATCGTGTTTACTCAAGGCTTCAGTATCTGGTATACATTTTAACTTGCTAGGTCCACCCGTTCCTGAAATAATCGGTGGTAACACACTGACAGACAGACAGATATATGACGATAAATGTCTGCAGCACACTGCCCCTGAGAGTCAGAGTATTCTAGGCCTAACGTGTTTACCATCTTCGACCACATTATCACTTATACCACCGGGCGAGATAGTGGTGAAACGCTATCCTATAAGACAAAAATAAAAATAAAATTACGAACACTGGATCACATTTTCAGGCATTTGAAATACCTGCGTGCTTTACACTTCAAACCAGCCATAAGCAAAGGTCAAAGAGTCAGGGTCAAAGTTTGCCGAGTCAGTTTCATTCAATTTGAACTTCTCCCTGCGGAGTCAGCTCGCAGCCGGCGGTTTCATATTTTACTTTTCTGTTGCTGTATTTTTGTAAACTTATACATGTGTAAGCCTGTGGTGTACTTACTGTTCTGTGTGAATATAATAAATAAATATATAAAACTCTTTATTTGCACACTAAAAAAACAGAAACAATTTACATCAAACTATAAGTAATGCAAAGGGCGGTCTTATCGCTTAAAGCTATTTCTTCCAGACAACCGCTACATCAAGAACCAAATAACATCTTATTTTTAACCATGACACAAATGAGGGTGTTATAAGTTTGACGTTTGTATCTGTATATATGTATTATGTGTATTTCGGTGGTCGATACCACAATCTCTCAAACGGATGAACTCATTTTGATTTAGTTTAAATTAAGGTTAGTTAGATTATTTGTAAGTCTTGCATACAGTTAGCATGTGATTCTTCAGTAGTCGGGTTTTAGTTTTTGACCTTACTTTATATTGATTACCCTCCATCGTTTTTTTTTAATTCCGTATAAATCCATTTTTTGTCTGCGGACTATGGTTTTAAACGCCGCGCTTGTTATTTTCAGCAGCAAGTTTGAATTATTTATCTCCATATCTCAAGAGATATACATCAGATCTTTATAAATTGTAGAATGGGGGACCAAAGACGACGTACAACCCTCTGAAACATATAAGACATTTTCTAAATTAGTAAATAAAATATGACAAAGTTCTGAGAGGAAGAAAACACAAAAAAACAAAACCAGCGAATTGAGAACCTCCTCTTTTTATGGAGTCAGTTAAAAACCGTGTAAATCAAAATAGACTTACTTGCTCTTTACGCCCCGACACCAATGTATTTGTACTATTATTTATTCTGTGACCATTGTAAGAATCAGATGAAACAAATTAAAACTTTATTGTTGTTTTTACGGCTTCAAACCAAAAACTGGCCAAGTGCGAGTCAGACTTTTGTCCCGCACACAGAGGGTTCCGAACGCCAACTTCTCATCTAACACCAAACCAACTAAGTAGACGTTAATAACACAAAGGTAATTAATATTATTAAATCTGGAAGACCGAGTGTTCGTACGACTAACTAAACTAACTTTCCACTGATTCTAGCAAAATGAAACTCTTTAAGTACTAACACAGAAGATATATTAATCAATACTGTACACTACTGCATGCTAATCTCAAATAAGTAAACTAATCGACCGAGGCCCACAAATTTAACAAATGAAACCTAGCTAGATCGATTTATCACCGAAATCCCCTGTTTACTAAATTTTATTTAATCGCTAGAGCCGTTTTCGAGATTCAGATTCAGATTCCGAGATTAAGGGAAACACTATTAAACGTAAGTAACTAATACGTGTTTTTTGTTTTAAACTCTTTAATTTTTAATTTTGTTATGTTCTTAATATTTGTTATTATAGCGGCAACAGAAATACATCATCTGTGAAAATTTCAACCGTCTAACTATCACGGTTCATGAGATACAGCCTGGTGACAGACGGACAGACAGACAAACAGACAGACAGACGGACAGACAGACAGACAGACGGACGGACAGTGAAGTCTCAGTAATAGGGTTCCGTTGGTACCCTTTGGGTTCGGAACCCTAAAAAAGGGTAGAAAATTACAACAATAATTGGATGAAATACAACAACTGTTTTATATAAATATCTTTATTATCTTGTCCAAACCAACTTTGACCTTTGGCTGGCATTTGCTGTTGCTTGTACTATTATTTATTCTGTGGTACCATATCGATTTCAAACTACAGACCGGCAAGTATAACTTGGCGTGCCTGTACGCCACTGTGCTTTTACTTTGTACTTTGATAACAGTTTCTCTTAAACCACTTTTAATTACTTTTGGCATTATTGAACTATTTTAATGTAGCAGATTTATCAACAATAATGTCGCGGTAATCTCTCAAACGTCAAACTCACAGTTTCAATTAAAATAATTAGTTCCAAAAACCACCACCGCCAAGTTATACTTGTGGCACTGTAAGCGCGTTTGTATAGCATAGACTAGGATCTAGTTATTAATTATTGATATGTAATTGTAAGAACAATAAATAATTTGCTAGATAATAATTGATATTAACTTTAACTTTATTTTTAAATGTTACTCTACTCGTCTACAATTGTATGTGCATGCAGTCTTCGCCTGTAATTATAATAACATTTAGCATAATAGTAATAAGATTTTGATGTTTAAAGGTTTATAACGATGTCATAAAGGTTTATGTTGGCGATCTATTAATAAATAAATAAATATGTTCTTGTATGTTCATATCAATAATTATTTACTAGATAGTATAAGGTCATGCGTAAATGAATAGTGGCACCAATTTGTATTGTATAGGTATAAAATTAGAGACGACATTTTACATATTATACTAGCGGAAAGCGGACTGTTTTAATATTGTAAATGGTATTATGTTAGACAAGGGAAAGGGTTCCATGCTCAATTTTTTTGTTTTTTTTTAAAGTGAAAACTTCTTTAGTGGCTTTGTGAACTTTTTTGGGATGGGTCAAAAATGTTAAACTCGCGTCAGGACACGTGACCTGATAGAAAATTCGTAAGACGGGGGGAGAGTAGACCAATGCACAACGTTAATGTTCAAGTTTTCACTTCTGCCGGCACTCCCGGAATGCAACCCGTTGTTTTTTTTGGTTTGACCACTATCTTGCCTGGTCCTAAGCGATTATGTGGTCGGAGATAGTAAAACACGCCCTAGAATACTCTGATTCTCAAGGGCTGAGTGCTATCGGAACGCCGTTAGGTTATGGTGGCTGATTGATTGTCTTGATTGTGGCAAGCTATAGCTATATAAGTCAGGCGGAACATCGATATAATATGCTCCTACCACCTATAAAAAATTGTGTGACGTTGGTTTCTCGATATAGTTAGTAGTCGCTAGTGTAGGATAAATTATGCGGTTTTTATCAAATAAAGCGATAAGTACATCAAACGCAGTGAGGGCTACAAATTTTTGCACTGAATAAAATTATTATTAGACAAACAAACAAAGACTTACTCTCGATTCGAGGAATATATTCCAGACTACAAGGTAGAACGATTTGGCAGCTCATAACGCGGTATAGAGCCAAGGTGAAGCCATCGAGATTGCTCCTATCGGTAAAAATTTTAGCCAAGTTTTTTGGACTGAAATCAAATGACTTGATTATTCAAATATTTGCATTGAACTGGGAAGTGGTGTTATTGAGTTCGTTTTTTGAAAAACTTTTGCTGATATCCGCTTTTATTTTATTTCCGTTGTGCTTGGATATAATGACATAGAAGTTGAGCCACTCATTTAAACGGCTTAGCTGAGGCAGCTACCCTTCGATAAAGCTGTCAAACCGATATTGCAGTGCGTGAAAGACTGGTTCTGTTGAAGTTGAAAACTCATTATCTCTCACTTGTGTAAATAGACATAAACTGGATTTTAAATTGTTGAAATATAATATACTATTGATTTGTTGATATGTATTGTAATATAATATGTATTGTATCGATATTAGAGTATGTTTTATACTCGTATGTGTAGTATAATTGTTTGAGATATTTATATTATTCTACCTTTAATTTTGTATCTGATAATACGTACAGTTATTAGTACACCACCGTCTTATTTTTCAACCGACTTCCAAAAAGGAGGAGGTTCTCAATTCGCCTGTATGTTTATTTTTTGTTTGTATGTTACGCGATTACTCCGTCAATTCTGAACCGATTCGAATGATTCTTTTTGTAATCGTTAGGGTACGTTTCCGAGGTAGTCTCATTGTAATTTCATTAAGATCTGATAAGTATCTCTAGAGATATGTCGATAAACGTCTCAAACTTGCTACTGAAACTGACTCGCGGGGCATGGAAGTCGGTTGTTTTAGTTTCTTAATTATCTTGTATTTCTGTCCATCCCAAGATGGTCTAGTAGAGATCGCTAATAGCGATAAGACCGCCTATTGTAATACCGTAGATATGATATTTGATTATTGTAATAGATATGTAATTGGTATGCAATAAAGAGTTTTTTTGTTGTATTGTATTGTATTGTTCTGGAACCATAAAAATTATCATTGATACCTTCCACACATAAATCCTGAAACATTCCTGACACATAAATCCTTTATGCACTAAGCGCAAATTCACGCTTCTCGGATATAAGTGCTATCCAATGATATCATCATGATAAGAAGATAGATGTACCGAAAATGAGCTAAACATGGCACATCAAAACTGTCCGCAACGGACTAATCTAATAAATGATAATCTAAAGGTACATTACCAGTTTGCGTGTAGTGACTAAGCGTGTAGGACGGAGCGTATACTTTTTTTTTATATCTCATAGGCTAGCGTTTGACCTCTATCTCACCTGTTGGTAAGTGATGATGCGGTCGAAGATGGTAAGCATGCTAGGCCTGGAATGGGAACTGGTTCTCAAACTGGTTCTACTTAGGTTCATGATATCCATCTTACACACTTTGCCAGATAGCTGATCTGTTAGGCTCTTGTACTTTTCTTATTCATTGACGGATTATGAGAATAGCAAAGCAGAAGGATACATTTTGGACTGCTTTTTATTTTATTTATAATACTTTCCATGCAATGTTTATCATAATTTAGATTTAATTTTTTAATAAATGTAAGTTGATTTGTGATGGTGTAATTAGGGTCAAGAAACGGTTTAATAAGACCTTATACAGGGACAAAGTTATAAGCGCCGTTTGTACGACTAACCCTATCTTGCACAAAAATCCATAGGGTAACCCAAAAGGCGGCATATTTCGCGTGGAAAATTAAAACGTCAGGACCATTAACACACTTCACGACTCGCAAATTGTTTAACTTTACCCATTAACCGTCGAGTTAGTGTGCGCTATATCGCTTATTACCTAAAAGATTGCGTTCAAATTTGAATTTGCTATATTTCAGCTTTAACTGTGGTTCGGAGAAGATGCGGGAGAGTTAGCAGAGTTGGTGGAAATTCTCATTAAAAATTTATTGAGCAAAGCAAAGATACGCCATTTATTTGAGTTAGACAAACAAGCACTTGGATACGACATCTCTGGTAAATATGCCAGTAGAAGAAATCGTGCTAGCTAGGTATTTGTTAACGGCAATACAACGAGGCGCTAAATATTCATGTATGGTTGAATACTTGAAGATATATATATATCGGTATATCGCACACAATACGTAAAGGAGACAGCACTTACGGCTAGTCAACGCCGCGCTTACGGCTAGTTGACGCCGCGCTTACGGCTAGTTGAGTAGGGCTAGTTGACGCTGCGTTTACGGCTAGTTGAGTACGGCAAGTTGACGCCGCGCTTACGGTAAGATGTCGCCGGGTTTACAGAAAGCGTTACTTGATGACGAGCAAAAATGTTGCCTCGTGCCGCTAGTTCCGTGCCGGGGTGTATGTATATATAGTACAAGAAACATCCCTATCATAATATTACTTACACAAATGCTCAACGTTACCGAGTTTCCAACAAGGGACCACAAAGGGATAATTAATATTATCGTACACATCAAGATGGTCGTACCTATGATATTTTAGTAGGTAATCCAAATAATGCTATCTTAGTTTTGCTATTTCACCTGAGTGGGTCTTACTACCATTGGAGTACTATCATTTGGTCAAGATTCTAACGTCAATATAGAAATGTCCTTCCAATATAATTAAATAGTAGATGAGACTTAAAATCAAACCCTCTTAAGGTAACGGGAGTAGTTCAGCAAATCGAAAGTTTTTCTTGCTACTATTTCTGTTATAAGTGATAAGTGATAGATATAAGTGTGTAAGTAGACGTCATCGTTAACCATCAGACGAGCGTTACGTTCTTCTGTGTATATTTTATTTAACTTAAAATTAAGAAATTTTTAATTAAATTGCGAATTTGTAAATTGACGTGCGAATTCGCAAAACACCACTTCGGACTTGTAAAGCAAGAACGTCCATCACTAACGATTTCTCTTAACAACAGATAAGAAAAAGTATAAAATAATAAAATCTAAGAAGACTTCTTTACATTTGTAATATCTCTAGTATCCGTAATAGAGCTGCATTTTATCCAACATCTTTTCTCGATTTTTGGCGTGCGAGCCCAAGATTGAATTATTTGAGTTCCGTGTGTTCTATTCTGAAACAGTTTACGTAATACAGTACTTAAGCTCGAGCCATAACATTAACCCCACTTCATATTTATAAACGAAGCAATTTGACAGGAATTAAACGACCGAGTTTTGTTGAATTGTTAATGGTGCCGATTCTGCACGCTAATTCTCAATTATTTGAAAATGGTCATTACAATAGGAAAATTTTGACCTTTGATTATTACAAATATATATATGTATATATATAAGCTTTTGACATTTCAATTCTGATATGGATTTAACTAAATTTAAAGATCTGTTTACTTGTTTTACCTATACAGAGGCAAGGAAAAGCGTGCAACATCTAAATCGCTTCAGTAAAGATATATCAGTTCTTATTATTTAATTTTCATCGTTGTTAGATTTAATCAGACAGGACACAACACGTATCAAATAATAATTTTATGCTGAAGCTAAGAACACTACCTAATACCATGATCGTTAAGTCCGTAAAGCCTAGTTCGGACTAGACGAGTATTTTAGTCTACTATCGAGTAATTTAGTAGCTAAAGTACTCGCTACTGCCCAGAAATCGTTCGCATTACGGTTGAGTACAATACACAAGTAAGTGGTGTTTGGAGAACAAATTTTAAAGATGTTTCTTCGCTCCAGCGAAACATTTTTGTGGCCAATAATGAACTCAACTAATCAACAGGTTCGGACTTATTTAGCCGGTGAACCAGTGAGCACGGAGGCATGTTGGGAGGCGCTACTCGCCCGATAAAATAGAACAAAATGGATTGACTTGACTAAATTATTTACTAACCTACTCGACAAAATTTTTGGTGTTAAGATACATTTAGCTACTAAATTACTCGCTACTCTACTAAATTACTAGCCTAGTCCGAACTAGGCTTAATGGTGAAGGACGCTCTAAGATCTTATGATTTTTTTTCGCTAAAAACCGTATCATTATTGTAATTCAGCATCATCATTATCAGCCAATTTCCATCCACTGCTGGACATAGGCATCTCCTATCACGCACTCTATTTTAAAATGAACGTGAGTTTTAATAATAAAGCAGTAGCTTTTAGAAGACTTATAGATAAACAATATCCCAATGGAGTATTGATTATGTACCTATTCTTAAAAGTTATAATACTGAAAGTTGTTGTACACAAGCAGGCGTGTTCAAACTAAGCCTCTGAGCTCCAAGATATAGCTGGATTGGATCTAGACTCAGCTCTGACAGGATCTACGATTACAACGAGGGCTGTCAAGTTTTGTTATCCAATGTGAGTCTACATTTATTGAATCTTGGAAATGCAGGTAGGGTGATATTTAACAATACATATTATAATGTATAAAATATCTTCTACATTTAAAAACAGAGGGTGCGTAGAAAGCTAACTAAGCTAAGTAGAATGTTAGAAGTGTTACACTTATTTTACAGATTTAAACAATTCTTGTACAACTCCATCTGTTGAACTTATAGCGAATACATCTTCGTAGTTACGCCTTTTTACGATAGAGGGCATTTATAAATATACAATATAACATGACGCTCACGTCACTTCTGTTAAATTACAGGGCATGTGAGACTCAACATCTTTATGTCTCAAGTAAACAGTCGCAATGCACTGACGTGTAAAATTCTGGACTGCCACAATTTTTAGGGTTCCGTACCCAAAGGGTAAAACAGGACCCTATTACTAAGACTCCGCTGTCCGTCCGTCTGTCTGTCTTTCTGTTTGTCTGTCTGTCTGTCTGTCTGTCCGTCTGTCACCAGGCTGTATCTCAAGAACCGTGATAGTTAGACAGTTGAAATTTTCATAGATGATGTATTTCTGTTGCCGCTATAACAACAAGTACTAAAAAGAGAATAAAGTTAAAAATATTAGAGGGTCCGCATACAAGAAACGTGTTTTTTTGGCATTCCATGCCATCTATGTACGCTTAGTTAGGTAATCGTCCCATAGATGGCGTTATATTGAAATGTCGATCCCTAACACTTTTGTTAGACGTTAGATGGCTTTATAAGAAATTAAATGTTTATTTATTATTGTCTTTTGCTCGCGAAAAATGATAGTGGTATTTTTTGCTCAATCTTATAAAATACTGTAGTGTGGTACGGAACCCTACGAGTGCGAGTCCCGACTTACCCTAGGCCAGTTTTTCTTTTTGAGGAAGGGCTCATCTTCAAGGTAAAAAATCCTTGTAAATTTTATCGAGATCTGATAAGTATCTTAGAGATATGACGATAAATGTATCAAATTTGCTACTGAAACTTCTTTGAACTATCTTAATTATTAAACTATCTTAAATATCATTTACACATGATAACGTTTATTACAATAACTGGCCAAGTGCAAGTCGGACTCGCACTCGTAAAGTTCCGTAACACAGTAGAGTATACTATAACTATGATTTTTCGCAACCAAAAAATTAACTTTGTTTTTATAGTGTTTTTATGAAAAAAAACTGCTGACTCTATCTCGTTCAAACCACTTTTTACCACTTTAGACGCGCCTATCTTGATCAAATGATTGACTTTGAGAAAAAATGATTTTAGGAACCTCAATGTCATTTTTAAAGACTTATTCATAGATTCCCCCACACGTATAGGTTTAGAGAAATTTTGTTTTTTTTGCTTCAGTCCCATGTATGAGATTGAACTTTTATATTTTTGTATAAAAATTGGAAAGCGGTATACAGAATACATCTACCTAACAAGTTTCAATTCTGTAGTTCTAATAGTTTAAGAATAAAATGGCTGTGACATACGGACGGACGGACAGACAGACAGATATGACGAATCTATAAAGGTTCTGTTTTTTTTGCCATTTGGCTACGGAACCCTAAAATGCGTGTGTTATAAAAAGTTTTTAACTCTTATTTTATCCATAATCTAACATGACCGGAATATTTGGAACTTTCTAGACAGTTAGTTAAGATCCTATAGGTTAACCTTTTCAAACCATTAGCCAACTGATAGTGCAGTAAAGTGGTATCACGTCACGGGTCAGTCATTAACGATGACCTCGACGTGCCAGCCTGCTCCCACTTGTCTCGTTCAGGTTTAAAGGGTTAATTGCTATCGATTTGTAATAATCACGATGTTTTTTGTTGTTTGGGGCTTGTTTCAGTTTGATGAGGTAGTTAGTTTCCTTAATATTTATATAACATTACAATACGGAAAAAATTTTTACACCATTTTTAGGGTTCGGTACCCAAAGGGTAAAACGGGACCCTATTACTAAGACTCCGCTGTCCGTCTGTCTGTCTGTCTGTCTGTCTGTCTGTCCGTCTGTCACCAGGCTGTATCTCATGAACTGTGATAGTAAGACAGTTGAAATTTTCACAGATGATGTATTTCTGTTGCCGCTATAACAACAAATACTAAAAACAGAATAAAGTTAAAAATAATAGAGAGTCCCCATACAAGAAACGTGTTTTTTTCGGCATTTCACGCCATCTATGAACGCTTAGTTAGGTAAACGTCCCATAGACGGCGTTATATTGAAATGTCGATCCCTAACACCTTTGTTAAACGTTAGATGACGTTATAAGAAATAAAAAGTTTATTAATATTATTTTGTTGCTGACGAAAAATTATAGTGGTATTTTTTGCTCGATCCTATAAAATACTGTAGTGTGGTACGGAACCCTACGAGTGCGAGTCCGACTTGCACTTGGCCAGTTTATTTAGTCAAATTGCGAGCAAGGTGTGTCCGATTTGACATACTTTTACCGGATTCTGATAAAGTTTCAAATAGTTATCTGACGGTCAGCGGTTTGATGTCAAAGATTGTACGAGAGCTGAACCACATGAGTAAAGAAACTTTTCTTTACTCATGTGGCTGAACGGCTCGTTACTTTATAACCGACTTCTCAAAAGAGAAAGAGGTTCTCAATTCAATGGAAACTTTTTATTTTATATATTTTTCTATTTTTTATTTATTTTTATTTTTTATGTATGTTAACCGATTACTCGAAAACGACTGAACTGATTTGGAAAATACTTTTGTTGTTTCAAAGTTTACTCTTCCAAGGTGGTCTCATTTAAATTTTATCGAAATCGACTGAGCTGTTTTTAATATATCAACATTTGTATTACGATGCATTTTATACCTTGACGACATGCGACTAACTACTGGCACGGGTTATATAATAGTTACTACGTCTACTGGCCACTTTAACTAGCGCGATGTTTGAAGTCGGTTCTTTTAGTTTTTGAAACGATCTTAAATTATACATTTATAATGGTCATGAACTAATAAACATTCGGTAGCAATGAAAAACCATTTTTTTTGCAACGCATAAGAGTCACAAACAATACACAACATATTCGAACGATTTCATTTGGCATTTTTTTCAAGCGCTTAAAATCATTATAAGAATCATTATTATAATGATTATATTTTTTAGGGTTCCGTACCCAAAGGGTAAAACGGGACCCTATTACTAAGACTCCGCTGTCCATCTGTCTGTCTGTCTGTCTGTCTGTCCGTCTGTCACCAGGCTATATCTCATTAACCGTGTTAGTTATACAGTTGAAATTTTCATAGATGGTGTATTTCTGTTGCCGCTAGAACAACAAATACTAAAAACAAAATAAAGTTAAAAATTAAAGGGGATCGTCCCCATACAAAAAACGTGTTTTTAAACGCCATCTATAAGACCTTCATAGGTGTCATCTGGGTGTTAACAACTCATTCGTCTTTCTTAAGCTAACAACCTTTCTAATTAGTTTCGGCAAAACGACATAGATGGCGCTAGTAAACGAGCCACGTCTTTCTAGATCGCGACCAAACAAAATATTCTTGGTAATATCAATTAATCAAACATATGAGGTTGAAACTCTCGTTATATTTCGTATTGTACGGAACCCTCCCTAAGTGTGCGATAAGAGACGCGATTCTGACTCGCACTTGGCCAGTTTTATTTTGCTTGCACATAATTGCACATAAAAATATTAAGGACTTTATTTTATCGAACAACTAAATTCAAACTAACAAAACAACTGTAACCCTTACCTTCATCTAACCCTTAAATATCTGGTCACGGTCACCGCCGCGTCCTCGTGTTAATGGCTCATGAAGCCATGACTACGAGGGGGTTAAAATTACCCTTTCGTTTCAAGCACAGTTGGTGTTCGGTTAGGTTGGGTATCCCTAATAGCGTTAACAGTTTACATCAGGGGTTGTGTTTAAGATAAATGTATTTGTCTGCGTACGGTGAATTATTTAATATTAAAGCATTTCTAATATAATTCGGATGTATGACTTTATGTTCATATTAATATCAATATACAGCAGAAAAAATATTACGTTTGAGGGTGCACAACTTTATAATAAACTACCTAACGACCTTAAAGAAAATGAAAGTATTGTGATATTTAAAACTAATTTTAAATAAAACTGACCAAGTGCGAGTCAGCATCGCGTCTCTTATCGCACACTTAGGGAGGGTTCCGTATAATACGAAACATAACAGAGTTTCAACCTCATATATTTGATTAATTGATATTACCAAGAATATATGGTTTGGTCGCGATCTAGAAAGACGGGGCTCGTTTACTAGCGCCATCTATGTCATTTTGCCGAAACTAATTAGATAGATGGCGTTTAAAACCACGTATTTTGTATCAGGACCCCTTTAATTTTTAACTTTATTTTATTTTTAATATTTGTTGTTCTAGCTGCAACAGAAATACACCATCTGTGAAAATTTCAACTGTCTAACTATCACGGTTAATGAACTATAGCCTGGTGACAGACGGACAGACAGACAGACAGACAGACAGACGGACAGACAGACAGACGGACAGCGGAATCTTAGTAATAGGGTCCCGTTTTACCCTTTGGGTACGGAAACCTAAAAATGGATAACATCAAAATCTAACTCCGGAACTATCAATATATAGCTCATATATAGCTCATATATATCAATATATAGCAATATATAGCTAGTTATAGAAATTAGTTAAAAATTAGTACAAAAGCTCGTTATAAGCGAATTTTTCAATTCTTTATGAGTAAATAAAATTTCTTTGAACCTATATCAATCAACACCAAAATAACTAGTAGTTCTTTGAGAACAACAGACTTTGCTTGCCCTTATAACTATGAATAACCGACCTCTTTCCCCCCCCCCCCCCTTTCTCTTGGCTTGCAGAGTCATTTCAGAAAAGCTTTTTACAAAAAAATAGAGATATAAGTTTAAGCGATTACTCGCACACCCTTGGTACTAGGAGTTTGAATCTGGTGTCTACGGGTTTGTCTTGTAAAGACTAAGAAGACTGCGTAGTCAGGATTGGTGGAGGTAGGTAAAGTTTTCTAAAAAAGATTCAAAAAGTTTTATATCTAAATACAGCAACTAAGGTGACTTTATAGGTAGATTATATCATTAGGCTAGGTATGCACAGTTTAAATATTACTACCCCCCTCTTGTCACAGTACTAGTATTGTAGCTGGCCATATATTACCAAAATGGCCGCCAATAAAAGCAATCGTAACATAAAAATAGCCACATCCGAAATCCCCCATCAAACACCGGTTATATAAAGTATCAAGGATAATGACATAACTTATTTATATTTTCTTTTGAAAGGGAACATTTTCCTCGGTGTGTAATGTATCGGATCTATTTCTCATGTCTGCTGGACGATACTTAGCGCAGGATAATCAGTATGAGTAATACGGAGTTTTCGTAATTCCTGATTAGCTGTGCCCGCGGTTTTTCAAGAGTAAAAGAAAAGGTATGGTCATTATCAGTCTATTTCTGTTTACTACAGGACCTAGACTTCACCTATGGCACGCCACTGAGCTCGATTTTCAGCTCTTTATTTCTAAACTCTGCCAGCCAGCTTGCGTATAACAACATCGCTCCATCTAGCAAGACGGTCTTTACACTAAAATCTACCCCAACGGTTATCGGTAAACGTTATCATCTAATTCCTTTAAGCTGTTTTGTGTGATTGACTGACAGGCATACAAACTTTCACATTTATAATATCAGTGGTATTTTTATTTGCTTGCATTTTCTTTTCTGAAAGGCCAGTTTTCAAAAGTTTAGTAGTTTAGTTTCCAAAGGCAGTGGCTAGGGTAGCTGCGATTCGACGATGTGAGGAAAAAACTATCCAGTGCGGTATTTTTACAAGCTTTTATTTAACTTGCAATGTATGTATGTATGTATGTATATAAAAGCTTGAGGTACAGAAGTATAGTTATTACCTAGCCTGAAAAACGAGTAGTGCTTCAAGCTTTTAAGAATAAGTACCTACACGCCAAATACTTACTAGAATTTATTTTTAACATTTTAGTTCATTGTCCCAGTTAAAAGCTTGTTTTTAAAAATATTTTTTACATTTAATTTTTACATCTCTCTTTGTTTTTTTTTTGCAAATATTTCATCTGTCCTAACTTATATTATGCTGAAACTTGGCGAATCGATTTGCAGCATGTATTTATTCGGTGGGTGGTTCGTGCCACGGTTGTACATTATCACCTGTGGTTACTTATTTAGCACCACCCAGATATTAATCCATAGTGACATTTTATTTTATGTAAATTAAATTATGTCGTGCAAAGTTTTTAGCTTGCTAGCAATGTGTGCATGCAAATTACTAGTAGTCTTGTTACACGGTCAATGCACATTACTAATAGTCTAGTTACACGGTCAATGCACATTACTAATAGTCTTGTTACACGGTCAATGCACATTACTAATAGTCTTGTTACACGGTCAATGCACATTACTAATAGTCTTGTTACACGGTCAATGCACATTACTAATAGTCTTGTTACACGGTCAATGCACATTACTAATAGTCTTGTTACACGGTCAATGCACATTACTAATAGTCTTGTTACACGGTCAATGCACATTACTAATAGTCTTGTTACACGGTCAATGCACATTACTAATAGTCTTGTTACACGGTCAATGCACATTACTAATAGTCTTGTTACACGGTCAATGCACATTACTAATAGTCTTGTTACACGGTCAATGCACATTACTAATAGTCTTGTTACACGGTCAATGTACATTACTAGTATTCTTGTTACACGGTCACAACACTTCAACACTTTCCCAATGTATTTGGACGGGATATTTACCATGTTTTTTTTATGATTTATGAGCTTTTGATATTTCAGCGCTGTTGCAAGCGCCATGTTCACGAAGAAATTGTCGATTGCTGGTAAAAGCATTGTTTAAGAACAAACGAAGCGGCCTACCCGCTTTCGTCCTCTTTTTGCAGGTTCGGCGACCTTACATCTTGGGCTACGGGTGCTTCTGCTGGAAGTCTATAGCGACACACAACACTGACAATATCTTCGTGTTTGTTATTTTTGCTCGGGAATTTGTATAATTCTACAAATAGGAAAGCTAAATGTGCTTATGTTTGGAGTGGGTTCACGTCAATAGTGCAATGGGTGGGGACCGAACTCACGACCTCTTGATCGCAAATCCAACGCCTTAGCCATTGGGCTTTAAGCTTTATAAATGCTTGAATTGTTCTCAAAGCGAGTCCGCCTTGTCCCGTTTGATATTTATTTATGGTAATTTATTTGTATTTTAATTTGTAACTTATTAGAAGTGTCCTTACTGTTTGCACGAGTAAAGGAGAGGTCCGAGCTACAAACGTTATAAATGCGTCACTTTGTCCAAAAAATGCCTCTCCACGTTGTACTGTAGCAGTATCCCTGGTATTCAGTGGGTACTTATATCAATTTATCGTGTTGGCAAGGTATTTGTACCTTGTTTTAATGAATTACAAACAGACAATCTTGTTCATTGATCTATTCAGATTTTTACAATGTTGTTGTAAAAATCTGAAGCTCGGCTGAAAGGATTTTCATGAATCAAAGCAAAAAAAAAACTCTCCATTAAGTCCAACACCTATCAAACAAAAAAAAACTACTTAGGTCAAAATCAGTGCATCTGGTTGGGAGCAAAGATGCCACAGACAGACACACAGATACACAGATACACACGTCAAACTCAAAGCACCCCACTTTTTTGTCGGGGGTCAAATATACAAATATTTACGGATGATTACTAAAACTGGTCCCACCCTAGTCCTTAAAGCCTTTTATTATTGTTTTTTTAATATCTTATAGGCTAGCGTTTGACCACGTGATGATGCGGTCGAAGATGGTAAGCACGCTAGGCCTAGCAAGAATGGAAACTGGCTCTCAAGGATAGCTGCCAGGACACATTAGATGTTTTCGCCACACATTTTCTAACTTGAGGGTGGTAGCTGGCCAGGCGAACACTAGATAGTGTCCTACCACCATGCAAGGCTTGTTGATTTCTTAACGATGTTTTTTCTTCACCGGAGGGCCACTGTGAAAAGCGCACATAATTTTTTCGATAGAAAAATCCATTGGTGCACGGCGGGGATTGAACTCGGTACCTCTGGCATCAAAGCCGACGGTTCTTCCCATTATCCCACCGGGCCCTCAAAAACCTTCTAGAAAGTAATTATCTCATCTCATAAAATTACTATAATCAATCAAATGATTTCCATAGGCTTTATAACAAAACTAGCAGTCTTATTAACCCCTGCAACCAAGGTAAATATGCTTGTGTCTGGAGTGGGTTCTCATTAATAGTGCAAAGAGTGGGGATACAACTCACGACCTCTCGATCGCCGCCCTAGCCATTGGGCTATTGCCGGTTTTTAGGGTTCCGAACCCAAAGGGTACCGGACGGAATCCTATTACTGAGACTCCGCTGTCCGTCTGTCTGTCTGTCTGTCTGTCTGTCTGTCCGTCCGTCTGTCACCAGGCTGTATCTCATAAACCGTGATAGTTAGACAGTTGAAATTTTCACAGATGATGTATTTCTGTTGCCGCTATAACATAACAACAAATACTAAACAACAAATACTAAAAACAGAATAAAGTTAATTATAATAGAGGGTCCCCATACAAGCAACGTATTTTTATCGGCATTTTAATGTAACGCCATCTATGAACGCTTAGTTAGGTAAACGTCGCATAGATGGCGTTATATTGAAATGTCGATCCCTAATACCTTTGTTAGACGTTAGATGGCGTTATAAGAAATAAAGTGTTAAATAATAATTAAATTTTGCTGGCGAAAAATGATAGTGGTATTTTTTGCTCGAACTTATAAAATACTGTAGTGTGGTACGGAACCCTACGAGTGCGAGCCTGACTTGCACTTGGCCAGTTTATTTTCTTTGAATTGTATAATTTGACGTTATTCAGGGTAATATGTTTCGTTTTCAAGAGTATATCCTACATGCAACCTTCATGCGATAATCTTCTTGATTGGTTTTTATGACACCATGCGTTCGCGAGCACTGGGTATAGACTTAATATAAAAGGATGGTGCACTACAGATGTTTTGACAAATTCAATTTAATCCGTATGCTTTAATCATAAGGTTGTAATTGCTGTGTAGAACAAAACGGCCCAATTGAGAGACACCAAGGTGGGAGTATGTCCTTGTCTAACAACCTGCTAGTGCTATATATGTCCTACTACGTGTATGGTATATATATAAGTTGTCCATACAAAAGAAAGGGAAAGACTCCGTTAAAGGTCGGTCTCATGGGGGTCGGTGTACGAGATCAAGTTTAATATGTAGCAGGTCTGTGGCACTGGGAGACCTTGTAGTGTTGCTTGTATACGGGGATGGAGGAATTGATTTTAAGCCAACCAAGATTTTGAATTAAGAACAAATTAATTGCCTGTAAGATTTACTACCGTCTAATCTTCATGGGCTTCACTCTAAGATTTTTGCGGACAAAACACATACACATATAAACACATACAATGTCTGGAATACAAAGACTGTACAAATACGACGATTGACAATATTACATTGTATTTATTATTTATTTTGCGACAATATAAAGATATTATTATGTTTGTGTAACTCTTGTTTGTTTCTCCTGGAGTGGGTATTATTGCAATTTCAGCGAATGTAAGTGGGATAGATTAATTTTCTGACAAATAAGGTTGTTTGATCATGATATAATACGATATTATTTTTTCTTTCGTCGGAAGTGGTTCAAATTGCGGAAAGGGTTTATTGTATTTTATTGATATTTTTATGATGAATAAGTATTAAGCAAGAGATAGGGAGATCGGTCTATAGATTATCTTTGTCAAATATAATGGAAAAAGCTAGGGGAAAACAATCGATTCGGACATACACACGTAAAACTTATAACTAGAAATCAGATAATCGGGTCCTTTATTTTTTGGGTATTTTTACCTGGAGTAAATTTTTGGGTAACACAATATGGAAGAAGCTTTTTAGAGTATTTTTTTCTTTTAAAATCAGTTAAGCGTAAATTGTAAAATCAGGATTATTACATCTTACGGAGTAAAACACTTAAATTACATAATTCAGTTTGACAATAAGTGCTTTTCGTAATAGCCAACTTTTTCTTCTTCATCGGACTTCTTTTAGATAAATATGCATCTAAATAAAAGCTGTGTGCAGTAACTGGAAACAAAGATTCGAAGATCGAGCTCAGTGGCGTGTCTTGGCAGAGGCCTATGTCCAGCAGTGGATCAGTCCACTGCTGGACATAGGATACCTACCGGCTGATTATGATGATGATGCATCCGAATATCCGATGTGTACCGTTTCAACACCCGTTTCTTTGCGTCTGGGTAAAAAAAAGGATATAAAGGTGGATTAGGAGACTATAATTTTCTGTATGCACCTAATGGCTCAATGAACTATTGGTACGTAGAATAGTGCTGTATATTGTGGACATTATGATGTAAGTGTGCATATCCAATGTTCGCAGATGGACGGCGACGGCGAGAACAGAATACTAATCAGACAAACTCGGATGTAAGATTATGATACAAGGCAAACGTACACATACATGAAAAAAAATACTAAAAACAATAATTAATAACTAAAACAACCGACTTCCATGCCCCGCGAGTCAATTTCAGTAGCAAGTTTGAGACGTTTATTGTTATACTAGCTGTTACCCGCGGCTTCGCCCGCGTTATTTGTGTCTATGACCATTGAGATCATTGATCTAGTCAATGATCTCTTAGGCCAAGTCACCATAGATGACCCTCAAAGTCGAACTCAATATCCTCTATTGTTAAAGTCATTAATCATTTTGGTTAGGTATACGAAGTTGTGCTGTTTAAATTTTTGACTCAACACAAAAAAACATTTCTTACAAAGAAACATTTCTTACAAAGAAAATAACGCGAATAGCTGCGCGAGCGTAGCGAGCGCTATTATTGGGCGAGTGAACATTTTTTATGGCTTTTTATAACCCTGACAGTTTAATGACCTAATCATCAAGTCAATATAGATGACTCTTAGGTTGAACTCGATATCGTCTATTGTTAAAGTTATTAATCATTACTTGGTACTTGGTAAACCTAACCAAGGCTTACCAAGTTTTTCTGTTAAAGTATTTGAGTCAGTTTAATGTATGAGGCTGTTAATACACGCTATTATACGCTATGTAGCATTATTACTGCGCAAGCGAAGTGAGAAACTTTTTTATGAATTTTTATGACCCTGAAAGTTTTTAAGACCTACTAAGTCAACACCGATGACCCTAAGGTTAAACTTGATATCCACTTATTTTAAGGTAAAAAATCATTATGAATATTGAAGGTTGTACTGTTTCAATTTATGACTCGTTTTGATGCATGTGGCTATTAAAATACAAAAGTTGCTGAAATGTTTCCTACAAAGTACAAAGTAGATATAACAAATGCTTAGCGACCGGAGCGAGCGCTATTACTGCGCGAGCGTAGCAAGCCCTATCACAGCGCCAGCGAAGCGAGCGCGAAAAATTTTTACGACTTTTTATGACCCTGACAGTTTTTATGACCTACTAAGTCAACACCGATGACACAAACGTTAAACTTGATATCCACTTAATGTGGCTATTAAAATACAAAAATTTCAAAAATATTACCTACAAAGTAGATAAAACAAAGGTTTGCGCGAGCGCAGGTAGCGCTATTAATGCGCGAGCGAAGCGAGCGCGAAAATTTTACGACCTTTTATGACACTGACAGTTTTTATGACCTACTAAGTTAACACTGATGACACAAAGGTTAAACTTGATATCCACTTATTTTAAGGTTAAAAATCATTATGATTATTGGAGGTTGTACTGTTACAATTTATGACATGTTTTGATAAATGTGGCTATTAAAATACAATAGTTGCTGAAATGTTTCCTACAAAGTAGATATTACAAATGCTTGCACGACCGGAGCGAGCGCTATTACTGCGCTAGCGCAGTAAGTGCTACCATTGCGCGAGCGAAGCGAGCGCGAAAAATTTTTACGACCTTTTATGACCCTGACAGTTTTTATGACCTACTAAGTTAATACTGATGACACCAAGGGTAAACTTGGTATCCACTTATTTTAAGGTTAATAATCATTATGATTATGGAAGGTTGTACTGTTTCAATTTATGCCCTCGTTTTGATGCATGTGGTTATTAAAATACAAAAAAGTTGAAATATATCCTGCAAAGTAGATAAAACAAATGTTTGCGCGAGCGCAGCGAGCGCTATCAATGCGCGAGCGAAGCGAACGCGAAAAATTTTACGTCTTTTTATGACCCTGACAATTTTTATGACCTACTAAGTCAAGACCGATGACCCTAAGGTTAATCTTGATATCCACTTATTTTAAGGTAAAAAATCATTAATATTATTGAAGGTTGTACTGTTTCAATTTATAAACTCGTTTTGATACATGTGGCTATTAAAATACAAAAAATGCTGAAATATTACCTACAAAGTAGATAAAACAAAGGTTTACGCGAGCGCAGCGAGCGTTATCAATGCGCGAGCGGAGCGAGTGCGAAAATTTTTACGTCATTTTATGACCCTGACAATTTTTATGACCGACTAAGTCAAGACCGATGACCCTAAGGTTAAACTTGACATCTACTTATTTTAAGGTAAAAAATCATTATGATTATTGAAGGTAGTACTGTATTAATTTATAAACTCGTTTTGATGCATGTGGCTATAAAAATACAAAAAATGATGAAATAAAACCTACAAAGTAGATAAAACCAAGGTTTGCGCAAGCGCGAAAAATTTTGACGACCTTTTATGACCCTGACAGTTTTTATGACCTACTAAAATAACACTGATGACATAAAGGTTAAACTTGATATCCACTTATTTTAATGTTAAAAATCATTATGATTATTGAAGGTTGTACTGTTCCAATTTATGACATGTTTTGATGAATGTGGCTATTAAAATACAATAGTTGCTGAAATGTTTCCTAAAAAGTAGATATTACAAATGCTTGCACGACCGGAGCGAGCGCTATTACTGCGGGAGCGTAGTAAGCGCTATCACTGCGCGAGCGAAGCGAGCGCGAAACATTTTTACGACCTATTATGACCCTGACAGTTTTTATGACCTACTAAACCGCCTTCGTGATTGTAATCCTTTCCTTGCATGGTTGTCTGGAAGAGATCGCTTAAAGCGATAAGACCGCCCATTGACGCTATTAGATTTAAATTGTTTAGTTTTAATGTATTTCTGTTTTTTATAAGTGGTCAATAAAGAGTTTATCTATCTATCTATCTATCTACTAAGTTAATACTGATGACACAATGGGTAAACTTGGTATCCACTTATTTTCAGGTAAATAATCATAATGATTATTGAAGGTTGTACAGTTTCAATTTATGGCCTCGTTTTGATGTATGTGGCTATTAAAATACAAAAAATGTTGAAATATTACCTGCAAAGTAGATAAAACAATGTTTGCGCGAGCGCAGCAAGCGCTATCAATGCGCGAGCGAAGCGAGCGCGAAATTTTTTTAAGTCTATTTATGACCCAGACAGTTTTTATGACCTACAAAGTCAAAGACCGATGACCCTAAGGTTAAACTTGATATCCACTCATATTAAGGTAAAAAATCATTAATATTATTGAAGGTTGTACTGTTTCAATTTATAAACTCGTTTTGATACATGTGGCTATTAAAATACAAAAAATGCTGAAATATTACCTACAAAGTAGATAAAACAAAGGTTTGCGCGAGCGCAGCGAGCGTTATCAATGCGCGAGCGAAGCGCGCGCGAACAGTTTTACGTCATTTTATGACCCTGACAATTTTTATGACCTACTAAGTCAAGACCGATGACCCTAAGGTTAAACTTGACATCCACTTATTTTAAGGTAAAAAATCATTATGATTATTGAAGGTTGTACTATTTCAATTCATAAACTCGTTTTGATACATGTGGCTATTAAAATACAAAAAATGCTGAAATATTACCTACAAAGTAGATAAAACAAAGGTTTGCGCAAGAACAGCGAGCGCGAAAATTTTCACGTCATTTTATGACTCTGACAGTTTTATGTCCTACTAAGTCAACACCAATGACCCTTAGGTTAAACTTGATATCCACTTATTTTAAGGTTAATAATCATTATGATTATTGAAAGTTGTGCTGTTTCAATTTATGGCCTCGTTTTGATGTATGTGGCTATTAAAATACAAAAATTGCTGAAAAAGTACCTACAAAGTAGATAAACAAAGATTTGCGTGAGCGCAGGGAGCGCTATCAATGCGCGAGCGAAGTGAGCGCGAAAATTTTTACGTTTTATGACCCTGACAGTTTGTATAACCTACTTAGTCAACACCGATGACCCTAAGGTTAAATGTGGCTGTTAAGACACGAATGCTTTTGAAATACTTCCCACAAAGCAGATAAAACACGTTGTAACACGTAAATTTTGATGACTTTTAATGACCCTGACAGTTTTATGGCCTAATTAAGGCACTTATCAAGTTTAGTCATTAACTATGAACCTAAGCTCAAACTTTTATGATTATGCAAACTCTATGTGAAGTTTAAAAAATATATAGGCACCCACACTTAACTGCCGAAAAAAAGTATTCTTTGCCCTTTTATGCCTTATTAAATGTCTGTACAAAAATTCATCTGAATTGGTCAAGCCGTTTGGCCGAAAAGAGGCCACAAATTTACAAAATTCCGTAATAAAAATATAGAAATCCGAAATTTCCACCCAAAAAAAAAGTATTCGTTGCCTTTCTATGTCTTTTTGACTGTCCGTGTACAACATTTTAGCTTAAATGGTTAACCAGTTTGACCGAGAGTGGGCCACACATTTACAAAGTTCAATTTAAAAATTCTGGACAACTGGACTCGACAGCTAGAAAAAAAGTATCCTATATCCTATTCTGCCCTATGACATGTATTCATACAAAATTTTAGGCAAATCGGTCAAGCCGTTTATTCGAGAGGAAGTTTTATATTTACAAAATTCAATTAAAAATATCTGAACCGCCTGACTCGATAGCCAAAAAAAAGTATCCCATATCCTATTCTACCCTATGAACTGTCTTTATACAACATTTCAGGTAAATCGGTCAAGCCGTTTATTCGAGAAGAGGTCTTATATTTACAAAATTTAATTAAAAATATCTGGACCTCCTGACTCGATAGCCAAATAAAAAGTATTCTATATCCTTTTCTGCCCTGCCTGTACTGTCTTTATACAACATGTCAGGCAAATCAGTTAAGCCGTTTATTTGAGAAGAGATCTTATATTTATAAAATTCAATTAAACTTATTGGGACCCCCTGACTCGATAGCCAGAAAAAAGTATTCTTTATCCTATTCTGCCCTATGACATGTATTCATACAACATTTCCGGCAAACCGGTCAAGCCATTTATTCGAGAAGAAGTCTTATATTTACAAAATTCTATTAAAAATATCTGGACCCCCTGACTTGATAGCCAAAAAAATTGTATCCTATATCCTATTCTACCCTATGAACTATCTTTATACAACATTTTAGGCAAATCGGTCAAGCCGTTTATTCGAGAAGAAGTCTTATATTTACAAAATTCAAATAAAAATATCTGGACCCCCTGACTTGATAGCCAAAAAAATTGTATCCTATATCCTATTCTACCCTATGAACTGTCTTTATACAACATTTCAGGCAAATCGGTCAAGCCGTTTATTCGAGAAGAGGTCTTATATTTACAAAATTCAATTAAAAATATTTGGACCCCCTGACTCGATAGCCAGAAAAAACGTATTCTATATTCTATTCTGCCTTATAAACTGTCTTTATACAACATTTCAGGCAAATTGGTCAAGCCGTTTATTCGGAAAGAGGTCCTTTAGTTACAAAATTCAATTAATAATATCTGGACCCTCTGACTCGATAGCCAAAAAAAAAGTATCCTATATCCTATTCTGCCTTACATTCTATCTTTGTACAAAATTTCAGCCAAATCGGTCATGCCGTTTGACCGTGAAGAAGTCCCAAACAAACAAACAAACAAACAAACAAATAAACAAACTGACTTTCGCATTTATAATATTGGTGTTGATTTTAGGCAAATCGGTCAAGCCGTTTATTCGAGAAGAAGTCTTATATTTACAAAATTCTATTAAAAATATCTGGACCCCCTGACTTGATAGCCAAAAAAATTGTATCCTATATCCTATTCTACCCTATGAACTGTCTTTATACAACATTTTAGGCAAATCGGTCAAGCCGTTTATTCGAGAAGAAGTCTTATATTTACAAAATTCAAATAAAAATATCTGGACCCCCTGACTTGATAGCCAAAAAAATTGTATCCTATATCCTTTTCTACCCTATGAACTATCTTTATACAACATTTCAGGCAAATCGGTCAAGCCGTTTATTCGAGAAGAGGTCTTATATTTACAAAATTCAATTAAAAATATTTGGACCCCCTGACTCGATAGCCAGAAAAAACGTATTCTATATTCTATTCTGCCTTATAAACTGTCTTTATACAACATATCAGGCAAATTGGTCAAGCAGTTTATTCGAAAAGAGGTCCTTTAGTTACAAAATTCAATTAATAATATCTGGACCCTCTGACTCGATAGCCAAAAAAAAAGTATCCTATATCCTATTCTGCCTTACATTCTATCTTTGTACAAAATTTCAGCCAAATCGGTCATGCCGTTTGACCGTGAAGAAGTCCCAAACAAACAAACAAACAAACAAACAAACAAATAAACAAACTGACTTTCGCATTTATAATATTGGTGTTGATGTATTTCTGTCCCATGATAATTAGATTCTACAGCTAACCCCATCCAACACCAAAACTGTCAAAAACTTACACTTGACGATAAACTTATGATCGCTTTCAAAGTTAATCCATTAAAAAGGGTTCAATAATTAACTTACAAACTACTTACTTATAGCGGATCAGTATAACGCGTTATTATATGTGAAATTAGATAAAGCCCTAATCTTGTTTATTCCCTGCTTCACAAATCACACTTATAATTAAACAAGAAGTGCCCCGTGGCTTCGCCCGCGTTAAAACTTCTTTTATTTACTTAAAACTTTTCTTGTGTAAAAACGATTCTATCATTAAATACATAAAATAAGAATTAGCCAAATCGGTTCACCCGTTTTCATGTTATCGCGTGACTAAGGCAATTCGGGATTAATATTTCAAAAACCGAAAAACCCAAATTTTCAGACTTTGTTACCTACCCCTTTTTCAAAAAATTCTACAACACGTACTTTATCTCATCTTATTTTGCCATACAAACTTTGAATCCCCGTTCAGTATCCGGGAGGATTTTTTAGAAAATCCCTTCTGATCGGATAGGTATCCGCAAACGTCATAATAACTATCTGCATTCTAAATTTTAGCACAATCCGAAACAATATTGATTTCAGACTTTGTTACCCCACTTAGGGGTGGATTTTCAAAAAAACCTGAAACACATATTTTTTTATTTTTTTACTAGAGCACTTGTGTGAAGTTTCGTATAGAAAAGACTTTCTAATCTAGTTTCTCCATACAACTTGAACTCCCATTTCACCCCTTTAAGGGGTGAATTTTGGAAAATCCTTTCTTAGTACACCCCTACTTACTAAGACAAATATACCCTACAAATTTCAAGTCTCTACGACCAGCGGCTAAGGTTATGCGTTGTCTGTCAGTCAGTCAGTCAGTCAGTATGTCTGGACAAAGATTCTTATAGTATTAGATATTATATTTGTAAATTATTGATATTGAATTATATACTATACCAAATATAAAACCCTGATTTACCTGAAAGATTACATAAAATATACCTATTTAGATATTTTGATATACTCAAATAATAGTTGATATAAATAATAGGTATATTAATATATACCTATTATCAATATCAAAATACCTATGAAGGTATTTTTAGTATTCGTTCAGGTAAATTAGGTTAGTATATATGAATAGTAAATACATAAAGTTAGTATATCTTACTATGTTTTGGCAATTGATCACGATACCTGTAGAAGTTGCTTATAGTTCCGTACCCAAAGGATGCCAAAGAGACCTTATTACTGAGACTCCGCTGTCCAGGTGTCCGACCGTCAGTCCATCCTTCCATCAGTCACAAACAAAGTGTGTATTACCGTAGCCTGTAAAACAAAAATAATAACATAAAACATTTATGGGGCTATTATATTTATATAACATTGCTACCCTACCTCTTATGCAAGAAACGTGTTTCTTTCGTCATTTTTCGATATTGTTCTGCGGCACGTCCCTTCGTCACAGAATACTTAATAGTACCACAACTTCGTGTGCAAGTCTAACTCACAATTGGGCAGTACCCTTAGTACGAGTTTTCATACCAAACTCGACATCGCATATCGAACAAATTTTGTATGAAAAACAGTACAGCGCCCCTAGCGGTTTTCACACTTCACTAAATGACAAATAAGCGGGCCAGAATAAGTCGAAAACTATGTGGGATCTGTCAAAAAGGTTTACGATGAAAACTCTTACTAAGGGTACTAGTCGTATATTTAAAACTAGCCGTACCCCCGTGGTTTCACCCGCGTTAACATCTTTCCCGTAAGAATATCGGGATAAAATGTAATTCCAAGGCTATCTACATACCAAATTTCAGCCAAATCAGTTGAGTAATTTTAGCGTAAAGAAGTAACAGACATACACACAAACTTTCATATCAGTAGGAAGTAGGATTTAAATGCTCACATCATTGTGAGCTACGACCTACTTGCCTATAAACAAAAACTATTGTAGGAGCACAGTCTTGATTACCAGAATTTTGCTCGTTCGCTGCTACCTTCTACCTAATAATCTACCAGCGCTGCACCCGTCCTATTGCTAGAAAAAACTGCCATAAATTCAAACGTATTTAAAAAAAAAAACTCGTCCTTCGATTGGTTTTATCCCAATTAACAAGGTATTTTTGGGTCGCCAACTCCAAGCAATTATAGTTTCAAAACGCTACGCAAAAACGAAAAAAAAAGTAACAGATCAACCTAGATCTGAGTTAGTAGTCCACATGTACGTTGATAACGAATATATCTAAATATAAAAATAAAAAAGAGTCCCCAATAAATTGTTTTTAACTTCCGACGAAAAAAGAATGGATGTTATAAGTTTGGCGCGTGTGTCTTTACATAGGCATTTTACTAACGCTAAGATCTAAGTGCAAATTCACTTGAGTTGTACGTAAAGGCTACACTTAAGGTACGGACACACCGCAGCGTCCTGCGTGCGCAATCTAGAAGGCGATCGGATAGCGCAGTAGTATTTATATCGACAAACGCGATCAGAAAACAATTGAAAAGTTAAGAGAAAAGAGATCGTGCCCTCAGATTGCAGGACGCGGTGTGGCCGTACCTTAATGTGCAATAATACCTTAATTTAAAATAAATAAACAACCCCCGACCTTCCATTCATAAACTGTTTATTGGTACTATTCTGATGAGCCTAAATTCGATATATCAGCTGTAAGTTGGTGAGGAGTAAAATATTCTGCAGATTCCTGGAGATGTCCCATCATCACGTCAACGCTACCACGTTCTTATTATATCGTTAAAGTTAGAGTAAACCGAATTTCAAATTGATCAGACGAACAAAAGTTGATTTAATTACGTCATTATCTAGAAAAGAGTTCATAGTTTCAAAACGGCTGAACGAATTTTCATAAATCGATGCTAAGAACACTCTTGAATAAGACACCTATAAAACAAAAAAAAACTGAATCAAAATCAGTTCATCCCTTTGAGCGCTACGATGTCTCAGAGAGACACACACATACACAGATATATAGTGAGATACACAGACACACACGTCAAACTTATAACACCCCTCCTTTTTGCGTCGGGGTTTAAAAAAATAGCTTTCGACACAAACAGTGCTTTAAATTCTACATCTATTCTTTGACCAATACGAAAACCCGGTATCGCTTTATTTTAGGTACGATTTTGTATTTTTTATTTCCATTGTAAATTAAATTTAAAGTTACTTACAAACTGAGCACTAGTTAGAAGTTGTTTTTTTTTTTCAAATTCACGCGAATTATACCGTTTGCATTCTATAGTGTCAGTGAAATTTTTAAGTGTGCGAGTAAAATTCTGTGATAAAATAACAACATAATACAATTTGTTTTTTTTTTTTGTTATTTAGATAGTTTCCGAAAAATAATCTTCATGGCCGTTACAATAAAACAACAACAAACCTCTAAAACTTAAAAAATTGCAAACGAATACAATCGGTAAACATAATAAATAATATATATTTTTTTATTGATTGTGTTGCTGCTGGCTAAAAAATTAGTAACTATTTGAGAATACTCGCTTTATTTTAATCACGTTCTAAAGCCTCGCTCACACGTAGCGAAAACTCGCTGCGATTAGGTACTCGCAATGAGAACTCGCTGTGTATGACAGGCTATTCGCTGCGAATAGATTCATTCACTAAGAGGTGAATTTTCCGCTATTTGAATTGAATATTTTCTATTTCATTCGCTGCGAATGCGCACTCGCCGCAAGAATTCGCAGAGTGTGACAGGGTACCTACTTGCTCCGAGTAGTCATCCGGTCAGTGCATCGACTTCATAACAATGAAGTCGATGGGTCAGTGCGTGTATGTAACGAATAGACGAAACATTCGTACATTTGAAACTTTCGTGTAGAACTCACGGTGTGTGACAAGCAGGTAGCGAATTGTTATTGCAAGTATTATTCGCAGCGAATAAACTCGAAGCGTGTATTTGCAGTGTGTGACAGGGTACCTACTTGCTCCGAATAGATCGACTTCATAACAATGAAGTCGATGGCTCAGTGCGTGTATGTAACGAATAGACGAAACATTCGTACATTTGAAACTTTCGTGAAGAACTCACGGTGTGTGACACGCAGGTAGTGAATTGTTATTGCGAGTATTATTCGCAGCGAATAAACTCGAAGCATGTATTCGCAGTGTGTGACAGGGTACCTACTCGCTCCGAGTAGATCGACTTCATGACAATGAAGTCGATGGGTCAGTGCGTGTATGTAACGAATAGACGAAACATTCGTACATTTGAAACTTTCGTGTAGAACTCACGGTGTGTGACAAGCAGGTAGCGAATTGTTATTGCGAGTATTATTCGCAGCGAATAAACTCGAAGCATGTATTTATGTATGTATGTCATTATAAAATTTCCCTGAAATACCTAAGTCAATTTGTGTGATTATTTCAATTATTTCAATGCCTAAAATTCAATCGTTGAGATCTAAATAAAGAGCAAATATAAATCTTCATAATTGTAGAAGAAAAGTAGTATTCGATAATTCTCGTAGAACCTTCAAAATTCGCCCTCTAAAACCTTATCCAGAACAAGTGCCTCTTACAGTGCCATAACTTAGTACAGCCAATATCTCGAGACTCATTTAACGTGTACGAAGATAAATGATCTCTCTACATCGCGCATAATTTATACAACATTTAAAATCTTACTTTAAGATTTAAGGTCTGAATACATCGATGATTTAAAGTATTTTAATACGTATATAAGATTGTGGCATATCTTGAATCGCCTCATTCATTTTTATCATCATCCATACTTTTTAGGGTTCCGTACCTCAAAAGGTAAAAGGAACCCTTATAATATCACTTTCTTGTCTGTCTGTCCGTCTGTCTGTCTGTCCGTCTGTCTGTCTGTCTCTCCGTCTGTCCGTGTGTCACCACCGATTTTCTCAGGGACGGGTGGACCTAACGAGTTGACGTTTATACCAGATACTGCACAAATAAAGGAAAAATTCCAAAAATAAAAACAAGTTGAAAATTAAAGGATGTCCCCATAAATACATAGCGCCAATTAAGATAGACCTCTGAGATATATGAGCGCTCATACAATTTAGAGGTCTAGCTTAATTGGTACTTACCAACGTTTACCAACGTTGGTAAGTACCGGAAGCCTCGGTGGTTTTTTATATTTAAAACGATCTTTTTATTGTTTGAACGACGAACGATTTAAAATTGGAAAAGAATGACAGCGAAGAAATCGGAAAGTCAGTCTACGTAAGTTTATTAAAGAAATATCATGTATTTTTCCTTAAAATAAGGAAGGAAGTAATAAAAGAAATAAAAATATATAATAAGAAAAGGGATGATATTGAACCCAGGTCCGTACCTTAGACGTAATGGTCGCCTTCAGGAGCTTTCTCCGTCATCACCGCTGCGCCAACGGGACGTGGGCCTTATGACCACTCCTGTAACAATGACTACGGCAGTGATAGGAGTGGAGTTTGGCCGAGGCTGCGTCGCTGCTGTCGACACTCTGGGATCCTATGGTTCTCTGGCTCGTTTCCGTGACTGCCCTCGCGTACTGTGGGTCAACAACCTGTATCCAGCTGTTGGTGATGATGATGGCTAGCAGATTTGCGAGGATATGATGGACCTAAAGATTACCAAGAACGTTTGTAGTAAGTTAAGTTGTAGGTTTTTATTGATATATCGTGTGTTTTGGACTCAATATAACTGTTAATGTAATCTCGTTTTCATATTTCCTCCGCTAGGTTCCATTCCCATCAGGTGCGCCGTAATGCTGCGTTGCGTTACTTTACAAGATTTGATATATACTTTGAAAAATACTTTGAATTGGCATGTTTTTCGTTTCAAACAAATCTATACTCAAATCAAACATAACATTATATGTTAAAATATTAATGATAAGTACCTAATAACGGGGCTATTCTAGTTGATTTATTATTATACACAGACGAACTCATAAACTGCATCAAAGTTCAGGATAATTTTCGAGTTAATTGAATGGTCCTTTCCAATAAACAAACATACACTTAAGGATATGATACTAAGCTGTTATGAAGTTAATGAACCAAACTGTTTGTTTCATTTTACGTTTGTATAAAAATTTTGAATACTTGATTAAAATGTTTTTTTCAAAGGCGTAATGAACATTGATGCAGTTTATTAGTCCGTCAGTACTTAATTTAAGGCACCTTGCTCAAGATAAATAATTTAAAATAACTATGCATTAGTAAATAAAAACTCAGATTTAATTTTCAGATGAAGAAAAATCGAGAGGTTTAAAAATTCATATTTAGTTGAAAGTTTTACAATGACTCGCTTTTAGAAACGAAACTGAATAGAATCAAATATTTATTTCCACAAAATTAAATCAATTTTCTTTGTGTTTGTAATAGCATAGTTATTTCACTATATTTCGAAGATGTTGTTTTCAGTGCTTTATTTTAATATCATAAATTTTCATTAAAAGTGTATTATGTATTTTTAAACTAACAAACAATGTAATAAAATCTTAGAAGACAATTTTTATCTTCCTTATCATTATAACTTTATTTAAACAACTTAAAAAGAATTACCTAATGACAATATAAAAATTATATATACTACAATAATAATATCTATACTATAAATAAAAGACAGAACCTAGGTCGCTACCTGCCGGACGCTACCTCGTTGTAGTCTTCCTTTAAATGTCATATTGAAATTAAACTTTGCGTGTATGTAATGTAGTTCAGATAAACATTTAAAATAATGTATCTTGGAGCTGATCTATTGATGGAGCCAAAAGGTAAATAGTGGAACTCTTCAGTAGCTTCTTGTAAAACCCTCGAATTTGGGCGCATTTTTAACCGACTTCAAAAAAAGGAGGAGGTTTCTCAATTCGACCGTTTATATGTTTTTTTTTTATGTTTATTCGCGGATAACTTCGCCGTTTATGAACCGATTTTGATTATTCTTTTTTTGTTGGAAAGGAAATATTTCAAGTGTAGTACCATGGTAATTTTATCGAGGTATGATAAGTATCTCCAGAGATATGAAGATAAACACCTCAAAATTGGTACTGAAAATTAATAGCGCGGCATTGAAGTCGGTTCTTTTTCGTTTTTTAAACGATCTTATATTCGTTTTGTCTGGTCTAATGGATTGGGTTTAATAACGAGGGTCTGATGATGGAAACAGGAGCTACAGGAGCTACTTTTTAATTTGAAGTGTGTTTTTCTAGTTTTTTAAACCTCTGACTTATTTTACATCTAACCGTAAAGGCAGCTAGGACACGTCCATTCTTTGTGGATCCTATCAGTTTATCCTTCTTAAAAATAAACTGGCATCTATTGTACAGAACTTCAAAGAATGATGGCAAGAATGATGGCGACCTCCTCGGCTCTTCTTTTCCAGTTCCAGTTCCAGTTTCCAGTTTCCACTGCCGACCGCTTTGAGTATGTCGTTGCTCCACCTTAGCTCTATCTGTTCCGCGATTCGGACAATTTCAAACAATACCAACCACGCGTATTTCATTCATACGCCGATTCGTTGATACGCAAATAATACCTTGTAGAAGCACCTTAACAAGCACATTTTAGGCTTACAATTTCGTGTCTTGAATGAAATCTCTCGAAACAGTGGAATTGAGGTGTTATTTGTCTCGAATTTTAAGTGCGTTAAGATATAACAAAAGCGACATTATGGCTTCTATAAAATGGATGGGATGCGGAGTGTGGAGCTGAGATTTAATTGCTTGTAAGACAAGGCATTGTTTGAAGATTATGAGTAATTTGGAGCAAGTGAGAATAGAGTGACAGGAAGATTAATGAAAAATGCAAGAGAGAATTTCCGTTGAGTAATGGTAATAGGTAATTAAGAACGGACCTATCGGATTAGACTATACTTTCCAACCTCGCAAGGTTTGATTGAAGGAATTGCTAGTAACTTTGCATTAGAGAGAGGTTGGAGAGGTATTAGTGTAAAAGTTGTTTTTAAGGTTTCGTACCTCAAAAGGTAAAAAAGGAACCCTTATAAGATCACTTTTTTGTCCGTCTGTCCGTCTGTCTGTCCATCTGTCCGTCTGTCTATCTGTCTGTCTGTTTGTCCGTGTATCACCACTGATTTTCTCAGGAACGGGTGGACCTAGCAAGTTGAAATTTATACTAGATACTGAAGTTTATAGTCCGTATTAGGTGTAAAAAACTCAAGGTCCTGAGTCAACACGATAAAAATATATGGGCAAATTTTTTTTTTTTTTTTTTTTTTTTTTTTTTTTTTTATGTTTGTTCGGGGATAACTTCGGCGTACCATAGTAATTTCATCGATGTCTGATAAGTATCTCCAGAGATATTGAGATAAACATCTCAAAATTGGTACTGAAAATGAACATTGAAGTCGGTTCTTTTTTAGTTTTTAAACGATATTATACTGCGTATGAGTTCGTATGGTCTTCTCAGTTTTAAAGTAAGATCAGAACTGCAATGAGAAGGCGTAGTAGCTTGTTGGAACGAAAATATACTTAGTTACTAGTTAGCAATATTCGTAAAAAAACATCCACAATTATTCGAATATAATAAAAACCCGCGAAGCAATCATCTTCTTAGATTGCCAGAGCCCAAGCTAGAAATTGTAAGAAAAGGCCCAGCATATTATGATAATAAAACTTTATAAGAAAATACCCATAGACATAAAAAATGAAACCAAACATACATCCTTTAGAAATAAAACTAAAAAGAATTCTAATCCTAAAATCATACTACACTATCTTCGAGCATTTACCAATAGAGATGTTAACGCAAGGCGTACGCCTCTGTTGGCCATATAGCCATTATTGGCCATATGAGCGTGCGTAACTACGCTGTACTTTTAATACTGTGTGCGTGTTTCAAGCTAGTGTGTGGGATTGTTAAAGTGAGTGATTTGTGTGTGTGCAATGCGTGTTTACCTCGTCCCCCGTAAGTATCGGCAGAAAAAAATGTTTGCGGATTACAACGTTAACATCTCCATTGGTAAATACTCGAAGTACACTATAGACGATTTCTTGAACGATAATGTAAAGTAACATATCTAAACAAATAAATGCAATATGTTCGTATCTCTATTTAAGGGAGCATTGTCAATAGATACTTAACTAACAAGTACTAAATAATAAGTAAATGTCATGTTTAGATCTAAAAAATAGTTCCTAATAAGTGTTAAGTAATCTAATTAAGCAATAGAATAGAAGTTAATATGGACACTTTTATATGGTTTGCATAAATAAATAAATAAAATAGTACAAAAATCTAAATACAAAAATGTAATACTACTTCTTCTGGTCCGCTTGGCGTGGTGTTGCTTTAGATATTCAACTGAAAATAATGTCAGTTAAATACTTCTTGCAGCTCTCCCAAGACACGGCACTGAGCCCAATCTTCGGCACTTTTTTTCCAGTCACTGCCTACCAATTTGCGTATTTATCATCGCTCCGCCTGTACACAAGGCGTTCTATGCTACTTAATTATTAAAATTATCGTGAGAGTTACACATATTAAAGTTATACGTTATATATATGAAAATTATACGTTTCCCAATTCACTACTTTTATTCTAAGACAATAAAATACGCCTTAAGAATTTTAAAACCTTACCAAAGGAAACTAAGCAATTGGGTCTCCACTGAAAAACGTAAGCTAATAAAACCAAATAAAATAAAGATCCGCAGTGACCCAAACTACTTTATGTTGACTTTGGTCTACGTTTCCTCCATAAGATATCTATTTACTCCATATTTACTTGGAATAGAACCCACGGTCGGGCCTAAAAACATTAGGTTTAGTGTAGTGTCCGCTATAACTACCGACGCCAAACTGTGCTATAGTTGTTAACAGTGCTTCACGTATGTAAAAAAATTACATAAAAAATATGTATACATTTTTCACCATCTTCAACCACACCATTGCTAACCACCTTCTACGTTTACTTTATCGTCGTCGAGTAAGTAAACTATCCCAAAAAAAACACTAGGCACTCTAGTATGCTATTTATATACAAGTATGGTGGCAGGCGCTCGTCTGGCACGAAAAGTCGTCGATATGGTGTCAATCGCTGGCACCAGCTAAGAAGCCATGCCAGTACTGATATAATTTGAAATCAGCCTTATTTTTTATACGTAAAACTCGTATAGGTGACATTGCTAGACAAATTCTTATGACTTGGACTAGACTATGCTATGACCTCAAGTTGACCTGAAATGTGACTTTTATCCGTCTTTATGACTCGGATTCTCAAAAACTATCAAAGAATTAAATGAATTGCTACCATAGAGTAGCTTACCACCATCATGGAAAAATCTGCCACCATAACTTTACCGTGTTCTGGCAGCACAGCGCCCTTGAGAGTCAGAGTATTCTAGGCCTAGCGTGTTCACCTTCTTCGACCACATAATCGCTTACCACTAGTTGAGATAGTGTTCAAACGCTTGCTTATAAGATAGATAGATAGATAGATGAAGACTTTATTGCATACCAATCAACACATTATAATCTAAGACAAGGAAACACGAATTAGGTGTGACAATGGGCGGTCTTATCGCTCAGAGCGATCTCTACCAGACAACCTTTGGATGGACAGGAGCTAGTTTTGAAAATAAGCGGTCGGTGGCATACAATACCTTTGACAAAATAAGATTAGTCATAATATTATTTTACATAAACCTACATACGAATATAGCCAAAATACTAGATAATGATATCCATACAAGAACAAATACACTTACATATAACATTATAGATCTATATAAATATATATACATAAATATATATACACACACACATATACATACACAAATACACTAAGTAAATATAATAATACAATACATACATATACATATTATATTTAGAGTAAAGCTAGTCAATTTGCGATAGTGTTATATAATGCTTAAATACCATATTTTTAAATATTTGCGGCGTTCGGGCTTCTTTGATGTTGACAGGGAGTGCATTCCATAGATGAATAGCTTTCATGGTAAATGATTTGTAGTAGTGTTGCGACGTATGTGGGTGTTCTGGCATCTTCAATTTGAGGTTATGTTGAGAACACAATGGACGAGGGTTAGATGATTGTGAAAATTCAAAGCGTTCCTTCAAATAAGAGGGAGTGGCTGGAAGGAAAAGAATATTATAAAGCTGGGAAAGAATATGTGCGTTTCGCCGAAAACGGATAGGGAGCCATTTGAGCTTTGCTCGAAATTCTGACACGTGGTCAAACTTTCGCAGACCATAGATAAAGCGGATGCAGAAGTTCTGTAAACGCTCGATTTTATCCAGTTGCTCCTCGGTGAGGTCAAGGTAACAAACATCGGCGTAATCTAAAATGGGGAAGAGAAGGGATTGTGCTAAGGCAGTTTTGGTGGTGATAGGAAGGAAGTTACGTAATCTACGAAGAGAAGAAGCCGACGCGAACAATTTCCTACTCATTTCCGCCAGCTGAGGTTCCCATGAGAAACAACTATCCATTTGTATTCCCAAGTTTTTTACAGAATGGCTTATACTTATAGGAACTCCGTCAAAAATAACTTAGGGGAGTCAGAACCAATCGATCTTGGAGATTATCCGTGAACTCCTGATGATTATCACCTGAGTTTTCAACGGATTCACTCTAAGACCGTAAGATTGGCTCCAGTCCCGGATGCGTCTCAAGTCCGTATTTGTAATTTCAATTGCCTCATGGAGTTGGTCTAAGGGAGTTTGTGTGTATATCTGTAGGTCGTCTGCGTAGAGGTGGTTGGAAGAGGAAAGTTGTTTTGAGATTGAATTTATGAATATTGCGAAGAGGAGAGGTGATAGAACGCCGCCCTGTGGGACACCAGATGACAAATCGCACCATGAAGAATACGTATCTTCAATGTTTACGCGTTGTCGGCGTCCACACAGGTAACTACGAAACCAGTCAATTACTGTTGGAGATATATTAAGAGAGCATAACAGACCCAGCAAAATATCAAAATCCACATTATTAATGGCGTTACTAAAGTCGAGTAGTGATAGCACAGTGAGTTGCGTATTGCTCATGCCATACCTGATGTCATCGGTGATTTTAATCAGAGCCGTGGTAGTACTGTGTCCGGGGCGAAAACCGGATTGGAATGGATTGAGGAGGCTGTTTTTGATAAGAAAGGAGGAAAGTTGTTGATGGACGAGACGTTCTAATACTTTAGACAGGAAAGGAAGAATGGAGATGGGCCGGTATTCTGTGAAGGTCTTAGGATTAGATTTTTTAGGAAGAGGAGTTATTTCAGCTTCTTTCCAAATCATTGGGAAGGAACCAGAGGAGATGGAGAAATTGAGAACATAGGCAATAACAGGTGTGATTTCATCAAGTATGGGTAATATCATTTTGCGACTGATGCTATCACTACCGACAGCATTTGATGATATAGACTGAATGCTCTTCTTAACACCACAATCAGTAAATTGACTAAAGAAAAATGGATCGTGAGCAGGCAGAGAAAGAGAAGAAAGACAGTTTAGAGTAACAAGTTTAGTTGGTCCATCAAAATTGGAAGAAGAAGAGAAATGTTGATTTAAGGCATCGATATCTAAATGTTTAGGAATACCGTCTTGTCGAGATTTGCCTACTCCAAGCGACCTCAGAAACTTCCATACGTTTGCAGGGTCAACTGAGCTGTAGATGTGTCGGCGTTGTGCATCCCTACACACTCTATTGCAGACGTTACGACGGTTGATGTATTTTTCCTTGTTTTCATCCGATTGACGACATTTTAGCTTTATCTTGGCGACATTTTTTTCTGCATCAGTGCTCTGATTTCATTATTTAGCCAAGGTGCAGGTGTGTGTTTCATTTTCACTGCACGTAAAGGAGCATGAACATCGTATAATTTGGTCATCGTGCGATTGAATTCGTCTACCTTTTCATCAATTGTAGGCGCCTCACAACTGCGGACCAGTCAAGTTCCTGTGCATCTTTACGTAAGCGCTCTCGCTTATGCACAGGAACTTATTTATTTACTATGTCTATACCACCATAACTACGTTGCATAAGGATTTTGGGTTTGGCTTTAGGTGGGCGAATTTTATAAGAAAGGTAGATAAGATCGTGATGTGAAAAAACGTCCGCGGCGCACTGACCGTGCTTAGCCACATGATTTGGAGAAGAAACAAGGATAATATCGAGCAGAGTGGGAATGCAGTTAGGAAGGTTGTGAGTAGGATTAATAGGAAGGATATTTAAGTTGCTTGCCGTGATCGTTGACCGAAAGGTACGTGCCCGGGAATCCTGTTTTACAAGGCAGGTGTTGAAGTCACCCATTATGATGGTGTGATTGTAGAGGGTAGAGTAATCTTCTAGAAGTTTCTCAAAAGAGGAAAAGAAATTGATCCGAAGAGAAGGAGAATAATAAACACCAAAAAGTATTTTACTGTGATGCAGGACAACTTCAACAAAAAGATGCTCACCGGCATTGGCAGGAGGCGGTTGTGCCGACATACTGACTATGTTGAAAGGAAAATGTTCGCGTAGGTAGATGGCTACCCCACCCCCACCAGAGCCGGTGCGATCGTTCCTGATCCAACGGAAACCTGGCATCACATAAGAAGAGGAAGGAAGACATGGCTTTAACCACGATTCGGAAATGAGTAAGGCGTGTATATTTTTATTTTCGAAGGATACAAGCATTTCAGAAAAGTGGGCAGGAACACTTTGAGCGTTTATGTGCAGTACATTGAAGTTCTTAGAAACGTCACTCATTAACGACTCAATAGTGTCCGAGAGTGTCGGTATACTACAAAAGCTATCATCAGAAGAAGACGAACAAGAAACAAAGTTACCATCACTACTGTCAAGCATTAAGGATTAAATAACACTATAAAATATATAAATAATATAAATACTTAATAGAATAAAATATATAATACCTATAATATAAAAGACTTTTAGGCTTCTGCCCACCTGCCGGCTGTGCTGATGTATACACAAGAATAAAATAGGCACATAATAACAGTATATATGCACTAAAAATCTAATAAGTAACTTAATTTTTATAAGCAACTAAAAATACTTAAATTAAATCTTTATTTCGCACTAACTAAATAATTTGAAACAAGAAAACTAGACTGGGTTGATATTTCACTGCAATAAAAAAAAATGGTTGTAGATTAATTATTCAAGGAAATACATACAGACCTACTTTGTGAGTCGTAACATTCTCAGAGAAATTGCGAAGTGAATAAAAAAATAATAATACCAGGACAAATAACAGTTACCTATAAGAACAAATTTAACGGTGTCAATGAGAGTGTAGGTTTTCAATATATAACTTAAAATAATGTGTCAAGTTTAAAAACGTCTCCATAATTGGCGATTAAATTGGGTAGCATAATGACACACGTATCACAATACTCGTTTTAAAAAAAATAAAACTGTCAAGTGTCAATGTCATATCGCTTACTTGTCAAGCTAGCAACACCAGTAAAGTATAAGATGTATAAAAAAAGTAGGTGACTTAAAAAAAATAAATGTGTATTTGAAACCAAATCACTGTTTATCTGGTATATAATTCAATGTGAATTCTATAGGGTTGTCATGCACAAAGTAAATAGTAGAGTCAACAAAAAAGCTAGTGGCGTATAAAGTTTATATGTTATTTTAAGGAAAAGACAAAACAAAAATGCAAACGTGCGTAACATTACGAAATTTCATGTTTGTAAAAGGAAACGCATTTATTAAAATGTTTTTCTTAAAAATGTGACAATGCTAAACAAAATACTTATGAATATATGGGACTTATCGCGCTACATCAGATATTTTATACACCTCGACGTTTATAACTATGTGTTCATATCACAAAAGTTTTGTAATTTTAAGAAAATGTCAAGATTTTTTTTCTGTATGGAAAATTTTGAACCTCGTCAGGGGTTTTTTTTTGCCTGATATTGATGTACGTTGAGGCGCGTAAAGAACGTAACTGCTTAATTTTATTCTCTACAACTCTTTCTTAACATCTTAGTAGAAAGTAAACTTACACGCGTAAACTATATCGTCCTAAAGATATCATGATATGTCACGCAACCGAAATCATGATTTGCGATGATTATCAAAACCTACTCCAGTTTTCATTAAGAAACTCTAAGTAGAAGATGAGATTTAGACAAAATAAACTGGCCAAGTGCAAGTCGAACTCGCCCTCGTAATGTTCCCTACCACACTACGGTATTTTATAAGATCGGACCAAAAAATACCACTATCATTTTTCGCCAGCAAAAAATAATTATTAATAAACATTTAATTTCTTATAACGCCATCTAACGTCTAATATCTAAGTGAAAGTGAACACAAAGATGTTAGATATCGGCATTTCAATATAACGTATCTATGGACGTTTACTCTAAGCGTTCATAGATGGCGTTATATTTTAATGCAGAAATAAAACGTTTCTTGTATGTGGACCCCCTATAATTTTTAACTTTATTCTGTTTTTAGTATTTGTTGTTATAGCGGCCACAGAAATACATCATCTGTGAAAATTTCAACTGTCTAACTGTCACGGTTCATGAGATATAGCCTAGTGACAGACGGACAGACAGACAGACACACAGACAGACAGACAGACACATGGACAGCGGTGTCTTAGCAATAGGGTCCCGTTTTACGCTTTGGGTACGGAACCCTAAAAAGGGTAAGTATACAGTCGGAAGAGATGGCAAGCGATTAGTAGTAAAATTGATTTATTTGTCCATTGTTCGGAGAATTTTCCGAAACGGTTTACACTCTAAAATCTCTTAAATTCGATTAATATAACTAATCACCCGCGTAAAGCATTTAAGCAACAAACTGGCCAAGTGCGAGTCGGACTCGCACACATAGGGTTCCGATTGAACAAAATTTGCCGGAAAAATTATGTATCTACATAGTTTTAACATCGATTATATAAATACCGTGTCAATACTAAACATGCTTATTTTCTACAACGCCATCTAACAAATGTCGATCGAACGTGTAACACCCACCATGTGAACGTTAACACAAAGGTCAATGACCTTTTTGTTGGCTACCATCGTTCATAGATGGCGCTATAATAAAAACACGTTTATAGTATAGGGACCCCCTTTAATTTTTAACTTTGTTCTGTTTTTAGTATTCGTTTTTATAGCGGCAACAGAAATACATCATCTGTGAAAATTTCAACCGTCTAACTATAACGGTTCATGAGATACAGCCTGGTGACAGACGGACAGACAGACAGACAGACAGACAGACGGACAGCGGAGTCTCAGTAATAGGGTTCCGTTGGTACCCTTTGGGTTCGGAACCCTAAAAACGAGTATTTTACAGCTAAATAACGCTGACAGTTCCATAGTACTCATTGATTGATGAACTGTACATCCTTGAAAGATTTGGGTTAGGTAGGTATTTAATTTTAGTCAGTAGTGTTAACACTTATAAATATTTATTTGTATGAGCCAATACAAATTGCCAAGTACGAGTTTACACAACCCTAACGACCTGCGGGTTCATGATTACAGTTTTTGGACTCCATTACAAATGTTCGACTTAACAGTAGATGCCAATTTTGGACAGCGGCTTTAGATGGCTTTACAAAAGTCTAGGTAGAACAGGAGTCATTGTTAGATTTAGTTACCAGTGCATAATAAAGCACCATCATTTATTTTAACTGGTGACATTATATTGAATTACATATATTTATTTTTATCGCTGATATTATTAGGTAGTATTGAATCTACAAGCACCGGTGGAATATCTGCAGTTCTACCACTAATAAAGAAAGCTCACCACTGCTTTATGTATGGAATGGGTATTTTATTGTGTGGTTAATAAAGTTCAATCGTTTGTCACGCGGCTTCCCGCTGCACCGCGCGGTGCAGCGCGGCGCAGCGCGGTGCAGCGAGACGCCGCGCGGCGCAGCCTGAAGCCGCCGAACTAACTCAATGAAATGTTTGTCTTTTTGTGTAGTAAATAAAGTTTTTTTTGTATACTCTCACTATACTATACTATCACTCTCATAATAAGTGCGCGCCGGGTCGCGTCGCGTCGCGTCGCGGTCTAAGCTGACCCTTGAGTTTCAAATCTGGAGACTGGAGACAGATCTGGAGATTAAAGTAGTAATGATGGAGAAGTGATCGGAATTTGGAATCGGTGTTAAATAATGTAAGTACGGAAAGATATTGTGATTTGTAAAATAAAGAGTACTTACTACTTCTGATATATATATTTTATTATACATTTATTTATACTGATTACATTGATTTGTACTGAGATAGATATGTAGGGTGTGACTACATGTTTAGGTTATAAACATGTATACGAAAGAATGTGACATTTCGATGTAACCCGTACTATGTGATAATGTTTAGTATATAAGATAAGTATGTTTAAGTATTTGGAGTTCAATATGGAATTGTCATTATGTAAAGACTATACGTTGTTTCTCTTACCCTGGTCCCCCAGTAGTAGACCACACTACAGATATTTACTATTGAGACAGTGGTAAAGTGCTTTATTTGAATTGATTTTTTTTCAAATGTGTGAAGTTGAATTTACAAACCAATCGACGCGATCACATATTTTCTGTATCGTGATAAAATCTAACATCAGCTCCTTGCTTCAGGCGCCACACGTTTTGTATGTTCCTGCCAAAAGCTGTTTGCGGGATGCGAATGTCAAACTTTTGGGTGCCATTAAAATTGTTGTTCCTGAACTTTGGCGGCTGTTTTGTTTTCCGGTTTGTAGCGAAATTAAAAGGATTTTCTGCGATTTCATTTAAACACGGACTGTGAATTTTCAGACTTTTGACTTTACATGCAGTATTGTTTTGTATGTCACCAGATTTAAATGTTGACGTTAGTCAAATACCATTAAATAATTATCCTCGTTAAAATTCTAAATGTGGTTTAAAAACAGGGTAAGTCGGGGCAACACGTTTATAACTCGCTTGGAACGGTTATTATACGCGGTTTCAACTCACTGTTTCGCTGCCTACATGCATTTAGCAACGTCGCGTCACGCACGGTAATTCGTGGTCACGTGCCATGCACGGAGCGTATGCCTTCTTTTTTGCTGAAATAGCAGCGAAAAATGAGGGCCCGGTGGCGTAATCGGGAGAACAGTCGGCTTTGATACCGTGGTACCGAGTTCAAACCCCACCGTGCACCAATGGATTTTTCTATCGAAAAATTTATGTGCGCTTCTCACAGTGGCCCTCCGGTGAAGGAAAAACATTGTTAAGAAACCAACAACCCCCGCATGGTGGTAGGACACTATCTAGTGTCCGTCTGGCCAGCTACCACCCTCCAGTTAGAAAATCTGTCACCAAACATCTAATGTGTTCCGGCAGCTATCCTTGAGAGCCAGTTCCCATTCTAGGCCTAGCGTGCTTACCATCTTCGACCGCATCATCGCTTACCAACAGGTGAGATAGTGGTCAAACGCTAGCCTATATGATAATTAAAAAAAAAGAACGTAGTTAGTACACTTCTTTAACACACACTTTAGTAGAAGTTATATCATTATAACTAATAATTAATTACAGATTGTAAACAAAACTACGTTGTATCTTGTATGTGCTATGTATACCTTTATACATCATGTAAAACTCGCCCAATTCTCCATCTACCAAAGAAAAGACGATTTTACGTGCCTTAAATCAGATCGTATAATACAAAAAACTTAGTGAAAAATCTCGCAAGAGCCAAATTCGTTATACATTCATGAGTTCTTTGACGCGCCAGCCTCTTTGTTTTTCTCCAATCAGTCGTAATTCAATACTAAGAAAATCTGGTGTTCTGATTGCGATATTACAGTTTTGAAAGCCTAGTTCTTTTTGTTGGACTTTTACTAATGGCATCGATTTTTCTTGTGGTTCAGTGGGTCTAATTCTAACCTTCGAAATGTATTTTGTCATTAAATCTGTACTGTACATACGAGTACAGTGTAGAGAATTGTTAAAGCTTCTCAAATAGAGATCCTGATCAGAAATTATCAGTATAAATGCTTGCAAGCAAGCGGCAAATCAAATAAACTGGCCAAGTGCTAGTCGGACTCGTACACATGGGGTTCAGATTGAACGAAATTCGTTGGAAAAATAAGTTTTTTTGCATGGGGACTCCCATTAATTTTTAATTTACTTAATTGTTATCATTTAATGTTAAAGCAACCATTATAATACATACACACTATGAGAAAATTTTAAGTCTTTCGATTCTTTCTTTCTTTCATTCTTTCATTCATGCATTCTTCTTCTTCTTTTTTGCCCGCGTTCAATCCTTGCGAACGAACTTTGACAGTTTAGTATTAAATGAACGAAATGAACTAAATGACGGGGACTCAACTATGTAGGCTGTCATTTCTCCATCTCTGTCATTTCGTTCACTTTAATCCCCATCAAACTTCGTGATAGTCCAGCTGGTTATAAACTTTCCTCTTAAATCTCTCTATCAATTGATCAAAACTTTATGAAAATCCGTTGTGTAGTTTAAAAGGTCTAAGCGTACAAACACGGGAAGCGACTTTGTTTTATACTATGTAAAGAAAATCATCTATACTAATATTATAAAGAGAAAACATTTGTATTTTTGTATTTTTGTATTTTTGTATGTTTGTAATGATTTGGCTCAAAAACTACTGAACCGATTTAAAAAATTCTTTCACTATTACATAGAATGGACTCTCGAAATGAAAATAGGCTATATATTATCCCGTTTAAATCAAAGGTACATTCGTGGAGATCTAATTTGCAACCTAAGTCGGCAAAAAAACGGTCGAAAAAACACGTTTCTTACGAACGCTGCTTAATTGAAAATAGATAGAAGAATATTTTTTTGCAAGAGTTGTACAACTTAATAAGACCTACAAAAAAGTCCGCGACAGCATATGTCTATCTCTTAAGGTTGACTCACAGTAACCATTTTAATCTTAAAAATATTACATAACTTCCAAGGCTATTTTCAAGTATATAGTATTAATCCTTATCCAAATAATTACGTTAATTAGCTTGGCCACATATTATAGATTAAAGTTGTCGTTTATAGTATATAATTCAAAAGAAAACTCTAGAAGATATCACGAATTTCATATACACGCACCGCAAAATTAATAAAATATCTGCAGTGAAACCACAGATTAGGTCATAGTTACTACGAAAATATTATTATAGGCTTAGCGATGCTGTAGATCCCCACCGATCACAATCAATTTAAAGTCAATATAGTATAATAATATGATCTATTGTATAAAATAATATTCATCTATATATATAATAATATAATATTTTATACCACCCCGACTGATCTATGTATAATCTTTTCATTAAAAGCATTCCAATGACTCTAAACACGACATTTAAAATCTGAGCTGTAAGTTGGTGAGGATTTGAGTATTCTGTAGAGTCTAGGAGATGTCCCAGCATCAGGTCAATGCTTCCATGTTCTTACAATATCGTTGAAGAAGAAGATTTTCGAATTGATCAGACCTATGAAAGTTCATAGCGCAATTAACTAGAAAAAAGCTCATAGTTTTATAACGATTGAACGAATTTTCATGAATCAAAGCTAAGAAAACTCTCGATGAAGACATCTATCAAACAAAAAACTATCAATAATAAAAACAAAATCGGTTCATCCGGTTAGCTGCTAAGATGCTACAGACAGACACACAGATACACACATTAAACGTATATTACCCCTACATTTTGCGTCGGGGAACGCGTAAGGTTACGGCGGCAGATGTTCACCTTTTTTTTTATATCTTATAGGCTAGCGTTTGACCACTATCTCACCTGTTGGTAAGTGATGATGCGGTCGAAGATGGTAAGCACGCTAGGCCTAGACTGGGGAACTGGCTCTCAAGGATAGCTGCCGGACATTAGATGTTTTTGGCGACAGAATGTCTAACTTGAGGGTGGTAGCTGGCCAGGCGGACACTAGATAATGTCCTACCACCATGCGGGGGTTGTTGGTTTCTTAACGATGTTTTCCTTCACCGGAGGGCCACTGTGAGAAGCGCACATACATTTTTCGATGGAAAAATCCATTGGTGCACGGTAAGGTTTGAACTCGGTACCACGGCATCAAAGCCGACCGTTCTCCCGATTACGCCACCGGGCCCGGGCTCCCTGGTGGTAAGCTACTTTTTGGTTGATTTAATGATCCCACTACCACTGTACGAAAACTCATGATTCGTGAATGCACATAAAACTTTCACTGGTAGGTATATAGCTAGGATTAGAACCAACGACCGTCGGGTCAGAATCAGGGTAACTATCCTTTACGCTAAAGGGCCGTCCAATATCACTACGTAAGTATTATAAAACAAATTCCATCACTGCGTCTGTCTGTCTGTTCGCAATAATCTCAATAGCTACTGAACGGATTATCATGCGGTTTTCACCAATAGCCAGAGTGTTTATGAGGAAGGTTTAGGTGCATAATTGGTTAAGGTTTTGTGTAAATTGGATGAAATATGATGATTATTGTTAAATATGTTCATATTTTATATTCGATGCAACAAACAGATGCAAATGTTGTAGGCATATATGTTCTACCCGTGCGAAGCCGGGGTGGGCTGCTAGTAATATATAAAGATCGAAAAAATAGTACTCATCTCAGTGGCGGCATTTTGTGGCTGTGAATTGCGCGCGCGGTTCGCACTCGGCAAGCTATAATAAATCAGATATTAAATAAAGATGTACACATATTATTATTTCCGGCTGTTCTATCACAATCAATTCCATCAAATTCGAACGTGCAACACTGAACGTGGAAATGAATGAGTGGTCAGCTACGCCGATCAATCAACATGGCGATAGGGGAATCGAGGTTCAATGTGACATTTTCGAATAAGCTGATATGTTTTGATGTATTATATCTCCTTTGCTGATTGATACACAGCGCACTGTCTAAAAGGTATCGTACACTATACCGAAAGGAAAGAACACGTCTCCGTAGCGGGTAGGTGACGCTACGTTTACGGCAATACGTCGCTGCGCTTACGGCAAGGTGTCGCCACGCTTACGGTAAGGCGTCGCCGCGCTTACGGTAAGGCGTCGCCGCACTTACAGCAAAGCGTTACCTGAAGAAATGGCAGCGTATGTTCAACTTTAACAACCCTGTTTCACTATCGTACGAATGATTTTATATTGAATAGCCCGCAAATAACTTTGTGCAGTTCTCTCCTATTTTAATGTAACCTCTTGGCTTAATGCTGTGCAAGCGGTCCATTTATGGAACGCGCTACCAGTGGAGATTAGACATGCCAAATCGCTGGCTATCTTTAAATCCATGGTAAAAGCCCATTACTTGTTCCAAACATGTTAAAACTGCAACACTACTGTGATTTAATATATATGGTTATGTATATGTGTATTTAATATTATATATACATATATATGTATTTATATTAATATATTTGGGAACATTATTATATATATGTAGGGTATTTTTATGTATTATATCTTAATATACTAAAATTTTAGTAGTCTATTTTGTGTATTATTATTATATATATTTTTTTTTTCTGACATCATTAATTTGTATTGTACGCTACCCCCAATTTTTGTTTGTATTCTTCTTTTCCATGCCAAGGTTGTCTGGAAGAAATTGCTTTATGCAATAAGACCGCCGATTGTATTGCCTTATTATTCTACTGTCTTTCATCACATAGTATGTACAATTTGTAATTTCTTTGGTGATCAATAAAGAGTTTTTGTATTTGTATTTGTAATGCTGCTGAGGAGAGATGTAAGTGCGTGGAAGACGGGACGCAAGCGCAGTCACGGCAAGGTATACGCGTGCTAGAGCGCCGCTTGAGATTTGTGAACTTGTACCGAGGCGATTACGTTACGATGAAATTGGGCCTAAACCATTGCAAATTAGAACAATTCGGTCTTAGATGAAATCGTATTTATCTGCGGCAGTGAGGCAAGGCGCTAAATACCTGTCACCAGAACAAAACTGTCAATTCTGTCTTGAATCTAGATATTGGGTAGATAAGCAAGATGCAACGTCAAAAATTTGACCAAAGCCACGGATGAAACCACGGACTATTATCCGTCATCAAAACGTTCAAAAATCAAATGTTACATACAATTTTATGTTGAACATCAACAAAATATTCCTCAATAAGATCGTTTAAAAAACTAAAGGAACCGACTTCATATTACCGCGCTATTAATTTTCAGTACCAAGTTTGAGGTGTTTATCTCCATATTTCTGAAGATACTTGTCAAGTCTCGATGAAATTACTATGATACCACCCTCGGGATATCCCCTTTCCAACAAAAAATAAATATCCAAAATCGGTTGATAAACGGCGAAGTTAACTTCCGCGAACACCCATAAAAAAAATATATACGGTCGAATTGAGAAACCTCCTCCTTTTTTTAAAGTCGGTAAAAAGTACAGTCGGTTAGAAAATACAAATTACTAGATACAGTACTTAAGATACGATCTCTGATTTATCTCTGACCATTCCCATATCTGGATATAAACTAGTATTACGAGAGAAATATGGAATAATCTAAGATACACACGGACGAGTAGGCAGACTTACAAATTAGCCATAGAATGTTTAATTTAACAAATTCAATTATTTCCGTTCTTTCAGTAACAAAATAATAATATTAGGACTAAAAAGAAGAGGCGCAGCGCACGGGTAAAAATTTTTGGTAAAAAGGGTATTTATACTCCCGAGGTGGGCCCATTTTATCGAAATAATGATGAGTATCTCCAGAGATATTACGATAAACTTCTCAAAATTGCTACTAAAACTAACTCGCGCTGCATGGAAGTCGGTTGTTTTAGTTTTTAAACTATAGTAATTATTATCAGTATTCAGTCAAACTTCGAAGGTAGGAAGGACGCAAGGAATGTGAAAGATTTAAAATTGTTAATATTGTATTATTACTTAATTTCAATTCACTATTTGTATATTTACTTTATGTATGGTAAATGATATTTTTAATTTTTAATCTTAATTGACATTCTTTCTTAGGTATTCGATTCAATTCTTAGGTATGACTATTATTAAATGCATTTAATCTTCGGAACATAAATATTGTATTTGTATTAATTTATTAAATTTGAATCACTAAAATTTGTAATGGATAAATGGGTAAATTCTAATGTAATAACATTTGTAATTTGTAATATAAGTTAATGTTGAATATTTGGGCAAGTTTTCAACACTGTAAATCCATGTTGTGTGCAAGTAACTTTGGTCTACAGAATCGTTCGATTTCATTTAAGTATGTTATTTAAAATGTATGTTCTGTATGCTGTAATATGCACCTAATAAATAAATAAATAAAAGAACGTTCTATGGTACCGTGTGTAGGTACATCCAGAAATGGAATGTTGGTTCTAACCCCTTCACAGAAATAAAAGCTGCAATCTATTTAGTGTCCACAGCTTGGACATCGCGTTAACATAGAAATTGCGTTTGTATAAGTCATACATTCTTTCTCTATTAGTCTAGTTCAGGAAAATAGTTAAGATACATATCTAATTTAAATAAGAGATGAAGACCCGTATAAACATATACAATAATACGCATTATTTATGTGTTTATACCTAACTATCCACTATAATAATAATATTATATCTCACAAGTGATAGCAAGAGCATTTAATCGACCTTCCGCCTACTTGCTGACAAAAAGTAGCTAGCCATCATCAAGGGTATTTAGTGATACTTTATCAAGTGAACAAAGTGCAGTGATGTGAACGCTATTTAAAAGAATACAAGAACAAAGTGTCTTCCCCTTAATAGAGACATTAAGAAAAGTGTTAATGGACACATTCTTAGTAATATTCTAATAGTAAATTAAGTTAAAAGTAAAATAACTCATTTGCCACGTTGTTATAAGGCTAGATTGTAATGGTATGTGAGATATCTACGTCATGTAGATATAACATTATAAGAAAAAAAAACCCATCACGGAGAAAGTCTGCCGCAATAACATTAGGGTGTTCCGGCAGCAGTCGGCACACAGCCCTTGAGAGTCAGAGTATTCTAGGCCTAGCATGTCCACCATCTTTGATCACATTATCGCTCACCACAAAGTGAGATAGAGTTTTGTGCGTTTGTGATCAACATCAATACTATAAATGCGATAGTCAGTTTGTATATTTGTTTGTTTGTTTGGGACTTCACCACGGTCAAACGGCTGGACCGATTTAGGTGAAATTTTGCACAAAGATAGCCAGTATTATGGATTAGGCTAATAGTAAAACATTATAACGCGGGCGAAACCGCTGGGCACAGGTAAAAACTTTTATAACATAAAAATAAATTTAAAGTTTTTTTTATCCATCTCTAAACCTCTTTGATAATGTTTCACTGTTATCTATACTGTGGCATACTGTACATACTGGTATATGGGTACATGTACTATTCATTATTCTGTGATATGGGGGCTTTATAAGCCTTTAATAATTCACATTGTATCACATTGCAATCACATTTCCGCACCAGGACATCCGCACTATAAACATGATATAAACAACACAATTTATTTTCTTAGACATCACCATACTTCGTATTTTCTTACATCTTGAAATGCACTGTATGTAACCTACAGGGAAAATACAAGGAAACACGAATAAAGCTCATATTTTGTTGTCGCCTGACCTACGCAAGATGAAGTTATCTCGACCACGTATACGTAACCAGATTAGCGGAAGCCTGAGGGTTCTACGTCTACGTAGTGTCAGGATAAGGTACAGCCTTTTGAGGGCGGTGGCGTAATCGGGAGAACGGTTTGCTTTGATGCCAGAGATACCAAGTTCAAACCGCCGTGCACCAATGGATTTTTTTATCGAAAAATTTCACAGTGGCCCTCCGGTGAAGGAAACACATCGTTAAAAAACCTACAACTCCCGCATGGTGGTAGGACACTATCTAGTGTCCGCCTGGCCAGCTACCACCCTCAAGCTAGAAAATATTCACCGATTTCTCTGTCAGTTGAGAACCAATTTTCGATTTTTTTTTAGTGAAATCTTCTTTAGCGGCGTTGTGAACTTTTTGGCATGGGTTAAAAATGTTAAACTCGCGTCAGGAAACGTGACCTGATCGAAAATTCGTAAGACGAAGGGAGAGTAGAAACTTTGTTTGGGATAGGTAAAAAATGTTAAACTTGCGTCAGGATACGTGACCTGATTGAAAAATCGTAAGACAGAGGGAGAGTAGACCAAATGCACAACGTTAATGTTCAAGTTTTCACTTCTGCTGGCACTTGCGGAGTGCAACCCGTTGTTTTTTTTTATAAGAGCAATCTCATCGAAATATGCTGAGTGTCTCCAAAGATTTAGAGATAAACACCTCAAACGTACTACTAGCAATGACTGCAAATGAAGCATAGCAAGTGAAGTCGGTTAATTATTCATTTTAAACGATCATAAATTATTTACTTTCAGTACCAAGTTTGAGGTGTTTATCCCTAAATCTCTGAATATACTCATCAAATCTCGATGAAATTTGATGGGAGTACCCCTACCCCTACCCTATCAGACAAATAAATAATTTTCGTAATCGCTCCAAGCATCTTTGAGTAATTGGAGAACATACATTTAAAAAGATAAGTTAAGTAAGTTAAGTAGTTGGTTTCTTAACGATGTTTTTCCTTCACCGGTGGGCCACTGTAAAAAGCGCACATATATTTTTTGATAGAAAAATCTATTGGTGCACGGCGGCTTGAACTCAGTACCTTTGGCATCAAAGCCAACTGTTCTCCCGATTACGCCACCGGGCCCTCAACCCCGGTACCTTTACAAGTATTAGGAACTCTGATTCCAAGCACGTGCTCCATTCATTAGAAGGGATTGTGGCGCAACCTTGTACTATACTGAACCCTTCTAGGATCATAATTTTACTAACAAATGGTAGGTATGGCATGAAAATAGCATTGCGTCTGGCCACATCAATGCTTACCACCAGGCGAGATAGTGGCCAAACGCTAGCTTAAAAGATATAAAAAATTATTCAGAAAATAATGTAATTTTTTAGAGTTCCGTATAGGAATATGTATTTTGTTTTATAACATAAAAAAGTAAATTTACTATTCATCATCATCATCATCATAATCAGCCAGTGTTAGTCCACTGCTGGACGTAGGCCTCTCAAAAGATACGCCACTGAGCCCGATCTTCGGCTCATTGGGAGGGATATGCCCTAATCGCAAGACTGAGCAGGCGGGTTGGCGATCAATTTAGTCAAAAATTATATTTATATTTCAAAATTCATAAAAAAAAAATAGTATTACAAACTTATTATTTGCAGTCGGTTCAACACATTTTCTATCTATCGAACTGCAAAGTTAAGTTTGTCCTTTAACCTATTTTGACAATGTACGGAAGCTTCGGTGCGCGAGTCTAACTCGCACTTGGCCTATATTTTTATTAGGAAATCGAAATGAAACAATCATTTCGATTGATTGACAAATAAAGTTTTGAACACTTTAACATTTTATGAAGTTACGTGGTTACGCAACATCAACGAGAATAATTTAAATATTCTGTGCCTGAATGTCCGTCAACAGCCGCAATATTATTTTATGGTTCTGTCCATAATTTAACAAAGAATTACCAGGTCAGTCTGTGGTATTGTATTGACTGTGAAATGTGACGTGTAAATCTACGTGTATTTATAATAACAATATATAAAATATTGCGTGCTAAACTTGACATTGGCGAAATTGTGGTGGCATTATCGCAAAAGCCAAAAAAAAAAATAATATTGCGTGTATAAAATGGTCCACAAAATTTCCAGTTATGCTCCGAAAATACAATTATGCGGCAATAGCCAATGGCTAAGGCATCAGCCTGGCAATCGAGAGGTCGTGAGTAGTATCCCCACCCAATGCACTATTGACGTGAACCCACTCCAGACAAAAGCATATTTAGCTTAGTTGGGGACGTTAACAAGACTTACGTTACTACGTTACTAGTTATGTGGAACCCATATTGCTTCCCGACTTGCGGTCGGCAAAACTCGGAGCTCACGGTATTTGCTGCTCGAAGGAGAGTTAACTCAACTTGCGAACCGCAAGCACGAGCCTTCGATTTATGAATTGCCCACACGTTGATTTTACCTGCTTTTGAGTATACAACTATCGAGTATTACTGAAAGTGAGTACAGAGTATTTGCGTATCGCTGTAGATCGCTGCACTGTGGTGTTATACTAATATGAGCTAAATCCACGGACTAGGACCTAGGATGATGCTTCGCTTCGCTATGCTATAATTATGAGTCTGACGCTGCCTGTTTTAGTAGTGTGAAGGCGATTATTGTATAATATCTGGATAGCTTATAAGGCTGCCTTTCAACCGGAAATGTGCTATGCAGCTTTGCTGCGAAATGATCTATGATGATGATGACATGCGCTATGATATGAAAGCTAAACTACGAAGTTTCTGTTGACGTTGATGATGACTGTTTCTACTGATGGTAAGGTATGTAGCGGAGCGAGTTAGATATAGATATATATGCTATGAATAGCACTTATCTATAGCACGCATCCTTCCATATAAAAAAACATTAAACTTGTCTCCACTGGGGATACGCTATGTGGATCAATTAATATGATTGGTTTATACCAAATGCATTAAACGTAGCATAGGACATCTCTTAATTTTTTAGGGTTCCGTACCCAAAGGGTGAAACGGGACCCTATTACTAAGACTCCGCTGTCCGTCTGTCTGTCTGTCTGTCTGTCTGTCCGTCTGTCACCAGGCTGTATCTCATGAACCGTGATAGTTAGACAGTTGAAATTTCTACCGATGATGTATTTTTGTTGCCGCTATAACAACAAATACTAAAAACAGAATAACGTTAAAAATTAAAGGGGGTCCCCATACAAAAAACGTGTTTTTAAACGCCATCTATCTAATTAGTTTCGGCAAAATGACATAGATGGCGCTAGTAAACGAGCCCCGTCTTTCTAGATCGCGACCAAACCACACATATTCTTGGTAATATCAATTAATCAAATATATGAGGTTGAAACTCTGTGTTTCGTATTGTACGGAACCCTCCCTAAATGTGATATAAGAAATGCGATGCTGACTCGCACTTGGCCTTTTTAAACTTTTTAACTTAACTTTGAAACTTTTTAAATTCAAGTCTTTAAATCATATCTTGTTTACATGATCATTATTCTTGATTTATTTTAGAATTTAGACGTTTAGTATAGGTATTAGGTGTACGTTTAGGTGCGTTTATTAATACTGCCCACATACTGACTAATGCTTTAATTTCACTTCTACAACAAAACAGTTAACTACGGCTTATCTCGAAATGTTAACAAACAAACAGTGACAAGATGATAAAACAAAATCGGCTTAACTCGACATCTTTTTCACCAAAAGAGACCATGATCCCCTAATCCTTATCTATGAGAGCCCGATCTCTTTGGCTTTTCCCCTTCTTGTCAGTGACGTTAGCTCTACAACTCTACACTACACGATATTCGTCCACACTAATTGGACAACAAATCGTGTAGTGTATCGTCAGTAGTCAGTCAGTATATCGTCAGTTACTGAACCACTAATAAGCGAGACAATAGAATTTGCTATCAATAATTGTAATAATTAATTGTATAGAAAACCGATAATAAATGAAAGAATAAAAAGGTAAATTAAAAATTACAGTAGTAATAAGCTCTCCGAAACCGTGCAAGACTTGCAACACATGCTGACCACCCTTGCTTATTCTTCTGCACGCATCGGTCTCCGGATGAACTTGGATAAGACCAAGATCACGTTCAACGAACATGTTATTCCGGAACCGATTGCCCTGCACGGAGTTCCTCTCGAAGTTGTTCACGAATACGTTTACCTTGGGCAAATCTTGCAATTGGGTAGAAACACCTTCGAGAAGGAAGCTCGCAGAAGAATACAGTTGGGATGGGCAGCATTCGGAAAACTTCGTCGAGTCTTTTCGTCGCCCATACCACAAAGCCTAAAGACGAAAGTCTTTAACGAGTGCGTCCTACCTTTTATTACTTACGGAGCCGAGACGTGGACACTGACGGTGCGACTAGTTCACCAATTCAAAGTCGCTCAGCGAGCTATGGAGAGGGCTATGCTCGGAGTTTCTCTGAAGGATCGAATTCGAAACGAAGTCATCCGTGTTGAAAACCAAAGTTATCGACATAGCTCAAAGGATTAGCAAGCTGAAATGGCAGTGGGCTGGTCACATCTGTCGTAGAACCGATAACCGTTGGAGTAGACGAGTTCTAGAGTGGAGACCACGGCTTTGCAAACGTAGTGTAGGACGCCCTCCAGCTAGGTGGAGCGATGATATACGCAAGCTGGCTGGCAGCGGTTAGAAACGAATAGCTGAAGATCGAGCTCAGTGGCGTGCCATGGGATAGGCCTATGTCCAGCAGTGGACGGAAATTGGCTGATAATGATGATGAATAAGCTCTCATCGCTGCGCAAAATTATGTTAATCATTAAACAATATGTTAAATAGTGACAAGATGATAGAACAAAATAGGCTTAATTCGACTTCTTTTTCACCAAAAGAGACCATGATCCCCTAATCCTTATCTATAAAACAATAATATTTTAAAAATGCACCTTATACTCTGATTGCTTTGTCCTGTCTGATTGCTGAATGGAAGGGGGTCGTGGAGTAAGAATAGTATACGAGTAGCGATCTAATTTTGGGTAGTAGATCGCTGTATACGTGGGACGACAAAACATGGCCACAATTTTGTAAGCTAGCGCATTGCTACCACACACCACTACACCACACTCGCCGATTTCATCTAGACTCTCGATGCGCTGTTTTGATCACAGACCTAGGGTTTCTAGGTCCGTGGCTTTGATAGACTTTACGAACGCTGTAAAAATCAACGAGTCGCTTGATTAAAAATGGTTCACTAGCTAACGAAATTGAAGCCGCTGACTAGCGGCCAGTATAAAGATCTAGATACAGATGAAAGTCCAAAACGGTCAGCGTAAACTTCTACTGGTAGAAAAGATGTCAGATATAAAAAATGGGAGCAACTATATAAGTTGGATAGTGTAACGCCAACCTAATTAATTATTTATGTGCCAAAAATATAATAATACCATGAGCATTGAATATTAGTATATTAAAGGGGTACGATTTCCATACAAAACTATAATGCACAAATATGAGTAAACGGAGCAAAAATATGCACTTAAATCACATATTTTGGTCTTGTATAAGTCTTTACATGTCGGGAATTATATTTATCTACATGATTTAAATGAATTATATAAACATATTATTCAATCAATATTTTTTTGGTTTAACTTGATTTTTTCTATTATTAAAAATAATTTCATCTCAATCAATCAAATCATGTACTTATAAAAGACCAATAGATGTGATTTTTGTGCAAGTTTTCTCTTCATTTACTTATATTTGTGCATTATACTTTTGTATAATAGTAGTAAAATCGTACGACCTTAATAAAGAATACAGTACCTAATCGCACTATTGAAAGTAAAATAATATCGGTTGCGAGAGTGTTGATTGTAAAGGTATCCTTTTAATGAACAAGTAAAGCAAAGTAAATTGTCTTCGCCTTATATGCACAATTCCACCACAGAATTGTTATAATACTAATTTCACATTTTCACTTCATATCAGGGGAGACAATCAACAGTATTTATTTGTGCGCAATATAAAATTAAACTAATATACATTTAAATTCGGTCATAGCCAATTAGCAAGCTTCAATAACAGTAGTTGTAGAACAGCTCAATATCTCAATTAAACCCAAATAAAGCTTTCTCAGTGTTTGTCAATCTGGCACCCCCCATTCCCATTGTTGTCAAACATTTCAGCGGTGAATTCAACATGCGAGGCCGTAGCATGCGGGATAGTCTCTGCCACATTTACCTCACAGCTGCTATAAACAACAGAAGGTTATCTTACAACATTGTGAAAAGTGGCAGTGAAGGAGAGGAATACAGAAATCTAATAAGTTGCAATATATGTAAGTGTGTTCATAAAATTAGATAACAGGATTAACATAACAGTTGCCTACCTAAGCCTAAGGTTCTGATATATAGTGTCACACAAAACTCTGGATTTCCAGAATTTTGCGTCTCAAGGCGCTTCACTATGCCCGTTATGTTGAGACATCTAGAAGTGTCACATGTCCTTTAATTTCACTGGATACTTTGCTGTTCGAATAAAAAGTATATCTATTTTTCGGCAGAATAACCGACAAAGTGGTGGTCCAAGTGGACTAGAAAAAGTCTCGTCATAATAAAAATTTGCTTGTTTCAATAACAATACTGTTGTTGAAGAGCTCAAAATCTCAATCAAACCTCAAATTAACCTGTCTCAGTGTTTGTCAATCTGGCGCCTACTGTTCCCATTGTTGTAAAACATTTCAGCGGTGAATTCGACATGTGAGAGTCGCGCGGTTACAGTCTCGGTCACATTTACTACACAGTTCACAGTAGATTAGAGAAGGTAAACTTACGTTTTTCTGAGCAGTGGGTATTAACCAGTTTAACTGTTAGGCTTTTGTTTATCCATTTATCAGTATCGTATTACTTTATCAGTGACTAGTTGTACCCCGCGGGTTCAACCTGTTAAAAAGTATCCGATAACCTAATCCATAATACTGGTTATCCCTGTGCAAAATTTTAGCTAAATCGACTCAACTGTTTGACCGTGAAGAAGTCTCGAAAAAACAAATATAGAAACTCACTATCGCATTTATAATATTGGTATTGATTTAGCTATGAAATAGTTATATTTAATTTTAATGTTTTTTTTTTTATTTATAACATTTTCCTTATTTATATCAGTTAAAATAGTTTTTATCTTAATTTAGTTTTAAGTAAAGTATATACGTACTATTTGTAAATATTGTTTTATATGGATATAAATATCTTCGTAAGTTTAAAATTAAATTCCAGAGCATTTAAAGCTTGACAGACATCTTAATGTCCAAGTTAACAGGTGCAGTGCTGCCCAAAATTATGTGTTCAATGCAGATTTTAAGTCTCAAGACACTCTCGCCAGACGAGAAGATTTTTATACCAGGTTCAAACCAGGTGATTCTAGTCGTTCAACTTCCTAAGGATGTACGATACGAGTTAAAAAACACCCAATCGATATTTTTTAACGATTAAATCGCGGTTGATTAGCTAATCAAATAGTTTCATTCGAAACCCTATTATCGCTGTATAATGCCAGCCTAAATGTTCTTCCAAAACAAATAATTGAGTAACGAAACTAGTACTTATAACCGGTACATACTTAGTATCGATACTAAAAGTACTTGGAATCGAAATACAAGCACATCCCTAGGAAGTTGAACGACTAGAATCGCCTGGTGTGAACTCGGTATCTAGGCTCGCTCACGAGCTCGATAATAACGGTGTGCGATATTGCAAGTAACATGGGAAGCGAGTGTCTTGCTCCTTGTAGTACCATCCTACTACAATAATATCACTACTGGAATATTATAAAGGTAAAAGTTTGGGTGTATGTTTGTTACTTCTTCACGCTAAAGCTACATAACCGATTGAGCTGAAATTTGGTATGTAGATAGCCTAAACCCTGGACTAACACATTAGGTACTTTTTATCCCGATATTTCTATGGGAAAAAGTCTACGAGGGTGAAACTGCGAAACATAGCGAGTAGTTATATAAAAAGATACATTATTTATAGTTTGTTTTGAGAATAGAATAGTTCCTAAAGCAACGCAAGCAATAAATATATGAAAAAACTATGTATTTCAGAAAATAAAGGTTCACCACTGCATTCCACTGCATCTGCGGTATCATTCCACTAATTGCGACGCATACCAACTGCATTGTAGCAACACAACGACAACCATTAAATTTAAGCCAAGCAAAAATAAACTCTATGTGATATTGCTACAATTACGTGCAACGGAATAATAGAGTTTAATCCTACTAATAACAATTATCAATGTAAATTGTTATACATGAAGTTCAAAATTATCAATGTAAATTGTTATACATGAAGTTCAAGTTGTAATTGTAACATGATGATGACAAAGCAAGTGCACCTGTTTCTAAAATTGCATAAAATATAGATTGCGCGATGCAGGATCTCATACATTGAGGCAATATGTACTAGGAGAACTGTGAAAACCTTTTTAACGCCATCTAGATGTTTTTATGTCAAGTTGATATGCGAAAACGACTAGTGATTGCATTTAGATGACATTTGATATACAGATAGTTTATAATAAATGGAGTGATACTAAGGATATGCATAGCAACGACGAAATTTGATAATAATATTCCTAAAGCTTTCAATATTAAAATGTGTCTTACCTGTTAGCTTTATAAAATACTAGCTGTTACCCGCGGCTTCGCCCGCGTTATTTGTGTCTATGACCATTGAGGTCTAGATCGATGATCTCTTAGGCCAAGTCACCATAGATGACCCTCAAAGTCGAACTCAATATCCTCTATTGTTAAAGTCATTAATCATTTTGGTTAGGTAAACGAAGTTGTGCTGTTTAATTTTTTGACTCAACACAACAGTTCCTGAAACATTTCTTACAAAGAACATAACGTGAATAGCTGCGCGAGCGTAGTATTAATCATTACTTGGTACTTGGTAAACCTAACCAAGGCTTACCAAGTTTTGCTGTTAAAGTATTTGAGTCAGTTTAATGTATGAGGCTGTTAAAACACGCTATTATAGCGCTATGTAGCGTTATTACTGCGCAAGCGAAGTGAGAATCTTTTTTATGACTTTTTATGACTCTGAAAGTTTTTAAGACCTACTAAGTCAACACCGATGACCCAAAGGTTAAACTTGATATCCACTTATTTTAAGGTAAAAAATCATTATGAATATTGAAGGTTGTACTGTTTCAATTTATGACTCGTTTTGATGCATGTGGCTATTAAAATACAAAAATTGCTGAAATGTTTCTTACAAAGTAGATATAACAAATGCTTGCGCGACTGGAGCGAGCGCTATTACTGCGCGAGCGTAGCAAGCCCTATCACAGCGCCAGCGAAGCGAGCGCGAAAAATTTTTACGACTTTTTATGACCCTGACAGTTTTTATGACCTACTAAGTCAACACCGATGACACAAACGTTAAACTTGATATCCACTTAATGTGGCTATTAAAATACAAAAATTGCAAAAATATTACCTACAAAGTAGATAAAACAAAGGGTTGCGCGAGCGCAGGGAGCGCTATTAATGCGCGAGCGAAGCGAGCGCGAAAATGTTTACGTCTTTTTATGACCCTGACAGTTTTTATGACCTACTAAGTCAAGACCGATGACCAGAAGGTTAAACTTGACATCTACTTATTTTAAGGTAAAAAATCATTATGATTATTGAAGGTTGTACTGTATTAATTTATAAACTCTTTTTGATGCATGTGGCTATAAAAATACAAAAAATGATGAAAAAAACCTACAAAGTAGATAAAACAAAGGTTTGCGCGAGCGCGAAAAATTTTTACGACCTTTTATGACCCTGACAGTTTTTATGACCTACTAAGTTAACACTGATGACACAAAGGTTAAACTTGATATCCACTTATTTTAAGGTTAAAAATCATTATGATTATTGAAGGTTGTACTGTTCCAATTTATGACATGTTTTGATGAATGTGGCTATTAAAATACAATAGTTGCTGAAATGTTTCCTACAAAGTAGATATTACAAATGCTTGCACGACCGGAGCGAGCGCTATTACTGCGCGAGCGTAGTAAGCGCTACCACTGCGCGAGCGAAGCGAGCGCGAAAAATTTTTACGACCTTTTATGAGCCTGACAGTTTTTATGACCTACTAAGTTAATACTGATGACACAAAGGGTAAACTTGGTATCCACTTATTTAAAGGTTAATAATCATTATGATTATGGAAGGTTGTACTGTTTCAATTTATGCCCTCGTTTTGATGCATGTGGTTATTAAAATACAAAAAATGTTGAAATATTACCTACAAAGTAGATAAAACAAAGGTTTGCGCGAGCGCGAAAAATTTTTACGACCTTTTATGACCCTGACAGTTTTTATGACCTACTAAGTTAACACTGATGATCCTAAGGTTAAACTTGATATCCACTTATTTTAAGGTAAAAAATCATTAATATTCTTGAAGGTTGTACTGTTTCAATTTATAAACTCGTTTTGATACATGTGGCTATTAAAATACAAAAAAAGCTGAAATATTACCTACAAAGTAGATAAAACAAAGGTTTGCGCGAGCGCAGCGAGCGTTGTCAATGCGCGAGCGAAGCGAGCGCGAAAATTTTTACGTCATTTTATGACCCTGACAATTTTTATGACCTACTAAGTCAAGACCGATGACCCTAAGATTAAACTTGACATCTACTTATTTTAAGGTAAAAAATCATTATGATTATTGAAGGTTGTACTGTATTAATTTATAAACTCTTTTTGATGCATGTGGCTATAAAAATACAAAAAATGATGAAAAAAACCTACAAAGTAGATAAAACAAAGGTTTGCGCGAGCGCGAAAAATTTTTACGACCTTTTATGACCCTGACAGTTTTTATGACCTACTAAGTTAACACTGATGACACAAAGGTTAAACTTGATATCCACTTATTTTAAGGTTAAAAATCATTATGATTATTAAAGGTTGTACTGTTCCAATTTATGACATGTTTTGATGAATGTGGCTATTAAAATACAATAGTTGCTGAAATGTTTCCTACAAAGTAGATATTACAAATGCTTGCACGACTGGAGCGAGCGCTATTACTGCGCGAGCGTAGTAAGCGCTATCACTGCGCGAGCGAAGCGAGCGCGAAAAATTTTTACGACCTATTATAACCCTGACAGTTTTTATGACCTACTAAGTTAATACTGATGACACAAAGGGTAAACTTGGTATCCACTTATTTTAAGGTAAATAATCATTATGATTATTGAAGGTTGTACTGTTTCAATTTATGGCCTCGTTTTGATGCATGTGGCTATTCAAATATAAAAAATGTTGAAATATTACCTGCAGAGTAGATAAAACAATTTTTGCGCGAGCGCAGCGAGCGCTATTAATGCGCGAGCGAAGCGAGCGCGAAAATTTTTACGTCTTTTTATGACCCTGACAGTTTTTATGACCTACAAAGTCAAAGACCGATGACCCTAATGTTAAACTTGATATCCACTAATTTTAAGGTAAAAAATGATTAATATTATTGAAGGTTGTACTGTTTCAATTTATAAACTCGTTTTGATACATGTAGCTATTAAAATACAAAAAATGCTGAAATATTACCTACAAAGTAGATAAAACAAAGGTTTGCGCAAGCGCAGCGAGCGCGAAAATTTTTACGTCATTTTATGACTCTGACAGTTTTATGTCCTACTAAGTCAACACCGATGACCCTTAGTTTGAACTTGATATCCACTTATTTTAAGGTTAATAATCATTATGATTATTGAAGGTTGTACTGTTTCAATTTATGGCCTCGTTTTGATGCATGTGGCTATTAAAATACAAAAGTTGCTGAAAAAGTACCTACAAAGTAGATAAAACAAAGATTTGCGTGAGCGCAAGGAGCGCTATCAATGCGCGAGCGAAGTGAGCGCGAAATTTTTTACGTTTTATGACCCTGACAGTTTGTATAACCTACTTAGTCAACACCGATGACCCTAAGGTTAAATGTGGCTGTTAAGACACGAATGCTTTTGAAATACTTCCCACAAAGCAGATAAAACACGTTGGGCAAGCAAAGCCATCTTGTAAATTTTGATGACTTTTAATGACCCTGACAGTTTAATGGCCTAATTAAGGCACTTTAGTTAGTTAGTTAGTTTAGGTTAGTCATTAACTATGAACCTAAGCTCAAACTTTTATGATTATGCAAACTCTATGTAAAGTTAAAAAAATATATAGGCACCCACACTTAACTGCCGAAAAAAAGTATTCTTTGCCCTTTTATGCCTTATTAAATGTCTGTACAAAATTTCATCTGAATTGGTCAAGCCGTTTGGCCGAAAAGAGGCCACAAATTTACAAAATTCCATAATAAAAATATAGAAAACCGAAATTTCCACCCAAAAAAAAGTATTCGTTGCCCTTCTATGTCTTTTTGACTGTCCGTGTACAACATTTTAGCTTAAATGGTTAACCAGTTTGACCGAGAGTAGGCCACACATTTACAAAGTTCAATTTAAAAATTCTGGACAACTGGACTCAACTACCAGAAAAAAAGTATCCTATGTGATTCTATGCAATATGAACTGTAATATGTATAAAATTTCAGTCCAATTGGTCTAGCTGTTTAGCTGATAAGAGGCCACACATTCACAAAATTAAATAAAAAATATCTGGACCCCCTGACTCGACAGCCAGAAAAAAAGTATCCTATATCCTATTCTGCCCTATGACATGTATTCATACAAAATTTCAGGCAAATCAGTCAAGCCGTTTATTCGAGAGGAAGTTTTATATTTACAAAATTCAATTAAAAATATCTGAACCCCCTGACTCGATAGCCAAAAAAAATTATCCCATATCCTATTCTACCCTATGAACTGTCTTTATACAACATTTCAGGCAAATCGGTCAAGCAGTTTATTCGAGAAGAGGTCTTATATTTACAAAATTTAATTAAAAATATCTGGACCTCCTGACTCGATAGCCAAATAAAAAGTATTCTATATCCTTTTCTGCCCTATGTACTGTCTTTATACAACATGTCATGCAAATCGGTCAAGCCGTTTACTTGAGAAGAGATCTTATATTTACAAAATTCAATTAAACATATTTGGACCCCCTGACTCGATAGCCAGAAAAAAAGTATTCTATATCCTGTTCTGCCCTATGACATGTATTCATACAAAATTTCCGGCAAACCGGTCAAGCCATTTATTCGAGAAGAAGTCTTATATTTACAAAATTCAATTAAAAATATCTGGACCCCCTGACTTGATAGCCAAAAAAATTGTATCCTATATCCTATTCTACCCTATGAACTGTCTTTATATAACATTTTAGGCAAATCGGTCAAGCCGTTTATTCGAGAAGAAGTCTTATATTTACAAAATTCAATTAAAAATATCTGGACCCTCTGACTTGATAGCCAAAAAAATTGTATCCTATATCCTATTCTACCCTATGAACTGTTTTTATACATCATTTCAGGCAAATCGGTCAAGCCGTTTATTCGAGAAGAGGTCTTATATTTTAAAAAATCAATTAAAAATATTTGGACCCCCTGACTCGATAGCCAGAAAAAAAGTATTCTATATTCTATTCTGCCTTATAAACTGTCTTTATACAACATTTCAGGCAAATCGGTCAAGCCGTTTATTCGAAAAGAGGTCCTTTAGTTACAAAATTCAATTAATAATATCTGGACCCCCTGACTCGATAGCCAAAAAAAAAGTATCCTATATCCTATTCTGCCTTACATTCTATCTTTGTACAAAATTTCAGCCAAATCGGTCATGCCGTTTGACCGTGAAGAAGTCCCAAACAAACAAACAAACAAACAAATAAACAAACTGACTTTCGCATTTATAATATTGGTGTTGATTAAAAACATTTGATAGCTCTGCCACTCTTTTAGATAAAATAGTTTAAGAAACTAAAATAACCGACTTCAAATGCCGTGCTATTAATTTTCAGTACCAAGTGTGAGGTGTATGTCTATCTCCATATCTCTGGAGATACCAATCAGATCTTGATGAAATCACTATGATACTTTCCCTGGGATATTTCCTTTCCAACAAAAAAGGAGTCATTAAAATCAGTTCATAAACGACGAAGTTATCCGTGAACAAACATAAAAAATAAATATATATATATATATACATATGGTCGAATTGAGTAACCTCCTTTTTTGGAAGTCTGTTAAAAAGCCTACAATACTTTCAACAGTTAAAAAACCCAGTGCAAGTTTTATAACAAAGTTTTACGTTCGCATGAACAACAAATAAAACAGTAAAACATACCTTGTAAATTCAATTACAATACACAATTACTCGGCTAACAGGTTCAACATAGTGCTCGTTACCGGCAATAAATTACAATGTAAAAACGGACATCTCTATTTGCAGGCCAACTATGAGTGCAACAATGAAAACGGACTTTGTGGATAAGCGGAAATGAAAGTAGGATCCGCCATTTCATACTTGGTTTCTTTAATTCTTAAGATGTAAAAGATGTAAGATGTATAGACTCTTTTAGTTATTGTATTGTTTAACTATTTCTTAATATTTTTATTTATATATTTTTACAATAAGTATTACATATTTATAACTTATCATATTTATGGATTTTAACGCAACATATTATTTTTATCGCATCAAGTATGTTATCCGTTTTGTCACCCGAGGTCTGTGCTGAAAATCAGCGCTGTAGTCCTGACTGCAGCATTCAGCTGAGCTCAGACCTATTCCGGCAGTACTGTACACTACAGCAACAGCAATACACGTCATTAAATAATATGTGTACCTACTTTTTAGTGTCTAGTATAAGTAGTAGATATAATTATGAGTAATTGAATTAGGTAGTTACTCTTTATATGCGTATTGTTGTTGTGTACAGTGTTTTTGCCTGAATAAATGGTTTTCTATTCTATTCTATTCTATAAAATAGTTCAAGTTTTGTCTCAAGGATAAGCGGAAATGAAAGTAGGATCCGCCATTTGGTTGCTTTAATTCTGGACATGTAAAATTGTACAAGTTTTGTCTGAAGGTTTTAATAGTGCCATCTGCATTGATAGCCTCAAATTTGCTACTGAAAATGACTAGTGCGGCATTGTTGTTGCAAGTTGTTGTTGTTTTATTTTTTATAAACGACCTTAAATTATCACTACACATTATAAAACAAAGTTTCCCACCGCGTCTGTCTGTTTATCTGTTTGCAATATACTCAAAAACTTAAAAACGGATTTTCATGCGGTTTTCCCCAATGAACAGAGTGTTTCATAAAAAAGGTTTGTGTCTATAATTTGTATAGATTTTTAGAATATTATGATAATTGTTGAAGATGTTAATTCATACTAGACGCATAAAACTGATGGTGAAAAATGTTGGTATAATTCTACCCATGCGAAGCTGGAGCGAGGAGCTAGTTCTGATATAATGGCAACAATGTAAAATTAATAAAAAAGTTTATATAACTAACATAACTCTTTCAAGTATAACAAAAAGACTGCATGCTTACCGTGCCGGCAAAGAGCTTTAAGAGATTTAATAAGGTTGTAAAGTCTATGAAATAACTCTTATTAAGTGGTGCTTCGTTTCTGAGGATTTTAAACGTATACGTTTATATAGAGATAGTTCCTTACTGCAACATTTATCTATGGCTTTTTTTTAAGATCTCATTTTATGGTATAATATAAATAATGTTTTATGTAATGGAATAAAAAGGAAAGAAAAGAAAAGAAAGAAAAAGAAAGTATTCCCGATAAGTATAATCCGGAGGTCTTTAAGTCGCGAGTAAACAGCAAGTGTGCTACATCATAGATCGTATCGTCATATCATCAGGTGACATGGCGGTCAAATCACAGGTCAATGGTATCTACTTTGATTATATACATGTCCAGATACCGTATTAAATACACGTAACTTTCTAAATAAAAATATACTATATATAGTAGATTATCTGTTTACTTACAACAGTGACACTTGAACAACAAATAAAAATAATAAAATATGCCGATTTGTGCTATGCTATTATGCCACAATCACTCAGTAAGGCATGATATAAATAAAACATTAAATTAAAAAATCAAAAAACCCAACTGCGCAAAAAGTGAAGTGTTAAATAAAAAACTGGCCAAGTGCGAGTCAGACTTTTGTCCCGCACACGGAGGGTTCCGAATTTCCGAAGTCCGAACGCCACGAACTTCTAACACCAACTAAGTAAATATTAACACTAAGGTAATTAATAATTTAATATAATTAAATATCTGGAACACCGAGTGTTCGTACGACTAACTTTCCATTCTACTGATTAGTGATTCTAGCTTATTGAAGCTCTTTAAATACTAAAATTGAAGATATATTATTCAATACCGTACAGTGTACATACACTACATTTGTGAAGTTGTTCCTTAATTAACTAAGTAAACAAATCGACCGAGGCCCACAAATTTAACAAATGAAACGCTTGCGCGTGCTAATTTTTCCTATGCTGCCATCTAGCTGCGTCGAGGTGAATTAATTTCGTATCGTATCGTATCGTAAAAAACACGTTTTTTGTTGTAAGCCCTTTAATTTTTAAATATGTTCTGCTCTTAGTATTTGTTGTTATAGCGGCAACAGAAATACATCATCTGTGAACATTTCAACCGTCTAACTATCACGGTTCATGAGATACAGCCTGGTGACAGACGGACAGACAGACAGACAGATAGACAGACAGACAGACAGACAGACGGACAGCGGAGTCTCAGTAATTGGGTTCCGTTGGTACCCTTTGGGTTCGGAACCCTAAAAACGAACTGAAAAGAAAAAAACAAGTAAGTCTAGTAGTTTAGACTTCTGTTTAGGGATATCAAAAAACTATACCATTTAAATTCTTTCTCGGTCGATACACTCATATAATAAATTATACATTGTTATATGTTATGTAGACTTTAACAGTCGGGACACATTAATGGCTTAACGAATGGGGATTAATGTGTCCCGACTGTTAAAGTCTCTATATTTCATATAACAATGTATAATTTATTTTATGAGTGTATCGACCGAGAAAGAATTTAAATGGTATAGTTTTTTGATATCCCTAAACAGAAGTCTAAACTACTAGACTTAGGCTTCGTTCACACGGCATTGTCCTGCACGTTTTTTTGTAATCGTTTTTTTAACGTTTAGTCAACCGGGTGTTCATATGGTAAATTTTCATTCGTGTAAAAACGAATAGCCGCAGTTTTCACACAGTTGTCACAGTGAGTATTTATTCGATAAAAAACGTATGACATCGTGTCGTGTGAAGGAGACAAAGTTATACCATATGCCACTGCGAACCGAATACGTCAAAGTTCATTCGATTTGCTTGACAAGTCCGTTGAGTATGCGTTTAAACATATAAGCGGTACACGTTTTTTTGCAGTACAATCGACGTGTGAATGGATATATGTACGTTGTATGGTCACTATTTATACGTTAAGACGTATACTGCAAAAAAACGTGCAGGACAATGCCGTGTGAACGAAGCCTTACTTGTTCTTTTCTTTTCAGTTCGTTTTTTAACACTTCACTTTATGCGCAGTCGGGTTTTTTGATTTTTTAATTTAATGTTTTATTTTACACCTTTTAGTTAAGTAAAGGAAGGCAAATTCCGTAATCTTCTCATTTCATTTAGAGAGTTGATGTCATGTGGATTATTGAGTAGCACCGCAAACTTGTTACTGAAAGTGACTAACGCGGCATGTTAAATCGTTTTTTATTCGATTTGTACGATCATAAATTATTTGTTATAAATATATTTTGAATCTCCATTTTAAGACCTTTAATTCGATACCCCACTCGATAGGTTTTGAAAAAAAAAATTTTTTTGAGCGTCTGTAATCCGCCATTTTGAATTTTTAAATTTTTTATGTTTTCGTTGACACTCGCGCTAGCATGGCGAATCTATTGACGTGCCAATTATCAAAATCGGCCCACGCGTTTGGTCTCTAGTGTGCCACAAAGATAAACAACAAAACATACATACATACATACATACATATATAGACTGATAAACACATTACCTCTCCTTTGCGTCGCGCAGTCGGGTAATAAGAGGATTAGTTTTCATCGGTATGTTTTAATATTTTTTAATCGTTTGAGTATAAAAACACGATTTTAATTTTGAATTTTTCGTTGGTTAGTCGGACTGGTCAGTGTTGTCAGTTTAATAGTAGGGTAATTATCCAAATATTTGGGAACTTTTTTTCTGTGTATAATATTATAGTGTACAACAGGTCACAACTATTATACAATCGTACTTGAACCGACTTTGAAAAAGGAGAAAGTATTCGATGAGTGTGTTTATTTTATTTTGTTGTTACCTCAGATCGCAGACAAATCTGAACCGATTATTATTAAATTGGACTAGTTGAGTCCCGCGGCTTTGCCCACGTGTATAAGTATTATATGTCTTATTCTTCCCATTGGTTATGATATGACGTTTGCCCTCACGCGTCTGTTCGTGTTCGGGGGCAGATACCGTGCGCCACGCAGCACTCTCTCACGCATTCTATGTACTATAATTTTCACCGTAACTTAAATTATTTACCTAAATTACTAAATGTAAAAGACAATGATTTATGTACTTATATATATATAGTTTGTCAATTAACAATTAGATTTACATTATGTAATGTAATTTTACTAATATCATTTGACTTAGGTTTCCTACAGACCCTGTACAATCAAACCTTTCAAATGTAATAAATTAAAAGTAAAAAATATTTTTTAAAACAAGCTTTTATCTGGGACCATGAACTAAAATGTTAAAAATAAATTCTAGTAAGTATTTTGCGGGTAGGGACCTACTTACCAATATTCTTAATAGCTTGAGGCACTACCCGTTTTACAGGTTAGGTACTTACTATAGGTAATTTTGTGCTTTAGCTTTTTAGAATTTAGGTAAGTACCTACCTACCCGCAAAATAACTACTAGAATTTATTTTTAATATTTTAGTTCATTGGCTCAGGTAAAAGCTTATTTTAAAACATATTTTTTACTTATAATTTATGTTTTGGTAGGTAAGGTACCTGAGTATTTTAGAGTAGGCGTGATGTTTTAAAATATTTTACGGATCTTATAATGCAATTATGGATAAAGTGCTCTTCAAGGCAAACCAATCGAGCCCAAACTCGGTGGGGTTATGTTGTTTTATCACAGAAATGCCATGGCCACCTTTCAGGTTCATGATCAGATCCTGGATATCGTTTAAGTGTAAAGTGCTCCTCAAGACAAATCCATTGAGCCTACATTCGGTGGAGTACGTTAATTTATCACAGATAAGCCGTGGCCACCCTCCGGCCTCATCATCAGATCCTGAATATCATCTAGGTGTAAAGTCCTCCTCAAGACGAATCAATCGAGCCCAAACTCGGTGGGGTTATGTTGTTTTATCACAGAGATGCCGTGGCCACCTTACTTCATCATCTTCGCTTCATCATCAGACCCTGGATATCATCTAGGTGTAAAGTCCTCCTCATAACGAATCAATCAAGCCAAAACTCAGTGGGGTTATGTTGTTTCATTACAGAGATGCCGTGGCCACCTTCCGTCTTCATCATCAGAGTAGCTCCATGGTACCATATTATTGTATTGTCACCAAAGATACATAACTTGACCAAATTTGAGTCAAATCGGACATCAGGAAGTAGGTCTCATTTAGCTTCCAAGATTCCACCTGAACATACAGACATACATACATACCTACATTGCAAGTTAAATAAAAGCTTATAAAATGGGTAGCGACCACTATAACAGCTGGCATCCCTAAACAGGCACATATTGACAATATTTGACAGCTTTATGACAGAGTCACGCACAGAGCAAAATTTGGGCCGTTTTTTGAGTGACTTTGAAATGTCATGTTCCATCTGGACGAGTTTATAATCAAAGGGTATCTATCTATCTGCAACATTTATCTATGGCTTTTTTCTAAGATTTCATTTTGCGGTATAATATTAATGTTTTATGCAAAGGAAAAAAAAGGAAAAGAAAAGAAAAGAAAGAAAAAGAAAGTATTCCCGATAAGAAAAATCCAGGGGTCCGTCACATCATCAGGTGACATGGCTGTCAAATCACAGGTCAAACGTTTAACTGTATTACCTCATTTACATTCAGCCCCTGCCACTACCCCTCGCGCTGCCGGCGATAATTCCCTAAATACTGCTGCAGCAGGATCGAGAGGAGTGTGTGTTTACATACTGCCCTACCACTCACTTCGCTTTCAAGTTTCAGCAATGGCAGACGTCGAAATAATTAACTTTCTCCTCAAGGCCCTCGGCGAGTACTGAGCGTCGGAGCAGCGCCGCTCGCGCTGCCGGTCCTTTGACTTCCGCACAAAATGGCAGTGGCATGAGAAGTATCGCGTTTACACACTCGTCCTGCCCACTTCCCTGCTCACTACGGCTAAATGTAAATGCGACATATAACCTAAAAAATGTAAAGGACATCTATATTCATCTATGTTTTCACCGGTTCATGATAAAGTGATAGATAGTAATCTGACATACGACGCCATATAAAAGTTGTCAAAAATCTGTCAGATAAGATCCTAATAGATTTATTTGGAACCGGTAAAACTGTCCCTTAATGATTAGTTGTTTGAGATACGTTGTAAATAGAATCATATTTCTTTTTGCATTTTGGCAAGCTGTTTTTTTCAACCGACTTCCAAAAAGAAGGAGGTTCTTAATTCGTCTGTATGTTTTTAGGGTTCCGTAGTCCTGACAAGTAACCCTTATAGTGTCGTCATGTCCGTCTGTCTGTCTGTCTGTCTGTCTGTCCGAGGTTTTGCTAAGAGACCGTTAATACTAGAAAGCTGTAATTTTGTGGGGGTATGGATATAATATACGCCGACAAAGTTCTGAAATAAAATTGTGAAAAATATTTTTTTTTAGGGTTGCTCCCCTATATGAGAAGTGGGAATGATTTTTTTTTCATCGTCTACCCCATCGTGTGGGGTATCGTTGAATAGGTCTTTCTAGGAAATTACTTCAGTGTTAATAATACTATTTTTCGATTGAATGCTCCATTTACGAGTTATTAAACTTGAAAGTGCAAATTTTTGTCTCAGTAGGGCGTCCCCCCCCCCCCCCTCTAAAAGCTAAACTGTTGGCTTGAAACATTTGGGAAAATTCGTGATAATAGCGCATTTCATGAACTTTAAAGGAAAACTATAGCGGTTAAGATAACTTTATTAGTTAAGCAGTAATAGTCGTTGAACTTGGGTGTTGGATAATTTTGTACCAAATACAAAATCCTTAGAATAAATCCTGTAAAGTGACAAAGACGGAGTACCTAGTTGCTTGTTTATAACGGGTAAAACTTGCATTGAATAACAGGCTACTACGGAACCCTACACTGCGCGTGGCCCGACACACACTTGGCCGGTAATTTTTTATGTATGTTTTTTTTTAATATCTTATAGGCTAGCGTTTGACCACTATCTCACCTGTTGGTAAGTGATGATGCGGTCTAAGTTGGTAAGCACGCTTGGCCTAGAATAGGAACTGGCTCTCAAGGATAGCTGCCGGAACACATTAGATGTTTTGGCGACAGATTTTCTAACTTGAGGGTGTTAGCTGGCCAGGCGGACACTGGATAGTGTCCTACCATCATGCGGGGGTTGTTGGTTTCTTAACGATGTTTTCCTTCACCGGAGGGCCACTGTGAGAAGCGCACATAAAATTTTCGATAGAAAAATCTATTGGTGCACGGCGGTTTGAACTCGGTACCACGGCATTAAAGCCGATCGTTTTCCCGATTACGCCACCGGGCCCTCACGATTACTCCGTCGATACGAATGATTCTTTTTTTAAACGAAATCGTTCGAACCGTTTTTAGGGTTCCGTAGCCGAATAGCAAAAAACGGAACCCTTATAGATTCGCCATGTCTGTCTGTCTGTCTGCCGGTATGTCGCAGCTATTTTATTCAGAAACTATGAAGACTACAGAATTGAAACTTAAAAGATAGGCGCGTCTAAAGTTAAATAACCCCCCCCCCCCCCCCCCCCCCGCTCTAACTTCTAAAGTAAAGGAGTGAAGAATCTAGAAAAAATATATTCTGTAGATCTTAATAAAAACTATCAACGAAAATTAGTTTGAATGAGATACAGTCAGTAGTTGCTGAGATATAGCGACCGCAATACAAACACTATGAAAAACAAAGTTATTTTTGTAGTTGCGAAAAATCATAGTTATGGAATACTCTACTGTGTTACGGAACCCTACGAGTGCGAGTCCGACTTGCACTTGGCCAGTTTATTAATATATCAACATTTGTATTACGATGCAATTATATAGCTCGATGACATGCTAACTACTGGCTACTTTGACTAGCGCAACGTTTGAAGTCGGTTCTTATCTGCAAGTAAAAGTGACGTCAACTGTGAACAACTCTGAACCATAGACAAATAATATTCCACGAGAGGTATGATGCTGAAGTTTGATTATGTGTTCGAGTAGTAACGCACGAGTTGTTGTGTGAGTATTATTACATTTATAAGAACGAGTAGGAATATTTATTTTGTTATTTATATCAAAACCTTATTCCACCCTGACCAGTTTTATTTCAATGTTTGTGTTGCAAATTTTAAACGGTTATCAAAAACATTCAAAACTCTATCGGAAATTAACCCTTCGTCGCCAAACTTAAGATTTACAACGCAATTAGTGCGAAGCCAAGAATTTAATCTGACTGTAAGGCTGGCGCGATCTATTAATCACGATCAAACTTTGAGCCTTTACACGAAACGATTCCACGACGACTACTTTAAAACGCTATGGAGTTGTAAAACACTACTTGTAAATTATGCTATTATCATCATCATCATAATTCCATCTCCGCCCAGTAGTCAAGAGTGAATAGGTATCTGCTACGCAATCGTGCTACACTTTTGGCTGCATCGACACTCACCATCAGGTGAGATTGCAGCTAAACAAATATTCAGTCAGTTATTAAAAAAAAACTACTGGTTACAGGATTCTCTTATTGCACGCACCTGAGTTTGATCTTCAACTTATTGTTTTTTATCGATTTAAGTCTGCTTCTGTAGGTATACTAAAGCTTTATTTAGAGTTCCACGATAAGTTTGTTGAGCCATTTTAAAAACAAGTTAAAAACTCCAACGGTTATCGGTCTACAACTGATGTAACCAGCCCACTGATTCTGTATATATCAGATACTATTTTCAGCCCGTGAAAACAGAATACAATGAGTTTTACAGGGCGGTGTAGTGGCTCTGCGACACAGCCCTAAGATAAATAATTTATTTTTAAGCCATTTAATGATTTTTTTTTTATTTTAATAACTCACTCCATAAGTTTCGAGGACAAAAAAAGATGTTGATAGCGTAATGTGGCGTCAAAAATCGTCAATTTTGATTTTTTTTTAATTTTGATACAGCCAGTGTCTCTCTTACAATTATTAAAAATCTAAAGACAACCGTTCAAGCTAAAATCTGTCAAGCCGTGTAGGCTACAGAGACCTCTTCTGACTCCTCTTCTGGCGCAGACGGATAGACGCCCACTTTTCTAATGTTACTTAATGACAAAATGTCTCCCACGCTGCAAAAACTCCCTATGCGTAAAGGCTCGTATTATTCGTGAATTATTAAGCCAAGTATTAATTAATATTGCACGTCAAGTAAGCGAGGCGACTTTATTGGGTTGGATTAGTAAAATAACGCCAGGAATAAGCCGGGATGATGAGCTCGGGGCCACTGGCAGCCTAATCAGGTTAGTCTATATTAAACATTCTAAGAATGTTCCATGAAGAAATTTGCAAAGAAGAGTTTTTTATTTTTTGTTGGAGAAAACTTGACCACGATTTTAAAATAGAATGTCGTATAATTGAGTGAAGATACACAATTTCCAGTGAACTGGTAAAAAGTGCAGTGAAGTGTGCAGAATTCCGTCAGTGAAGAGATTTTCGTGACATAGTATCTGTTATTGGCAGTCGTAATCGCTTACCATCAGGCGAGCATCTAGCTTATCTAACGTCATATCATGAGAGCCCCGTTGGCGTAAAGGATAGGTGGCTTAACTTTTAAGCGAGGATTGCTGGTTCAAATCCTAGCATGAGTGTTCATACACAGATGGTAGAAGCACATCGATGTATCGCCTCGCCTGGCTTACTACCAAAAAGTAGCTTATCACCATCAAGGAGAAAATCTGCCGCCATAACCTAACGGTGTTCCGGCTGCACGCAGCCCTTGAGAGTCAGATTTATCTAGCCCTGCCGTATTCACCATCTTTGACCACATCATCGCTTACCACCAGGCAAGATATCTAGTGGTACAACGCTAGTCTATGAATCATAAAACAAAACATAAAAATTTCGAACGATTTGTGCATACATCCAGATTGAAAAGATGATATTTTCGACAAATTTACTTATGCTCTATGTTTCACATTTGACATTATGGTGAAACCACATTTGTGATATTTTCAAATGAATTTCTTCCTTTAGTGGTTTCCTTCGAGGGCTATACTCGGAGCCTCTCTGAAGGATCGAATTCGAAATGAAGTCAAAGCAACCAAAGCTTAGAGGTATAGCATGCTGAAGTGGCAGTGGGCTGGTCACATCTGTCGTAGAACCGATAACCGTTGGAGTAGACGTGTTTTGAGTGGAGACCACGGCTCGGTAAACGGAGTGTAGGACGCCCTCCAGCTAGGTGGAGCGATGATATACGCAAGCTGGCTGGCAGCGGCTGCAAACAAAGAGCTGAAGATCGAGCTCAGAGGCGTGCCATAGGTGAGGCTTATGTCCAACAGTGGACAGAAAAAGGAGACGGGACAGCTCAATACTGCGGTATAGTCAATGTTATATTTAATTACACTTTTACGGTATAACACATTATTTTATATTCAAATTCTGTTCTCTCGCTCGTAATGTTTTTTAGGGTTCCGTACCCAAAGGGTAAAACGGGACCCTATTACTAAGACTCCGCTGTCCGTCTCTGTCTGTCTGTCTGTCCGTCTGTCACCAGGCTGAATCTCATGAACCGTGATAGTTAGATAGTTGAAATTTTCACAGATGATGTATTTCTGTTGCCGCTATAACAACAAATACTAAATACAGAATAAAGTTAAAAATAATAGAGGGTCCCCATACAAGAAACGTGTTTTTTCGGCATTTCATGCCATCTATGAACGCTTAGTTAAGTAAACGTCCCATAGATGGCGTTATATTGAAATGTCGATCCCTAACACTTTTGTTAGACGTTAGATGGCGTTATAAGAAATAAAATGTTTGTTAATTATTATTTTTTGCTGGCGAAAAATGATAGTGGTATTTTTTGCTCGATCTTATAAAATACTGTAGTGTGGTACGGAACCCTACTAGTGCGAGTCCGACTTGCACTTGGCCAGTTTATTTTAAACAACTATTTCAGCAATTCACTCGCGTTAACTGGTCAGCACAAACGGAAGGTGATACGAGTATAATTACTGAAACCACATTACCTTCTAGTGCTTCAGAACCTTACCTACAGCTCGTTACTAAGAAAACATATAAACACAAACTAATGGTCTGCTCATATTGGCGTAAGATTGCACTATTACGACCATAAATATAACCACAATACAAGATTTTGATACTGAAGGTTGTTGTGGTACTATCATAAGTAAGTACTGTTTGTTAATGTCGGCTCGTTTTAAGGCACCCTGTGCAAGATGGGTCGTGTAGAAATTTTACTACGCTACTCTTCAGTTAGAAAGGGAACGCAAATCTTCCCATTAGAGCTGGGCAGAAGGTTCAATTGCCTCTGATTGTATGCGTTAGATCGACCATGATCATTCACCATGATATTGATGGTGCAATTGGAGTTCGACTGATTGGTTCCCACCACAGCGTGTGTTCATCGTATCGGTACGAGTGAAGTTCGGTTCGTGTTTTAAGAACCATGACAACACAGCCACCGTTACACAGCCAGTATATGATTACTCTGGTCCAAATAGTGCGCGTTAACCCTAAACATATAAGGCCAATTACGCACGTATAGAACTGGCCAAGATAATGGGCAGTTACACGTTTATCTAGTGTGCTATGGGTAAGTGTAATGGCAGGATTTTCTTAGTAAAATTTGAGTAATTTATTGACGAGACAAGAACTTAGTAATTTTGCTTATTCCGTAATATGAAAATTAGTCTATACAATTAAAATGAATTTAAAACTTTATATATACAATTAGAAATTACTCCTAAAACTATAATACAGACTACCTATATAAAATCTACAAATAAAAAAAAGCTTGTAAAAACTGAATTAAGGTCGCTGTCCGCTGGTAGAGTACTCAAAAAGCTGGCGACATTACCTCTTTGAATGGCAAGACTAATTCGTTGCCCGAAGTAAGCGCCAGCAGCTCTTTGGTCATGGGAGACATCTATCAGACAAACACGAAAATAATTTCAACCTTTAATTTAGTCGAAAATAGTTAGTATAATTATAAAGCGTCAATTTAAATATATATTTAAAATCAGCGTAAAAGACAGTTAAGGTAGTCTATGACCTTAAAGCCACGGGCGCAATAAGTTTGATTGGTGAGACAGGCTGTGTGCTGGTGTACACAGAGGGTTGGTCATATCTGCCGCAGGACTGATAACCGTTGGGGTAGAGTGGCGACCGCGAATAGGCAAACGTAGCGTAGGACGTCCTGTCCGACCGACCAGGTGGAGTGACGATAAACGCAAAGCGGCGGGCAGTGAGAAAAGAAGAGCCGAAGATCGGGCTCAGTGACGTATCTTGGGAGATGCCTATGTCCAGCAGTGGACTGATACCGGCTGATTATGATGATGATGATGATGAGGCTATGTGGCATTAATGTGTGGGTCACCTTCTCGTGGTGCACTTTAGGTATTGGCCGACAACTTTTCCTAGTCATGGGTTAAATTGTCGACCGATATCAAAGTTTCGATGTGGTAGCGTCGCGTGTGGTAGCCTCGCGTGTTCCTCTGGAGAGGTAACCGGGGGCACAGTGACAGAGCACAGCAGGCTCGGTGGTGGGAGCCGCCCGTTGCTGGGACCGTGCTGATGCCACAGATTATATAATAGTTGCTGATGCTCAGATGCTTTAAGGGCCGAGGTGGCTTGATCGTGCAGTCAGGAAACGATCAAAACATTTCCACCCAAACGCGGGAGGACAGCTCGTGATCGTGTTGGCGCTTGCCCGCCTGCCCGCCTTGCCCGGGTACAGCGCCAATGTGACCAGAGACTGGAAGGGTGGGGGGCCAAGGCAGGTCCCAGGCGATGAGTTTGAAAGATCGAGCGGTGAGGCTGGAGTGGCGTCTGTGATAGAGGTGCCTTGCACGCGATTGCTGGCCCATATGCGATGGCATACGAGTCGGAGGAAGGACTATATGCGAGCAAGGGCGTTTGCCCATCGCACACGCGCCATTACAAACGTGGGGGACGTAAACTCGTTTAACATTGACATTCACACTCTCGTCGATGCGATCGAGTCGATACATGCGGTGTATCTTTCGGTCGCCACTGTGAACTTATACATCACAGCGACGTGCGAAATGGTGTAATCGCATACTTCCCTTCCGTGAGCCTGGACTGGTCACGGAGAGGACGGCTGAGCAGAGCTGTTCCGCTAGGGTTGCCTATGGGCATAAGGTTACATCAGTCAAACACTCTAGAAACGGCTAGAACGGGAACCGGCTCTCAAGGATAGCTGCCGGAACACATTAGATGTTTGGCGACAGATTTTCTAACTTGAGGGTAGTAGCTGGCCAGCTGAACACTAAATAGTGTCAGCTACCACCATGCGGGGGTTGTTGGTTACTTAACTATGTTTTTCCTTCACCGGAGGAGACCACTGTGAAAAGAGCACATAATTTTTTGATAAAAATCCATTCGTGCACGGCAGTGATTGAACCTCTAGCATCAAAGCCGACCGTTCTCCCGATTACGCCACCGGGCCCCCCGACGCAGGAAAAGAGCAGAGTATCCCCAATTCTGCCTACTACCTTTTATTCTAAACAAAGTCGAGAACAACATCGCGAGGCCTAGCTAGTGTTGTATGTTAATATCAAACATCGTAGACTATAAATCTAGACCCTACTCTGTAAAGCACTACAGTCAGGTCAGGTTGTAATCATGTGTATATGATTTACGGGTACATTACAAGCGGCAATCCGGCGTTAATTCCGTTTATTTGCTTTACATCGATTTAGTGCTTGATAGCCTAACAATATTGCATAGAGTATAGGAGAACTGCAACGTTTAGTTTATATTAGTGTAATTTATATTTATTGTGGATTGGGTAATTGTAGTGCCTACACTGTGACGTGACGTGTTGACGTGAGTGACGCCTGACTGTTGACGTGTGTAAGTGCAAATTTTTAATTTGCCCATATACTGAATAAATGCTTTGACTTTTTCACTGTATTATGTATATTACTTTAATTGTTACCATTTATTTCACTGATATTAATTATTAAGTTTGATCTCCATATCTCTAAACACTTATTAGATCTCGATTAAAATAAAATTTGATCAAACGGGAAGCATATAATACATTCTCAAACTAAAATCAGAGAGTTCTGAGGTAACATACATTAAAAAAATACAAGCGAGTGGAAAACATCTTCCTTTTTTATGAAGTCGGTTACAAAGACATCTCATCGAGTGCTGAAATTTGGTGCCAGCCAATTTGGAAGACTAGACGCGATTAGAGAGTTGCGCTCTGTAGATTGGACAAATGTGAAAAGAAAAAAAAATACATAGAGAGCCACACACTCTTTTACGTTCCCGCCAAAACTCTCATCTCTCATTTCATCATCTATGATATCAATTTGGCGTAATGTAATTCGACGTCTCTGATATCAATGCATTCAGCCAATCATGTGCACTTTATTAAATGAATCAATAAAGCTTTAAATTCATATTTAATATACAAAATGGGAGAGAAAAACACAAGCTATATAATTGAGTAGTATATTTGATAAAGCTTATAATGAAATTGAATTTTAGGCTACACTTAGACGATACAATTTACTGCGCATATAATTAAGTGAAATTAATTAATTATTAACTAATTATTAATTAATTATTGATTAATTATTTTATTATTATATTATTATTATTTAAGTAAAATTTGACGGAAGTGACGTAGCGTCACGGTCCGACGGCAGCGGAAGTGACGTAAGTGTCCTGATATACTTTATATTTATAAACGCCCTCTATTGTAGAACGGCGTGACTACGAAGACCTATTCGCTACAGTTTAACAAATGGAGTTGTACAAAAAAATAATTAATGTTGAAAAAATAATTGAATGGACTGTAAGTTTCACTTCTAATGTATGTTTCTACGCAAATGTTTTACGTTTTTTTTAAATTTTACAAAAATAGTTCCTTAATACTGAAGATGTTTGTTGTATTAAGAACGTAGCTATAATTCCAAAAGTGTGCAATGTATCTGTATTTTTTACCCGGAGGTAAATATATCTAATTTGATAACCTAGAGTATTTTTTATTATAGATGGTATACTGAATATTCGTTGAAATCGAATCGCAAGAAATATAAAGTCGTAAAGCGTTCTCAATTAATTTAAGAAAGTCAAATACGTAACGATCTCAAAACAATCGCTTTGAAGTCTTAAATTTCATTTTCAAAACGTTAATCCTATAAATAAGCGGAATGAATGCTTATTAGTCAATTAAAGGGATCTAGGTATCGTCTGAATCAATTGTATTACTATAAATAAATCATATCGTCTAAACGTAGCCTTAAAATATTTCAGCAGAAGTGTCAATAATTCTCGCTCAATCATAATTAATCAACGTATTGAAGACCAAAACAATGGCATGAAAACGGCCGCATCATACAATTAACTCATACATCAGTCCTCTGACCATTACGGGGTGAACCATGAGTCCATGAAATATGGCTTTTTATTTTATGTCTAATTGACAACTTCGCTGAGAGTTACAGAAAGATAGATTGATGGTGGCTTTTTGAATATTAGGGGTCAGTTTCACTGGTTCGTGATAAAGTTTCAGATAGGTATCTTACAGAATGACGGCATATAAAAGCTGTCAAAAATCTGTCAGATAAGTGTATATTAACGTTGCCAGTGAATACACACAGAAAGTGTAAACTGTAATGATGTCATGCCTCATTAGACTTACCTAACAAACATCGTGTTTTTAGGGTTCCGTAACTTAAAAGATAAAAGGAACCCTTATAGGATCACTTTGTTGTCCTTCTGTCTCTCCGTTTGTCAAGACCCTTTTATCTCAGGAATGCGTATAGGTATCAAGTTGATACTTATATTAAAACTAGAAGTGCCCCGCGGCTTCGCCCGCGTTATAAACTTCTTTTGTTAACTTAAAACTTTTCTTTTCTAAAAACATTGAAATCATAAAAAACATCAAAAAAGAATTAGCCAAATCGGTTCATCCGTTTTCAAGTTATCGCGTGACCAAGGGAAATAGGTATTCGTATTTATAAAACCTGAAAAATCATACTGTTTTTCAGACTTTGTTACTTACCCCATTTCGAAAAATCCTGCAACACATATTTACCTCTTAATTAACAGAAGTACTTACGTAAGGTTTCGAATAAAATAGACTATCTCATTTTGTTTCGCCATACAAACTTTGAATTCCCGTTCCCTCTTTTTAAGGAGTGAATTTTGGAAAATCCTTTCTTAGCGGATACCTACGTCATAATAACTATCTGCATTCAAAATTTCAGCGCAATCCGAAACAATATTGATTTTTAGACTTTGTTACCTTACTTTACCCTCCTAGGGGTGGCATTTTGAAAAAGCCATAGATTTATTTACAGAAGTACTTGCGTGAAGTTTCGAATAAAAATACCATCCAAAGTTTGAACCCCCGCTTCATTCCCTTAAAAAGTGAATTTTGGAAAATCCTTTCTTAGTGGATACCTACGTCAAAATAACTATCTGCCTGCCAAATTTCAGCGCAATCCGAAAAAATATTGATTTTCACACTTTGTTACCCCAGTTCACACTCATAGGCTTCAGGCTTTTTTAAATTCAACCCCTAAGAGAGGGGTTGAATTTTAAAAAAGCCTGAAACACGTACTTACTTATTTATTTACTGAAGAACTTGTATGAAGTTTCGAATAGAAAAGACTATCTAATCTTGTTTCTCCATACAAACTTTGAACCATCATTTCATCCCCTTAAGGGGTGAATTTTGGAAAATTCTTTCTTAACGGATACCAACGTCATAATAACTATCGGTGTTACGCAGTGGAGCAAACGGACATATTTTGGTTGAGTGGCCCCACCCTTCGAGCATTTACCACTGGAGGTGTCAATGCAAGGCGTACCCATCTGCTGGCCATATAGCCATTATTGGCCTTATGAGCGTGCGTAACTACGCTGCATTTTTAATTTTGTGTGCGTGTTTCAAGCTAGTGTGCGGGATCGTTAAAGTGAGTGATTTGTGTGTGTGCAATGCGTGTTTACCTCGTCCCCCGTAAGTATCGGCAGAAAAAAATGTTTGCGGATTACAACGTTAACATCTCCATTAGTAAATGCTCGAAGGGCCCACCGGTAGTACCCGTAGATATCGTAAAACATCTCAAAGATGTAGCTCAGTTGCTCCCCTAGACAAAATAATTATAATGTTTGTTTGCGCGTTCACGCAAACACAACTTCAAAATGTATGGAAATTACATTTATTTTTGCGCAATAAAGTCTTTGTCAATGTTAATTGGTATAAAAGCAGATAAATTATTTTCACATACACTACGAATAGTATCTAAAGTCAGTGCAAAAAGAGAACCGTCGTAGAAATTGAGGTCGCGTCGGTCGTCGGTCGTTTTAAGTTACTGTTTTTGTTGTATTGACAACACTGCCGTCATTACTAGTAAGACTTAAATGTTTGATACTTGTAGGTGCCTACTCGTATCATTATCGTGTGCTACTAGGTAGGTACGAGTATGTACCTTCCTTCCTTACCTTTGATTGTTATTTCATCGTAACGCCACGACGGTTCTTTTTTTGCACAGACTCTACCAAAGTAACTTTTAAATAAAACAAAGTAATAAAAAAGTACAAAACATTTATTTTTACAAATTGGCATTTATCCAGTTAAGGAAAGCAGTGACCCTTGTGTAAACTGAAGGATTGTTGAACTCGCAACCTTCGCTCAAGCCAAATGAAACCACACCGACCTGGAATCAAATATTATAATTTAATATGTGAAAATAGGTTCCGCTTAACTTGCTACCAAAAAGTGGCTTACCACCATCAAGTAGTCATCATAGTAAATCTGCTTACGGTGTTCCGGCAGTACATAGCCCTTGAGAGTCAGAGTACTGTAGACCTAGCGTGTTCACCATATTTACCACGTCATTGCTCACCACCAGGGGCCTTATTCAGTATGACCAATGAGATAACGCGTTCCTTAACGCGCCACGTTACGTTATTGAAAAATTGTATTCTGTATGCCACACGATTGGTAAATTATACAAAACGCGCGCGTTACACGTCCTCATATGTCACGATATTTTGACAGCTCAAAACGCGCTCATAACCTTACCCTACCGCGTTTTAATTGGCATAGAGAATACCATAACGCGGAGATAACGTAACACGGCACGGTAACACTTTAAAATGGCCATACTGAATAAGGCCCCAGGTAAGATAGTTGTCAAACGCTAGCCTATAAGTAGTTAAAAAAAATAATAACCCTTCGCATCCGAAACGAAAAAAACAAAGACAACAAATAATTCAAATACATACATAAGTATGGATATATAGTTTACTAGCTGTTACCCGCGGCTTCGCCCGCGTTATTTGTGTCTATGACCATTGAGGTCTAGATCGATGATCTCTTAGGTCAAGTCACCATAGATGACCCTCAAAGTCGAACTCAATATCCTTTATTGTTAAAGTCATTAATCATTTTGGTTAGGTATACGAAGTTGTGCTGTTTAAATTTTTGACTCAACACAACAGTTCCTGAAACATTTCTTACAAAGAAAATAACGTGAATAGCTGCGCGAGCGTAGCGAGCGCTATTATTGGGCGAGTGAACATTTTTTATGGCTTTTTATAACCCTGACAGTTTATTGACCTAATCATCAAGTCAATATAGATGACTCTTAGGTCGAACTCGATATCGTCTATTGTTAAAGTTATTAATCATTACTTGGTACTTGGTAAACCTAACCAAGGCTTACCAAGTTTTTCTGTTAAAGTATTTGAGTCAGTTTAATGTATGAGGCTGTTAATACACGCTATTATACGCTATGTAGCGTTATTACTGCGCAAGCGAAGTGAGAAACTTTTTTATGACTTTTTATGACCCTGAAAGTTTTTAAGACCTACTAAGTCAACACCGATGACCCTAAGGTTAAACTTGACATCCACTTATTTTAAGGTAAAAAATCATTATAAATATTGAAGGTTGTACTGTTTCAATTTATGACTCGTTTTGATGCATGTGCCTATTAAAATACAAAAGTTGCTGAAATGTTTCCTACAAAGTAGATATAACAAATGCTTGCGCGACCGGAGCGAGCGCTATTACTGCGCGAGCGTAGCAAGCCCTATCACAGCGCCAGCGAAGCGAGCGCGAAAAATTTTTACGACTTTTTATGACCCTGACAGTTTTTATGACCTACTAAGTCAACACCGATGACACAAACGTTAAACTTGATATCCACTTAATGTGGCTATTAAAATACAAAAATTGCAAAAATATTACCTACAAAGTAGATAAAACAAAGGTTTGCGCGAGCGCAGGGAGCGCTATTAATGCGCGAGCGAAGCGAGCGCGAAAATTTTACGACCTTTTATGACACTGACAGTTTTAATGACCTACTAAGTTAACACTGATGACACAAAGGTTAAACTTGATATCCACTTATTTTAAGGTTAAAAATCATTATGATTATTGGAGGTTGTACTGTTCCAATGTATGACATGTTTTGATGAATGTGGCTATTAAAATACAATAGTTGCTGAAATGTTTCCTACAAAGTAGATATTACAAATGCTTGCACGACCGGAGCGAGCGCTATTACTGCGCGAGCGTAGTAAGCGCTACCATTGCGCGAGCGAAGCGAGCGCGAAAAATTTTTACGATTTTTTATGACCCTGACAGTTTTAATGACCTACTAAGTTAATACTGATGACACAAAGGGTAAACTTGGTATCCACTTATTTTAAGGTTAATAATCATTATGATTATGGAAGGTTGTACTGTTTCAATTTATGCCCTCGTTTTGATGCATGTGGTTATTAAAATACAAAAAAGTTGAAATATATCCTGCAAAGTAGATAAAACAAATGTTTGCGCGAGCGCAGCAAGCGCTATAAATGCGCGAGCGAAGCGAGAGCGAAAAAAATTTACGTCTTTTTATGACCCTGACAATTTTTATGACCTACTAAGTCAAGACCGATGACCCTAAGGTTAAACTTGATATCCACTTATTTTAAGGTAAAAATCATTAATATTATTGAAGGTTGTACTGTTTCAATGCTGAAATATTACCTACAAAGTAGATAAAACAAAGGTTTACGCGAGCGTAGCGAGCGTTATCAATGCGCGAGCGAAGCGAGCGCGAAAATTTTTACGTCATTTTATGACCCTGACAATTTTTATGACCGACTAAGTCAAGACCGATGACCCTAAGGTTATACTTGACATCTACTTATTTTAAGATAAAAAATCATTATGATTATTGAAGGTAGTACTGTATTAATTTATAAATTCGCTTTTATGCATGTGGCTATAAAAATACAAAAAATGATGAAATAAAACCTACAAAGTAGATAAAACAAAGGTTTTCGCGAGCGCGAAAAATTTTTACGACCTTTTATGACCCTCACAGTTTTTATGACCTACTAAGTTAACACTAATGACACAAAGGTTAAACTTGATATCCACTTATTTAAAGGTTAAAAATCATTATGATTATTGAAGGTTGTACTGTTCCAATTTATGATATGTTTTGATGAATGTGGCTATTAAAATACAATAGTTGCTGAAGTGTTTCCTAAAAAGTAGGTATTACAAATGCTTGCACGACCGGAGCGAGCGCTATTACTGCGGGAGCGTAGTAAGCGCTATCAATGCGCGAGCGAAGCGAGCGCGAAAAATTTTTACGACCTATTATGACCCTGACAGTTTTTATGACCTACTTAACCGCCTTCGTGATTGTAATCCTTTCCTTGCATGGTTGTCTGGAAGAGATCGCTTAAAGCGATTAGACCACCCATTGACGCTATTAGATTTAAATTGTTTAGTTTTAATGTGTTTCTGTTTTTTATTAGTGGTCAATAAAGAGTTTATCTATCTATCTATCTATCTACTAAGTTAATACTGATGACACAAAGGGTAAACTTGGTATCCACTTATTTTAAGGCTATTAAAATACAAAAAATGTTGAAATATTACCTGCAAAGTAGATAAAACAATTTTTGCGCGAGCGCAGCGAGCGCTATCAATGCGTGAGCGAAGCGAGCGCGAAAATTTTTTACGTCTTTTTATGACCCTGACAGTTTTTATGACCTACAAAGTCAAAGACTGATGACCCTAAGGTTAAACTTGATATCCACTCATTTTAAGGTAAAAAATCATTAATATTATTGAAGGTTGTACTGTTTCAATTTATAAACTCGTTTTGATACATGTGGCTATTAAAATACAAAAAATGCTGAAATATTACCTAAAAAGTAGATAAAACAAAGGTTTGCGCGAGCGTAGCGAGCGTTATCAATGCGCGAGCGAAGCGCGCGCGTACATTTTTACGTCATTCTATGACCCTGACAATTTTTATGACCTACTAAGTCAAGACCGATGACCCTAAAGTTAAACTTGACATCCACTTATTTTAAGGTAAAAAATCATTATGATTATTGAAGGTTGTACTGTTTCAATTCATAAACTCGTTTTGATACATGTGGCTATTAAAATACAAAAAATGCTGAAATATTACCTACAAAGTAGATAAAACAAAGGTTTGCGCAAGCGCAGCGAGCGCGAAAATTTTTACGTCACTTTATGACTCTGACAGTTTTATGTCCTACTAAGTCAACACCGATGACCCTTAGGTTAAACTTGATATCCACTTATTTTAAGGTTAATAATCATTATGATTATTGAAGGTTGTACTGTTTCAATTTATGGCCTCGTTTTGATGCATGTGGCTATTAAAATACAAAAATTGCTGAAAAAGTACCTACAAAGTAGATAAAACAAAGATTTGCGTGAGCGTAGGGAGCGCTATCAATGCGCGAGCTAAGTGAGCGCGAAAATTTTTTACGTCTTTTTATTACCCTGACAGTTTTTATGACCTACAAAGTCAAAGACTGATGACCCTAAGGTTAAACTTGATATCCACTCATTTTAAGGTAAAAAATCATTAATATTATTGAAGGTTGTACTGTTTCAATTTATAAACTCGTTTTGATACATGTGGCTATTAAAATACAAAAAATGCTGAAATATTACCTACAAAGTAGATAAAACAAAGGTTTGCGCAAGCGCAGCGAGCGCGAAAATTTTTACGTCACTTTATGACTCTGACAGTTTTATGTCCTACTAAGTCAACACCGATGACCCTTAGGTTAAACTTGATATCCACTTATTTTAAGGTTAATAATCATTATGATTATTGAAGGTTGTACTGTTTCAATTTATGGCCTCGTTTTGATGCATGTGGCTATTAAAATACAAAAATTGCTGAAAAAGTACCTACTAAGTAGATAAAACAAATATTTGCGTGAGCGCAGGGAGCGCTATCAATGCGCGAGCGAAGTGAGCGCGAAAATTTTTACGTTTTATGACCCTGACAGTTTGTATAACCTACTTAGTCAACACCGATGACCCTAAGGTTAAATGTGGCTGTTAAGACACGAATGCTTTTGAAATACTTCCCACAAAGCAGATAAAACACGTTGGGCAAGCAAAGCCATCTTGTAAATTTTGATGACTTTTAATGACCCTGACAGTTTTATGGCCTAATTAAGGCACTTATTAAGTTTAGTCATTAACTATGAACCTAAGTTCAAACTTTTATGATTATGCAAACTCTATGTGAAGTTAAAAAAATATATAGGCACCCACACTTAACTGCCGAAAAAAGTATTCTTTGCCCTTTTATGCCTTATTAAATGTCTGTACAAAATTTCATCTGAATTGGTCAAGCCGTTTGGCCGAAAAGAGGCCACAAATTTACAAAATTCCATAATAAAAATATAGAAAACCGAAATTTCTACCCAAAAAAAAAGTATTTGTTGTGCCCTTCTATGTCTTTTTGACTGTCCGTGTACAACATTTTAGCTTAAATGGTTAACCAGTTTGACCGAGAGTGGGCCACACATTTACAAAGTTCAATTTAAAAATTCTGGACAACTGGACTCGACAGCCAAAAAAAAGTATCCTATATCCTATTCTACCCTATGACATGTATTCATACAAAATTTCAGGCAAATCGGTCAAGCCGTTTATTCGAGAGGAAGTCTTATATTTACAAAATTTAATTAAAAATATCTGGACCTCCTGACTCGATAGCCAAATAAAAAGTATTCTATATTCTATTCTGCCTTATAAACTGTCTTTATACAACATTTCAGGCAAATCGATCAAGCCGTTTATTCGAAAAGAGGTCCTTTAGTTACAAAATTCAATAAATAATATCTGGACCCCCTGACTTGATAGCCAAAAAAATTGTATCCTATATCCTATTCTACCCTATGAACTGTCTTTATACAACATTTTAGGCAAATCGGTCAAGCCGTTTATTCGAGAAGAAGTCTTATATTTACAAAATTCAATTAAAAATATTTGGACCCCCTAACTCGATAGCCAAAAAAAACGTATTCTATATTCTATTCTGCCTTATAAACTGTCTTTATACAACATTTCAGGCAAATTGGTCAAGCCGTTTATTCGAAAAGAGGTCCTTTAGTTACAAAATTCAATTAATAATATCTGGACCCTCTGACTCGATAGCCAAAAAAAAAGTATCCTATATCCTATTCTGCCTTACATTCTATCTTTGTACAAAATTTCAGCCAAATCGGTCATGCCGTTTGACCGTGAAGAAGTCCCAAACAAACAAACAAACAAACAAACAAACAAATAAACAAACTGACTTTCGCATTTATAATATTGGTGTTGATGGTTTTGCAGATGATGCTTCTTAAAGTTGATACGAGAACTATTAATGCCACAGTCTGTGGCTTAGGGGGAGAGACAGCTCTCTCGGCCAATAGTATCATCGGTCTCTTAATTAGTATGACTGATTAGGTATAGGCCGATATCGACAACTTAATAAACTGGCCAAGTGCAAGCCGGACTCGCACTCGTAGGGTTCCGTAACACAGTTAAGTATTCCATAACTATGATTTTTGGCAAGTACAAAATTAACTTTGTTTTTCATAGTGTTTGTATGAAAAACAAAGTTATCTTTGCGGTCGCCATATTTCTAGAACTGCTGACTTTATCTCGTTCAAACGTTCGTTGTTAGTTTTTACTGAGATCTACAACATATATTTTTTTTTAGATTTTTCACTCCCATACTTTAAAAGTTAGAGGGGGGGGGGGGGGTTACACATTTTACCACTTTAGACGCGCCTATCTTTCAAATGATTGACTTTGAGAAAAAATGATTTCAGAAACCTCTATGTCATTTTTGAAGACCTATCCATAGACAGGTATAGTTTTGAAGAAATTTTTTTTTTGTTTTGGTTTCCATGTATGGGATGCCCCCCCTGAAACTTTTACATCATTTATTTTTGTATAAAAATAGGAAAGCGGTTTAGAGAATACATCTACCTACCAAGTTTCAATTCTGTAGTCCTAACAGTTTCGGAATAAAATGGCTGTGACATACGGACGGACAGACAGACAGACAGACAGACATGACGAATTTATAAGGGTTCCGTTTTTTGCCATTCAGCTACGGAACCCTAAAAAGTGCGCACTTCCATTAGTCTTCATACAGATTATGAGACTAACCAAACAATCGGCCGATAGAAAGTATTTAATCTATTGGAGCACACTTATATTCGTTATCATTCATCAGAACAGATCAGGCGTCATTATCATCATAAGGCGCGTAAATTACTACAACTGACATCGTTCGATGGGGCCTGAATATTTTACTCGATGAACCGAATTTTGTCAAATAGTTTCTGAAATCGGCCGATAATTTGGTTTTGGTTACGTGTACCTTCTTCTTTACTCATGTGCCTTAGGGTAAAAAAGTCAATTGTCAACGCCAATTGTCAATAGCGTCGGATGATCTCAATGGAACGATGACAAAAACAATTCACCTTGTACTATTATTTATCAAGTGGATACACATACAAAATCTTTAATTATGCTGTCTTATAAAAAGCGACGATCTTCACAAACTGGTTGGCTATAATAATAAATAATATTAAGATGTTATATTTATAGTTTAAAAACTGAAACCACCGACTTCCATGCCGCGCGAGTCAGTTTCAGTAGCAAGTTTGAGACGTTTATCGTCATATCGTCTTATTATCGTCACCTGATAGTTGAGCAGCGGAAAAATGCTGATGTAAATAAAGATATGTCGATCATATAAGACATATACAATATATTCTCGCTCATCTTAATAATTTTATTTATTTAGTGCTGCCTTCCAAATGACCCAGCTATTCCTTTCTAAATTAAAAGCCTCCAAATGTTGTTCCTTTCCTAATTAACCTAAAATACATATTTATAAGTTTTATTATATTTTTTCGCTCCGGCATATAAATTTTTATACATATATTTAGTATCTAATATCTATATTTAATATTATTAAATATATTTATATTCAATATCTATCTAAGTGTACCTATTTTATCTATGTATCAATTTATTATTTATTTTTATTATTTTATTTATAAATATTTCGCATTTTTTTTCATCACCCGCAGGCTTGTCTGAAAATCAGCGTCCAGGTGTAAATCTAGACATAATGTGCTGAGAAAAGCCTTTTTGACACCTCACATTGTTTCTTGTTTTTTCTCGTTTCATTGTTTTAGTAAGTTTTTTAATGTGTTATGTCAAATAAATGATTTTTCTTTCTTTTTCTTTCTATATCTCTGGAGATACTCATCAAATCTCGATGAAATTACAATGGCACCACCTCGAAAACAAACTCTACCGATTAATAAAGGAATCATTCAAATCGGTTCACAATTGACGGAGTAATCGCGTAACATACACATAAAAAAAACATACAGACGAATTGAGAACCTCCTTATTTTTGGGAAGTTGGTTGACTAACGGTTGAAAACTAAAAGATCCGACTTCAAATGCCGAGTTAGTCATTTTCAGTAGATACCAAATTTGAATGAAAATGAAGAAAAACACCGGTTTATCTCCATATCTCTGGAGATACTGAACATATATCAATGAAATTTAAATGGGACCATCTGGGAAGTATACTCTTTCAAACTAAAAAAATATTATTCCCAATCGGTTTAAGCCATATTTGAGTAATCGAGGAGCATACATAAAAAATAAAAAAATCTGACAAATTGAAAACCTACTTTTTTGAAGTCGCTTAAGAACCGGACACAGTCATGTTAACACAGTACAGTAACTGAGATAAATGTTTTTAAAATACGGCAAAATATTTCTGTGTACTGGCCCCGTTGGGGCACTCAAGTGTGATGTATGACTGAACTCCTGTGCTACCGTATTTTGAACAAATGGTAGAGTACTACAAACTTGTAGTTGTAGAAATGTCCACATAAATCTTTCGACCTAGTATACGTATAATAATTTTATATTTATGTTTGTCTAATATCTGAATTCTGTCACAGAAAAGAAAATAGTCCTTGCTGTAGCTTAGGTTTCGGTAGCGACAACTAGGGTCTTTATGATTTGTTATGCGGTCCGCTGCTTTTTTTTAAGGTTGAAAGTAACAATTAAAATATTCCGTATAAACAAGCACTTAACCACTATCTCAACTAATGTTGAGTACGATACGGTGTTACATGGAAATCGTACTAGTCTGGGAATCTACGAGGAGTCTGAGTCGAGGCTTTGAACAACTTAACGTAAGTCCATTCCACAGAACGTAACTATCGCTACTAGTCTTCCATATTAGCTAGCAATGAATATTGTGCGGGAACTTAAGGAACCGAATAGTGTCATATCTTTGTTCGATGGTATGATGGTAATACACGTATTCTTGTATATTGTTACACACAATCCGAAATTTCATCGTAACGTCAGGGTTTGAACCCTGCCTCATAGGAAACATGTCCAGATGCTGTAGTCAACTAAGCCACAGTACGATTCTATCAATACGAAGAAACTAATACATTGTATTTTAACCAATTATGCATTGGTGGTGCCATCTGTGACAACTTTATAAGTTAATCATACATTTTTTTATTTTTTTTTTACTGAAGGTAAGCTAGCGTTTGACCACTATCTTACCTGATGTTAAGTGAAGATGTGATCGACGATGTAGCAAAAAAAAATTCGTATTAAATAATCACAGTTTTTCAAATCCGACGAAAGATGTCGCACTGTTTAAATCTCTACTTTATACTTTAAATCTCTTTATACTACTACACTTTATATACATGTAAATACGAATACATGTATTCATTAAAAATCACAATTGGTAGTTTACTTTTTCCCAAATACCCACAGCGTAGTTTTTAGAGTTCTTCCACACCACTTACCAAAATCCTTCTATTATTGTAAACGGCAGTAAGAGGTCCACCAGAATCTCCATCGCAAGTCCCAACTCTCCCAGTACCGCTGGTACAAAGGTGGCTGCCGTGAAGAGTCACTCCAGGAAGGGTGTTCTGACACACCGAGTTCATGATAATGTTTACATTGACCTGGTACAGAGATGTCGTCGCAGCTGATTGCGCTGGAAGAAGATACACAAATAAATTTTATATTATTCTTGAAAACCATTTTATGATCGACATTGCTCTAACTAGTTTCAGACATTTGTGTCTTTTTTCTGGGAGCCATGCCTGCTGCAAACTCTTCTGCATGTGCAGTAACTGCGTGTGATAGTAAAGGTTGTCGCCGGCTATTCCCACACCGCTCACACCCGTGACATACGGACAGACAGACAGACAGACAGACATCTATAAGGGTTCCGTTTTTTGCCATTCGGCTACGGAACCCTAAAAAGGCGTAATATTATGTATTTAATTGTCGTGCGTGTATTATAGTGAGTCAATCTTTAGTTATATATAACACTTTTAAACAAAAAAAATAAATTGCCGAAAAAACTGAAAATCAAAAAATAATTAGACTTTTTTATTTAACCTAAATAACCAAGTTCTTAAACTACTGTTAGTATACATCTATACTAATATTATAAAGAGAGAACATTTGTATTTTTGTATGTTTATAATGATTTGGCTCAAACACTACTGGACCGATTTAAAAAATTTTTTCACTAATACATAGAATGGACTTTCGAAATGAAAATAGGCTATATATTATCCCGTTTAAATTAAAGGTACATTCGTGGAGACCTAATTTGCAACCTAAATCGACAAAAACACGGTCGAAAAAACACGTTTCTTACGAACGCTGCTCGATTGAAAACAGATGGAAGAATATTTTCTATCGAAGAGTTGTACAACTTAATAATACCTACAAAAAAGTCCGCAACAGCATATGTTTATCTCTAAAGGTTGACTCACAGTAACCATTTTAATCTTTAATTTTTTAATTAAAAAATATAACATAACTTCGAAGGCTATTTTCAAGTATATAGTATTAATCCTTATCCAAATCATTAAGTTAATAACTTTGGCCACATATTATAAATTAAAATTGTTTTTACAGTATATAATTCAAACGAAAACTGTAGACGATATCACGAATTTTACATACACGCATCGCAAAATTAATAAAATATTTGCAGTGAAACCACAGATTAGTTCATAGTTACTACGAAAATATTATTAAAGCTTAGCTATTCTGTAGATCCCCACCGATCATAATCAATTTGAAGTCAATATAGTATAATAAAATGGTCTATTGTATAAAATAATACTGATCTATTTATATAATAATATAATATTTTAAACTACCCCGACTGATCTATGTAGAATCTTTTCATTAAAAGCATTCCAATGACTCTATACACGACATTTGAAATCTGAGCTGTAAGTTGGTGAGGATTTGAGTATTCTGTAGAGTCCAGGAGATGTCCCAGCATCAGGTCAATGCTTCCATGTTCTTACAATATCGTTGAAGAAGAAGATTTTCGAATTGATCAGACCTATGAAAGTTGATTCCATAGCGCAATTAACTAGAAAAATGCTCATAGTTTATAACGATTAAACGAATTTTCATGAATCAAAGCTATGCTATATACTCTCAATGCATCTAATCTATCAAACAAAAAAAAAATCAATTATAAAATAAAAATCGATTTATCCGGTTGGGTGCTAAGATGCTACAGACAGACACAGATACACACGTTAAAACGTATAATACCCCTACTTTTTGCGTCGGAGAACGCCGTAAGGTTACGGCGGCAGATGTACTCCTTGGTGGTAAGCTTCTTTTTAGGGTCCGTAGCCGAATAGCAAAAAACGGAACCCTTATAGATTCGTCATGTCTGTCTGTACGTCTGTCCGTCCGTATGTCACAGCCATTTTATTCCGAAACTATATAGACTACAGAATTGAAACTTGGTAGATGTATTCTGTAAACCGCTTTCTTATTTTTACACAAAAATAAAAAATATAAAAGTTTAAGGGGGGCATCCCATACACAAAAAAAAAATCTTCAAACCTATACATGTGGGGTGTCTATGAATAGGTCTTTACCCCCTTTTTAAGTAATAGAGTGAAGAATCTAGAAAAAATATATTCTGTAGATCTCAATAAAAAGTTAAATTTGTGGTGGCGAAAAATTAAAGTTATAAAATACTCTACTGTTACGGAACCCCACGAGTGCAAGTCCGACTTGCACTTGGCCAGTTTTGGTAGATTTAATGATACCACTACCTCTGTACAAAAACCCATAATTCATAAATGCACATAAATCTTTCATTGGTAGATTATATAGCTAGGATTAGAACCAACGACCGTCGGGTCAGAATCAGGATAACTATCTTTTACGCCAAAGGGCCGTCCAATATCACTACGTAAGTATTATAAAACAAAGTCCATCACTGCGTCTGTCTGTCTGTTCGCAATAATCTCTATAGCTACTGAACGGATTATCATGCGGATTTTACAAATAGCCAGAGTGTTTATAAGGAAGGTTTATGTGCACAATTCGTTAAGATTTGTATAAATTGGTTGAAATATGACGATGATTGTTAAATATGTTAATATTTTATATTCGATGCAACAAACTGATGCAAATTTTGTAAGCATATATGTTCTACCCGTGCGAAGCCGGGGCGGGCTGCTAGTAAGTATATATTTTTGTAATTGTTTTAGGTTTTTAACTTAACATAATAACTGAGTTCTTAAACTAATATAAGTATGTATACCTAAGTAATTTTGAGTCGGCGCCAAAGAATCAAATTAATTACGTAAAGCGTAAATGGCGCGACATGCCAGTTTGCCGGAAAATGCCGAATGTTGGCGAAGTTATTGTCAGCGAGACTGCAAACCTAACGGGCACCACATATAGTAATCTGTGACGGCCCGTGACGCACACGTCGTTGCAAGTGGTCGTGCATCTCTATTTAGTCTGTGGGTCGTGTGGAAGCGCATTTTTTGGAATGTTTATGTTCATCGCTGGAGATTTTACGTTGCATTGTTAATTTGATTTGATTATTTCTTTAAATTTAAGAGGTTTTTTAGTGATCTTTGCTTATTAATTATTTGGCGCCGAAAAAAAAAAATTTCAAAATTACTTAGGTATACATACTTATATTATTTTAAGAACTTAGTTATTATGTTTAGTTAAAAACTCAAAACAATTACAAAAATGTATACTAACAGTAATTTAAGAACTTCGTTATTAAGGTTAAATAAAAAAAGTTGTTTTCAAGGGTCATCACGAACCGTCTTGCGCGAAGACTCGACGAGTTTCAACCTCCGGAACAGGCCGGGTTTCGAAGCGGTTACGGCACCATAGACCACATCCACACGGTGCGGCAGATTGTACAGAAGACCGAAGAGTATAATCGGCCCCTGTGCTTAGCATTTGTGGACTATGAGAAGGCCTTTGACTCAATCGAAACCTGGTCTGTTCTCGAGTCCTTGCAGCGTTGCCAAGTCGACTGGCGATATATCGAAGTGATGAGATGTCTATATAATGCCGCAACGATGACTGTACAAGTACAGAACCAGCGAACTAAACATGTCCACCTGCGTCGAGGAGTGAGACAGGGGGACGTCATATCCCCGAAACTGTTCACTAACGCCTTGGAGGATATGTTTAAGACGCTGGACTGGAAAGATCGTGGCATTAACATCAACGGCAGGTACATCTCTCACTTACGATTCGCAGATGACATCGTCATTATGGCAGAGACGCTGCAGGACCTACAAAGGATGTTGAATGGCCTAGCTGATTCTTCTCGTAGCATCGGTCTCCGGATGAATCTGGACAAAACCAAAGTCATGTACAACGAGCACGTTGTTCCGGAACCGATTGCCGTAGATGGAATCCCACTCGAAGTTGTCACTAAGTATGTTTACCTAGGGCAAACGCTCCAACTAGGAAAACATAACTTCGAGAAGGAAATCCAGAGAAGAATTCAGCTGGGCTGGGCAGCATTCGGAAAACTCCGTCGAGTCTTCTCGTCGCCTATACCACAGTGTCTAAAAACAAAAGTCTTTAACCAGTGCGTCCTACCTGTGATGACATACGGAGCCGAGACGTGGACACTCACAGTCCGACTGGTCCACCAGTTTAAAGTCGCTCAGCGAGCTATGGAGAGAGCTATGCTCGGTATTTCTCTGCGGGATCGAATCCGGAACGAAGTAATTCGCCAGAGAACTAAAGTTATCGACATAGCTCAACGGATTAGCAAGCTGAAGTGGCAGTGGGCTGGTCATATCTGCCGCAGGACTGATAACCGTTGGGGCAGACTTGTCCTAGAGTGGAGACCGCGAATCGGCAAACGTAGCGTAGGACGTCCTGTGACCAGGTGGAGCGACGACATACGCAAAGCGGTGGGCAGTGACTGGAAGAGAAGAGCCGAAGATCGGGCTCAGTGGCGCATCTTGGGAGAGGCCTATGTCCAGCAGTGGACTGATACAGGCTGACGATGATGATGATGAAAAAAAGTTTAATTATTTTTTGCTTTTCAGTTTTTTCGGCGGTTTAATTTTTTTCTTTAAAGGTGTTATATATATTACTAAAGATTGACTCACTATAATACACGCACGACAATTCAATACATAATATTACGCCTTTTTAGGGTTCCGTAGCCGAATGGCAAAAAACGGAACCCTTATAGATTCGTCATGTCTGTCTGTCTGTCTGTCCGTATGTCACGGGTGTGAGCGGTGTGGGAATAGCCGGCGACAACCTTTACCATCACACGCAGTTACTGCACCTGCAGAAGAGTTTGCAGCAGGCATGGCTCCCAGAAGAAAGACACAAATGTCTGAAACTAGTTAGAGCAATGTCGATCATAAAATGGTCTTCAGTTTTATTTTATAATTTTTTGTGGCCATAATCTAATACGTTAAAAGCAGGCGTCATTGCTTACTCCTGGCCTAGACAAACGTTAAATAGAACATTTAGAGACAATGCTCTAAAGTAATAATAAAAATAATTTAAGATCACATGAAAAACTAATAAAAACGACTTCCAACGTCACCCTAGTTAATTTCAATACTAAGTTTAAGGTGTTTATCTTCATATCTTTGGAGATACTAAACATATCTCGATGAAATTTAAATGGTACCACCTGTAAAATATCATCATCATCATCACCATAATCTGCTGGTATCAGTCCACTGCTGGACATATGCCTCTCTCAAGACACACAACTGCGCCCGATATTCGGCTCTTTGTTTTTTTCAGTGTTTGTTGACATACATTGATGATACAATAAAATCATCAAAATAATAATACATTTATGCATTATTTTTGTTGATTTATTCAAAACGGCTCGACCGATTTCGTTAAAATTTAAATGGGACCCCCGTGGGGGTATATATACCCTTTCCAATAATAAAAGAATTATCGTAATCAGACTACTCTGTAAAAAGTTATGCGTGGTCACACACAAAAAAGAAAATACGCGTCGACTTAATAACCTCCTCCGTATTTTTCGTCGGTTAAAAAGAAGTGTTTACTGCTGTGTTAGATACTCGTACACTTACGACTTACACTCGTAATATTCAAAATAAAATCTTTTACCTAATTCCTAAACTCGTCAAAGGCTTTTACGCTTTTAAGCAGCGAAATCTTTAAAAGCTCGAATACCAAAACAAATGGTTTTGATAACAGAGAATCCCTGCCCAGAGGGTCCGTAGTACAAATTTGAAGACCTTTAGAAAATATTAAGTTAATTAAAATAATAGGCCCGAAATGGGACCTAGGGGCCCAAATTTCCTTTTGTTTTCCGCCCTTGTTAGAATGTACTATTTATTTATGAAACTCTTGCGGGTTTTTAGATTAAATTTATTAAGATTTTTATTATATTTTGGATGATATTTACTATCCCAGTGGAGGTGAAAATATATACGTTTGTTTTCACTTTTTTTGAGAACAAGTTTGGTTGGCTTTGATGCCAGAGGTACTGAGTTCGATCCCCGTTGTGCACCAATGGATTTTTCTATCAAAAATTTATGTGCGCTTTTCACAGTTGCCCTCCGGTGAATGAAAAACATCTTTAAGAAACCAACAACCCCCGCATGGTGGTAGCACACTATCTAGTGTCCGCCTGGCAAGCTACCACCCTCAAGTTAGAAAAACTGTCGCCAAACATCTACTGTGTTCCGGCAGCTATCCATGAGAGCCAGTTCACATTCTAGGCCTAGCGTGCTTACCGTCTTTGACCGCATCATCACTTACCAATAGGTGAAATGAAATTAAAGTTATTTATTTCGCAACTATATGATTAACAGCACATAATAAAAAAAAATACAAAATCACTAGTATAAATAACCTACTGCTAATACAGTGTGATAGGTGAGTAGAGAGTGAGATAGTGGTACAACGCAAGCCTATAAGATATTTAAAAAAAATTGTTACCAACTGGCCAAGAACAGAAAATTGGTCCCTTTATCTCGTAGATGGATAATTAAAAAGATCTGACATTAAAATAACAATATGAGAAGGATAAAACTATACAATCACTAGTATGAGTGAGTGAGACGGACAACATTTTTTTTATCCTTCTCGCGTATGCGATTTTATTGTTTGCCACCAGCTCTGCCCCCAGCTCTAGCGGCGCCTTTCACCCGGTATCATATATAACCCGACCAAATTACGTTGTTAATTATATCTCATAGCTGGCATATGTATCACGTGTTGATCATTTTAGACGGGTTATATCTCTATAGCTATTTCATCATATACGCCAAATTCTTCTCCTTTAATTTCCCTCCACGCTTTATCCTCAAAATTCTTGCTACTGTCAAAAAAGTTATGATAATGACAGAAAAATTAGATTTTTTTTAAAGTGAAACTTTAACGCGCACTAGTGTAAAATTAGACAGAAGTGACGTATCGTTACGGTCCAATGAACGGAAGCGTCATGTTATATTTTAAGTTAATTATTAATAATTTATTTATATTTTTAGTTAAGTTCAACAGATGGAGTTGTACAAAAAATATAAGTGATGTTGAGATATAAGTTGAATGAACTTGGACGTTTCACTTCTAACGCGTAGCTTTTTACTATAATCCATAAAATATAGCTTGATCTCTGTGACAGCTGTCAGAAAAATCACGCCTATGAAGTACTTAATTTCTTAATAGTACAGTCCGTACCTGTCAATGTCATACTTTATGGGCATGCCGATTAGTGATGGGCGACGAATGATCGCGGCCACAGAGTTTTAGATAGAGTTTTATTTAAAATATCGATAGGTTATACTAACGATATTTTAAATAAAACTTAATTTATAAATTTTTATATATGTAATTAAATTAAACCCAATTGTATGTTACATTAGCATCGATAATAGTGAAAAACGTCGATAAATACTATCGTAACATTATTATAATTTATTTAATTAATATTATTTACATGTTTACATACTATATCTTAAATAGTAGTAGTTTTAGGTGAGAAATTTGATTTTATTTACTTACGTAAAATCCAATTTCTCACCTACAACTACTCATTCGATTTCATTACAACATTGTTTGATAATCGATTTTTTCCACCACTATCCCAACTCTAAAAATGTTAATCTTCTATGTAAATGTCACTGTCGCAGAGATCAGGCTATCTTTTATGCAGTTTTTTTTATTTTTTTTATAAGTACCTTCTATTTGAATGCGAATAATAATTTATTTCGATAACACAAGTAAAAGGATTTACACAGATTAAGCTTATGAACTAAACATAGCTTGTGTTGAGCACTGAAACACACACTAGGACAGTCCTGTGTTGTGTGGTTCAGTATCTTCCTATAAGTGATGATACATATTACAAAAGCTTATATAGTTTTAATTATTATTATTACCAGCTATAAATATAAGACAAAATTGAAGACATATCAATCAACACCAATATTATAAATGCGAAAGTCAGTTTGTTTATTTGTTTGTTTGTTTGTTTGTTTGTTTGTTTGGGACTTCTTCACGGTCAAACGGCATGACCGATTTGGCTGAAATTTTGTACAAAGATAGAATGTAAGGCAGAATAGGATATAGGATACTTTTTTTTTGGCTATCGAGTCAGAGGGTCCAGATATTATTAATTGAATTTTGTAACTAAAGGACCTCTTTTCGAATAAACGGCTTGACCAATTTGCCTGAAATGTTGTATAAAGACAGTTTATAAGGCAGAATAGAATATAGAATACGTTTTTTCTGGCTATCGAGTCAGGGGGTCCAAATATTTTTAATTGAATTTTGTAAATATAAGACCTCTTCTCGAATAAACGGCTTGACCGATTTGCCTGAAATGTTGTATAAAGACAGTTCATAGGGTAGAATAGGATATAGGATACAATTTTTTTGGCTATCAAGTCAGGGGGTCCAGATATTTTTATTTGAATTTAGTAAATATAAGACTTCTTCTCGAATAAACGGCTTGACCGATTTGCCTAAAATGTTGTATAAAGACAGTTCATAGGGTAGAATAGGATATAGGATACAATTTTTTTGGCTATCAAGTCAGGGGGTCCAGATATTTTTAATAGAATTTTGTAAATATAAGACTTCTTCTCGAATAAACGGCTTGACCGATTTGCCTAAAATGTTGTATAAAGACAGTTCATAGGGTAGAATAGGATATAGGATACAATTTTTTTGGCTATCAAGTCAGGGGGTCCAGATATTTTTAATTGAATTTTGTAAATATAAGACTTCTTCTCGAATAAATGGCTTGACCGGTTTGCCGGAAATTTTGTATGAATACATGTCATAGGGCAGAATAGGATAAAGAATACTTTTTTTCTGGCTGTCGAGTCAGGGGGTCCAGATATTTTTTATTTAATTTTGTGAATGTGTGGCCTCTTATCAGCTAAACAGCTAGACCAATTGGACTGAAATTTTATACATATTACAGTTCATATTGCATAGAATCACATAGGATACTTTTTTTCTGGCAGTTGAGTCCAGTTGTCCAGAATTTTTAAATTGAACTTTGTAAATGTGTGGCCTACTCTCGGTCAAACTGGTTAACCATTTAAGCTAAAATGTTGTACACGGACAGTCAAAAAGACATAGAAGGGCAACGAATACTTTTTTTTGGGTGGAAATATCGGTTTTCTATATTTTTATTATGGAATTTTGTAAATTTGTGGCCTCTTTTCGGCCAAACGGCTTGACCAATTCAGATGAAATTTTGTACAGACATTTAATAAGGCATAAAAGGGCAAAGAGTACTTTTTTTCGGTAGTTAAGTGTGGGTGCCTATATATTTCTTTAACTTTACATAGAGTTTGCATAATCATAAAAGTTTGAGCTTAGGTTCATAGTTAATGACTAAACTTAATAAGTGCCTTAATTAGGCCATAAAACTGTCAGGGTCATTAAAAGTCATCAAAATTTACAAGATGGCTTTGCTTGCCCAACGTGTTTTATCTGCTTTGTGGGAAGTATTTCAAAAGCATTCGTGTCTTAACAGCCACATTTAACCTTAGGGTCATCGGTGTTGACTAAGTAGGTTATACAAACTGTCAGGGTCATAAAACGTAAAAATTTTCGCGCTCACTTCGCTCGCGCATTGATAGCGCTCCCTGCGCTCACGCAAATCTTTGTTTTATCTACTTTGTAGGTACTTTTTCAGCAACTTTTGTATTTTAATAGCCACATGTATGAAAACGAGTTTATGAATTGAAATAGTACAACCTTCAATAATCATAATGATTTTTTACCTTAAAATAAGTGGATGTCAAGTTTAACCTAAGGGTCATCGGTGTTGACTTAGTAGGACATAAAACTGTCAGTCATAAAATGACGTAAAAAATTTTCGCGCTCGCTGTTCTTGCGCAAACCTTTGTTTTATCTACTTTGTAGGTAATATTTCAGCATTTTTTGTATTTTAATAGCCACATGTATGAAAACGAGTTTATGAATTGAAATAGTACAACCTTCAATAATCATAATGATTTTTTACCTTAAAATAAGTGGATGTCAAGTTTAACCTTAGGGTCATCGGTCTTGACTTAGTAGGTCATAAAAATTGTCAGGGTCATAAAATGACGTAAAAATGTTCGCGCGCGCTTCGCTCGCGCATTGATAACGCTCGCTACGCTCGCGCAAACCTTTGTTTTATCTACTTTGTAGGTAAAATTTCAGCATTTTTTGTATTTTAATAGCCACATGTATCAAAACGAGTTTATAAATTGAAACAGTACAACCTTCAATAATATTAATGATTTTTTACCTTAATATGAGTGGATATCAAGTTTAACCTTAGGGTCATCGGTCTTTGACTTCGTAGGTCATAAAAACTGTCAGGGTCATAAAAAGTCTTAAAAAAATTTTCGCGCTCGCTTCGCTCGCGCATTGATAGCGCTCGCTGCGCTCGCGCAAACATTGTTTTATCTACTTTACAGGTTATATTTCAACATTTTTTGTATTTTAATAGCCACATACATCAAAACGAGGCCATAAATTGAAACTGTACAACCTTCAATAATCATAATGATTATATACCTAAAAATAAGTGGATACCAAGTTTCCCCTTTGTGTCATCAGTATTAACTTAGTAGATAGATAGATAGATAGATAAACTCTTTATTGACCACTTATAAAAAACAGAAACACATTAAAACTAAACAATTTAAATCTAATAGCGTCAATGGGCGGTCTTATCGCTTTAAGCGATCTCTTCCAGACAACCATGCAAGGAAAGGATTACAATCACGAAGGCGGTTTAGTAGGTCATAAAAACTGTCAGGGTCATAATAGGTCGTAAAAATTTTTCGCGCTCGCTTCGCTCGCGCAGTGATAGCGCTTACTACGCTCCCGCAGTAATAGCGCTCGCTCCGGTCGTGCAAGCATTTGTAATATCTACTTTTTAGGAAACATTTCAGCAACTATTGTATTTTAATAGCCACATTCATCAAAACATGTCATAAATTGGAACAGTACAACCTTCAATAATCATAATGATTTTTAACCTTAAAATAAGTGGATATCAAGTTTAACCTTTGTGTCATCAGTGTTAACTTAGTAGGTCATAAAAACTGTCAGGGTCATAAAAGGTCGTAAAAATTTTTCGCGCTCGCGCAAACCTTTGTTTTATCTACTTTGTAGGTTTTATTTCATCATTTTTTGTATTTTTATAGCCACATGCATCAAAACGAGTTTATAAATTAATACAGTACTACCTTCAATAATCATAATGATTTTTTACCTTAAAATAAGTAGATGTCAAGTTTAACCTTAGGGTCATCGGTCTTGACTTAGTCGGTCATAAAAATTGTCAGGGTCATAAAATGACGTAAAAAATTTTCGCGCTCGCTTCGCTCGCGCATTGATAACGCTCGCTGCGCTCGCGTAAACCTTTGTTTTATCTACTTTGTAGGTAATATTTCAGCATTTTTTGTATTTTAATAGCCACATGTATCAAAACGAGTTTATAAATTGAAACAGTACAACCTTCAATAATATTAATGATTTTTTACCTTAAAATAAGTGGATATCAAGATTAACCTTAGGGTCATCGGTCTTGACTTAGTAGGTCATAAAAATTGTCAGGGTCATCAAAAGACGTAAAATTTTTCGCGCTCGCTTCGCTCGCGCATTGATAGCGCTCGCTGCGCTCGCGCAAACATTTGTTTTATCTACTTTGCAGGATATATTTCAACTTTTTTGTATTTTAATAACCACATGCATCAAAACGAGGGCATAAATTGAAACAGTACAACCTTCCATAATCATAATGATTATTAACCTTAAAATAAGTGGTTACCAAGTTTACCCTTTGTGTCATCAGTATTAACTTAGTAGGTCATAAAAACTGTCAGGGTCATAAAAGGTCGTAAACATTTTTCGCGCTCGCTTCGCTCGCGCAATGGTAGCACTTACTGCGCTAGCGCAGTAATAGCGCTCGCTCCGGTCGTGCAAGCATTTGTTATATCTACTTTGTAGGAAACATTTCAGCAACTATTGTATTTTAATAGCCACATTTATCAAAACATGTCATAAATTGGAACAGTACAACCACTAATCATAATGATTTTTAACCTTAAAATAAGTGGATATCAAGTTTAACCTTAGGGTCATCGGTGTTGACTTAGTAGGTCTTAAAAACTTTCAGGGTCATAAAAATTCATAAAAAAGTTTCTCACTTCGCTTGCGCAGTAATAACGCTACATAGCGTATAATAGCGTGTATTAACAGCCTCATACATTAAACTGACTCAAATACTTTAACAGAAAAACTTGGTAAGCCTTGGTTAGGTTTACCAAGTACCAAGTAATGATTAATAACTTAAACAATAGACGATATCGAGTTCAACCTAAGAGTCATCTATATTGACTTGATGATTAGGTCATTAAACTGTCAGGGTTATAAAAAGCCATAAAAAATGTTCACTCGCCCAATAATAGCGCTCGCTACGCTCGCGCAGCTATTCACGTTATTTTCTTTGTAAGAAATGTTTCAGAAACTGTTGTGTTGAGTCAAAAATTTAAACAGCACAACTTCGTATACCTAACCAAAATGATTAATGACTTTAAAAATAGAGGATATTGAGTTCGACTTTGAGGGTCATCTATGGTGACTTGGCCTAAGAGATCGATCGATCTAGACCTCAATGGTCATAGACACAAATAACGCGGGCGAAGCCGCGGGTAACAGCTAGTTATTATATATTTTTTTTAAGATTACTCGCAATGTGGGTTTCACATTACTAGTATTCTCGTTAACCTCTCCAACTAAGCTAAATACGCTTGTGTCTGGAGTGGGTTCGCGTCAATAGTGTAATGGGTGGGGTGGGGATCGATCTCATGACCTCTCGATCGCCAGTCCGACACCATATCCATTGGGCTATTGCCACCCGTAATAGTAATAAAATGTTAAACAAATTGAATACGCTTCAGTAGTTTTGTACTTACTATCACTTGTTCTTCCGTACCCAGAAACGGTTCCAGTCATACCAGCGAAGTCTAAGTTCACTTCATTCACTGTAGGAATAGGTATTGCCTGGATCGAATCTGAAAACAGAAGTCTGTTTGAATAAAACTAATAATGGTACGACATGTAAACTTTTGAGTTACTTGTTGAGGTTTTTAGCTCTATATCTATGGATACATTCATCAGATGTCAATGAATTGTATAATAGGACCACTGTGGCAACACACAGCCTTTGAGAGTCAGAGTATTCTAGGCCTAGCGTGTTCACCATCTTCGACCACATCATCGCTTGCCACCAGGTGAAATAGAGGGCAAACGCTAGTTTATAATATAATGTATAAAAAAAAACAACGGGTTGCACTCCAGCAGGGCTAGCATGGCCTTATCCCCGGGGGAAAGAAAATTATTTCCCTGTTTTTCGCCACTGACAGGAGATCAACACAATAATTTATACGCTTGGTGAAGTTTAACCCCGAGCTTTGATTTTGTTTCGTATTAAAATGTTAAACAAAAGAATTGAGCAAAAGTCAGCGGGCGTTTATAATTGTCGAAAAACTTTACTTATAATTTACCTTCTCCACCAAACCACAGAATAATGAATAGTACAACCAAACAAAACACGGATAGGTGGAAAGACAAAATAGTCCCCTTGCCATGCTAGCCCTGCAGGAGTGCCGGCAGAAGTAAAAAAAACTTGAACACGTCGTTTTTGAATATTTTGGAATCTAAATCTAATCTCTTAATATTTTGGACACCTTGCGCAAACTTAAAAAAAATAAAACAAAAATAAACCACGTAAGTATACATACTGCTATAAACAACACTGGTAATCTGGACCATTGCTAGATCGTTTATGATATCCTTAGGATCCCAGTTGGGATGCACTGTCACGGCTGAAGTCTCGATCCTGGTTCCTCCAGTGAATATTGTCAGGGAACCCAGTACTGTGTAAAAAAAAAACATGTTTTTATAAGTTTAAAATTTTTAATAATCAACACCAATATTATAAATGCGAAAGTCAGTTTGTTTATTTGTTTGTTTGTTTGTTTGTTTGTTTGTTTGGGACTTCTTCACGGTCAAACGGCATGACCGATTTGGCTGAAATTTTGTACAAAGATAGAATGTAAGGCAGAATAGGATATAGGATACTTTTTTTTTGGCTATCGAGTCAGAGGGTCCAGATATTATTAATTGAATTTTGTAACTAAAGGACCTCTTTTCGAATAAACGGCTTGACCGATTTGCCTGAAATGTTGTATAAAGACAGTTCATAGGGTAGAATAGGATATGGGATACTTTTTTTTGGCTATCGAGTCAGGGGGTTCAGATATTTTTAATTGAATTTTGTAAATATAAAACTTCCTCTCGAATAAACGGCTTGACCGATTTGCCTGAAATTTTGTATGAATACATGTCATAGGGCAGAATAGGATATAGGATACTTTTTTTCTGGCTGTCGAGTCAGGGGGTCCAGATATTTTTTATTTAATTTTGTGAATGTGTGGCCTCTTATCAGCTAAACAGCTAGACCAATTGGACTGAAATTTTATACATATTACAGTTCATATTGCATAGAATCACAAAAAAAAGTATTCGTTGCCCTTCTATGTCTTTTTGACTGTCCGTGTACAACATTTTAGCTTAAATGGTTAAGCAGTTTGACCGAGAGTAGGCCACACATTTACAAAGTTCAATTTAAAAATTCTGGACAACTGGACTCAACTGCCAGAAAAAAAGTTAGGATACTTTTTTCTGGCAGTTGAGTGTGGGTGCCTATATATTTTTTTAACTTTACATAGAGTTTGCATAATCATAAAAGTTTGAGCTTAGGTTCATAGTTAATGACTAAACTTAATAAGTGCCTTAATTAGGCCATAAAACTGTCAGGGTCATTAAAAGTCATCAAAATTTACAAGATGGCTTTGCTTGCCCAACGTGTTTTATCTGCTTTGTGGGAAGTATTTCAAAAGCATTCGTGTCTTAACAGCCACATTTAACCTTAGGGTCATCGGTGTTGACTAAGTAGGTTATACAAACTGTCAGGGTCATAAAACGTAAAAAATTTCGCGCTCCCTGCGCTCACGCAAATCTTTGTTTTATCTACTTTTAAGGTACTTTATCAGCAACTTTTGTATTTTAATAGCCACATGCATCAAAACGAGGCCATAAATTGAAACAGTACAACCTTCAATAATCATAATGCTTATTAACCTTAAAATAAGTGGATATCAAGTTTAACCTAAGGGTCATCGGTTTGACTTAGTAGGACATAAAACTGTCAGAGTCATAAAATGACGTAAAAATTTTCGCGCTCGCTGCGCTTGCGCAAACCTTTGTTTTATCTACTTTGTAGGTAATATTTCAGCATTTTTTGTATTGTAATAGCCACATGTATCAAAACAAGTTTATGAATTGAAACAGTACAACCTTCAATAATCATAATGATTTTTTACCTTAAAACAAGTGGATGTCAAGTTTAACCTTAGGGTCATCGGTCTTGACTTAGTAGGTCATAAAAATTGTCAGGGTCATAAAATGACGTAAAAATTTTCGCGCTCGCTGCGCATGCGCAAACCTTTGTTTTATCTACTTTGTAGGTAATATTTCAGCATTTTTTGTATTTTAATAGCCACATGTATCAAAACAAGTTTATGAATTGAAACAGTACAACCTTCAATAATCATAATGATTATTAACCTTAAAATAAGTGGATATCAAGTTTAACCTAAGGTTCATCGGTGTTGACTTAGTAGGACATAAAACTGTCAGATTAATAAAATGACGTAAAAATTTTCGCGCTCGCTGCGCTTGCGCAAACCTTTGTTTTATCTACTTTGTAGGTAATATTTCAGCATTTTTTGTATTTTAATAGCCACATGTATCAAAACAAGTTTATGAATTGAAACAGTACAACCTTCAATAATCATAATGATTTTTTACCTTAAAATAAGTGGATGTCAAGTTTAACCTTAGGGTCATCGGTCTTGACTTAGTAGGTCATAAAAATTGTCAGGGTCATAAAAAGACATAAAAATTTTCGCGCTCGCATCGCTCGCGCAAAAATTGTTTTATCTACTTTGCAGGTAATATTTCAACATTTTTTGGATTTTAATAGCCACATGCATCAAAACGAGGCCATAATTTTAAACAGTACAACCTTCAATAATCATAATGATTATTTACCTTAAAATAATTGGATACCAAGTTTACCCTTTGTGTCATCAGTTTTAACTTAGTAGGTCATAAAAACTGTCAGGGTCATAATAGGTCGTTAAAATTTTTTGCGCTCGCTTCGCTCGCGCAGTGATAGCGCTTACTACGCTCCCGCAGTAATAGCGCTCGCTCCGGTCATGCAAGCATTTGTAATATCTACTTTGTAGGAAACATTTCAGCATCTATTGTATTTTAATAGCCACATTCATCAAAACATGTCATAAATTGGAACAGTACAACCTTCAATAATCATAATGATTTTTTACCTTAAAATAAGTAGATGTCAAGTTTAACCTTAGGGTCATCGGTCTTGACTTAGTAGGTCATACAAACTGTCAGGGTCATAAAAAAATGTAAAATTTTTCGCGCTCGCTTCGCTCGCGCATTGATAGCGCTCGCTGCGCTCGCGCAAACATTTGTTTTATCTACTTTGCAGGTAATATTTCAACATTTTTTGTATTTTAATAACCACATGCATCAAAACGAGGGCATAAATTTAAACAGTACAACCTTCCATAATCATAATGATTATTAACCTTAAAATAAGTGGATACCAAGTTTACCCTTTGTGTCATCAGTATTAACTTAGTAGGTCATAAAAACTGTCAGGGTCATAAAAGGTCGTAAAAATTTTTCGCGCTCGCTTTGCTCGCGCAGTAATAGCGCTCGCTCCGGTCGTGCAAGCATTTGTAATATCTACTTTGTAGGAAACATTTCAGCAACTATTGTATTTTAATAGCCACATTCATCAAAACATGTCATAAATTGGAACAGTACAACCTTCAATAATCATAATGATTTTTAACCTTAAAATAAGTGGATATCAAGTTTAACCTTTGTGTCATCAGTGTTAACTTAGTAGGTCATAAAAACTGTCAGTGTCATAAAAGGTCGTAAAATTCTTCGCGCTCGCTTCGCTCGCGCGGCGATAGCGCTCGCTGCGCTCGCGCAAACCTTTTTTTTATCTACTTTGTAGGTTATATTTCATCTTTTTTGTATTTTCATAGCCACATGCATCAAAACGAGTTTATAAATTAAAACAGTACAACCTTCAATAATCATAATGATTTTTTACCTTAAAATAAGTAGATATCAAGTTTAACCTTAAGGTCATCGGTCTTGACTTAGTAGGTCATAAAAACTGTCAGGGTCATAAAAAGACGTAAAAATTTTCGCGCTCGCTTCGCTCGCGCATTAATAGCGCTCCCTGCGCTCGCGCAAACCTTTGTTTTATCTACTTTGTAGGTAATATTTTTGCAATTTTTGTATTTTAATAGCCACATTAAGTGGATATCAAGTTTAACGTTTGTGTCATCGGTGTTGACTTAGTAGGTCATAAAAACTGTCAGGGTCATAAAAAGTCGTAAAAATTTTCCGCGCTCGCTTCCCTGCGCTGTGATAGGGCTTGCTATGCTCGCGCAGTAATAGCGCTCGCTCCGGTCGCGCAAGCATTTGTTATATCTACTTTGTAAAAAACATTTCAGCAACTTTTGTATTTTAATAGCCACATGCATCAAAACATGTCATAAATTGGAACAGTACAACCTTCAATATTCATAATGATTTTTTACCTTAAAATAAGTGGATATCAAGTTTAACCTTAGGGTCATCGGTGTTGACTTAGTAGGTCTTAAAAACTTTCAGGGTCATAAAAAGTCATAAAAAAGTTTCTCACTTCGCTCTCACTACATAGCGCTATAATAGCGTGTTTTAACAGCCTCATAAATTAAACTGACTCAAATACTTTAACAGAAAAACTTGGTAAGCCTTGGTTAGGTTTACCAAGTACCAAGTAATGATTAATAACTTTAACAATAGACGATATCGAGTTCGACCTAAGAGTCATCTATATTGACTTGATGATTAGGTCATTAAACTGTCAGGGTTATAAAAAGCCATAAAAAATGTTCACTCGCCCAATAATAGCGCTCGCTACGCTCGCGCAGCTTTTCACGTTATGTTCTTTGTAAGAAATGTTTCAGGAACTGTTGTGTTGAGTCAAAAATTTAAACAGCACAACTTCGTATACCTAACCAAAATGATTAATGACTTTAACAATAGAGGATATTGAGTTCGACTTTGAGGGTCATCTATGGTGACTTGGCCTAAGAGATCATCGATCTAGACCTCAATGGTCATAGACACAAATAACGTGGGCGAAGCCGCGGGTAACAGCTAGTTGGGTATATTTTTGACAAGAGCACTATAATATGAGCATAGGAGCATATAAATAATGCCATATTTGTGTTTAACTTGGATAAATAATGGAAATTATTTAACGCTTTGAAAACAAAAAAGGAAAAATTGACCATTTGACTAACATCGATTTAATGACATTAGACCAAGAAAATAAATACTTTTAAAAAAAGTAACCCACCAAAATCAAGGAAAAAATCTGCCACCATAACCTTACGGTGTTCCGGCAGCACACAGACCTTGAGAGTCAGAGTATTCCATGCTTAGCGTGTTCACCATCTACGACTATATCATAACTTACCACCAGGTGAGATAGTGGTTAAACACTACCATCATTAGACATACCTATCGTGAAGAGGTTAGCCTGGTTTGTACCGTCCCACCAGCAGTGACCAGCAGTGAGGACCCGAGTGTTGGAGATGAGAGATCCTCCGCAAACTGACTGCCAGCCTGTCGTCAGTCGAGCTACTATTCCAGCCTAGAATAAGAGTTAAGCAGGACATGACTATCAAAAATCATCAGATCACCAAAATATATCAAAATATATGTGACATATTCCCGCCGTACATGTTTCCTATGTATGATTAATGTTAAGATTTTTTGTACTGCCTACATTTTGTAAAGAGGTACGGCCACACCGCGACGTCCTGCGTGCACGATCTAGGCGGTGATCAGATAGCGCAGTAGTATTTGTACCGACTGATTCACACCGAACGCGATCTACACCGAACAGAAAACGATTGAAATTTAAATCGCGAACGCGCACGCGGAGACCGGACGCAGCGGTGTAGTCGTACCTTAAATGCTTTAAATTTTGGACGTAATGGATGTCCATTGGTAGTAGTTATCATCATTATTATCAGCGTATCTCTATCTACTGCTGGATAGAGGAAGTCATCAGTCGTAGTCTTAAACTGTAGAGCAAAACTATGTTTTTCCCGTTGGGTTTTCCGAGTTAAGACACGATGTTCAGTGTCAGAACAGACCAGCATGATGGTGTCAGCAAAATCCGCGTTAAAATAGTTGCACTTTGGGCTTGTACCAGAGTCCTTCAATTTGTCTCACTGTGTGTTGCTTTATTTACTGAGACATATCATAATGTTAATATTATCAGTTTGTTCGTTTTCAGGGTTCCGAACCCAAAGGGTACCAACGGAACTCTATTACTGAGACTCCGCTGTCTGTCTGTCTGTCTGTCTGTCTGTCCGTCTGTCACCAGGCTGTATCTCATGAACCGTGATAATTAGACGGTTGAAATTTTCACAGATGATGTATTTCTGTTGCCGCTATAACAACAAATACTAAAAACAGAATAAAGTTAAAAACTATACAAGAAACGTGTTTTTTTCGGCATTTCACGCCATCTATGAAAGCTTAGTCAGGTAAACGTCCCATAAATGGCGTTATATTGAAATATCGATCCCTAACACCTTTGTCAAACGTTAGATGGCGTTATAAGAAATAAAATGTTTAAAAATTATTATGTTTTTGCTGGCGAAAAATGATAGTGGTATTTCTTGCTCGATACTGTAGTGTGGTACGGAACCCTACTAGTGCGAGTCCGACTTGCACTTGGCCAGTTCATTTCTCTCCCTCTTCACGTCAAGATGCAACGAAAGAATAAAACAGGGCGTAACGCAAGAATATGCAGCAACGCCTAACTCGTTTGGCTAAAATTTTGTACGCGGGTAGCCTATATAGCACACTTATGCTACTTAACAACGCAGGCCGCATATTGGGTGATATAATTTAGTATCGTTTTCTAAATGAAATAATTCATGATCGGACAAAACGAAAAAACCGACTTCACATGCCGCGATAATCAAAGTCGTCAAAGTCATGTCATCAAAGTATACAAATTTGCTTGTATTGTTTATCTCCATATCTCCGGATATAATTGTCAGATCTCGATAAAATTTAAAAGGGACCAAACGGAAGGCATAATTTCTCGAACAAAAAATATTTTTTTAATCAGACCTGTTTTGTGAAGTCGGTTAAAAAACGGCATCAAATTCATTTTTAGTATCAAGTTTGCGGTGTTTATCTCTATCTCTGATGATAATCATCAAGTCATCATCAAGTCTTGATAAAATTACAATAAAACCAAACGGGGCAAAATATACTCTCAAAAATCCAAATCGATTAATACATGACGTAGTAGTTCTGAGGTAAAAGACAAAATAACATACAGTCGAATTGAGAACCTCTTCTTTTTAAATCGGTTAAAAATTCACATTATTCGTGTAGCAGCTATATATATCAATTTAACACCCTAACGAATTATCATCCAGTCATCGGCGCCATAAATAACATACCGTGTTAATATGGATGACATTGGGACGACGACGTATTGTGGTCAATGTCTACAGTCTACACTCAGATAATCCTAAGATATTAATTGCTGAAGGCAACAGAATAGAACGCCTTCATATATTACATTCATCTGTCAAATATCAAATTGTTATATCCACAGTCACACATACATAGTTTGCCAGTAAAATAGGAATAGTTTTGGGTTTAAAGCTCAGAATAAATAATAGTACTACGCATTTAAAGGTCGCATAAAATTACAGGCCATGTAACAAAAGATGGCTCAGGGTAAAGCGCAGTGATGCTTTAAATTATTATACCCCAGAGTTTTTGTCAGTAGGTGAGTACTTGAACAGATGGCCCAGTGGAAGAAAAGTCGGCCGTGACGCCAGAGGGACCAGGTTCAAGTTCTGCCGTGTATCAATAGATTTGTGAATAGAAAAATGTATGTGCACATTAAACAGAAGCCATCCAGAGGAAGAAAAACGTGATTAAGAAACCCCCGGCATGGTGCTAGAGCACAGTCAAGTGTTTGCCTGGGAAGCTACTACTCTCAAGTTGAAAAATCTGTCGCCAAACAATAAATGTGTTCCGGTAGCTGTCCTTGAGAGCCAATTCCCATTCTAGGTCGAGAGCGCACTATCCTCAACGGAATTATCACTTCTGCACTCCTACTTCATAAGAAAATTAATGGTTATTTAAATTACAACACCTACTAAGTTTTATTTTTGTAATTCGAAATCTACGTCCTTGTAATAATTTTCACAACAGATATTTTGTGAGGCTGCAATCCTGATTCTTTGCAGGATTCCGGCAGTAAGTGATACAAAACTGTAGACAACTGATTTTATTAGATTTACACAGCAAACCTTTTCTTTTCTTGATTGATACGTAGGCGTTTGACCACTATCTCACCTATGTCTTCCGCAATTGCTGGCACTGCAGATCATCACAAAACTTGGTGAATAAAAATTATAAAGAGAAGTCACACAGTAGGTATTACAAATGCAAAACTAAGAAATAGTTCACAGAATTTATAAGGGTAAAGGCGAAGCACTAATCATAAGTAAAGCATCATCATTAGCCCATATAGAAATAGACTAATTAAGGCATAAAATTACGCAAATCTTCCTACCTGATGTGGAATTATTGTCGCACTGCCAACTTGACTTCCCCCAATGATCCTTGACTGCCTTGATTCAGACATCATCAAATCAAGCGCTTTTGGTACTCCAATCTTCATGTGATACCCAAACGCCGAAACAACTTCAACCAATCCATCACTTGGTGCAATTCCATCATATACAATAGACTGCTTAAATTCCGCTTGTGAAGTTGCATCTGCCTCAATATCTTTGGACTGATTGGATTCTACTTGGGCAATATCATCGCTTCTAATGTAATAAGGTTGCTGAAATTCAACTTTGGAAGTCCCATATTCCCCGAAACTGGCACTTTGAGAAAAAACTAGCACTGAAAAGAAAAACAACGCTATCGACTGCATTTTTATTAATATATGGCGTAAACAGTTCAATCGATTGAAGTAGTATCTGTGACATCAGCTGATATTGATCTAGTTTATAAATGTACCCACTTATCTCTTATCTTGTACTTATAGGTATTTAACCTTAAAGTGCTGTTGCTTATACATAAATATCATATTACTAAAAAAAATTTGTTATGACTTTAGGTAACATAAGAAGAAGCTCGCCTTTTTTACCCGACTACGGCAAAGCTAAAGAAAGTATGATTTTGACTGATACGCATGTATGTTCATCTGTTCCCTCATTATTTTTAAACAAAGTATCATAGTTTAACACAAGAGGTATCGTCGGAAGCGTATTGATTGTTCGTTGGCTTTTTGATGTCACATTAAATTGAATATGGCACCCTATAAAAGACATAAGTCATGAACTAAAAAGGATGCCGTGTTAGGTACCAAATATGAAGGAGCTAAATTAGAACATTTCTAAAATAAACTCGATAATTGGAAATTGTATACTTACTTTCATTCAGTAAGCATTCGGAAAACTTCGTCGAGTCTTTACATCGCCCATACCACAAAGCCTGAAGACGAAATTCTTTAACGAGTGCGTCCTACCTGTTATTACTTACGGAGCCGAGACGTGGACACTGACAGTGCGACTAGTTCACCAATTCAAAGTCGCTCAGCGAGCTATGCAGAAGGCTATGCTCGGAGTTTCTCTGAAGGATCGAATTCGAAACGAAGTCATCCGTCAGAGAACCAAAGTAATCGACATATCTCAGAGGATTAGCAAGCTGAAATGGCAGTGGGCCGGTCAAATCTGTCGCAGAACCGATGACCGTTGGTGTAAACAAGTTCTAGAGTGGAGACCACGGCTCGGCAAACGTAGTGTAGGACGCCCTCCAACTAGATGGAGCGATGATATACGCAAGCTGGCAGGCAGCGGTTGGAAACGAATAGCTGAAAATCGAGATCAGTGGCATGCCATGGGAGAGGCCTATGTCCAGCAGTGGACGGAAATCGGCTGATAATGATGATGATGATGATGATGATGATACTTACTTTCGCGATTTGAACACATAGATATAACTATTTTAAAAAAACCGACGAATTGAGAACCTTCTCCTTTTTTGTGAAGTCGGTTAAAATAAGGGACTTATCGCGCTGGAACATTTATTTTATTTAACTCGACGTTTCGACCAAGTTGCATTGATCGTGGTCACGACACGACTGGGGACTTGGGAATTATTTCTAAAATTAGAGAGTCATTTTTAGTAGTCGGGTTTTTAGTTTTTAGTTTATTTACTTTTTATCCCTTTTTAATAAGAACTAGACAAGTGCTTGACCACTACTTCATCTGAAGATTTAGTATTAAATAACGATCTGGTATAAGAATGGGATGGAAACGTCTGGTCTGGAAATGGAAGACAGAATGCAGACAAGCCTTTTATTTTTCCAATCTTCTGTCAATTTAGATTTCGTTTTTTTTTTGAAACGATATGCATATGTATGAGTATGAGAATTTTATGAAGAGTAAAATCGAGCGTTAACTAAAGGTGAGGCGTAACGTTCTTTTGCGCAACGTACCTTGGGCACCTTTCACTTCGATATTATGTATGTGTATTTACAAAGTATACTAGAGTTTCCTACGAAACGAATTTAATATTTAGAATCTAATCCCTTGACCTTGAATTTTGATGATTAGCTCCCTTGACCTTGACCTTGTCCTTGACCTGGACCACAATAAAAATAATTCTTAAATAGTATAAACTCCAGTCGTGCGTTGAAGCTGACACACACACACACTTTATGTGACTTTATCGAGAGTATATCTCAGCATGTATGTATGCATATGTATCTCAGCGTTGGATATTTATTTTATATCCTAAAGGCTAGCATTTAACCACTATCGCACCTGTTGGCAAATTATGATATAATCGAAGAATGGTCTTAAAGAATTAATTATACATAGTTAATCAGTGGAGGGGTGGTATTATACTTAAGGTACGGACACACCGCAGCGTCCTGTGTGCGCGGTCTAGGCGGCGATCAGGTAGCGCAGTAGTATTTGTACTTACTGGTTCACCCCAAACGCGATCAGAAAACAATTGAAAAGTACTGAGATTGCGCCCGCTGATCGCAGGATGCTGCGGTGTGGCCGAACCTTTAAGGTTTTTTTTATATCAGATAGGCTAGCGTTAGACCATTATCTCACATGTCGGTAAGTGATGATGCGGTCGCAGATGTTAGCACGCTAGGCCTAGTTTTTAGGGTTCCGTACCCAAAGGGTAAAACGGTACCCTATTACTAAGACTCCGCTGTCCGTCTGTCTGTCTGTCTGTCTGTCTGTCTGTCTGTCTGTCTGTCTGTCTGTCTGTCCGCTATAACAACAAATACTAAAAACAGAATGAAGTTAAAAATAATAGAGAGTCCCCATACAAGAAACGTGTTTTTTTCGGCATTTCACGCCATCTATGAACGCTTAGTTAGGTAAACGTCCCATAGATGGCGTTATATTGAGATGTCGATCTCTAACACTTTTGTTAGACGTTAGATGGCGTTATAAGAAACAAAATGTTTATTAATTATTATTTTTTGCTGGCGAAAAATGATAGTGGTATTTTTTGCTCGATCTTATAAAATACTGTAGTGTGGTACGGAACCCTTCTAGTGCAAGTCCGACTTGCACTTGGCCAGTTTATTCAAATACTGTTTTGCTGTATTTTTACCGACCACTCAGCCAAATCCTAAAAACTTTAGTCGGTTAAATAACTTAAAAACATTTATAGATTTCAGACGGGAATTTAACGTGACTTACGCGATGTCAATATAGCGATCGACATATGTTTCAGCCTCATCCGGAGGTCTTCTTCAGGATCTTGAGTGCAGGGCGCTCGCCGACGCGTTCAGCCTCGCACTGCGGGCCGCTGCTCGTGCAGCGCGGGCGGACGGAGCGCCCCGCACTCAAGATCCTGAAGAAGACCTCCGGATGAGGCCGAAACATATGTCGATCGCTATATCGACATCGCGTAAGTCACGTTAAATTCCCGTCTTAAATCTATAAGTTTAAAATTAACGTGAGTTTTTATAATAAAACTTAAAAACACATAATTGTTTGCTCTTTTTCCGAATTCAACAGGTTAATAAACGCAGTAGCTTATCAGACAAATAATTGACTCTTTTTATATTGATTTTATTACAAGATAAATTTGATTTTCCTTTACATATCTCAGAACATTTTACACAAGAGGTTATTAATCAGTGTAAGTATGATAAGCTATAATGATAATGCTTTGCTAGATTGCCCTTTATGTTGCTAATGTTTTAGAAAACTATAGGACTCATAAAGTTTTACTGAATACAGACAACCACTTAAGTAAGAACCTACATACATTTATACATACTTATATACTATATCTTACTCATATTATAGAGGTGAAAGTTTACTTGTGTATGTGTGTTTGTGTGTGTTTGTTACTTCTTCACGCTAAAACAACAGATTGAGCTGAAATTTGGTATGTAGATAGCCTAGATAAACCCTGAAATAACACAAGGTAGTTCTTATCCCGATATTCCTACGGGAGCGATGTCTACGCGGGTAAAACCGTGGGCACAGCTAGTGCATACACAAAATCACACCTTTTCCCCGTTGGGGTAGGCAGAGAATACTTTTTAGGGTTCGGAACCCAAAGGGTACCAACCGAACCCTATTACTGAGACTCCGCTGTCCGTCTGTCTGTCTGTATGTCTGTCTGTCTGTCTGTCTGACTGACTGTCTGTCTGTCTGTCTGTCTGTCTGTCTGTCTGTCTGTCTGTCTGTCTGTCTGTCTGTCTGTCTGTCCGTCTGTCACTAGGCTGTATCTCATGAACCGTGATAGTTAGACGGTTAAAATTTTCACAGATGATGTATTTCTGTCGCCGCTATAACAAAAAATACTAAAAACAGAACAAAATTAAAAATTAAAGGGGGTCCCCATACAAAAACGTGTTTTTACTATAGCGCCATCTGTAAACGATTGTTTACGTCAGTATTTTTCAACCTTTTTCATGACACGACGCGACCGCCTTAGTAGGAAAAAAATTTGATTTACTTGCACTTTATATAATCTGCATTTTGTTATAATGCTAGCTTCTACCCGCGGCTTCGTTCGTGTGGCCTACAGGAAACAAATTACATGGCTTTCTTTTGAAACTATAAGTACTTTCACACATACCTACACTACCACAATACCTACAAATGCTATTTAATTAATATTTTATTTAAAAGTAAATTTTCAAACTTTGTTTTTTTCTTTTACTGAGGCTTTCCGAAACCCCGCAATCCTCTTATAGAGGCTTTGCGACCCCCGAGGGGGTCGCGACCTCGCAAACCAAAAGTTGAAAAACACTGGTTTACCTTCTTATTACCTACCTTAATACCGATTTCACACCTGGCGATTCCAGTTGAACAACTCTAGTCGGTCAACAAAACATTGAAAGCGATTTTGAATGCACGTGGTCACACTGTTGATCAAATTGACCAAAGAAAATATTTAAACTCTAGATTGCACAGATCAAGTAGCGATTCTACCACAAAGTACTTTTTTTATTTTTGTTTCATTATGGCTCCACCTTCCTTAGACCTTCACATAGAGGTTGTCGCCAGCACCATCAAAAAATGCGCAGAAGCTCACGAACGAAGGCTTCACCATCACGTGAACGTCGAGGCAATACAACTCCTCGACCTCACAGATATAGAGAGAAGACTCAAAAGAACTAAACCGTTCGAATTAGTGTAGTGATAGTGTATAGTGAACCTTAGTGGAATATAGTGTAAGTGCTATGCATAAAGAACACGATAACAATGTGTCTTCACCTTAACAATAGAGACTATAAGAAAAGTGCTGATGAGCACATTCTTTATTTATGTCAATTTATAAGTTTATGATAGATTTAAATTACTTATTAGCCTACCTAGGCTAGATTGTAGTATGATTAGGCGATACAATACTTGTATTGTGTATCCTAATATTTAAAAAAAAAAAAAAATTACGGCTCCACGAGATTAGTGTAGTTAGCCAGTGTCAAGTAATAAATATTTATTACTAAAGTTAAGTTTTTTTCAAAGTCACATTTTAAAACATGTCAGTGTGAGAATTCATAAAACTTGACACTGGCTAAATACACTAATCGCGTGGAGCCATGATGAGAAGAAAAAATACATTATTTTTTTGTAATGTATGATTATTAAAAAAAAATACTAAAATTGTGAATACTAAAAGCAAAGTAACACAAAGCTATTATGCCTTCCATAAAGCCATGCTTGTATTGGGTATATTTATAATTTATCTGTATTTTAGATATTCATTAAAATAAATATAACAAGAAATGATTGTTTGAAGTATTTCTTTTAATACATTAAGCCTTTTTACTATTTTTCATATTGTCAATGATAAGTTTTCTCTGGTCACATGTAATGAACTATAAACTTTAACCACATATTGAGTCTTGAGTCTTATCAGATTGCTTGCACGAGAAACTGCACCAAAATAGCGTTTATTCACAGATTTACAATCATAAAACTGTGGTTTAGGCATGAATTTTTATGCACACAAAACTTTCTCATCATAATCAGCCGGTATCAGTCCACTGCTGGATATAGGCCTCTCCCAAGTCATGCCACTGAGCCCGATCTTCGGCTCTTTGTTTCCAGTCACTGCCCACCGCTTTACGAATGTCGTCGCTCCACCTGGTAACAGGGTGTCCTACGCTACGTTTACCGATTCGCGGTCTCCACTCTAGAACCAGTCTACCCCAACGGTTATCGGTCCTACGGCAGATATGACCAGCCCACTGCCACTTCAGCTTGCTAATCCGATGAGCTATGTCGATCACTTTAGTTCTCTGGCTAATTACTTCGTTCCGGATTCGATCCCGCAGAGAAACACCGAGCATAGCTCTTTCCATAGCTCGCTGAGCGACTTTAAATTGGTGGACCAGTCGAACCGTGAGTGTCCACGTCTCGGCTCCGTATGTCAAGACGGGTAGGACGCACTGATTAAAGACTTTTGTCTTTAGGCACTGTGGTATATGTGACGAGAAGACTTGACGGAGTTTTCCAAATGCTGCCCAGCCCAGCTGAATTTTTCTCTTGATTTCCTTTTCGAAGTTATGTTTGCCTAGTTGGAGCGTCTGCCCTAGGTAAACATACTTAATGACAACTTCGAGTGGGATTCCATCTACGGCAATCGGTTCCGGAACAACGTGCTCGTTGTACATGACTTTGGTTTTATCCAAATTCATCCGGAGACCGATGCGACGAGAAGAATCAGCTAGGCCATTCAACATCCTCTGTAAGTCCTGCAGCGTCTCTGCCATAATGACGATGTCATCTGCGAATCGTAAGTGAGAGATGTACCTGCCGTTGATGTTGATGCCACAATCTTTCCAGAACTTTCTAACCATTTTGTAATACAAACTTATTACAAGAGACACTGAGAACTATTTCAATACAATTAAAAGTGGATAGGTTTTGCTGACATTTTCACTTCCATAGTAACACAAACTTGGGTTTTTTATCAAAACAATGTTTGCAAATAATGCGCAATAAGTAGCAAGTTCACGCTCCGCTCCGGTATAGATAATGAAAATTGAAAGCGATTTGAATGCACGAGTTCACACCTGTCAAATCGCTTGCAACAAAAATTTGAAAGCGACTATAGTTGAAAGGCGTTTAACTTCTGTTGAAACGATTTAAATCGCTTCAATTTTGTTTGAAAGTCTGTTCACACCTTTCAAATCGCTTGCGATTTGCCAGTTGAACAACTTGAATCGCCTAGTGTGAACTCGGAATAACATCCTTGTGTTAACGTTCACTTAGTTGGTGTTAAAAGTTCGTTAAATATTAGTTAGATGGCGTTGTAGTAAATAAGCATGTTTAGTATTGACACGGTATTTATATATATCGATGTAAAACTATGTACTTAATTTTTCCGGCAAATGTTGTTCAATCAGAAACCTACGTGTGCGAGTCCGACTCGCAATTGGCGAGTTTATTTCCACATGCTACGATTCTGACGTACCTCTTTCGGTTCTTCCACTTTCGTGAGCGCTTTCAAACATGATCGTTGGTTATAAGTACTTTTGACTCTTACTAAGAACTTGATACAATTTAAAGACAAAAGTGAGAAGAGGCAAGTAATCTGAACTCTCAGTTTACTCTTTGAGTACATTAGCTATATGTATGTGCTTGTTTTATTTATGATGCGAGTTAGATCAAGCCACCAGTACCAGTACCCGGTGCGATTTTTTTACCCCTGAAATGCATACAAAAACAAATAAACAAATTATATATAAAATATCTTTAATCTACGAGTATATCATATCTATAATAATCTATATCTTTAATAAAACATAAGTCGACCATTACACCTCTTTTTAACCGACTTCCAAAAGAAGGAAGTTCTCAATTCGTCTATATGTTTTTTTTATGTATGTTACGCATTTACTCCGTCAATTGTGAAACGATTCAGATGATTCTTTTTTCTATCGGTAGGGTATAACATTTTCGACGTAGGCCAATTGTAATTTCATTGAGATGTGATAAATATCTTCAGAGATGATAAACGTCTCAAACTTGCTACTGAAACTAACTCGCGGGGCATGTAAGTCGGAGATTTTATTTTTTAAACTATCTCAATTATTAGTGATGGAATTTTGGGTATCAAACTTCAACATAAACATTGTTAGTTGTTTCATTATTGAACGAATCGTGAGTATTATTCATTTTTATTATTTATACGGTTTGACTCACGTGCAATGGTCGACTGTCAGTTAGACGTCCGACCGGTTTCGAGGCAATCGGTGCCTCATCATCATGGGTCAGCGCGCGTACCCTCGCGGAGCGCTGTACCCGCAGTAGCGGGTAAACCGTATAAATAATAAAAATGAATAATACTCACGATTGAAAACGAAAAATTGTTAGTTGTTGTTAGCGTTTTTGTTTGAATGTACCATTTGTGTGTTAGTTAAAATTGGAATGGTAAAATCAACTCCTCCTATTGTTAAGTCGGTTTACATGTAGCCTATGTTTCCCAGGGGCTATAACAAATAGATTGTTAATATTCATAATAATTTAAGATCGTTTAAAAAACTAAAAGAACCGACTTAAAACGTCGCGCTAGTCAAAGTAGCCAGTAGACGAAGTAAGTGTTATATAATCTGTGCCAGTAGTTAGTAGCATGACGTCAAGGTATATAAATGCATCGTAATACAAATGTTGATAAATTGTTAAACACAATCCAAAATTTCATCGTACCGACGGGACTTGAACCCGCAACCTCCGGAATGACATGTTCCGGTGCTTTGCCAATTAAGCCACGGTGCGAAGTATCGTTACGACGAAATTAGTGGATTGCATTTGTTAACCCAATTATGCATTGGTTCCGAATTAAATTAATTGGTTAATCATTCTTCCGAATGATTAACTTACGTAATAAGTAGTCATAGATGGCGCCACCAATGCATAATTTGGTTAACAAATGCAATCCACTAATTTCGTCGTAACGATACTTCGCACCGTGGCTTAATTGGCAAAGCACCGGAACATGTCATTCCGGAGGTTGCGGGTTCAAGTCCCGTCGGTACGATGAAATTTTGGATTGTGTTTAACAATTTACAAAAACATAAAGTGTGAAACACTTCGAAGAAACATAATAAATGTTGATAAGTTAAAAACGGCTCAGCCGATTTCGTTGAAATTTAAATGGGACCACCTGGAAAGGGTACCCTTTGAAACAAAAAAATCATTTTTCAAATCGATTCAGGCATCTTCGAGTAATCGGTGAACGTACATAAAATAATATCGTTTAAAAAAACTAAAAAAGAACCGACTTCAATGTTCATTTTCAGTACCAATTTTGAGATGTTTATCTCAATATCTCTGGAGATACTTATCAGACCTCGATAAAATTACCATGGTACCACACTTGGGATATCTCCTTTCGAACAAAAAAAGAATAATCAAAATCGGTGCATAAATGACGAAGTTATCCCCGAACAAACATAAATATATATATATATATATATATATATATATATATATACGGTCGAATTGAGAAACCTCCTCCTTTTTTTGAAGTCGGTTAAAAAGTAAGAAAAAAAAATTCCAACGAATTGAGAACCTCCTCCTTTTTTAAAATCGGATGTATAATGCGACGAAGAAACATACGTAAATACGAACATACATACATCAACTGTTACATCATAACCCTTCCTTCTGTAGTCGAGTAAAAAGCGCCATTTTACTTAAAAACGCAGTTAGATGAGGTATTTAGTTTCCGTTTATTATCTTCTGTATTCATTAAGCAAACCTTTAGGTATTCAAAGGGCTACAATTGGCTTCGTCAAACCTTTGACACGCTTCGTCTGGAGGAGGGACCTAATTGAGTTAGTTTTAATTATAGAATTGAAAAGAGTTTTTATCACTATTCTTAGATGTATTTTCTATCAGTGATCACTTTATATTTTTAATCGACTTTGCAAAACGCGGAGGTATTTACTTTATATAAATATTGCATTAAATTATTGTGACGTAAAACTTGTGGGCGCTACATTGTCATCGGATAGATAATGATAATGGTAGTATTATTATCTATTTACTCGACTTCACAAAAAAGGAGGAAGTTTTCAATTCGATGTATGTTCACCGATTACTCGTAGATGCCTGAACCGATTTGGAAAATTCTTTTTTGTTTCAAAGGAGACCATTCCCAGGTGGGCCCATTTAAATTTTATTGAAATCGGCCGAGCCGTTTTTAATGAATCAACATTTGTATTACGATGCATTTACTTATCTTGAAGATTTACTACTTACGAGTACAACTGGCACAGATTATATAATAGTTACTACGTCTACTGGCTACTTGCGGGCTAATTGTGGTGACTAGCGCGACCACAAATTATATAATTGTTACTACGGCGCGACGTTTGAAGTCGGTTTTTTTAGTTTTTTAAACGATCTTACATTATCTATGGTGATGTGGTCAAAGATGGTAAACACGCTAAATCTAGAATGTTTGGACTCTCAAGAGTCTCAAGGGTTGTGTTCTGCCGGAACACTGTAAGGTTATGGTGGCAGTTTTTCTCCTTGATAGTAGTAAGCTACTGGTAGCAAGTCAGAAGGAACATCGATATAATAATAATTAAGCGATAATAGCCCAATGGCTAAGGCAATCGAGAGGTTGTGAGTTAGATCCCCACCCATGGCACTATTGACGTGAACCCACTCCAGACACAACCATATTTAGCATAGTTGGAGGACCCAACAAGACTACTAGTAATGTGCGACCCACATTGCTAGTAAGCTTTAACACGTGTGGACGAACACCCATGCTAGGATTTGAACCAACGACCACTCGTTTAGAAGTCAAGCGATCTATCCTTTAAGCCAACGGGGCTTACAGAATAGGGAATATGCATGTTTTTTTTATATATTTTAATTTCACTCATTACATCCATATAACATAATAAAAAAAAAATACTGCTGGAATTAGTCATATTAATTTTTAAATAAACATTTAAATATACAAATAAATTTGAGCAGTTTAAACGCCATCATTTCCCGGGCTCTTTGGTAGTGCATTGTGACGTCACGCACATACGTCAGACACACGCCGCTTGAAGCAAACTAGATTTTTTTTATTTTACTAAGACTCCGCGCGATTATTGTATTTAGCCAATGGCATGTTTTTATTAAATTATACAGTTTCTCTAATATCGCACTCATTTTTATCTATATTAAATGGTTAATAATATACATTTTTGCACAATAATACGCGGCAAACACAATATTTGGAAATAAATACAATAAGACCACACCATACATTTATTTTTATGTTTTCGCGCTCAATGTTTCTATCACGTGGAGTAGTGCATAATGACGTCAACTTTCGATTCGACCAATGGTGATCTGTTTTACAAACTTAAATTTCCCTCGCTTAAATTGCATTTTTAATTTATTATTTTAAGCAAATAAAATGGAATTAAATAAAAAAAAAGGTTCACCGAACGTCGATATAGGTAGGTACTAATATAAACCAGTCTTCATACATTGGGGCGTTGACAGAAACAACTATAAATAAGATATCCCAGACAAAATAAATAAGACCTCGGACCATTTCCTTCGATCGGAGTTGAACGATCTTTAAAGTAGTAAAAATCTCATAAAATATCATAATAGACGGAAAGAACGGTACTCTTTCAGTCTGGAATGAGTCCCGGAGGCATCGCCGTGCAATCACTGTGACTTCATCCGATTTAGTGATAAAACTTTTGGTAGTATGTCTTTTAGAGCTAGACAACTAATGTGTTCTGTAAAAATGTTCCTATTTCAGAAGATATTGATTTGCAATGTAAAAAAATGCACATATTATTTTTTTCTAAAACTGACTACTTATGTAGATATGTAATAATAGTATATTACGATACGTGTGATTTAAGTAGTTGCACGGCGTAGCACCCTCGCTGCGGTCGGGTGCCAATTTCACACCGTGCAAAAATAGACAACTTAAGTCACGAGTATCGTTTATTATTTTATAGCTGTCAGTGTGACATAAACCCGCAGTTTCCGCTTGCTACGCTTTTCCGTCAAATAGATGATTAATGCACGGCGTGAAGTTGGCACCCTCGCTGCGCTCGGGTGCTAAACGTCGTGCCATAATCCACTATTTAAGTCAGTTTTGAGATTTTCGCCGAAGATATAATTATGAAATGTATATAAGGTTAAAGGTATACGGATACGACCACACCGCGGAGTCCTGCGTGCGCGATTTAGGCGGCAATCAGATGGCGCAGTAGTATTTGTACTGACTGGTTCACACCAAACGCGATCCACGGCGATCAGAAAACAATAAAATTCAGATTGCAAACGCGCACGCGGACGTAGGTCGACGCGGTGTGGTCGTACCTTAACTCTTAAAAATACCCTGCCAATGAAAAATAACCAACACAATTCCCCTAGAAACAACTGAACTATCGGTCGATAGATGGTCTGCGCTTACGAAGTATACAGTAGAGTAAGATACTCGTACTCTACTGTATCGTACTCGTAACTTACAGGCTAGCGTTTGAACACCATTTCGCCAGCTGGAGCCTTATACAGTATGACCATTTTAAAGTCTTACCGTGCCGTGTTACGTTATCTCCGCGTTATGGTATTCTCTTCGCCAATTAAAATGCGGTAGGGTACAGTTATGAGCGCGTTTTGAGCTGTCAAAATATCGTGACATATGAGGACGTGTAACGCGCGCGTTTTGTATAATTTATCTATCGTGTGGCATACAAAATACAATTTTTCAATAACGTAACGTGACGCGTTAAGAAACGCGTTATCTCATTGGCCATACTGAATAAGGCCCCTGGTAAGCTACGATGTGGTCGAAGATGGTAATCACGCTTGGCCTAGAATATTCAATATAATATACCTATAATAGACAGTAATATTAAGTATACAGAAATTATATTCGTAAGTATAGTTTTGAGTACCACACACGTTCCGTAGCGATGTAAAACCGCAGACCCAGTGCAGCATTTCTCGAGCTGAAATCTGATTGTATAAATCACCAAGTTGGGAACCGAGCTGTTTACTTTCTCGGGAAACTTGTGAACTCTCGTTTTCTTGATGCATCGTTCTTGTTAGATAGTGTTGGAATATACTATCGATTAATCCATTTTTTTAGTTCTGAAACTTAAGGGAGAGTTTTATTGAATATTTTTTTAGTTTTACCAACTTTCAACATTTTTATTTCACCAAGTGAAACAATTAAGTAGGTACTTTTAAAAAAATCAGCTAATTTATAAGTTCCACTCCAGGGAGCTATGCTTTTATAATAATTACATGCCCCTGCGTTAATTTTAAGCACACCGACATTAGCGGATTTTTTTTTAGAATGTAGCCCTTTATTTTGGTCTCACCAATTGATTAATGATTACTTGCTACAAAATGTAATATGTGTAATTATAGTTATGGCTTTGGAAAACAGCTATAACATAAACGACAGCAGAAAAAGGCTTTATTAATTTCATTATCAATGTAGCACGGCTGTCCCGACTCGTTTTCCTTACTAGCTTTACCGCACGGTATTTTAAACTTGACATTTCGATAACAATATTAACAGATATAGTTTCAATAACTGAGTGATAAAAGTCACGATTGAGATCTTCACGTCATCTTTTAGATCCACTCAAATAAAAAACAGCATACGAACGTTATCGATACAAAATTATCGTTGTATCGATATCGGTATCGTGGCAAATTAAACCCGTCACTAACATCGGTACATGTGCACCAAAGCTGTAGCTCCCTTGTACCCCACGGGCGGTACATGTAATGGATCTAATAATCACCAACTTTCACTTCAGTTTTAACTACATGGATCGAAAATAACTTATTAAATTAGTGTATTGAGATTTAATAATTTTCTGGATCAAATTTGTGTTTTAAGGAGTTATGTTTTGAATAAACAATACATTCATAAAGGCATTTAAGACTACGCTATAATATAATAGCTTCTAGCACATAGTTTATAGCACAAAAATATCGTTCACCATACATTTATTTAGATCACGTTCACACTTAGCTATACTATAAATAAGATCGTATAAAAACCTATAAAAACCGACTATAAATGTTGCGCTATTGATTTTCAGTACCAAGTGTGAGATTTTTTTTATTTTTATTTATATATATATACTACGCATATATATATATATATATATATATGCGTAGTCTGAAATGCGCTTTATGTCGTCACTCGTGCAGTTTAATTGACTCCTCAAGCCCCTCTCATATTGTTTTCAGAGTAATCTATACTATTTTTCAATGCAGTGATTTAATAATTTTATTCTCTGGCACATAGGTACTTTTTTTTAATGTTCTTATAAGCTTTACCTTGACTTAAGGTACGACCATACCGCAGCGTCCTGCGTGCGCGATCTCGGCGGCGATCAGATAGAGCAATAGTAGTTGTATCGACTGGTTCACACCAAACGCGATCTACGGCGATCAGAAAACGATTGAAAATCAGATCGCGAACGCGTACGCGGACTCAGGACGCCGCGGTGTGGTCGTACCTTTAAGTTTAAAAGTATCTAACGTCCTATTTCATATAATTGGTTAATTGAAAGAGAAAATTAGCTAAGGCAGAAAACAATACCTGTAAAAACAATGGTAATGCAATGTGCAGTCATATCGCTTAGAAAAATTCTACCTGCAGATAGTTTTATAGACAGACATTGAAATTATAATTAAAACATAGCATAGAACCGTGATAGTTAGACGGTTGAAATTTTCACAGATGATGTATTTCTGTTGCCGCTATAACAACAAATACTAAGAACAGAACAAAGTCTAATATTAAAGAAAAGTTTTAAAAAAGTTTTTTACGATAGCGCAGCGCCATCTAGCTAGCATCAAAGATGGCGCTATCGTCTTTACCTTAATCTAAATCTCGGAAGCGGCTCCAACGATTAAATAAAATTTAGTATACCTACAGGGGATTTCGGGGGCGATAAATCGATCTAGCTAGGAGTCATTTTCAGAAAAAAAAAATTTCAATAATCAACTTTATTGATAATCAACTTAAAATATGTCTCTTCCCGACATCTATTGGCGAGTAGAAGTACTGTGTCGGTAAAGCAGTTAGTTGCTCTCAATTAAAAAAAATAGTATTATTATTCGTCAATAGATGTCGGGAAGAGTCATATTTGTCTGTTTAAGTGGCAATAAATACCGAAGATATTTAATAATATTAATTACTACAATTACTATTACTACTATTACTATTACTACTTTATAATACTATTCTACCTTTGTGTTAACGTTTACTTAGTTGGTGTTAGAAGTTCGTTAGAAATTCGATAGATGGCGTTCGGAACCCTTGTGCGGGACAAAAGTCTGACTCGCACTTGCCCAGTTTTATTTTAAAAATATGTGTTACCTCAGAACTTCGTCAAACCTTAACCGATTTGAAAAATTCTGTTTGAGAGATTATGCCTCCCGTTTGGTCCCAAGCAATTTTTTTCAAGATCTGATAATTATCTCTGGAGATATGAGGATAAACAATATGAACAAATTTGATACCTCGATGACATGATTATGGCTAGTGGATATTTTCACTATCGCGGCATATGAAGTCGGTTTTTTTGTTTTGACGATTATAAATTATTTATAAGTAATTAAACTAGTGGTAGGTATTACAGACAAATGGATTGTTCTATGTACATTCATGGGTATTGGTTTACAGGTGGCATTACATCAATGTTCCGCCTGACTTGCTGCCAAAAATAGAAGTTTTTAGTTTTCATGTTCACTGACACTATTATTAATATTGTTTACGGGATATTTACCATGTTTTTAATTTAATATGAGTTTCCGATATGTCGGTGCTGTTACAAGCACTATGTTCACGGACGAACTGTAGACTGCGGGTGAAGAGGGTATCACAAACAAACGAAGCGATCTACCCGCTTTCGTACTAAATCGTTTAGAATCGCTTATACGAACAACCGAAACAAGTACTTAAGCGGGTAGATCGTTTCTTTTGCTCGTGATACCCTCTTTACCCGCAGTCTACAGTTGTCCGTAAACATGGCGCTTGTAACAGCATCGAAATATCGGAAACTCATATTAAATGAAAAACATGGTAAATATCCCGTAAACAATACTCATAATAGTGCCGCCAAAAAGTTGCTTACCACCACAGTATATTAGAAGTAGTAAAAAACTTCATCTGTTCTGTGTTTCACCATCATCATTTTTATTATTTTATTTATACATATTTCGCATTTTTTTTCATCACCCGCAGGCTTGTCTGAAAATCAGCGTCCAGGTGTAAATCTAGACATAATGTGCTGAGACAAGCCTTTTGACACCTCACATTGTTTCTTGTTTTTTCTCGTTTCATTGTTTTAGTAAGTATTTTAATGTGTTATGTCAAATAAATGATTTTTTCTTTCTTTCTTTCTTTCATCAAGGAGAAAATCTGCCGCCATAATCTTACGGTGCTACGGCAGCAAACAGCCTTTGAGAGTCAACATTCTAAGTCCAGCGTGTTCACTATCCTCGATCACATCATCACTTACCACTAGGCGAGATAGTGGTCAAACTAGCCTATCAGTTACGAAATAAACCCTTCTCTTACATTTTTTTTCTGGGACTGATTACTCTAAGCGATAAGACTGCCTATAGTAAAATCTTGTTGTATTTATCTAGGTTAATTTTGGTTAGCAGTGAATTGTTCCTCTATCTTTTTAGTTAGGTATTTTTATTGCTGTTAATACGAACTTGAATACAACTATTCAAAAGAAGATACTTGAAAATATTAACTAAGTAAGTAAAAGCTTATCACCATTAAACATCAGCAGAACATGCGCAATATTGCACAACTAACGTTAATTACCGCGAAGTTGGTAGAAATTACCACAAACTTGGTAGAAATCGCCACAAAGTTGGTAGAACGGCAATCAGTGAATTGCAGGCGCGATGCAGGTGGCTCAACTTGTGAAGTTTTGAAAGAAGTGTGACGCAGATATGATCAAAACATAACTTCGTGTTTGGTTGGTATACTTTGCGTGTTTTTTTACATAAATATAAAATAAAAATAAAAAAGTGTTAGTACTTTCGAGTATTAAGACCTACATTTTGGATACGTTCGTGCTGGCGTTGTCGGCGCCTGCAAAACAAAAAATACTTATTGGCTTTGCATTATTTACTGTGCAAAATAAAAAAATAATCTGGGTTATTAGAGATGATTGTAATATGAGGTAATTTAGATAGTCTTTAAACACAATTAAATCTGTTGTATAGTAGATAGTTTTAGCACGGTATTATTATAATATTACCGTGGTTTTAGAAACGGATTGTTTTATTAGTTTAGTCATGCTTTTTAACCGACTTCACAAAAAAGTAGGAGGTTCTCAATTCGTCTGTATGTGTTTTTTTGTGTATATGTTACGCGATTTCTCCATAAATTGTGAACGGATTCATATGATCTTTTTTTAATAGGTAGGATACGTTTCCGAGGTGGTCCCATTTTAATTTTATCGAGATCTGATTAGTATCTCCAGAGAAATGGAGATAAATACCTCAAACATAGGAGAATGTACTGGTTTTAGTAGAAGAGTCCCAAGAAGATTATACACAAAGGAGGTTGCTATTGCATATACTTTTGAAGACTAAAAAATATGACCTCGAATAATGTTTTTACATCTTTCTTCTCGTTGATTTTGGTTTTTGACAGATATTCTTACGGTAACTGTGAGCGAGATAGAAATAAAGGTGGGGATAATTTTTTTTTTTTACTTTTTTTTAATATCTTATAGGCTAGCGTTTGACCACTATCTCACCTGTTGCTAAGTGATGATGCGGTCGAAGATAGAGAAGTGGACTAGAATGGGAACTGGGTCTCAAGGATAGCTGCCGGAACACATTGGATGTTTCGCGACAGATTTTCTAACTTGAGGGTGGTCAGACGGACACTAGATATGTCCTACCACCATGCGGGGATTGTTGGTTTCTTAACGATATTTTCCTTCACCGGAGGGCCACTGTGAGAAGCGCACATATATTTTTCGATAGAAAAATTCATTGGTGCACGGCGGTTTGAACTCGGTACCACGGTATCAAAGCCGACCGTTCTCCTAATCACACCACCAATTACGGCCCTCAATGAATAATTATATATTAATAATTATAATAAATAATTATATATAAATATAAATAATTTGTCTTCACAGGAATGTTCTACCGGGCAAAGTCTTGTTAGGGTGCAAACTTTTTTAAACATACCTAATATTTTTTGACAGGACATGACGTTTGGCGAAGATGGCGGCCATTTGAATCCCGCGACACTGCATACATAATTAAATAACTCAGAATTATGAACGTACTTTGTACCAATCAACACTGCAAAATAAAATTATAAGCGTAATACTACAGATTATATAATAGTTACTACGTAAATAATACTTTCCGTTGTTAGGTTGGCTACACAGAGCTTTCATAATTCAGGTATCCACAATATAGGGAAGTGCCTCTTATAACGTAGTAGAGTGATTCAGTACTCTGTTGGCCATATGGCGGCAATTAATGTTAATAATCGCAAATAATACTTTTTAATATTCATTTTGGAATACAACTAGTCCGTGTTATAAAAGTATTTGGAATTATTGTAATAAAATAGACAATTAATTATCGTGTGTGTCAGATGCTTTAATTACACAGGGCCATTTTGGACATTGTCCTTTGATACCTTGATGACATCATTATTACTAGTGAATATTTTCACTTTAGCGCGGCCTTTTAAGTCAATTTTATAAGGGTTCCGAACCCAAAGGGTACCAAATGAACACTTTCTGAGACTTTGTTGTCCGTTCGTCCGTCCGTCCCTCCGTGTGTCTATTTGTGCGCACCTTACAGATCTGTATCTTCTTAACCGTTATAGGTACATACATGAAATTTTCAAAAAGTATATATCCTTCAGTGTATAACGGCCCAGACACGAAATTTAATAGGTGCATGTAATTTAATTAAAACTTGTTTTGCACTAAAAAGGGTAAAATAAGTTATTTTTCATAAAAAATAATACCGACTTCATAACCACAAACAGGCACTCAAAAGCGAAAAATAAATTACTTAAAATTATTATAAGCGCTACCCACTTATCTATTTGAAGTCGGTGCCATCCAAGTCTCATAGGTAGTAGATTCGGTTTTATTTTTTTTGAAAAATAACTTATATATGTATACTTTGTAAATTTATCTATAGTTTTTATTTTGTTTTATCTACAACCGTTACTAATTACGCGGTATTGTATGAAAAATGTTTGGAAGACGGCTTGGGTTAGTTGCGGTAGATGTAGGATATCTTACACCTAAAAAATATACGTCCACGGGTTTGTTTTTATTATTTTAACGAGACCACAGTTTACTTTACCAAAGGTTCTAATACTGGACCTGTAATAATAACTGGACCAGTAGGTACTAAAATGTGGTTCTCTTACAGTACAAGTTTTTTAATAACAAATAACTTCTATTAAGTCAGTTCTACCTTGTATATATATGGTCATCTATCTCCTGTGAACAGGCGAACTTTCCCCGACTATCTGCAGACTCCAGAACATCTCACTAATTGTTTCTCATTTCACCGCAACTTTCATAGGGAAATGAGTTCAGTACATTACCGGTTAGTTAGACTCTTTTTAACCGACTACACAAAAAGTAGGAGGTTCTCCATTCGAATGTTTTTTTATGTTCGTTAACTCAGAACTCCGTCAAATCTTAACCGATTTGAAACATTATTTTTTTGTTTGAGAGATTATGCCTCCCGTTTGCTCCCATTTAAATTTTATCGAGATCTGATAATCATATCCGGAGATATGGATGTAAACAATGATTATGGCTAGTGTCTATGTAGACTATCGCGGCATGTGAAGTCGGTTTTTTCGTTTTGTACGATCATAAAATATTGTGAATTATACTAAATGCGCCCGCCCGCATTTAGTGTTTAATAATTAAAGATCGTTTACAAATAAAATTCCAAATCCCGCGTTAGTTAGTTTAAGTAACAAGTTTGAGGTGTTTATCTCCATATCTCTAGAGATACCTATCAGATCTCAATGAAAATACAAAGAAACCAAACGGAAAGCATATTCTCTGAAACAAATCAAAATAAATTCTAAATCGGTTAAAATAAACGGAGTTAAGAGGTATCAAACATAAAAAAAATATGTAAGCGAATTGAAAACCTCCTCCTTTTTAGTTTAGTCGGTTAACATAGGACTTGGAAGTAGAATTAGAATCTCAAAGCTTTCCGAGGCGCTGATTGCTTATAAATCGTAAATAAATTTATTTTAAATTCTATATCTTCAATTTATTTTTAACACGAGTAGCTGAAAGGTACGCCAAGTTTTCTAAACTTACATATAGGTAAATCAAAATCTCTCTATACTTGTTATAAAATCGTTTAAAAAACTAAAAGAACCGGCTTCAAATGCCGCGCTATTTATTTTCAGTACCAAGTTTTCATAAACGAAGAAGTTATCCGCGAACAAATATAAAAATAAAACGGTTGAATTAAGAAACATCTTTTATGGAAGTCGGTTAAAATTTAAATAATATAAAATTTTTGTTCAGTACAAAGCCGGAACAAGTATCTCGTTCGTAAGATTAATAGTGCAACTTTGAACCGTTATTTTCTTATATAATAGAGTTTGCAGTGTTGTTAAAGTTACTCCATTCTTTATTAAAATAAATTGGAAACTCAACTTGTACCGCGATTTTATAATATTTTGTTAGTCTAGGATATTTAAGTAGATTAGCTCATACAAAAGTGCTCATACATAAGATGTAAGTATATAATATCCAAAGGACGGGACCCTGAAGCAAAAATATGTAAGGGGCCCATGGTGTATGGGCGGCTTTGACACCAGACATTTATCGCTATTAATGTGCGCTTTTTACAGTGGCTCCTGGAGAAGGAAAAACATTTTTAAGAAATCCCCATCCCCGCATGGTGGTAGTATACTATCTAGTGTCCGCCTGGCCAGCTACCACCCTCAAGTTAGAAAATCTGTCGCCAAAACATCTAATGTGTTCCGGTAGCTATCCTTGAGAGCCAGTTCCCATTCTAGGCCTAGCGTGCTACTATCCTTGACCGCATCATCACTTACCATTAGATGAGATAGGGGTCATACGCTAGCTTTTATATTTAAAAAAAAGATACCTCTACTGTTACTTATTAACGTTGCCTGTGGTGGCTGCTTTTCTTATTTTAGTTATTAACGCTTGACGCAAATAAAACATTAAATTAAAAAATCAAAAAACTCGACTGCGCAAAAAGTGAAGTGTTAAAAAACGAACTGAAAAGAAAAAACAAGTAAGTCTAGTAGTTTAGACTTCTGTTTAGGGATATCAAAAAACTATACCATATAAATTCTTTCTCGGTCGATACACTCATAAAATAAATTATACATTGTTATATGGAATGTTAACAGTCGGTACACATTAATGGCTTAACGAATGGGGATTAATGTGTCCCGACTGTTAAAGTCTCTATATTCCATATAACAATGTATAATTTATTTTATGAGTGTATCGACCGAGAAAGAATTTATATGGTATAGTTTTTTGATATCCCTAAACAGAAGTCTAAACTACTAGACTTACTTGTTTTTTTCTTTTCAGTTCGTTTTTTAACACTTCACTTTTTGCGCAGTCGGGTTTTTTGATTTTTTAATTTAATGTTTTATTTTACACTTTTTAGTTAAGTAAAGGACGGCAAATTCCGTAATCTGAACAAAAAACCGAAATGCGTGAAATAGATAGGGTATTGCTTTTTAAGCTTACTTACTTAAACTTTAAACAGTTGTACTATTAAACGACTATACCAAAAGGAAGAGGTTGTTTTTTACCTCAGAACTCCATCAATTCTTAACCGATTTGGAAAACTCTTTTTTGTTTGAGTTAATATGATTTTCGTTTTGTCTCATTGTAATTTTATTGAGATCTGATAAGTAACTTCAGAGATAAGCACCTCAAACTTGTTACTGAAAGTGACTAACGCGGCATGTAAAATCGTTTTTTTTTTCAATTTGTACGATAATAAATTATTTGTTATAAATATATTTTGAATCTCCATTTTAAGACCTTTAATTCGATACCCCAATCGATAGGTTTTGAAAAAAAACATTTTTTTGAACCCCAAATTTTGGCGTCTGAAATCCGCCATTTTGAATTTTTCAATTATTTATGTTTTCGTTGACACTCGCGCTAGCATGGCGAATCTATTGACGTGCCAATTATCAAAATCGGCCCACGCGTTTGGTCTCTAGTGTGCCACAAAGGAACAAACATACATACATATATAGACTGATAAACACATTACCTCTCCTTTGCGTCGCGCAGTCGGGTAAAAAAGGGGTAATATAAGTTAGACGTGTCTGTCTGTGGCATCGTGGCTCTTAAACGAATGGACCAATTTTGATGCGGTATTTTGTTTTCATTAGTAGCTTATTAGCGTATCGAAGTGTTCTTAGCTTTGTTTCAAAAAATCTGTTTAACCGTTTGAAGATAATGAGGTGTTTTCTAGCTGATGAGATCATGAGAGCAACTTTCATAGGTTCATAAATTCGTAATTCTGTTATTTCAATTATATTAAAAGAACATGGTGACAGTATATGGTTAGAGTGCTTAGCGTGTTCATTATCTTCGACCGCATCATCGCTTACTACCAAGTACCAGGTGATATAGTGGTCAAACGCTTGCTTATATGATATTTAAATAACCAGCCAAGTGCGTGTCGGGCCACGCGCAGAGTAGGGTTCCGTAGTAGCCTGTTATTCAATGCAAGTCTTTACCCGTTATAAACAAGCGACTAGGTACTCCGTCTATGTCACTTTAAAGGATTTATTCTAAGGATTTTGTATTTGATACAAATATATCCAACACCCAAGTTCAACGACTATTACTGCTAAACTAATAAAGTTATCTTAACCGCTATAATTTTCCTTTAAAGTTCATGAAATGCGCTATTATCACGATTTTTTTCAGATTTTTCAAGCCAGTAGTTTAGCTTTTAGAGGGGGGGGGGACGCCCTACTGGAACAAAATTTTGCACTTTAAAGTTTAATATTTCGTAAATGGAGTATTCAATTGAAAAATGTTGTTAGCAACCCTAAAGTCATTTTAAAAGACCTATTCAATGATAACCCACACGATGAGGTAGACGATGAAAAAAATATTCATCCCCACTTCTAATATAGGGGAGCTACCCTAAAAAAAAATATTTCTCACAATTTTATTTCAGCACTTTGTTGGCGTAATATAAATACATACTCCCACAAAATTACAGCTTTCTAGTATTAACGGTCTATTAGCAAAACCTCGGACAGACAGACAGACAGACGAACATGACGAAACTATAAGGGTTCTTTGTCAGGACTACGGAACCCTAAAAATTGTAACCTTGATCCGATTGTGGGTGATCTCCTGTAATCTTCAGCATAATTAACTCGTAACTGACAGCACAGATATTGTGCTTAGGTTCATTGGAATAGCCTCAATAAACAGATAACATATAGCTCAGTTGAGATTGCTTTTAAATTTCATGTTCAAGTAGCTTACAACCAACAAGGAGAAAATCTGCCACCTTACGATGTTATGGCAACACACATCCCTTGAGAGTCAGAGTATTGTAGGCCTAGCGTGTTCACCATCTTAGACTGCATCATTGCTTACCACCAGGCGAGACAGTGATCAAACGCTAGCCCATATAAATATAAACAAACTAGCCAAGTGCAGGTCGCGCTTGCACTCGTAGGGTTCTGTAACACGGTAGAGTAATTTATAACTATCATTTTTCGCAGCAAAAAAATAACTGATTTTCATAGTAGTTGTATGAAAAACAAAGTAATTTATTTGCGGTTTATTGCGGTAGTTATTTGCGGTTTTGAAAATTAGCTATATCTCAAAACTGCTGACTATATCTATTTCGAACCCATTTCCTTTGAAAGTGTTTATTAAGATCTACAGCATATATTTTTTTCAGATTTTCACTGAATTAAAAGTTAGAGGGGGGGGGGGGGGACAAATTTTACCACTAAATTTTACACATTAAAAGTGTATATCTTACAAACACTTGACTTTGAGAAAAAACATTTTTTTTAGTTTCAGTTCCATGTATGGTGACATCTATGGCCCCAACTTAATCTTTGTATATAAAAGAAATCGAAAAGCGGTTTATAGAATATATCTTCATACCAAGTTTCAACTGAGTCCTAATAGTGCCGGAATAAAGTGGCTGTGACATACGGACGGACAGACAAACAGACAGGTACGACGAATCTATAAGAGTTCCGTTTTATCATTTGATTACGGAACCCTAAAAAGGACTTTTTCATATTTTTTTTATTATATCCTACATTTATTTAGAGTTTCATGTATTGTGGGTTTTGGGTTTTTGTTATATAATTACAAGTTATTATAAAACAAACCGTAACATTATTATAAGATTAGTGAAATTATCAATATATTAAACCTATTCATTTTACCCAAAAATAAAAGCTATTTCGCGGGCAAAAAATACCTAAAAATTCTAAAGAATATTGTGAAAATTATGAAAAATACCAAAACATCCGTCTATATCTCACATCCTGCCCTGAATAGGGCTGTCCCTACCGGATGACCGCCAGCTAAAGATAGGCTCTACAGCCCTACCCACTCCTTGTTATACATACGAGTACACTATGTTATGCACCCGACTATGCCTTCAAGCTTCAAGGCCATGTTTGTAACGGCTATGTATTTACAACATTTTATTTAGGTTCCCGTGATAATTTGTAAGTAGATTTTTTTTAGTTTAATTACCATTTTAGGCCTAGCGTACGTAGTATTATTATCTTTTCTATGCGAGCGTGCTACCATCCTCGACCGCATCATCACTTACCAACAGGTGAGAGTGGTCAAACACTAGCTTGTAAGTGTTCATTTATGTAGGTATTCATTTAATTTCTATTGTACGCTACTGCAAACATTATATGTATATTCTTCTTTTTCTATGTCAAGGTTGTTTGGAAGACATTTTTCTGTGTGATAGTACTGCCGATGATATTATAAGAGCAACGGATTCGCTGGAAACCTAGGTCAAGAAAATTCGACTAAAAGTACATGAATTACAGCCGGTATAAATTCACGATAATTTAAAAAAATATATATTTTATTCTATTTAGAGACAAACATACATAATCAACTCGATGATTTTATTAATACGTCATATTGTGCGTATAATACGCTACACGATTCACACCCCCTGTACCTGTAGGGTGGTTTAGATAGGGAGAATGGGGCCGATGCATTATGTCCGGTGGCAACCCTGGCTTTTAAAGGCTAGAGGCTGGTGATGGAAGGGTTGTTAGCTTCCTTTCACTACGATGCAGGTTATAAATAGAGTACAAGATATTTCGGTACTCATGTAGGTACGAGTATATTATTGTCTGAAATATATTGTTACAAGGTCTTGCAATGTTCGCGACCAAATCAGTATAGTGGTTAAACACTAGCATATCGTATATTACGCCATTACTCCGTCAGTTGTGAACCGATTCGAATGATTTTTATTTTATCGGTATGTTACGTTTTCTAGGTGGGGTCTCATTGTAATTTCATTGAGGTCTCATAAGTATCTCCAGAGATATAAAGATAAACGTCTCAAACTTGCTACTGAAATTGGCTCGCGGGGCATGGAAGTAGTTAGTGGTTTTATTTTTTAAACTATCTTAATTATTATGTTTCTTTGAAGTGTTTCACACTTTATATTTTTGTAAATTGTTAAACACAATCCAAAATTTCATCGATCATAGATGGCGCCACCAATGCATAATTGGGTTAACAAATGCAATCCACTTATTTCGTCGTAACGATACTTCGCACCGTGGCTTAATTGGCAAAGCACCGGAACATGTTATTCCGGAGGTTGCGGGTTCAAGTCCCGTCGGTACGATGAAATTTTGGATTGTGTTTAACAATTTATCTTAATTATTGTATAATCCAGTGATGTATAATACCTAGTTGAACAAGTATCTACTTGGTATTCGATCGAGCTGAAATTCGGCATACTTATGTTATTATTTATTATATATTATTTATTATGCGGATAATTTCGTCGTGTATGAAACGATTTTGATTATTATTTTTTTGTTGGAAAGGAGATATTCCAAGTGTGGTACCATGGTAATTTCATCGAGGTTTTATAAGTATCTCCAGGTATATGGAGATAATAAACATCTCAAAATTGGTACTGAAAATTAAAAGCGCGGCATTTAAAGACGGTTGTTTTAGTTTTTTAAACGATCTTATCTAGTTTATGAAACTATAAAAGCAACTTCTGATAATTTCTAATATGATAATTTGAAATTCGGTCTCCTCTTACTTCATTGATATTAATGTAATAACATGGCAGCTTAATGGCAGCTAGGGCTCTCCAGGAATCTGCAGTATACTCAACTCCTCACCAACTTACAGCAGAGATTGTGTCTGGGCTCATTAGAATGATATCAACTCGGACTATCATAAAAAAGGCAGACAGATTCGAGTCGAACACACGAGTGACCGCAAGTTCAGTAATACTAAATTCTTACGTAATAAGTTTCCGCGCTCAGTCCGGCATGATTTCTACGTAAGCAACGCTGCGAAGTAATACTGCACGGCAGCGTCCAATCTTGCTGCCGCTTGGTAGCAAACTGAACGCGGAAGCGTATTACTCAAGCATTTAGTATTACTGAACTTGCGTTCACTCGGGTATTCGGCACGAATCTGTCTGCCTTTTTTATGATAGTTTGAGGATATCAATTAACAATTTATACACGAAACTGGTCGGAGCAATTCCGATAAAAAAACGCGTGAGTGTACTACCGTTTTTAATAATAATATTAATTTGTACATAGGTTAGTCGGGGGATTCAAGCATTGGTGTATGCTTGAAGGTCGGGGGTGATTTTTAATTATGGATTTACGTAATATAAAGACAAAGAGTTAGGCGACTTGCCTTTATTTGCCTGTTCTGACTGAGCAGGCAAATAACTTTCAAAACTCAATAAATACAAAGAGTTTTCTGAAACTTCATACGACAATACAATAAACTAAGACTTTAAAAACTAAAATGAAATAGGGTAACATAAAATTTAACCTCCGTAAAGAAATTTCAAAGCCCTCGTGAAACAAAGAATGCTTTTAGAGAATAGTCTGAAAAATGGCTTAAGTACGACTAAGATAGACACTTCTCTGGAAAAGGCCGAATGCGTACAGCTTTTTGGTTACATTTCCTCGGAAAAAGAGAGTTTAGTAAATATTATTTTTTACAGCTTCAATGGAAAAAAATCCGTCGCAATAACTTTAAGGATATTTTTGTGGTCAGCAAAAATAATATAGTTGTAGCAAGGTATTATTGTCAGTAAGTCTTGTCAGATGTTTCGCTCAATATTATGTAAGGCGTCCATTACACGGTAAATTATCCGTCAATCAAAACCATCAATCATGATTTTTGATTGCTGATGCAGCCATCAAAAGTATGTAAATTTCGGTCAATCACCGTCAGTCACTCCATTAGACAATAGGTTATCCAGGTAAAGATCTTGAATCAAGTCGCCTTCGTAGGAAGATAGGAATAGTCGAGGGAGGTAGAAGGAGTCAAGATGAGTCCCCCCCCCACTTGTTTTTCCCTGCCGGTGAGGCGCAGTTTTTTATTTTTTGAAATTGAAATGTAAATATTTTCATCATACATTTTGTATCATTTTATTTTCTAGCGCTTCCCCGGCCGCTGCCGCGGCACGCTCGCTACGCTGGCTCGGCTCGCGCGATATGTGGTCACTGTTCTAACATAAAATTGTCCTAAAGTGAAGGTTAGGTACCTTCACTTTAGGGCAATTTTATCACAAATAAATAACTGCTTACTGCCCATTTAGAGAAGCATCTGTCAATGTCAAAAAACTGGCGGCTTAGTTTCTTTTCACGCACTTTGACAATTCTGAAATTGATAAGCAAGCAAAGAAAATTACGTTTCGTTTTACGCATTCGTATGTTCTACAGAACTATGTAAACGTATGTCCTACGTATGTCCTACATTAGGATTTTACGTAATTTTAAAAAATAATATTAAATATTTTATCGCATCTCCGGCAGCAAGTTTTGCTCCATAGCGCTTAGTAAGAACTCCCTTAACCTCCCCCCACACACTCACAGTTTACTCAAATTCAGGCGTCTCGATATAAGATCCAACCCGTTATCCATCAGTCACAGCCGTGATTGCCAGCAAACTGACAACAAAACCGAACAAAAGACGATAGTGTAATGGACGCCTAAACTGACATAGAAAGGTTACTTGTTGTCGCGGCTTGACATTACCGCTTCTCCAACGCTTTGATATCCGCACAAATCCATACGTCAAACTTTTATTAATATATTTTCAAACCTACCCTACATAAATCTACCCTCTAACAACTTTCATTATATAAAACGTCAATATCTCTCAATTCATTCTAGATTCAACGTTCGATAGGCAACAAGTCTGCATGGTAAACTAACAAACCAAAGCAATTTACGACATTCACTTTATTTTACGGGCTTCACTTAAACCAAGAAACTGGCAGTGTCTCCATAATAGACACTTTTACTATTATTTATTCTGTGGCAACGTGAAAAAACATTGCGACCACACTGCAGCCAAAAAAATATTTAAAAAAAAATACGCGAAATAATCGAGTACATAAAAATAATAGACAAATTAATTGATAACCTAATTTTGGAAGTCTGTTAAAAATAAAGCAATATTTATAGTAAGGATTAACGGAGAAGCCTTTTGTAAGGTAGGTCAAACTGCAGTAAGGTAGGTCACAAAATGTAAGTGGTATTTTTTTCTTTTTAAATGTCTCCATTGGCAGCTGAAGCATTATATCAATGTTCCGCCTGACCTGCCCTCGAAATGTAATATACCATCTGCTGCCAAATAATTACGGAGTTCCATCATCATGTCACGTCAGACCATTTTAGGTCTTGCGTGTCCATCCTCGATCACATTATCGCTTACCACCCGGCGAGATAGTCGTCATACGCTAGCCAAATCAGATAATAAAAGTGTGTCAAAAATTTCGCTTCCAGTATTTTATAGCTCTTTGCAGGACAGTTTTTAATATCGCAAAGTTATGAGCGGTCCCCTCGCCGAATAGAATAAACCTAACATAACATTTTATACAGAGAAAAGCGTTGTCTTTTTGACAAAGTTCAACAGCCAAAGGAGGAGGTTCTCAACTCGAGTGAATAATGTTTTTGAAGTAAAAACTTCTTTAGCGGCGTTGTGAACTCTTGGGATGTGTAAAAAATGTTAAACTCGCGTCAGGACCTAGCGCCAGGACACGTGACCAGATCGAAAATTTGTAAGACGGAGGGAGAGTAGACCAAATGCACAACGTTAATGTTCAAGTTTAAGGCACTCCCGGAGTGCAACCCGTTGTTTTTTTTTTAATCGTTTGGCACTATGGTATCCGTTGACCGATTTGCATAATTACAGACTTTGTTTAAGATGGTCGTTCCCCACATTCAAGATCTTATTTAAGCATATTGTGTGAGGCATTGCTTTTCATATCTCTGAAGGATATCCTTACAGATATGGTGTACGAAATCGAGGGTACAGGTATCGAGGGTATATAAACTTGCCTAGAAGTTACCAGTTCACTCTCAACTTGATGACGACACCCAAGTTATAGCTACTCGGAAACAAGTCTACCAACAATTTGTTTTATTCTTTTGATGTGTGCGGATGATGTACGTAGAATCAAAACGATTAGTGTGGCTTGTTGGAATATGCAACATGTGCGAATGGCGTTTATTAGTTAGCCTTGTAGTCTGTTTGTAAAAGAGGGAAGTAAGAATCGGATTGTGTAAGAAATATAGCTTTTATCACCCAGTCCATAACAACGAATCGTGACGCTTCTTAAATCAAAATTAAAACGATAAGAAGTTTAAGACCCGCGGATACCTAGAGTAGAGTCTATTCTCCGTGTGAAAACCTTTTAATTTGGCTTTCAAAGTCGAAGTGACAATATTCAAAAAGCTGCCAAATATCATAAAATAATCTCTAGTCGGACAAGTGGATGCCCTACAAAAGCGCATGGCATGGCGAAACAAATCTGCTCAGTTCCAATATTGAAATATTCACGATTCCACAAGGCACTATTTGCTTTGCATTTCCCCAACAAGACTGTGTGACTTGACACTAAAACCTCCACAGGTTTGCAGCGAGCTAAACAGACTCCGTAATGATTTCAAGTTACGGAACGCGCACTGAACATGTGAGAAGAGCCTTTGTAAAACCGTTGAAGTAGTGGAGTGCAGCTCCAGGGTAGTAACTATTATATAATCTGTGCTCCAGGTCTTAATATTACCTGTCATAGAGGTAAGGGAAAAAATGAGGCCAACATTTTATTTTTGAGTTTTTATCTTCTCTTTTTACAATATTTTTGGTAATCATGCTACTCTTGTTTTAAATGTATTGAAAATAATTTTCTACTTTTTAGTTTGGTTTTCTGATTTGTTATGTTACATACCACCTTAGGCTTACCAACCTCGAGACACGAGTATTTTGTTCTCTGCCGTATATCCACCTCCGGTTGAGTCGGTTAATAAACTTAATAAGAGTTTAATGATAAATATACGGCTGTTCTTTATTATATTTATTTCAGATATTATGCTCCGACTAGGTCATACGGGAAAAGGCGTGATTATACAATCACGCCTTTTTCCCGTTGGGGTAGGTAGAGACTACTTCGTTCTACATGCTACGATCCTGACATACCTCTTTCGCTTCTTCCACTTTCATGAGCGCCTTCATATATTATGATCGCCGGTTATAGGTACTTTTGACTTGGCCTTTCTTTAAAACGTCTCCGATCTGGTCGTGATATGCTCGCCTAGGTCGGCCTCTACCGGCTGCCCCATTCACACTCGTCTCATAAATCTGTTTCGTCAGTCTTTCTTCTTTTTCTATTTAAGCGTATTTTTTAGTTTATGAAACTTACTTTTTACTACTACTACTTACGTTTTATAAAAATTAGTTTGGCATGTCAAATTTCACACATTCTCGAAAGTTATACCCGACTTATCCAAAGAGACAAATCTAATGTATCAAAGGTTGTTTTGCCCTCATAAACATACACAAAACGTCTAAATTGTACCTTAACAAATACAATAAAAGTCAAGACACGTTTATAACCATTACAAAGTATCGAAAAACATCGCAAAACTCAACTAAACGAGCAAAGCAAAATATGGCTCTGGATAAATCCGGTTCATCCAGTTTCATCCACCTTCCCTGGAGTCAAATAAAAGAGTTTGCGACAACAGGGCTGGCCGTATATTTCGGAAATATAGAGCCTAAAATTAAAGCGCTCCTTTTACAAATCTTGGTACTCGTGGGGCGGAACCTAGATTTTATACGCATTTATTTTATAGTCATTTGATTGTCTTTTATGTTGCCGTATGTATATGTTGGTCAAATCAAATTATATGTAATGAATGCAGTACTAGTGTTAGAGACTTCTGATCTATATATAATGTAGAGTGTAGTTGTAGTGAAATAAATTGTTATCAATCAATCAACTTGTATAATAAAAAATTATGAGTACAGATAACACCCCGCGGCTTTGCCCACGTTCAAAGTATGTTATGTCCTATTCTTGTATAGAAGCGGTATGTGCTAAATTTGTGCGATATTGTTCCAGCCAAAAACGTACCAAACACTAACTCTGTCTCTAACTCTGTCTCTTGCTCACTAAGCGAGACAGAGTTCTGGGTTACCTATAAATTTATAATATCAAACTATGGATATGTATTTAAGTATGTTCTGTTCATTTGTGCAATGGAATGGAAATGAATGACCCCGGAAAGTAATTATTTGTAGATCATACCTACTTTAATTATAATAATGGTAAAAAGTAACAAAAAATTAATATAGGCTTCAATTTAAATCAACCTCCAGAACAAAAATACATTACATATAAAAACATACGTTCTAATTCCGCGTTTATTAAATAAGTTATTACAACAACAAAAAAATGTTTATTCAACATACCGTATCCGGGTGTTCAGAACAGAAATTTCTTTTTCAACATTCACGGAAACACGAACCAAAAAAGGACTGCAAAATTCGTGGCAGACCAACCCTAGAAGTGCCCTTTGTATTTCAGGGCCAGGAATTACGGTAGGCGCCTCAAGCTCATTGTTGTACTTATTATGAGTACGAATAATTAAAACCGGCTATGATAAATCAGAAGTTGGCCTTTTATTTGAAGAGAATGGATAAGCGGATAAGTTTGCGGAACTGGGAAGTGTTTTTGATGTTACTGCAGGGTTAATTCATTCGGGCTTTTTGAGGGTTTTCACTGTTTGAGGTGTATTTATGGAAATTCTTGAGACGAAACGCATAGAAATTTATGTTTGAGTAAGTTTATGGCTTTAAAAACTTAACAAATAACACTTGCACAATTAAAAACATGTTTTTCACATTTTTTTATGAGTTTCCGATACAACATGGTAAATCAAATATTATGTTTCTTTGAAGTGTCACACACTTTATATTTTTGTAAATTGTTAAACACAATCCAAAATTTCACCACCAATGCATAATTGGGTTAACAAATGCAATCCACTAATTTCGTCGTATCGATGGATCGAACCGTGGCTTAATTGGCAGAGCACCTGGACGTATGATCCGGGGGGTGCGGGTTCGAGTCCCGTTGGTACGATGAAATTTTGGATTGTGTTTAACAATTAACATGGTAAATATCGGAGATGGTCATTCGTCAATCGGTACGTGATTGAGATAAGCCGTTTTAATTGAAAGAGCGAATGATGGAGCTTCAATCAACGCGTCATTGCTAGCCCTTATTTGCTTTTCTTTCTGCTATTGCACGACGAGACGTTCAATGGCTCAGACCATCATTCGCCGTCACTCACGTAGTAGCGATTGACAATGGGTTCAATTGCCTCTGTAGACGATCATTTGGTCCCTCATTAACGTAAAAATTGACAATTGTGAATGACCGTCTCCCTGGTACTTAATATCTTGTAAAAGTTTAATGACAATGAATACTAAAAAACTTAAAAATTAAAATTTAATTTAATAGATGTCGGCACAGATGGTCTATCAAAAGTACCAACTAAAGTAACTAATATACATTTGTAGCTCTCACTATACTAAGTTAAGCTTATGCAATCAATCTCAGAGGAAGTTCACGGCGAAACCGACGCTTAGTTCAAATGTGCAGGGAAGGTACAGACTCCAGTGACATCCGGTGCAGACAGTCAACGATCTTGTAACGGTGTATTGAGATACACTGTGCGGTTGTAGAACCAGCGTTTTGTATTGACAGACGTTAGAAACATAGGAAACGTGTAGAATCGTAGCGCCTAAAGGTACGGACACATCGCAGCGACCTGCTTGTGCGATCTAGGCGGCGATCAGATAGCGCAGTAGTATTACGCATATCTCACACACACACACACACACCACACACACACACACACACACACACACACACACACACACACACACACACACACACACACACACAAACACACACACATACACACACACGCAATAACACACCCCTACACTCACGCTAACATTCCCACATAATACAGGCATTTTACACACATACAGAAACACACAGGTATAATAATATCGTTTAAAAACTAAAAAACAACCGACTTCAATGCCGCGCTATTCATTTTCAGTACCAATTTTGAGATGTTTATCTCAATATCTCTGGAGATACTTATTGTACCTCGATAAAATTACCATGGTACCACACTTGGGATATCTCCTTTCGAACAAAAAAAGAATAATCGAAATCGGTTCATAAACGACGAAGTTATCCGCGAACAAACATAAAACAAATAAAAAATAAAAAAAATATATATACGGTCGAATTGAGAAACCTCCTCCTTTTTTTTGAAGTCGGTTAAAAATAGGCTTAATCTTTTTTTAATTACACATTCACTGTAAGAATATAAATAAAAATAAACCTATTAAGTAGTTAATATTTTTAGAACATAATAATAAAGCTTCATAAAATAATGGGAGAAGCCACTGGCTCCTGAAACACAGCTTGACTAGTTCGGGAGCCTATGGATTCAAAGAAAAATACTTGTACATTTATTATGTCAATAAATACATTTTGTATTTGTATTTTGTATTTTTGTATTGAATAATAAATGTTACTTATTCTGTTACTTATTTGTACCGACTGGTTCATAACAAACGCGATTAGAAAAAAATTGAAAAGTACTGAGATCGCACCCGCAGATTGCAGGACGCCGCGGTGTAGCCGTACCTTAAACGCGATTGAATGAGCTTGCATGAACCTAAAAATGAGCAGGGATTGATTTAAGTTCTTGTTTTACAGGTACTTTAATAGAGTGTTATTATTCATTAGCTTTGATTCATGAAAATCTGTTCAGGCGTTTTGAGACTATTGAGCTATTTAGGGTTCCGTAACCGAATGGAAAAAACGAAACCCTTATAGATTCGTCATGTCTGTCTGTCTGTTGGTCTGTCTGTCCGTCCGTCCGTATGTCACAGACACTTTATTCCAAAACTATTAAGATTACACAGTTGAAACTTGGTAAGAAGGTGTATTCTGTAAACCGCTTTACAATTTTATATATATATATTTTTTTTAAAGATGAAGAGGGGGCTAATCCATACATGGAACTGAAACTAAAAAAATGTTTTTTCACCTGTACAGGTTTTTAAAATACGGGACTTATCGCGCCTAAAACATAAATTTTTATTTAACTCGACGTTTCGACCAAGTTGCATTGATCGTGGTCACGAGACGACAGTCGTCAATAAAAATTATTGTTTTAGGCGCGATAAGTCCCGTATTTTAATATTCATATTCATATTCATTTATTCATATTATTATAATACATGTCAATTGTAAATAATCGAAATCACTTAAAATAATAATAATGTCAACAATATAATAAAAAGAAAATAATATAATAACATATAGTGAATAAAATAATTAATCCTTTACAGAATTTATAAATTCGCCGTATGTATAGAAGGCCTGGTCGATAAGCCAGCTCTTTAGTCTTATTTTAAAAGAAGCAGGACTCGGTGCCTGCTTTACTGTATCAGGAAGTCTGTTGTAAACTGATGGGCCCATGACATGCGTCAGCTTATCAGATTTTGCCATGTTGCATGATACAGACGCCAATTTCCCCGCGCGGCATGTGTTGAACGGATGGTGGTCTCCATTTTTTGCAAACAAGTCAGGGTTCAGTCTAACATACACTGCCACCTGGTAGATTACCATAGATGGCAGTGTCCAGTATACCTAACTGTTTGAAATATGGCCGGGCAGAATTGGACCATTTAATACGAGCTACAGCACGCACGGCACGATTCTGCATTCTAAACACGCGCAGCCACTCCGCAGCACGGCCCCAGAGCTCCGTGCCGTACTGTAGCACCGAGTGCACCGTCGCGAAGTAGCACGACCGCACCACACTCTCGGGAAGAAAGCGAGAAAGCCTATAGAGAGCGAAGCATGCACTGCCTAGCTTTCCACATACCCTATCGATATGAAACTCCCAGGTGAGAGCTCTATCCAGCTCGAAGCCCAGGAATGTGATGGTGTCGCACTGATGCAGCTCAGGCCCACTTTCAGCATAGACCTGCAACTTCCGCGGCCGATGTCCGCCCAGACAGAAATGCATGTAATGGGTCTTAGTCAAATTTAAAACTAGTCCACTGTCACGAAACCATGAGGCGAGTTGTCGCGCCGCCTCGTTCAGTCGTCGTTCGAGCACATCAACGGACCGTGCCGTAACCACTGCCGCGACGTCGTCCGTGTACATAAGCACGTCGGCCGCAGTTACTACGTCAGGCAAGTCGTTTAGCAGTAATGAGAACAGTATATTAGACACGGCCGATCCTTGAGCTACGCCCATAGATAACGGAAGTGGGTCCGACCGCTCCCGGCCCGCGTCTCCCACGACTACTTGCGACCTGCCCCGCATCATATCACACAGTCTGCCGAGTGTCCTATTTTGTATGCCGTAGTGTTCTAGTTTCAGTGCTAGAATTGCGTGGTCTGCGACGTCGAACGCCTTCAAGAGGTCACAGCACAGCACTGCTACATGCTGCTTCCTCTCCCGGGCACACATCACGCGGCGCACCACCTCGCGAGTCAGGCTCGTGGTAGACCGGCCCGCACGATACGCGTACTGACGGTCCGACAGCGCGTTCGTATTAATCAGGTACTCCGTTAATCGCGAGCTAATTCCGTTTTCTAACACCTTTGCTACCACGGGGATTATAGACACTGGCCTATAGGCGTCTATATCCTGGCGTTTCCCTTTGCCTTTAAACAACGGTGACACTTTACTCAATTTTATCGGGGTGGGATACACGCCGTGACGTATAAACGCGTTAAATAATCCTGCCAGCACTGGCGCTAGAGGAGCTGCTGCCATGCTTAGGAATTTCATGGAAAGTCCGTATGCGTTTTTTGACGGTTTGGGCGGTATCTTTTTAGTGATGATGCTAAGAACCTCGTCCACCGTGAACATGCGCAGTCTGAGCGAGCGGTCCGCCGGCGGGCGCACCGCTCTCAGGGTGCGCTGCACGCGGGCCGGGTCAGCCGGCGGCGCTCCGCACGCAGCGGCCGCGCCAACGAACCTGGCATTAATGGCATTTACTGCATCCTTCTTCGTTGGAAAAGGCAAGTTGGTGGAAGTTTTAACTATATCTGTAAAATCTAAATTACATTTGTTCGATTTACCTCTTTGCTCATTTAATATACCCCACATCGATTTCGCTGTAATTTTAGTACCTTTTAATATATCACCATAGAATTTAGAGCGTTCTAGATTAATTAAATATTCATATTTAGAGTTAATGTCGATTATTAGATTATTTATAAATTCACTATCAGCAATGTCAATATTTTTATTTTTATTTCGAATGTCAATCAACTCAAAAACTAACTGTCTAAAATTCTCGATGTCATTAGTGATCCATGATTGATTACGTTTTTTAATGTTAATTTTTCTAAGTGGGAAGCAAATCTCGAACTTACTAACGATGACATTAATTATGGCCGGTGTTAGTGTATCAAGACTGAAGCTGTTACGTGCTATAGTGTCGTCCCAGTCTACGCCTCCAAGAGAGGAGACAAAATTATCACAATATATTGGAGCGAAGTTTCTTGATATTTTAGTTAGAGGTTCTGGTGGATCCCAGTCTAGCGTCACCTCTGCGCGGATAGCGACGTGGTCGCTTAGATGAGTGGTCACAGGAGACGCACTTATACTATGCGGAACTAAGTTCGTGTATAAGTGGTCAAGACATGTCGAAGTACGCGCTGTTATTCGAGTGGGAAAATCTACCGAGTTGATCATGTCATGGGCTGACAGTATGTCAGTCAACCGTTTCTGATCATTGTTCACGTCTCCAATACAGTTAATATTAAAGTCACCCATAATGACGGAATCTATTTCCAGTTCGGTAATCTTATCGAGCAGGCCTTCAAGGTATATAAAAAAATCGCTAGTACTAACTAGATTCGTTCTGTACACACATACAACCGATATCTTATAATCTAGTAAATCTACTGCCGATATTTCACAATATTGTTCCTTGGATATATATTATGATAATATTTATAACTATGTGTTCAAATCGCGAAAGTTTAAAACTAAAGTAAGTTTAGTAGCCACACCAAAGCACATACCCGGTTATGCATACCATAACCGGACAGCGGCGATAAGTTTTGATAGAAACCGCTCGCTCCCGGTTTACGATATATATCCCATTTTGTGTTTACGACGTGCGGTTACGATCACGACACGTGTTCTGAGCATTTTTTAAATTCCACGAGGAATGAGATTGTACTTTATGTGTGGCGTATACTGCTGGCAACAGTGATTGTAACAGGAGTTTATTTTGTCACGAAAAATTTTACTGCGACTGTCAACGGTTGGTTGTGGTAGAAACTGTCGCATTTCACGTATTTTTTTTTTGCGTTGTTTTTATTTGCAGCAAATTTCACTGTAATTCGAAGCAAAAAAATCTTTATTAGAAATTGTTTATTGTCGCATGCGTCCGTAAGGTTAACCTTAATCGTAAACTAAAGTGGTTTGTTTTTAACCGACTTCACAAAAAAGGAGGAGGTTCTCAATTCGTCTGTATGTTATTTATTTGCGGTTGTGTTAAACAGCCATCAAACAAATGCACATCGCACAACTCATGTCAATGACTCACGAATCTACAAATAATATTTAATTAAATGGTAATTACATTAACAGTGTATATTTTATTAAACCAAAACCAATTGCGGTTAGGTAACAATCCCAACGCCACATTTTTATAAGGTTACTCACTCACCAGGCATGTATAGACATTCTACTTCCAGCTAAGCACAATAACATTTTTCTTCAAGTAAAGTAGTGAATAAGTGCTTCTCTATATATTATCGTTTAAAAACTAAAAAAGAACCGACTTCAATGCCGCGCTATTTATTTTCAGTACCAATTTTGAGATGTTTATCTCAATATCTCTGGAGATACTTATCAGACTTCGATAAAATTACCACGGTACCACACTTGGGATATCTCATTTCGAACAAAAAAATAATAATCAAAATCGGTTCATAAACGACGAAGTTATCCGCGAACAAACATAAAAAATATATATATATACGGTCGAATTGAGAAACCTCCTCCTTTTTTTGAAGTCGGTTAAAAATACCATTGGGTATAACCAAGCATCAAGATTGCATCACCCCATTCTAATAAAAGTCACAGTGAATACCTTATTTTTATTGTAAAAACGTATGAAAATATAAGGTTCTAAATTGTAAGCGATAAGGACAATCACTGTAGAACCACTCAGACTCCGAAAACATCCAGCAGTAAAGACTTATTAAATGGGAAATTTAACTCTATTAAAATTCAAATATCGTAGTAACTTTTGGGTAAAATGTTGGTTCAATCTTTGAACTCGATAAGCTAAATAGTTTTGTTTAAGACATGAAAAATAAACGACTTTGAATGCCGCGTCAATATTTTTTTGTTCTTTCTTGCGAAGCGAAGTTTCGCTTCATTATCTCGAATGTTTCTTTTGAGTTTCGTAGCCGTGGCGTAGCTGTAGGCAAAATACGTAGGACATAGCGTAGCAGAACTACGACATGTTAGTGCTGGTTTTTAGGGTTTCGTACCCAAAGGGTAAAACGGGACCCTATTACTAAGACTCCGCTGTCCGTCTGTCTGTCTGTATGTCTGTCTGTCTGTCCGTCACCAGGCTGTATCTCATGAACCGTGATAGTTAGACAGTTGAAATGTTCACTGATGATGTATTTCTGTTGCCGCTATCAACAAATACTAAAAACAGAATAAAAATAAACATATTAGGGGGTTCCCATACAAGAAACGCTTTTTTCGGCATTTCAATATAACGCCATCTATGAACGCTTAGAGTAAACGTCCATAGATGGCGTTATATTGAAATGCCGATCTAACACTTTGGTGTTAACTTTCACTTAGATATTAGACGTTAGATGGCGTTATAAGAAATAAAATATTAATTAATTATTATTTTTTGCTTGCGAAAAATGATAGTGGTATTTTTTGCCCATCTTATAAAATACTGTAGTGTGGTACGGAACCCTACGAGTGCGAGTCCGTCTTGGCCAGTTTATTTAAACTACGTATCTCGAATCCAAAAGAGTATAAAAGAGTGGTTCTTGCAAATACAATTTCTACTAAAATTATATAGCCCTATTGGTAGTACGAAGATTAGATTTTTGTTACTGCTACAAAATAGCTATGCTTTAATTACATAGAATTTGTAGTCGAAAAATTATCTAAACTTAACTAAAAAAATTATCAAATTAACACGAAACATATTGATTTTTTTCAAATATGTATAAAGTTAAAAACTTTTCTTCGTCTCTGATACTACTAATTAATTTCAGGATTTTAACAATTTCAATTATTTATTTGCAAAAATCTTTAATTCATTCGTGGCGTTTGCAACTGCGTCAAAGCATCAGACACTTAAAATTATGAAAAACATGCTGAGCACAAACGAATGATAATATCAAAATTATATAAATTACAATTACCAATACCTAAATTATAAATAAAAAACAGAACTAACGTATATAATATAATATGTCGGTAATGTTTCCAAAAAGCTAGCGACGTGACCTCGTTGTATAGCTAGGCTCTTTGGTCACGAGTGATGTCAATTAGGCGTCTGGACAGCTTCTTAACAAAACCCCGGGCATCTCGACTCAATGGGCCCATTGTTTATATTAGTAACTGATAATGAGTGGCTAAATAACACTAAATCTGAATGTCACCTAGGAATCGATGCCAACGCCCTGACTACGTGACATCAATGCAGTTATTTGCATACTGACATTTACAAAGGATTATTTACATGAAGCCATCTCTTCTACAATGCTATCTCCACCTCATTACAATGCAGTGCATATTTCCCGCGGGTCAGCGACACGATTAAAAGCAAACATGTTCTGTGAGCTACACTTGCGCTAAGTGATATACATTTACTAGAAGTGAGGCAAGTTGGTAAGTCTGTCGGCAAAAATGGAATGTGTTCCGGCAGCTGTCTGTGAGGGCCAGTACCAATTATTAGTCTAGGCATATGATCACGCTTTAGTTTAAAAACTAAAACAACCGACTTCCATGCACCGCGAGTCAATTTCAGTAGCAAGTTTGAGACGTTTATCTTCATATATCTGGAGATACTTATCAATTCTCGATGAAATTACAATGGGACCACTTCAGAAGCGTTCCCTACCGATTAAAAAAAGAATCATTCGAATCGATTCACAATTGATGGCGTAATTGCGTAACATACATACAAAAAAAAAGCCTTCCAGACGAATTGAGAACCTTTTTTTTTTAGAAGTCAGTCGAAAAGAGGTGTTTTCATAGACATTTCTAAGACAACATCAGATATCCATAATAATATAGTGCATAAGGTAAACAACCGCATCATTTCAAACCGCTTATCAACACCAACCAATATTATAAATGCGAAAGTCAGTTTGTTTATTTGTTTGTTTGTTTGTTTGGGACTTCTTCACGGTCAAACGGCTTGACCGATTTGGCTGAAATTTTGTACAAAGATAGTACATAGGGCAGAATAGGATATAGGATACTTTTTTTTTGGCTTTCGAGTCAGGGGTCCAGATATTTTTAATTGAATTTTGTAAATATAAGACTCCTTCTCGAATAAACGGCTTGACCGATTTGCCTGAAATGTAGTATAAAGACAGTTCATAGGGCCGAATAGGATATAGGATACTTTTTTTCTGGCGGTCGAGTCAGGGGGTCCAGATATTTTTAATTGAATTTTGTAAATATAGGACCTCTTCTCGAATAAACGGCTTGACCGATTTGCCTGATATGTTGTATAAAGACAGTTCATAGGGCTAAATAGGATATAGAATACTTTTTTTCTGGCTATCGAGTCAGGGGGCCCAAATATGTTTAATTGTATTTTGTAAATATAAGACCTCTTCTCGAATAAACGGCTTGACCAATTTTCCTGACATGTTGTATAAAGACACTTCATAGGGCAGAATAAGATATAGGATACATTTTTTTGGCTATCGAGTCTGGGTAACCAGATTTTTTTATTGAATTTTGTGCATGTGTTGCTTCTTATCAGCAAAACGGCTTGACCGATACGGCTGAAATTTTCTACATATACAGCTCATATGGCATAGAAGCACATAGGATACTACACGAATATATAATCATTTACCGAAATTGCTGCTACGCTGTATTAAACCTGATACCTTTAAATCAAAACTGAAACTATTTTAAATCGACAAAGCCTATTACAGTGGGCAAGACTATTTAAATGACAAATTTTAAATTTTGAGTGACATTCATTATTAACTATTTTCATAAATTGACATTGTTTTTATCGGGCAATTTAATTTTACAATTATGTGTGTATTAATAATCTGACATTTTTAAGCTAAATAATGTATTTGATTGTATTTTTAAAATTTTATAATTAATGTTTAATTGTATTATTATTATTTCTTTGACTATTATAATGAATTTAAATAAAAAATATATTGAATGTCTATATGGCTGAGTACAGAGCACTTTCTTAATCATCTAAACGAACATCTTGTATCCATATACCTGTATTCTCAATAAATACATTGATTGATTGATTGATTGATTGATACTTTTTTTCTGGCAGTTGAGTCCAAGTGTCCAGATTTTTTTTATTGAACTTTGTAAATGTGTGGCCTCCTCTGAGTCAAACGGGTCAACCATTTCAGCTGAAATTTTGTACACAGACAGTCAATAAGACATAGGATACTTTTTTTTTGGCTGGCAATTTTGGGTGTCCAGATTTTTATAATGGAATAATGTGTGGCCTCTTACCGGCAATCGTTTTGACCTATTCAGCTCAAATTTTGTACAAATACAGTTAATAGGGCATAGGACAAAGGATATTTTTTTTAGCAGCTGAGCCTGGGCAACACTTTTTATTGAATTTTTTAAACGTGTGACCCTCCTCTCGGTTAAACGAGTTGACCGATTGAGCAAACATTGTACAGAGACAGTCAATAAGACATAGACCAAGAGTAGAATCTATTATCCGAGCACATAGGTTACTTTTTTTTACAATCGAGTCCAGTTGTCAGTTTTATATTATTGAATTTTATAAATGTGTGGCCTCTTTTCAGCCAAAAGGCTTGACCGATTCACATGACAATTTGTACAAAGACATTTAATAGGGCATAAAAGGGCAAAGAATACTTCTTTTGACAGTTAAGTGTAGGTGCCTATATTTTTTGTAAACTTATATAGAATTAACATAATCATAAAAATTTGACCTTAGGTTCGTCTATAATGACTTATTTAGTGCCTTAATTAGGCCATAAAACTGTCAGGGTCATTAGTAGTCATCAAAATTTACGCGCTGGCTTTGCTTGCCCAACGTGTTTATCTGCTTTGTGGGAAGTATTTCAGAAACTTTCGCGTTTTAACAGCCACATTTAACCTTAGGGTAATCGGTGTTGACTTAGTAGGACTCATAAAAACTGTCAAGGTCATAAAAAGTCGTAAAATTTTTCGCGCTCGCTGCGCTCGCGCAATCATTTGTTTTTTTTACTTTGTATGTAAGATTTCAGCAACTTTTGTATATAAATAACCACATGCATCAAAACGAGTCATAAATTGAAACAATACAACCTTCAATAATCATAATGATTATAAACCTTAAAATAAGTGATTATCGAATTTAACCTGATTGTCTTCAGTGTTGACTTAGTAGGTCATAAAAACTGTCAGGGTCATAAAAAGTCGTCAACATTTTTCGCGCTCGCTTCGCTCGCGCAGTAATAACGCTATATAGCGTATAATAGCGTGTTTCAACAGCCTCATACATTAGACTGACTGTTAAACAGCAAAACTTGGTAAACCTTGGTTAGGTTTACCAAGTAATTATTAGTAACTTTAACAATAGACGATATCCAGTTCGACCTAAGAGTCATCTATAGTGAGTTGATTATTAGGTCGTAAAACTGTCAGGGTCATAAAAAATGTTCGTTCGCGCAATGATAGCACTCGCTGCGCTCGCGCAGCTATTCACCTTATTTTCTTTGTAAGAAATGTTTCAGGAACTTTTGCGTTGAGTCAAACATTTAAACAGCACAACTTCGTATGCCTAACCAAAATGATTAATGATTTTAACAAAAGAGGATATTGAGTTCGACTTTAGGGTCATCTATGCTGACTTAAAGCCTAAGAGATCATCGATCTTGACCTCAAAGGTCATAAAGACTCAAATAACGCGGGCGAAGCCGCGGGTAACAGCTAGTAAACCATAATCATAATAATTTATTGCAGAAATGTAGTACAAAAGATTGTGGTAAATAAAATATTGCTCTTAAATTCTACCAACTAACATTGGTGTGCAATTAATTGCCTGCTTGGGCTACAATTTCAGAAGAAATGGCCTGGTCATAATTATAATGAATAGAGACATGCATGAATTACAGTATAGTCGTAAATTTAATATGTTAGAATGTTAATGTCAGATAAAAATATTTATAACACAAAAAAAATTAAAGGAAAAGTGTTAATAGGTAACCTATACGTAATTTTACTAAAAATGTCACCTCTGTGCAATCAACAAACTTGTAACTCAAAGCTCTGTAAATATTGTGATACAAAAGCATGCCTGAAGAATATAAACTACAATCGTATAGATGGAAGTTAATCTCAATACAAAAATATCGTTACGCGACAAGCGTTGTAAGCTACTAAACATATTAAGCAAGTGAAAAGCTAGAAGATGAAACCACTTATGCGCCCATTAAAAATATGGTATAACCTCCAAAATGTAGCTAATAACATTGTCTACCTCGTGAAGCTTCAAAGAAAAAATATATTTATTAAGTAGATACAGTACAAGTGCAAACATCTCTCGATAACAACGTCTGTTATTTCCTAGTAGTTAGTGTTTCTAATTATGTATTTTTTTATATCTGATAGGCTATTTTACCTCTATCTCACCTGGTGATACGCAATCATGTAGTCGGAAATGGTCAATACGCTAGGCTTAGAATTCTCTGACTCTCGAGGGCTATGTGCTGCCGGAGCACCGCAAGGTTATGACCGCAGATGATGGTGGTAAGCTACTATTTGGTTGCGAGTCAGGCGGAACACTGATATAATGCTCTTATCACCTGCGGTACCTGTGGTTTTAAATTAAAAAATAACGCAGATAACATACTGAAGGCCCATATTTAAGTGATGGAGTCCGATTTCTTAAAAGTAAGCGGACTCCATCACTTACACTCCACTCCGTCAGTTTGTTACGATATCGACAGCATTACTAATTTACTGTGTCTACCTTTAATACTTCTATGAATGAATGGTCTATGATATAATAATATTTTGAGAAGATTTTTAGCATCTAATTTTGTTATTTATTCCGTAATCATGAAAGTTCCAAATCAATAACAATCCTATTATTTTTATACATATTTGAATAATATCGTTTAAAAACTAAAAAAGAACCGACTTCAATGCCGCGCATTTTCAGTACCAATTTTGAGATGTTTATCTCAATATCTCTGGAGATAATTATCAGACCTCGATAAAATTACTATGGTACCACACTTGGGATATCTCCTTTCGAACAAAAAAGAATAATCAAAATCGGTTCATAAACGACAAAGTTGTCCGCGAACAAACATAAAAATAAATATGTATATATATATATATATATACGGTCGAATTGAGAAACCTCCTCCTTTTTTTGAAGTCGGTTAAAAAAGAGTAGTAGACACATGCTCTAAGTATAGGCTACTTGGCCTCTACAATAAAATTGGCCTCTCCCGCATATTTTGACAAACAGCTCGCGTGGCGGGACAAAGTTCTTCAATTCACAACATTTCGTGTTTCCTTCACTCGGAATATTCTCGGGTTATTGGGAGAGAAGTATGACAAATGCGTTTTATTTGTATGCAGGATTGTGGTCCCTTCAAGACGCAAGGGTTGCCATGTTTTCTTGTGACAAATTGATTTTATGATTAATAGCGATTTTAAAAACTAGTAGTAAGCTTTAAAGGAATCTGAATTTGTATGCCGTCTGTTACTCAAAAATAAATACAAAATATTACTTGAGAGCAAATTTTATTCTAGGCCTAGCTTATCCATCCTCGACCGTTATTATCGTCACATACTAACAGGTGAGATAATGGCCAAATGCTATTATGTATATCTGTGCGTCGGGTAGTACGATGGTAAAAGGGGGATGGTGGAATTAATTCGTGCAGTTGGAAGGCACACTCCCCGAAATGTATCCGATAAAAGCCCAATAAACTGGCGACTTTGCGGCGATGCTCTAGGCTCTGAAGCCTTTTGCTTACAAGATTTTTGTCGTTTATGAGTTTCTTGGCTCTCCTCTCAATAACTTCCAACGCCTCCATGTACCTCCAGCTGGTATTTGGCTGACCCATCCCAGAGGTGAGAACAGTACTCCATACAAGCACGCACGATATAAAACAGCCGATAGTTAAGGTAGCATCCCGTAGGCCTCTCAAGACACCCTATCATCCCACGATCTACGGTTTTCCAGTCATTGCCCACCGCTTTGTCGTCGCTCCACCTGGTCGCACTACGTTTTTTTTTCATATCATATAGGCTAGCGATTGACCACTATCTAACCTGTTGGTAAGTGACGATGCGGTCGAGGATGGTAGCACGCCTACAGGCCTAGAATGGGAACTGGCTCTCAAGGATAGCTGCCGGAACACATTTGATGATCGGCGACAAATTTTCTAACTTGAGTGTCGTAGCTGGCCTGGCGGCCACTAGAAAGTGTCCTACCACCATGCGGAAGTTGGAGGTTTTTTAACGATGTTTTTCCTTCACCGGAAGGCCATTGTAAACAGCGCCGTACATTTTTCAATAGAAAAATCGATTGGTGCACGTTTTCCGATCTGCGATCCACTCTAGAGCGTTTACTTACTCGTATATCTACCCCAACGGTTATCGGTCCTGCGGCAGATATGACCAGCCCACTGTTTTTTACCCGACTGCGCGACGCAAAGGAGAAGTAATGTGTTTATTTATCTTTTGAGTATGCTTATCACACAGATGTATTGTACAAATTTTGCTTCAAAACTTGGTAACCCTACTGCGAACAAGGTAAGAATATTTTTATATATCCGAATTGCATTCAGCCATATTTTATTTTAAAATTCTGTGTGAAAAGTGAGGTTTCCGAGTTAGATTTACGGTGGGTCGGAATCTCAGGTATACAGGTATTAACTGACTAAAATTGAGGATGTTAACCATTTTTTTTATTATGAATAGCGTGTGGGTCTTGTTAACCCCTCCAACTAAGCTAAATATGCTTGTCTGGAGTGGGTTCACGTCAATAGTGCAGTGGAATTTTCCAAATCGGTTCAGGCATCTTCGAGTAATCGGTAAACATACATTAAAAAAAAAGATTCCAACGAATTGAGAACCTCCTTCATTTTTGTAAAGTCGATTAAAAAGGTCGTGAGTTTGATCCCCACCCATTGCACTATTGACGTGAACCCACTCCATACATTGGCATATTTAGCTTAGTTGGAGGGGTTAACAAGACTACTAGTAATGTAGAGCCCACATTGTTAGTAAGCTTTTTAAAAAATCAAAAAAGAAAAAAAATAAAGCTAGCTCTAATGTTCTGAAAGTTATTGAGGTTTTGTTACCGACCCTTGCTAAAGACCCGCCTTGTTTGCGGGCGGACCCATTGTAGTTTGTTCATCAATAAATACGTAATGTAATTAAAAACTACAACAATTATGATACCATTATCTTTCTAATAAACATCAAAATTAATATAGAACCTGATACTTTACAAGTTAAAGTGAGGTCGGGATACCGCAGCCTTAGACCCTGAGGTCCAATTAGACGTAATTCAAAGTATCGCCTTTCGGACAATTATTGTTTTAGTTGGTATAAATTGGGCTTCCTTCGGAGACCCGTAATCACGCCTTGTTTTTGAAAATGTAAGAGATTTGTAGGCAGCTTTTGAATAAGATTGGAATAAAACGTGTATTGTTATGATGGTCCTACTGAATTCAATTATTTTGAAGTTTAAGGACCTCATTCTGTGTTATTGTTTTTGACCAATTACACAAATGGTGAGTACGTACTTGTGTAGTAATTGGCTTCCAATGAGTAATTATCAAGATTAGCTTTTTATGTTATTTTAGAGAAACCTAAATTTATGTTACAGTCAAGTTAAATCTAATAAAGGTATAAAAATGTGGTATAATCCGGCAGCACATCATCGTTTACCACCAGGCGAGAAAGTTGACCTTGTGAGCCTATAAGATATAAAAAGAATGTAGGTATAATCATATATATCATCAAAATAAGTAAATCTCCAAAACCTTTTTCTTTCTCCGAAAACCTTTCCAGAAAAACTATTTGGATTCGGAAGCTTCATTTTTAATACTGACCCGTGAGCTATTTTGTCACGTCAAACCTTGTACAATTAGAATCACTGATTTTTACGAATTTATATATCAATAGTAACTGATCGGAGCAATGTGAATTGCAAAGATCAGAGTCGAAGTAAAGGCAGTTTCTGAATCCCAATTTGTTTTCAAATGATTGAATAACCCTGCTCTTTCCATAATCTTTACGAAGACGCAGTAGATATAAGTTGTCTTAGATAAGTTAGTGAGCCTATTTTTAAGAGAAGCTTTTAATGATCACATGATCAAAAGTACTACTAGTAAAGAAATCATTATCAAAATGCTGAAATAAAGTCCTTATAAGTAGTTATGCCCTGCAGCTTTGCACTTATTGAAAAATAAGATGCGTTAGAGTATTATTAGTAACCGGACGAAATATAGTTACAAAAAAACCTATGTTTTCGCCAACGAATACGAACAGAAGTGAAAGGGGAAAGACTGCATTGCCACCTAAATTTTAAAATATCATTTTTAGGGTTCCGAACCCAAATTACTGAGCCTCCGCTATTACTGTTACCCCTATTACTGAGACTCCGCTGTCCGTCTGTCTGTCTGTCTGTCTGTCTGTCTGTCTGTCTGTCTGTCTGTCTGTCTGTCTGTCTGTCCGTCTGTCACCAGGTTGTATCTCATGAACCGTGATAGTTAGAAATTTTCACAGATGATGTATTTCTGTTGCCGCTATAACAACAAATACTAAAAACAGAACAAAGTTAAAAATTAAAGAAAAGTTTAAAAAAAGTTTTTTACGATAGCGCAGCGCCACCTACCTATCTAGTTACTAAGATGGCGCTATCGTCTTTACCTTAATCTGAATCTCGGAAGCGGCTCCAACGATTAAATAAAATTTAGTATACCTACAGGGGATTTCGGGGGCGATAAATCGATCTAGCTAGGAGTCATTTTCAGAAAATGTTGATTTATTCGTGTTTTCAATAATCAACTTAAAATATGACTCTTCCCGACATCTATTGGCGAGTAGAAGTACTGTATCAGTAAAGCAGTTAGTTGCTCTCAATTAAAAAAATAGTATTATTATTCGTCAATAGATGTCGGGAAGAGTCATATTTGTCTGTTTAAGTGGCAAAAAATACCGACAAAGCTCGGTCAACCAGATATTTAATAATATTAATTACTACAATTACTATTACTACTATTACTATTACTACTATATAATACTATTCTACCTTTGTGTAAACGTTTACTTAGTTGGTGTTAGAAGTTCGTTAGAAATTCGATAGATGGCGTTCGGAACCCTCCGTGTGCGGGACAAAGTCTGACTCGCACTTGGCCAGTTTGTTTTTAATTGCGTGTAGCAAACGGTTTAAGGTACGGACACACCGCGGCGTCTTGCGTGCACGTTCTAGGCGGCGATCAGATAGCGCAGTAGTATTTGTACCGACTGGTTCACACCAAACGCGATCAGAAAACAATTGAAAAGTTCTTACATCGCGCCCGCAGATCGCAGATCGTAGCGGTGTGGCCATCAGTTGCGTATGGCAAGTAAAGGTACTTGCCATACTTGCCATACGCAACTGATGGATGCTGGGTAACGCGGCAGAATCATTGAATCAAAGACTGTAAATGGCGTCTTGTGAATTGTTGCCAGCATAATAATTTGATGGGCAATTTGATTCGTTCAATCTTAACCCAGTGCTAATCTTACCTCAACGTACCTTACACATATGTTAATTAAAATTATGAACTATCAGGGCCGGTTTCACCGGTTCCTGATATTGGGAACATATCTGACAGATTTTTGATAACTTTAGTATGGCGCCAAATGTCAAATAACTAGGTGAAACTGGCCCTCAGTGTGCTAAATTTCTTCAAATTCTGTTCAGGCGTGTTTCTTGATGGAGTAACAAACATATTTAGTTTCGCATTTAATTTAAGTAGTATTATTAGGATGTGCGGACGCTCTAAAAGTGGTACTCACAGAAGCTCAACACCACGGTACACAGTAACAACTTCGACTAAGTATTAGGAACATATAACGACCTGACAAACGACCGAACTTCTGTCTGCCATATATCTAAGTAAACGGTACAACAATGAGGGGTGAATCTGGGATGATAATTTATAGATAGCTAAATGATAGATGAACACTTTTTTGAATACCAAGTATAATAAGAAAATCTTAGAACAAATACAATTTCTAGAATGGTTTAACAATGCCGCCTTATCTATTAGAGCGATCTCTACCAGACAACCTTTGGAGGGACAGGAGCTAGTTAGATTAATGCGGTCGATGGCATACAATGTACCTGCAAAAACATGTACGGATTAAATAAAACTAGATACACATGTCTAATTAACAAAATTATAATAATAATAATAATAATAATTTTTTTTTTAGTGTAAAGATTACTCGCAATGTGGGTTGCACATTACTAGTATTCTTGTTAACCCCTCTAACTAAGCTAAATATGCTTGTGTCTGGAGTGGATTCACGTCAATAGTGCAATGGGTGGGGTGGGATTCGAACTTACGACCTCTCGATTGCCAGTCCGACACCCTATCCATTGGGCTATTGCCGCCTTAAAAATTATAAACTTACATTCAAATACAGCGATAATATAGTTACAATAATATACCTAGACAAACGTACTAAAATAATACCATATTCGATAGGATAACCAGTTTGTGATATTGATAATTAATGCTAATGAACCATATTTTTAAATATTTGAGGTGTTCAAGCTTCTCTGATGCTACCTGATCTGATGTTGTTCATTCCACAGATGAACTACCTTCATGGTAAATGACTTGAAGTAGTACTGAGACGAGTGGAAGTCTTCCGGTTACTTCAACTGAAGGGATAATATAGTTACAATAATATACCTAGATAAACATACTAAAATAATACCATATTCGATAGGATACACTAACCAGTTTGTGATATTGATAATTAATGCTAATGAACCATATTTTTAAATATTTGAGGTGTTCGAGCTTCTCTGATGCTAGCTGATCTGATGTTGTTCATTCCACAGATGAACTGCCTTCATGGTAAATGACTTGAAGTAGTGCTGAGACGAGTGGAAGTGTTCCGGTTACTTCAACTGAAGGGTATACTGTGATCGTAATGGGCTTAATTTATAGCTCTTCAGTATAATATTTGTATAATCTTCTTATACATATGTCTTGTGTCGAATCCGATTTTAAATGGGATGTTCCAATAGCAGAATGTTTTTAACAAACTTCACAAAAAGGAGGAGGTTCTCAATTCGTCGGAATCTTTTTTTTTGTGTATATTCACCGATTACACACAGATGCCTGAACCGATTTGGATTTTTCTGCTTCAAAGGGTGTGCTTCCCCGGTGGTCCCATTTAAATTTCAACAAAATTGGTCGAGTGGTTTTTAATATATCAACAAAAACCATCAATGCATTTGTGTACTTCGATGACATGATACTGGCTACTCAGTGGCGTGTCCTTGGAGAGGCCTATGTCCAGCAGTGGACTGATACCGGCTGATTATGATATTGATATTATTTCACAGGTGGTAGGTGCCATTTAAATGTCATCTAGATATGTTCAGTATCTCCAAAGATATGAAGATAAACACCTCAATCTTAGTATTGAAATTGACTAGCGCGACGGTTGAGTCGGTTCTTTTAGTTTTTAAGTGGATTGTCCCTGAAAACGCGCGAATAGAGGTTTACGGTTTTTCAAATATTATGAAACTAGCTACACTGAGAGACACGATAAAAAAACCTCAGCTACTTATAAGATGTGGCAACAGTTTCACCGTGTGATATTAATTATTGCAATTCTAATTTTCAAGAAAAATAAACTGGCCAAGTGCAAGTCGGACTCACGCTCGTAGGGTTCCATAACACAGTAGAGTATTCTATAACTTTGATTTTTCGCAACTACAAAAATAACTTTGTTTTTCATAGTGTTTGTATGAAAAACAAAGTTATACTTGCGGTCGCTATATCTCAATAACTGCTGACTGTATCTCGTTCAAACTAATTTTCGTTGTTAGTTTTTATTGAGATCTACAGAATATATTTTTTCTAGATTTTTCACTCCCTTACTTTAGAAGTTAGAGGGGGGGGGGGGGGGGGGGACACACATTTATCACAACCTCAATGTCATTTTTAATGACCTATCCATAAATACCCGACACGTATATGTTTGACGAAAAAAATTTTTTTTTGTTCCAGTTCCATGTATGGGATGCCCCCCCTTAAACTTTTATATTTTTTATTTTTGTATAAAAATCGGAAAGCGGTTTACAGAATACATCTACCTACCAAGTTTCAATTCTGTAGTCTTAATAGTTTCGGAATAAAATGGCTGTGACATACGGACGGACAGACAGACAGACAGACAGACAGATAGACAGACATGGCGAATCTATAAGGGTTCCGTTTTTGCCATTCGGCTACGGAACCCTAAAAATCAATATAATCGAAAACACGGAAATCGACCTTTTCTATTTGCCATATTTAAGCTATTCCGGAGGTCTATTGAAAAATTTCTGTATTTCAGTCTTGAGACAGTAGTGTAAATATTGTACTCACTGTGTTCTTTTTCTCCATAATTGTACCAAAAACCTAAAATTTAGGACTAAAAATCAATATTTTTTTATCGCAAAACGCTTCCCGCTCCCCCTACATTTTAGTATGAAGTAGACATTTGCATATTTCTTGACAAATTAGAGCGCACGCAGCCTGAAAATATTCAGTGCCGTCCTAATATTCAAGGTGAGAGCACGTCCGTTTGTGGTAGTTTCGAATAGAAAATACTCTCTAATCTTGTTTCTCCACGATCCAAACTTTGAACCCCCATTTCATCCCCTTAAGGGGCGAATTTTAGAAAATCCTTTCTTAGTACATCTTTACGTACTGGTGGGGCGGTGCGGTCGAGGAGCCAAAAGTGAATGGCCCTTCGGGCTTTAAGATCTTCCTTGAAGATTTAGCGGGAGAGTTTATTCTAAATTGAACTGCACTGCAGACTCAATGGGCCAGCTTCTAAATTCTGGTGCGTGGAGTCAAGGTGTTAGCATGAGACCCCGCGGTTGTGGACTGTATTTGAATAGGTATCCTGTTAGGACTAGTTCGCGGTGCGGTATGTATAGGTACCATGCAAGTTGGCAGCCGAAATATAGGTACGGACGGAAATAGAGAAGATGCACGCCTACCTTGAAGTGGTGGTTTCCTTTCTTGCTTCTCCTCTTGTTGAGCGGGCCAGTTGGCCTGCTGGCTTCCTTCGTTAATATTGCGTTGCCGAGTTACCGTATTGTGTTGAAAATGGCGGCGATCACCGCGTGCGCGAGGCGCACTGCGATGGGTTTATTTTTGCACACAAATGTACCACAACACTTATTATTATTGCTTAGTATCCTATTTTGTTGTTTACGTTGTGCGGATTCACGTTTAATGGCGGGGATAACTAGCGAGCTAGCTTTCTTCGATGGCGGCGGCGCGAGAGCTTCTTTTCGAATGTGATGCGTCTTCGACACACACGGCACTCGCTGCGTTATAGTGCGAGTGAGATAGATATTAGCAGGCGTGCATGCGTGAAGGAGATAAAATATAGGTTGCGGATGGAATACAGGAAAGGGAAATGCTGCCAACTTAACATAGACAATTAGAATTTTATGAATACTTGAAGCAAAATAATTGACTTGAAAATGGCGTAAACACGTACTAAGACAAATATACCCTCTAAATTTCAAGTCTCTACGACCAGTGGTTTAGGCTGTGCGTTATTTGTCAGTGTGTCAGGACAAAGATTCTTATAGTATTAGATATAGATTACTTAATTTTATAAGTGCAATAAAGCGTATTCTATTCTATAAAGTACTATCTGTACTTCAGCCAAAAAGCTTACACTGCGACCAAACCCTTTGCTGCTCATTATCGAGGTCATCGACCGTCGATGTGGCAGGTATTATTATGTGCTATGATCCTATAACATTTAGAATATACTCAGTCAAAGATATCAAGCGTCTTAGTTCTAATGTGTTGTAACCCAGCATTCCAAGTAAAAATGCACTAGGATACACAAATGGGTATCCAACAAAATACCCATAACGCTTGTAATAAAGCCAACGAATGAACTTTTTCTTAATGTTCTCTACTGACTGCACATACTTTGTTTCAAACGGACACCAGACCATAGCGTTTGATTCCAGCCTGCTTTTTACGAAGGCATTGTACAATCCACGCTATCTAGATGTCTCGCTTGCCTCAGAATAAATCCCAGAGAGCGGAATGCCTGCGCACAAAGTTTATTTATGTGCAGCCGGAAAGACAAATCTTCACTCATTGTGACCCCCAAGTCTCTAACGGTGTTAACTCTTCGAAGTCCGTTACCGCCTAGGTGATATTGAAAGAGAGTGGGGTCATGTGATCGATAGAAGGAGATTGTAGCACATTTATTAATATTAAATGGTAGCTTATTTGTCTCACTTCATTGACACACTCTGTCTATATCATCCTGCAGATAAGAAATATCAACTGGATGCCTGATGTTCAGAAACAGTTTTATATCATCATTATATATACAATTATTAATCACGAAAAACTAAACACAAATTATGAAATCCCTAACTCACACACGCAAACGATCCCAAGAGCCTTCTATAAATAATTAACTTTGAACCCTATACAAACCTTTCAATACCTTTTAGAATCCTCCATTCCTTATTAATTACCATCTTCTCTCATAGAACGCCCCAAGTTTGTTTCGAATATTAATTTAACGATCCAAACAATTATTTGTTTGTAAGTTTGAATTGAAACAGCTTGGAATCGTTTGTGTCAAGTTTCACCAGACATTTCGCTCATGTGTGTTTGGAAATTAGAGGTTATTTATATAAAATAATAATATGTCGTTACTTTAAATAGCACTAGTTTGTTAGTTTACTTATGGCTGACTTATAAACTTGAACCCCGCACAGAATAATTAATAGTACCCCGTTGGCGTAACGGTTAGATGGTTTTAATTCTAAGGGTCAGTTCACACCGCGACGCGACGCGACGAGACGCGACGCGACGATGCATTTGGAGTCGCGCGGCGCAGCGCGGCGCAGCCTGAAGCCGCCAAACTAACTCAATGAAATGTGTATCTTTTTGTATAGTAAATAAAGTTCTTTTTTGTAATACTCTCCTAATGAGTACGCGCCGCGTCGTGTAGCGTCGCGTCGCAGTCTTTTATGTAGGAGCATATTATATTGATGTTCCGCCTGACTTGCTACCAAAAAGTAGTTTACCACCATCAAGGAATGAATCTGCCGCGAAAACCTTACGGTGTTCCGGCGTATTATTAAATGCAATTCAATGATTTTTAGATGTTTTTTGAATCTATACGTGCTTACAATTTATAATGCCTATATACGGAGGCATATGTCCAGCAGTGGACTGATACCGGCTGATTATGATGATGATGATGATATACGGAATTAATGCTTTTGACATAATATGATTTTTTTAACCACAGCGACTGTAAAATTTGACGGAGTCCTACTGTCCACAAATTTTACGGTCGTTGTTTACATATTGTATTATTGAGAGTTTACTTAGTCATCATTAATAGACCAGCGTTATTTAAAAACATTATGCACCACTGCTTTTTATCATAGCTTAAAGGCAACCGTTTGACCACTAATTACCTGTTGGTAAGTGAGATTGCGGTCGAGGATAGTACCACCTAGAAACGCAAGAACAGCCAGCGAATGTTTCAATCAAATGTTTGGCGACAGATTTTGGGGGTACCTAGCCAGGCCGACACTAGACGTTGTACCAGGGGCCGTTACTAGATTGATATAAGCTTGTCCAACACCTGTTACTTGCTAGCTTACTAAGCAAAGGGGTTTGTTAACAATGTTACATATTGATTAATGAGACGAGCGTGAATGGCCCAGCCGGTAGACGTCGATCTAGGCGTCAGGCGAACGTATCACGACACGACCAGATCGGAGACGTTTTAAAAAAAGGCCTATTCAAAAGAACCTATAACCAGCGAACATGTATGAAGGTGCTCATGAAAGTGGAAGAAGCGAAAGAGCTGGTATGTCAGGATCATAGCATGTGGAAAGAAGTAGTCTCTAGACCTCAACGAGAAAAAGGCGTGATTGTACGTACGTATGTATGTTATATGTTATTATGCTACTATGTCGATTGCATCGTCACTTAACATCAAGTGAGATATTGGTCAAACGCTTACCTATCTAATATACAAAAAAAATCTATACCTTGCACTGCTAAATTTATGCGCATAAATTTAAGAGTGCAAGGTGTAGATTTTTTACGTATACTTCTATATCTTTTACATACATTTTTCGATAGAAAAATCTATTGGTGCACGGTGGGATTTGAACCAACACTACCTCTGGTATAAAAGCCGACCATTCTCCCAACACACCCCCAGTGACGTTAACCCTTATTTATTGAGTTACAGCAGGTACCCTCAGGTGGAAGATCAATGCACATTTTACAAATAAATCTGTTTCTCGAAAAGTCTTTAAAAATCTCGAAATAACTCAATGTTAAACTATTAAAACTGACTGCTATCTAAGATTGATGTAAATCCTCCCACATTGCTGGCAGAAGATCAATGAAGGCTCTAAGCCGCCTTACTCTCGTCTTACGTAAATACAAAATTTTCTTCCTTAAATCAAGCACGAATTCAGGTGTGGGGCTTAAACCCCTCTCTTTCCCTATGTATAATAGTTAAGCCTAAGGCTATTCATTATTCTGTGGCTAGGGTCAAGGCTAAAAGCTTTACTTTCTAAGAGACAATATTCAATTTATTTTTGGACTCTACCATTACAATAGTTTTAGATTTATAATTATTGTGAGTTTGAATCATGATTATAAAACACCGACTAGCATACTGTCGGTGTTTTATAATAATTACAATAGTTTTTTGACACTTTGTTATTGATTGCGTTGTTATCTAAAATATCGATTTATAAAATTACAATGTTCTCATAAATTTGTTAAGAATGTCATTTTCTTGCTAACTTGCATCTGTAAATCTTCGTATGCCAATAAATGGGAATGACACGAATCAACAATTCTCTGTTCATAGTTGTATAACGAAACCTACCAAAACTAACATTGAACTTGTGCTTTTTCTGACTACAACTTCTGACTGATTTATCACATAACTATCCATTTGACTCTTTTCACTCTCTCTGTTTATCTCTTTTTATTTCCCTCTAGCACTCACAAGCTATGTGTGTTTCTTTACTAAAATTTCAAACTAATCAATTTCTGGACCTTAAACCACCTGCCATTTTAGAGAAATCAAGTCAAAAATACTCCAACAAGTCAACAAAACAAAATTCAACTCCAAAACTCCCAGTTCGCCCCAACCCCCATCCTAACGCCGTCCCTCCCAGACAAATGCCAGGTCGTTTTTCAGAGAGATATCCCTGCTGCGTGTTACCTACCACAACTCTTTGAGAATGATGGATAGTTATCCTTTGTAAGCATCGTCCCTTAAATTCAATGTGCCTTTTAAAGATAAACCTGTGTGTTGTGTGATGTTAAATGTTAAATAATAATTTATGATCGTCTAAAAACTAACAAGATTAATTAAAAGGTAAAAACTGTTTTATACTCAACCTTTTTAGGGTTTCGTAGTCCTGACAAGGAACCTTTATAGTTTCGTCATGTCCGTCTTTCTGTCTGTCTGTCCGAGGTTTTGCTAAGAGACCGTTAATACTAGAAAGCCGTCCCCCCCCCCCCTCTAAAAGCTAAACTGCTGGCTTGAAAAATCTGGAAAAATTCGTGGTAATAGCGCATTTCACAATACAAAATCCTTTAAAGTGACAAAGACGGAGTACCTATTACTAGGACGGAGGCTACTACGGAACCCTACACTGCGCGTGGTGCAACACGCACTTGGCCGGTTATTCTAAAGAAATTATGATGTCCAATGAAAAATACTTGTCAAGATTGTTTTGTTGTCTCATTGTCAAATGAGCCCGACTCGACGAAATCTTCAACTCGATGAGGTTGTTTCGTTTCATTGCGAAGTTCCTTTGGCCACCTTCCAGCTCCATCATCAGATCAGCACCATGTCATCATAATATTGCATTGTCACGTAATTTACACATGTGTAATACACAATTTCAGTTCAATCGGTAACCGGGAAGTGGATCAAATTTAATTTGTAAAATGACAAGCAACGACAGGCGAAACTAAAAAAATACCTTGTAAAAGAACCGACTTCAAATGTCGCGCTAGTCATTTTCAGTACGAAGTTGTGAGGAATATATATTTATGAAATTTAAATAGGACCATCTAGGAAGTAAAGTAAAGTTGGAAGGAACCCTTTCAACCAAAAAAAGAATTTTCCAAATATGTCCAGGCATCGTTGAGTATTTGAGGAACATAGATACAAAATAAAAGAATTCGACGAATTGAGAACCTCCTCCTTCTTTTAAATCGGTTAAAAAGAGAATCAAAGGGAGACTTTTTTACTAACGATGTTTAAGCGACTACGCTTAAACATCGTTAGCCTAATAACTATATTAGGCTCTTCGAAACTCACGAGACTCTTCGTGACATATTTATTTATTTTGTTAAAAATACGAATATTACGGAACATTAAAGTGAAACATTAGACTGGAATATTAAACCGAAATATTAAACTGAAATATTAAACTGAAACATTTAACTGAAATATTTAACCGAAACAATATTTAACTGAAATATTTAACTGAAATAGTTGGGAGTCCGCTATGGATGTGTTGTTAAGTTGGGAGCCACGGAGGCGGCAGTATACTAAGTATAATAGTAACTATAAACTATATACTAGTTAGATATTTATGTTGAATGTTTTAGTTAAATATTTCAGTTGAGTGTTTCAGTTAGATATTACAGTTAAATATTTCAGTTAGATATTTTATTTATAACTATGTGTTCAAATCGCGAAAGTTTAAAGTTTACAAACGAATATTATGGACAATGTGTCAGAAAAATATATAAACAAACAGCAATCTTAGTAAGCTCGCATCAAAAGCCACCTAGCCATTGTAGTAGAACTCCTTTTTAACCGACTTCAAAAAAAGGAGGAGTTTTCTCAATTCGACCGTATATTTTTTTATGTTTGTTCGCGGATAACTTCGTCGTTTATGAACCGATTTCGATTATTATTTTTTTGTTCGAAAGGAGATATCCCAAGTGTGATACCATGGTAATTTTATTGAGGTATGATAAGTATCTCCAGAGATATTGAGATAAACATCTTAAAATTGGTACTGAAAATGAATAGCGCGGCATTGAAGTCGGTTGTTTTTTAGTTTTTAAACGATATTATTTTACAATAAAAATGGTTCATTTAAAATACAAAGTGTCTTAATACAGAGATCTAATATTCAACATTTTTATACAAGACAAAGAGATTTTTCCATATCAAACTAAAACTTGTAGTTATCTGTTTTTCTGTTTCATAAAGATATGTTTATAAAAGTGAGTGTAAACACGTATATTTTTAGTGCTTGCTGGCAGCCGCGAGGCTGAATTAGCCCTGATTTGGAAAACAGCATCTCATGAATGCGTAACTAGCTAGAAATGTGTACCTACTAGTAGTACGGAATATATAAAAGTAGTACGGTATTTTTAGGTGTTGAGATAATGTTGCCGAAAACTGGACAGTGTTATGCCCTTTTGCACTTGGGTGTAATTTAAAATAAAAATGTATATGTTGCTTTACGTTGTTAAAATATTTAAAAAGAAATATCTCCAAGCTACTCGTAAGTATCCTAAGTCATCCTAAAATAGTAAGCGATGACGTCTACCTATAACAGATACAGCGGCATGCAACATTCTGAACTGCCAGAATTTGCTGCACTGCGCTGCGCCTGTTACCTTGAGACATAAAGATGTTGAGTCTCACATGCCCTGTAATTTCACTAGACACCTTGCCATTTCAACCGAAAAACATTCCTATTTCACGGCTGAAAATTAATTGGCAAAGTGATGGCACCGCCCCAGGCGGACTAGCAGAAGTCCTACCACTATATATATATGAGTTAATACAGGTCGCAGATAGAGTAGCAGAGCATCTATCGAACGAACCATCGGATAAAGTCAGGTTGCTAATCGGTTTATAAAATTCCGCCATGATTGTAGTGGTAGGACTTCTGCTAATCCGCATGGGGCGATATCACCACTTTGCCACCGGTTAGTTCGGCCGTGAAAAGGGAATATTTTTCTGTTTGAATGGCAAAGTGTCCACTTAAATTACAGGGTATGTGACACTTAACTTTATGTCTCGATGTAACTGCAGGCAAGGTGCAGTGACATGCAAAATTCGGGCTTACCAAAATGTTGCATGCCGCTGTATCTGTAATAGGTAAATGTAATCGGTTACCATCAGGCGAGTATGGTGCTTGTTCTGTTATCTTATATAAAAAAAATATATATTTTCGGTACCAACCAGTTCAACAGCAGATGAGTGAAACGGTCGAATGATCCTCCGTGAGTTAAAATGTGAGACCCCAAATCTTAATTTCATGCACTGGACCTTTCTTTTCCAACATGAACGAAGTAAAGTAATACGTTTTTACAATATTAAAGTAATAAAACCTAAATGTAGGTTCTCCAGAACATTTTTATAGAATTAAAAATGTCTGGTTTGTCGTAACGTAGACATCAGTTATTAAATAAGTAAAATTGTGTTTAAACTTACACGGTGTTTCGTTATTGTGGCACAGAGCGAGAGAAAATAAATACAGTTAATTAAAGCTGTCTAAGACATAGGCGGCAGCGTGTTAATACAGCACTACAAAACTGCATTATTTCGTATCGTACATAGAACATTTGTAAAAACATATGTCGACAATATGTCGTGTCATTCTGTATACAAAAGTCTGTAGCAATTAGACATATTATTGTTCTTACAAAATATGTCTTTAACCAATTGACCCAATACTTCACACACTAAACGTATCTAGGTATATTAAGAACTAGACGGGCTCCGCGGCTTCGCCCGCATTTAAAAGATGTTATCTCCTTTTACGTTGTATTTGCTATATTTGTGCAGAATCTCAGCCAAATCAACCAAACCATTTGCCCATGATGACAAAGAAATACACTGTTTAGTATAAAACGTATGAATATCGATGATGTAGCGCGCTTATCTAGAAGATACCTATTTACTCGTGACTTAAAGACCTTAAAGGACACCTTGAAGGACATGACATTTATGTTAAGCATGGACGGTGGCATGATAAATAACTATGAGAAAATGTTTAAAATTAATGCTAAATACATAGACTTATATTATTATGATATACTGAAATCGTTGTCAAGCGCTAACCTATAAACTGACTACCAACTTCTAGATGATCTCACCAGACATAAAGTCGCAAACTCTTTTAACTTGCACCACACGCCCTCTCACAGCAAAGTAGAACGTATAAAATTAAATAAAGCCTAGTCGTGATGATTTAAGGCGAAAAGTCGTTGCCTTAACTTAATAACGTTATGTTCTGAACTTTTTACTTAAAACGGAGATTTACAGCTTCTGTGTTGAAATTAACTTTTTACTTGTTTACAGAAATGCGGGACCTGAAATGCAATTTCACTGAGAACTGTGTCGATTTTTTTTTTGCGTCGCTCCGCAAAATGAGCAATTTTCTTATTTGTATCAAAAAGTTGGCAGCGTCGTTTTGAATTAATAATCTTAGTCGTTACCGTGGATTTAATCTATTTTTTGGCGAAAAATTTTCTTGGAAGTTGTATAATATTTATTGTTCTACGTTATAAGTGGCGATGACGTCATAAATATACCTAAAGGTCACGGCTACACCGCGGCGTCCTGCGATCGGCGGGCGCGATCTCAGTACTTTTCAATTGTTTTCTGATCACGTTTGGTATGAACCAGTCGGTACAAATATTACTGCGCAATCTGATCACCGCCGAGATCGCGCAGGCTGGACGCAGCGGTTTGTCTGTATCTTAACTATAGCGGTATATACGAGTATAATACCGCTGACACTTTGTTATGATTGTAGTCGTAGTGACTGTGACACCCCTCAAAATTCAGAATGTTGTCCATCATTATACTGCGTTACGTGTGACATCAACATCTACGTTAGCGATTCCATTTTTAGTTTTTAACCGACTTCACAAAAAAATAGGAGGTTCCCAATTCGTCGGAATCTTTTTTTTTGTAAGTATGTTCACCGATTACTCGAAGTTGCCTGAACCGATACTGGCACAGATTATGTAATAGTTACTAGGTCTACTGGCTACTTTGACTAGCGCGATGTTTGAACTCGGTTCTTTTAGTTTTTTAAACGATCTTAAATTATACCTACTTATGTGTTTAATTCGAGAACTCTGAAACTATAACTGTAAATTGGTTGCAATAAATTAAAATTTGTTTTATTTATGGAGATAATTCTATGGTCTGGGCAATCATTTCTTATCCCGAGCCTATTAATTTATTATTATTTAAGTTATTGTTATCGGTGTTAGTCCTACTCCCGCTCTCAGGCCATTCTGAAAATCAGCGTCTTGGTTTTGGGGTCTACGATCCAAGAATCTAGACATTTGTGCTGAGACTGGTCTGTTTCAGCACCTCATATTGTATTTTTTTCTTTGTTTTTTGTTTTATTTTGTTAAGTTTTTTTACTCAAAATGTCAAATATATTTTTCATCTGTACTTTAACTTGAGGACCGCTGAATAAATGATTTTTCTTTCTTTCTTTCTTTCTTTCTATTAATTTAAAGTTAGCTTATTTCCTGAATCACATTTTTTTATATCTTAGGTATTTATCCATAGTGTATACGTATTAAAATTGTTAGGTCAAATTAAAGTCATAGTCCAGATTATGTCATGCCCTCAGAATCAGAATCAGAATCAGAATCAGAATCAGAATCAGAATTATTTATTTGCCTAAAATGTTGGTATCATTGGTGTTGACAAATTGTAAAAAATAGTTCCGTAAACATTTTACCACAAAGCGGCATGCAAATATCACATATATAAAATCAAATTAAAATCTAATCATTAAAAATTATTATTATCACATTTACTAAGTCATAATCAAAATAAAATAGAATTATAATTTTACATGTTTACTAAGTCATTATCATTTAAAATAGAATTAAAGCTATATTATAGATAAATATAGATGTCAATTATTGTAGGATTATAAATTATTTTAAAAACTCTGCTACATTATAGAAACATTTTTCTTGTAACCAACACTTAAGTTTTTGACAAAATCGTGTCATGGGAAGATTTTTTATCTCTTTAGGAACAGTAAAGATGTGTTCTTTGTTAAAGGCTGTCAGTGGAATTTAGGTGTGAAAGTACAAAGCATGTTTTTTAACATTGTGCTGTTTCCTTGTACTCCCACACATAATTATACCAGTAGGTACTTAATAGTTACTTATCCACATTTATAACACATTAACTCGCGGAAGAACATTAGTTTTAGGAAAAAGTACAAAGTATACACACACACTTTTTCACGTTCCTGCCAGAACACCTAATTAAAAGGTACGGACACAAGGCGGCGTCCTGCAATCTGCGGGCGCGATCTCAGTACTTTTCAATTGTTTTCTGATCGCGTTTGGTGTGAACCAGTCAGTGCAAATACTACTGCGCTATCTAATCGCCGCCTAGATCACGCACGCAGGGCGCTGCGGTGTGTCCGTATCTTTAATATAAATTCATTACTAAAGACCATTGACATCAATAACTTAATAGGTATCTTCAGCTCTATTTATATTAATTAATCCAAATACAATCTTAACTATTCTCTAACTACTAAAACCAATCGATTTCAAATGCAAATTGTTCGAATCCAATTCAATTTGTATACTATATTCTGACTGCTAGATTGGTAGGTATATTCATAGACATTGATATGAGTTAATTAATATAATTAATACCATAGGTAAACACAAACATTAATTTGAGATTTACTACTATTGTATACAAGACGTCTTATTACACTATTGTATCGATAGGCTTTTCTACCAGATATACGCTATGCAGATATACTGCGAGGATTTAAAAGCTAAGCTTATTAACTATTATAATAACTATTATATAATTTGTGGCTAAGCTACGAGACTAACTGTGACCTTTTCCACGGATGCTACGCTATGTAGCCGAGCGAGTAAAGCGCATTTAAGACTACGCTTTCATATTATAGCTTATTATACTATATACATATACTGTATAGATAATAGCTCAACAATATCCGTCACTATACATTTATTTAGAACACGTTCACACTTAGCTATACTATAAATGAGCCGGAATGCTTGTAATTTGCTTGTCATGCTGTACTATATAGCGGTATAGTATAGCTTAACTACTGCTAGACTACGCTATAATATGCCGCTATAGCATGATACGTCATCAAGCTATACTATATAGCATGGCGTTCACACTACGCGATATCATCGCAAGCAAGTATGACATAAGGCAAGCTCAGTTCACATTTCATAGAGCGTGCAATCTAATTGCACAAATTAGTCCCACCACCCTCTTTCTCATCTACCCGCACAAAACGTTTCGCTTTATCTTTTATCAGACGTTGTCACGCCAAAAAAAGTTTAAAATCCCCTAAATTTGAGGAGAATTCCCAATATGGCAAGTGCGCGATATAGTACAACATATCGCTCAATTTCATAGCTCATAGCAACCCAATAACATGTATTATAGCTAAGTGTGAACGTGTTCATAGTAAATGTATGGTGAGCGATATGGTTGCGCTATCAACTATATGCTAGTAACCTATATATAATAGCGTAGTCTTAACAGCGCTTTAGATAAAGGAAGATACGCCGCCGCGAGGTAACTGTGCGAGGAAGGTACTCTGTTCTGCACACCTATACCACTCGCGACCATCCATATAATGCACCCTTTCATATAAAAATAGCTTAGTTGAACCCGTTTCCACCAGTGCTATGCTAGATTATATATGAAGGGGGAGATACCTCACAATTTTTTTTATAAAGTGTGACGCCAGCAGTGCTGACGTCACCATCTTCGCTCGTCATCATGGTGACGATCACCCAGAGTGGAAGACTTGAAATAAAATTCTTCTGTTCAAATATCAAGTAACTTTTCTGTGGTTACAACAAAAATATTACAAGTACACAGCGATGTTGGGAGTCGACTGTCCGGGCTCAAATAAGGTGTGGAGCGTCGGGCAGCCGTATTTATACCAACTTCAGCTCGTTGAGTTTACGTTTAAAATGTTCGTACGCTTAAAATGTTTCCGCGGGCGCATTCTCAGTACTTTTCAATTGTTTTCTGATCGCGTTTGGTGTGAACCAGTCGGTACAAATACTACTGCGCTATCTGATCGCCGCCTAGATCGCGCAGGTAGGACGCTGCAGTGTGTCCGTACCTTGAATTAAATATTTTAACAATCTCAAATGAATTCAATCAACTTAAAATGCTCAAATAGACATTCAAATTAATTAATCTCGCTCTTTATTTGGAGTGTAATAGCCCCTTCGCGCCGATATATATTATCAGTGTGGCAAATTTAATTCAAATATGTATATTTTATGTATTGTATAAAAAAACACCACGTCCTTTTTGTCCGGCTTGCGCCTTACACAATTTATCAATCTGTTCTTTGTGTTCTGGTTTACTATGAATATTTAATAATTAATATTCATGGGTACGCTAGTTGTTAAAAATCAATTTTTTTTAAAATACGTGTCATGTCTGTGAAACGAAGGTAGTCTTCGATTTAGTTAGGAACTATTGCAGTAAATCCCAGCTACTCTAGATTCAAGGCACCGGGTTTCCTCATGAGTGGCATACTAAGCTAGTTTTGTACACACCCGCGACTCTGTTCCGAATCAGTGTTTGTGTTGTATCGCTTCGAAGCTCACAATAGTGATACTAAAGGGTAGTACGAACTGTAGATTTAATAAACTTGAGCTGATACTAACGTAATTATAGTTTGGTTTCAACTAAAACATAGTTAGTGATTGAATGTTTGTTTCGTTGTTTTATCTATTAATGACAAGAGCGGCAGATTGTGAAAAAACTAACAGTATAGAAGAATCAGTCCAAACCACATGATGTTAAGTAAAATACCTTCATTTAACATCATTTAGTTGTCTTATTTAAAAAACTGAACTGATTGTGGGCTTCTGGAAAATGAAAAAAAATACATCGACGAAAGAAATTCCCACAAATATTTACGTTCGTTCGGCGGGTAAATGCAAGAAGCTCATCTGATAAAGTCAAGTACCTCAACAATGATTTCTTGTTATTACCAAATAGACACTGCAGTACACTTTAACACTTTATGAGACAGAATTGGTATTCGTACTTGAGAGTGCAACTTCAAACAAAAATAGTTATTTTTATAGCTTATAGGCTACTAGCTGTTACCCGCGGCTTCGCCCACGTTATTTGTGTCTATGACCATTGAGGTCTAGATCGATGATCTCTTAGGCCAAGTCACCATAGATGACCCTCAAAGTCGAACTCAATATCCTCTATTGTTAAAGTCATTAATCATTTTGGTTAGGTATACGAAGTTGTGCTGTTTAAATTTTTGACTCAACACAACAGTTCCTGAAACATTTCTTACAAAGAACATAACGTGAAAAGCTGCGCGAGCGTAGCGAGCGCTATTATTGGGCGAGTGAACATTTTTTATGGCTTTTTATAACCCTGACAGTTTAATGACCTAATCATCAAGTCAATATAGATGACTCTTAGGTCGAACTCGATATCGTCTATTGTTAAAGTTATTAATCATTACTTGGTACTTGGTAAACCTAACCAAGGCTTACCAAGTTTTTCTGTTAAAGTATTTGAGTCAGTTTAATTTATGAGGCTGTTAAAACACGCTATTATAGCGCTATGTAGTGAGAGCGAAGTGAGAAACTTTTTTATGACTTTTTATGACCCTGAAAGTTTTTAAGACCTACTAAGTCAACACCGATGACCCTAAGGTTAAACTTGATATCCACTTATTTTAAGGTAAAAAATCATTATGAATATTGAAGGTTGTACTGTTCCAATTTATGACATGTTTTGATGCATGTGGCTATTAAAATACAAAAGTTGCTAAAATGTATCCTACAAAGTACAAAGTAGATATAACAAATGCTTGCGCGACCGGAGCGAGCGCTATTACTGCGCGAGCATAGCAAGCCCTATCACAGCGCAGGGAAGCGAGCGCGGAAAATTTTTACGACTTTTTGTGACCCTGACAGTTTTTATGACCTACTAAGTCAACACCGATGACACAAACGTTAAACTTGATATCCACTTAATGTGGCTATTAAAATACAAAAATTGCAAAAATATTACCTACAAAGTAGATAAAACAAAGGTTTGCGCGAGCGCAGGGAGCGCTATTAATGCGCGAGCGAAGCGAGCGCGAAAATTTTTACGTCTTTTTATGACCCTGACAGTTTTTATGACCTACTAAGTCAAGACCGATGACCTTAAGGTTAAACTTGATATCTACTTATTTTAAGGTAAAAAATCATTATGATTATTGAAGGTTGTACTGTTTTAATTTATAAACTCGTTTTGATGCATGTGGCTATGAAAATACAAAAAAGATGAAATATAACCTACAAAGTAGATAAAAAAAAGGTTTGCGCGAGCGCAGCGAGCGCTATCGCCGCGCGAGCGAAGCGAGCGCGAAGAATTTTACGACCTTTTATGACACTGACAGTTTTTATGACCTACTAAGTTAACACTGATGACACAAAGGTTAAACTTGATATCCACTTATTTTAAGGTTAAAAATCATTATGATTATTGAAGGTTGTACTGTTCCAATTTATGACATGTTTTGATGAATGTGGCTATTAAAATACAATAGTTGCTGAAATGTTTCCTACAAAGTAGATATTACAAATGCTTGCACGACCGGAGCGAGCGCTATTACTGCGCGAGCAAAGCGAGCGCGAAAAATTTTTACGACCTTTTATGACCCTGACAGTTTTTATGACCTACTAAGTTAATACTGATGACACAAAGGGTAAACTTGGTATCCACTTATTTTAAGGTTAATAATCATTATGATTATGGAAGGTTGTACTGTTTCAATTTATGCCCTCGTTTTGATGCATGTGGTTATTAAAATACAAAAAATGTTGAAATATTACCTGCAAAGTAGATAAAACAAATGTTTGCGCGAGCGCAGCGAGCGCTATCAATGCGCGAGCGAAGCGAGCGCGAAAAATTTTACATTTTTTTATGACCCTGACAGTTTGTATGACCTACTAAGTCAAGACCGATGACCCTAAGGTTAAACTTGACATCTACTTATTTTAAGGTAAAAAATCATTATGATTATTGAAGGTTGTACTGTTCCAATTTATGACATGTTTTGATGAATGTGGCTATTAAAATACAATAGATGCTGAAATGTTTCCTACAAAGTAGATATTACAAATGCTTGCATGACCGGAGCGAGCGCTATTACTGCGGGAGCGTAGTAAGCGCTATCACTGCGCGAGCGAAGCGAGCGCAAAAAATTTTAACGACCTATTATGACCCTGACAGTTTTTATGACCTACTAAGTTAAAACTGATGACACAAAGGGTAAACTTGGTATCCACTTATTTTAAGGTAAATAATCATTATGATTATTGAAGGTTGTACTGTTTAAAATTATGGCCTCGTTTTGATGCATGTGGCTATTAAAATCCAAAAAATGTTGAAATATTACCTGCAAAGTAGATAAAACAATTTTTGCGCGAGCGATGCGAGCGCGAAAATTTTTATGTCTTTTTATGACCCTGACAATTTTTATGACCTACTAAGTCAAGACCGATGACCCTAAGGTTAAACTTGACATCCACTTATTTTAAGGTAAAAAATCATTATGATTATTGAAGGTTGTACTGTTTCAATTCATAAACTTGTTTTGATACATGTGGCTATTAAAATACAAAAAATGCTGAAATATTACCTACAAAGTAGATAAAACAAAGGTTTGCGCAAGCGCAGCGAGCGCGAAAATTTTTACGTCATTTTATTAATCTGACAGTTTTATGTCCTACTAAGTCAACACCGATGAACCTTAGGTTAAACTTGATATCCACTTATTTTAAGGTTAATAATCATTATGATTATTGAAGGTTGTACTGTTTCAATTCATAAACTTGTTTTGATACATGTGGCTATTAAAATACAAAAAATGCTGAAATATTACCTACAAAGTAGATAAAACAAATGTTTGCGCAAGCGCAGCGAGCGCGAAAATTTTTACGTCATTTTATGACCCTGACAATTTTTATGACCTACTAAGTCAAGACCGATGACCCTAAGGTTAAACTTGACATCCACTTATTTTAAGGTAAAAAATCATTATGATTATTGAAGGTTGTACTGTTTCAATTCATAAACTTGTTTTGATACATGTGGCTATTACAATACAAAAAATGCTGAAATATTACCTACAAAGTAGATAAAACAAAGGTTTGCGCAAGCGCAGCGAGCGCGAAAATTTTTACGTCATTTTATGACTCTGACAGTTTTATGTCCTACTAAGTCAAACCGATGACCCTTAGGTTAAACTTGATATCCACTTATTTTAAGGTTAATAAGCATTATGATTATTGAAGGTTGTACTGTTTCAATTTATGGCCTCGTTTTGATGCATGTGGCTATTAAAATACAAAAGTTGCTGATAAAGTACCTTAAAAGTAGATAAAACAAAGATTTGCGTGAGCGCAGGGAGCGCGAAATTTTTTACGTTTTATGACCCTGTCAGTTTGTATAACCTACTTAGTCAACACCGATGACCCTAAGGTTAAATGTGGCTGTTAAGACACGAATGCTTTTGAAATACTTCCCACAAAGCAGATAAAACACGTTGGGCAAGCAAAGCCATCTTGTAAATTTTGATGACTTTTAATGACCCTGACAGTTTTATGGCCTAATTAAGGCACTTATTAAGTTTAGTCATTAACTATGAACCTAAGCTCAAACTTTTATGATTATGCAAACTCTATGTAAAGTTAAAAAAATATATAGGCACCCACACTCAACTGCCAGAAAAAAGTATCCTAACTTTTTTTCTGGCAGTTGAGTCCAGTTGTCCAGAATTTTTAAATTGAACTTTGTAAATGTGTGGCCTACTCTCGGTCAAACTGCTTAACCATTTAAGCTAAAATGTTGTACACGGACAGTCAAAAAGACATAGAAGGGCAACGAATACTTTTTTTTGTGATTCTATGCAATATGAACTGTAATATGTATAAAATTTCAGTCCAATTGGTCTAGCTGTTTAGCTGATAAGAGGCCACACATTCACAAAATTAAATAAAAAATATCTGGACCCCCTGACTCGACAGCCAGAAAAAAAGTATCCTATATCCTATTCTGCCCTATGACATGTATTCATACAAAATTTCAGGCAAATCGGTCAAGCCGTTTATTCGAGAGGAAGTTTTATATTTACAAAATTCAATTAAAAATATCTGAACCCCCTGACTCGATAGCCAAAAAAAAGTATCCCATATCCTATTCTACCCTATGAACTGTCTTTATACAACATTTCAGGCAAATCGGTCAAGCCGTTTATTCGAGAAGAGGTCTTATATTTACAAAATTTAATTAAAAATATCTGGACCTCCTGACTCGATAGCCAAATAAAAAGTATTCTATATCCTTTTCTGCCCTATGTACTGTCTTTATACAATATGTCAGGCAAATCGGTCAAGCCGTTTATTTGAGAAGAGATCTTATATTTACAAAATTCAATTAAACATATTTGGACCCCCTGACTCGATAGCCAGAAAAAAAGTATTCTATATCCTGTTCTGCCCTATGACATGTATTCATACAAAATTTCCGGCAAACCGGTCAAGCCATTTATTCGAGAAGAAGTCTTATATTTACAAAATTCAATTAAAAATATCTGGACCCCCTGCCTTGATAGCCAAATAAAAAGTATTCTATATCCTTTTCTGCCCTATGAACTGTCTTTATACAACATTTTAGGCCAATCGGTCAAGCGGTTTGTTCGAGAAGAAGTCTTATATTTACAAAATTTAATTAAAAATATCTGGACCCCCTGACTTGATAGCCAAAAAAATTGTATCCTATATCCTATTCTACCCTATGAACTGTCTTTATACAACATTTCAGGCAAATCGGTCAAGCCGTTTAATTGAGAAGAGGTCTTATATTTACAAAATTCAATTAAAAATATTTGGACCCCCTGACTCGATAGCCAGAAAAAAAGTATTCTATATTCTATTCTGCCTTATAAACTGTCTTTACACAACATTTCAGGCAAATCGGTCAAGCCGTTTATTCGAAAAGAGGTCCTTTAGTTACAAAATTCAATTAATAATATCTGGACCCCCTGACTTGATAGCCAAAAAAAAAGTATCCTATATCCTATTCTGCCTTACATTCTATCTTTGTACAAAATTTCAGCCAAATCGGTCATGCCGTTTGACCGTGAAGAAGTCCCAAACAAACAAACAAACAAACAAACAAACAAATAAACAAACTGACTTTCGCATTTATAATATTGGTGTTGATCATTTGACCACTATCTCGCCTGGTGGTAAGCGATGATGTCGAGGACGAAGATGGCAAACATGCTAAGGGTCAATTTATACTAGAGCAGAGTCGAAGCGCATCGAAGCGTCGATCCAAAACTGAACATAACAAATTCAACCTTAATTCCACAGCGTAACGCACACATTACTTCTGAGATTTTAAAAAGACGCGTGCATTCTTCCGAATTCGCGCTTCTGCGCGTGATCAACGCTGATTTAAAATCTCAGAAGCAATAGAAGTAATGTGTGCGTTACGCTGTGGAGTTAAGGTTGAATTTGTTATGTTTAGTTTTGGATCGACGCTTCGATGCGCTTCGACTCTGCTCTAGTATAAATTGACCCTAAGCCTAGAACTCTCTGACTCTCAAGAGTTGTGAGCTGCCGGAACAGCGTACGTTTATAGTGGCAGATTTTCTTCTTGATGGTGGTAAGCTTTTTGGTAGCAAGTCAGGCAGACAATTGATATAATGCTCCGACGAACACCCGTCCTATGATTTTAATCGGCAACAACTTGCTTCAAGCTACATTGATAGCGATGCTTCCTGATAGAAGGAGGTGCAGCTATATAGTTGTAGATTTGCATCTCTTTTCTTATCGACAATTATCGAAAATTCATCGCAACTGATGTAGAGCCTACCGGCCCAGTCTTGCTTATTTTTTGCAAAGCTGACGACGTATGCAACCCACGGACAAGACGAAACAATTGATGTGTATCACAAAAAGGCACAATCAAAACTGGAACAATTCAGTCAGGGGTCTGAGAATCTCCAGCACTAATTGCAATCTGCGGCGGTCCATTATCGACCGCAGCGCCACCTTTGTTCGCTCTCATAAGGTGCCAATTACGCTTTGTCTTCTAGTTGCTTCGCATTTGATCTTTATTTTGAGTTTGCAGCTTTACGATTTCGAGGTTTGAAGTTGGAGTAACCTCGTGGCAAAAAGGTCAATAAATTAATTATTATATTTATTTTATAACTCCTAATAGTTCTTAAAAAGATTCATGTTTCACGTAATTGAAACCACTGGTTTTAGTCAATAATTAAAATTAATATTCTGTGAACATGATATTGCTTCTTCGAAACTACAACAACATTGGCGTATAATAATACTACTTATCTGTTCTGTAATAATACCACGAGCTATTTTTTACGATTTTTTTCTTACTTATCAACCGACTTCCTAAAAGGAGGAGGTTCTTAATTCGTCTGTATGTTTTTTTTTCCTTTTTTTGTGTGTATTTTACGCGATTACTCCGTCAATTCTCAACCGATTCGAATGATTATTTTTGTAATCGGTAGGGTACGTTTCCGAAGTGGTCCCATTGTAATTTCATCGAGATCTGATATAAGTTTCTCCAGAGATATGATGATAAACGTCTCAAACTTGCTACTGAAATTGACTCGCGGGGCATTGAAGTCGGTTGTTTTAGTTTTTAAACTATCTTAATTATTGTTCGTAGTTATACTTTTTTATTTTATTTTAGAAAATGTTTTCTGGTCATTCAAAATTAATTTTCATCACTATTTTCTTATACTGTCGAAACAAATTGAAAGCTAGTAAAAAGAGTAAAAAGCTATCTTCAAATTCCATAAAGTTTGCACTAAGTATCTGGACCTCGCCGCCGGGACCTGCAATGTCACTATCGTTACTTTTTATGCATAACTATCTCTAACTACCTTACTTGCAGTATGGTTACACCAGCAATTCTGAAAGCTCGAGTCACTATATAGTGAGCACAGACCTAGGATTTACTATAACGTAGTGACTATAACGTATTTTGTAATAGTAAGCCACTCGCATCATTGATTTTGACAGCGTTCTTACACTGGGCGTGGATGGAGTATTAAGTGGGTGTGGCATCATAACAATATTAATATGAGGGGGATAAAACTATACAATCACTAGTATGAGCGAGCGAGATGAACAACATTTTTTATCCTTCTCTGCGTATGCAATTTTACAAACTGGTTCCAGCACTGGAACCAAGTTCTAGTGCACCCATTGGCTCTGACCCCTCTGTCATGTATGACCCGACCAAATTACGTTGTTCATTTTATCTTATAGCTGGCATATGTATCACGTGTTCATCATTTTAGTCGGGTTATACCTCTATAGCTATTAATATTATATTAATAAAAAATAATGGCTTTTTCTTAAAATTTGGAAATCTGACGGAAGGCATGCCAAATCATATAACAGCTTTTACATACATACATACATACATCATCATCATCATCAGCCTGTATCAGTCCACTGCTGGACATAAGCCTCTCCCAAGATGCGCCACTGAGCCCGATCTTCGGCTCTTCTCTCCCAGTCACTGCCCACCGCTTTGCGTATGTCGTCGCTCCACCTGGTCACAGGACGTCCTACGCTACGTTTGCCGATTCGCGGTCTCCACTCTAGGACAAGTCTGCCCCACCGGTTATCAGTCCTGCGACAGATATGACCAGCCCACTGCCACTTCAGCTTGCTAATCCGTTGAGCTATGTCGATAACTTTAGTTCTCTGGCGAATTACTTCGTTCCGGATTCGATCCCGCAGAGAAATACCGAGCATAGCTCTCTCCATAGCTCGCTGAGCGACTTTAAACTGCTGGACCAGTCGGACTGTGAGTGTCCACGTCTCGGCTCCGTATGTCATCACAGGTAGGACGCACTGGTTAAAGACTTTTGTCTTTAGACACTGTGGTATAGGCGACGAGAAGACTCGACGGAGTTTTCCGAATGCTGCCCAGCCCAGCTGAATTCTTCTCTGAATTTTCCTTCTCGAAGTTATGTTTGCCTAGTTGGAGCGTTTGCCCTAGGTAAACATACTTAGTGACAACTTCGAGTGGGATTCCATCTACGGCAATCAGTTCCGGAACAACGTGCTCGTTGTACATGACTTTGGTTTTGTCCAAATTCATCCGGATGCCGATGCTACGAGAAGAATCAGCTAGGCCATTCAACATCCTTTGTAGGTCCTGCAGCGTCTCTGCCATAATGACGATGTCATCTGTGAATCGTAAGTGAGAGATGTACCTGCCGTTGACGTTAATGCCACGATCTTTCCAGTCCAGCGTCTTAAACATATCCTCCAAGGCGTTAGTGAACAGTTTCGGAGATATGACGTCCCCCTGTCTCACTCCTCGACGCAGGTGGACATGTTTAGTTCGCTGGTTCTGTACTTGTACAGTCATCGTTGCGGCATTATATAGACATCTCATCACTTCGATATATCGCCAGTCGACTTGGCAACGCTGCAAGGACTCGAGAAAAGACCAGGTTTCGATTGAGTCAAAGGCCTTCTCATAGTCCACAAATGCTAAGCACAGGGGCCGATTATACTCTTCGGTCTTCTGTACAGTCTGCCGCACCGTGTGGATGTGGTCTATGGTGCCGTAACCGCTTCGAAACCCGGCCTGTTTCGGAGGTTGAAACTCGTCGAGTCTTCGCGCAAGACGGTTCGTGATGACCCTTGAAAACAGCTTGTAGACATGGCTCAGAAGCGAAATCGGGCGATAGTTTTTCAATAGGGTTTTGTCTCCTTTTTTGAAAAACAAAACCACCATGCTTCTGTTCCATGCCTGTGGAGTTCTCCCAGTAAAGAGAACGGAATTAAATAGTTGCTGAAGCTGTTGAACTGCTGGAGCTCCTCCGGCTATTAAAAGCTCCGTTGTGATTCCGTCTTCTCATGGGGCTTTTCCATTTTTGAGTTGATTAAGGGCCATCACGATTTCGTCTCGGCTAATTTTGGGCAGATCTTCTGTGAAGTGGCGGGTTAAGGTGGCTCTAGAATCCTCAGTATCGGGTTCGGGCCTTGAAGCATGCGATGCGTAGAGCTTGCCGTAGAAGTCTTCAACTTCCGACAGAATCTCCGGCTTGGATGCGACGACGTTCCCCGTTGACGTTGTCAGCTTTGTGAGGTGGCTTCTACCCAGAGGCTGGACGAACACTTTCGACCCCCGATTCTGCTCAATTGATTCTTTAATCAAGAGCGTGTTAGAGGAGGGGATGTAAGGGAGCACAAATACGACCTCGGTGCTCCCAGCCAACCTCACCTGCCCGTGGTGCATCCTGCTGACCAACAGACGCAGGTCGCAACAAATCCATAAAGAAGCTGGTACGACGCGACCTCCGATCCTCTAACATACATACATACAATCACGCCTTTTTCCCGTTGGGGTAGGCAGAGACTACTTTTTTCCACAGCTTTTAGTCGCAATTTAAAACGTTAAAATGTGTAAAAGCAATATTTGACGTTTAATGATAATTATACTATTATTCCGTCTTAGACTAAAATAAACATATTTTTTTAAAACACCTCCTCATAAAGTAGCTCTTATTTCACTGCAATTAGGCACATAATGACACATGTTATCAAACTGTGACTTTTTCATTACTTTTTTTTAGTTTTATTTTGCCTCCACACCATTGGTGTATTTAGCCAGTGTCAAGTATTGAAATTCTTCAAGTTTTTATGATTTTAAGTCGTAGAAATGGGTCAAAGTCACATTTCAGGTCAGTTTTCAAGTAAAAGTTTAGTCTAAGTCATACCTTCAGTAAAGATGTCGAGTTTACTGAAAATGTTCAGTGGAATTTTGGTGAGAACGCAAATAGCAAGTTTTTCAAAAATTGTGCTATTTATATATATATTTATGCTATTACAAACCATTAAGTGCCGGTGAATGTGTGCGAGTGTAGGGAAACAGCACAATGTTGAAAAACATGCTATTTGCGTTCTCACCAAAATTCCACTTAAAATCTTCAGTAAACACCATATCTTTACTGAATGTATGACTTAGACTAGACTTTTACTTGAAACTTGACCTAAAATGTGACTTTGACCCATACCTACGAATAAAATTCATAAAAACTTGAAGAATTTCAATACTTGACACTGGCTAAATACACTTATCGTGTGGAGCCATAATAAAACTTTAAAAAAAACTAACGAATTTTTCCCGCCAGTCTACTGAAGCTGCAGTACAAAAAAAAAGATGAAAGTGAATGATATGAAAAGGGGGGCGCGTCAGGTGGAAGTCTATATTCGTCTCACTCACTATTTCTTACTATCTCTTTCGTTTGGTTGCCATCAAGTAGCACGATGTGAAGAAAAAGAAGTTACATCTCTACTTAGTCTGTGGCTAGCATGTATTTCTACTTAGCCTGTGGTAGCGTGTTAATCGGCTTTTTCAAAATAATTATTTTATTGTTTTATTTTGTGTTTTACAATAAATAACCTAGTGTGGACTATAGAAAGCATGCATTTAGCATGAATTTAAGGTGTTTGATTATTATCACCTTGCTTGTAAGTGATAATAAAATATAAATAGTGAAATATGCGGACTGCAAAGACTTATGCCCGTTTGCACTAAACTTAAGAATCGCCTAAAATTTAAAAATATCTCAATTAAAGCACCATCGGGAATCAAAATCTCAAAATATATCTTACAGATAGGCTAATGATCCTATATTTATCTATATTTTGAAATTTTGGTAGCCGGATATCTTTATTTTATAATATATCGACAAGCTAAGGCGATTCTTAAGTTTAGTGCAAACGGGCCATACTCTACTAAATGTTATTTTATGGTAAGATTTCCACTTTATGAAGCTCAGTTAGTAGAATATCTTAAAATAATAGCCGATTACTGCTTCTTTAGGCCAAATATCTCAATATTTCATCAATTAACAATCTTTATAAACTCTTTGTGAAAAATAGTGCGGGGGGCATTGCGGTGCTTGTCGATATCGATAGTGTATATTATTATATAGTTATGATATGATCAGTGATCGGAATAGAAGTGTAATTTCGCGAGATGTCATGACGATATTTTAATAGGGATAAACCATCAAAGTGATATTGAGTAATTTTAACCAACAATGTCCGCAAGCTCATACTCATCATCTGGCAATGATTTCGTCCTTCTGGTGATGAATACATCAAGACGAACTTTAAGCTACCGCAACTGGCACTATACCTAGACCCTTTCAGGCGTCCACTCATAACAATTTTGCTTCTGCACAGACAACACTTATTATTCTGTTTTCATTAGGTCAATGACGCTGAATAGCTGATTTATGGTTGAATCTGGCTAAGTTTACGTAAAAGTTTAACATGTGATAATATGATAACTCGCGATCCCAGTTATATACTGAGGAAAGGAAGACTTTGCTGGTAGACTATACATCAGGCTAGGTATGGCATGCACAGTTTAAGTATTAGTACACCCTTTTGTTTGAAGATACTGAAGATATTGAGGTCTATAGTCCCTATTAGGTGTATAAAAATCAAGGTCCTGAGGCAACACGATAAAAAGATAATATGGGCAAATTTAGATTTTCCCAAAACTTGTAAATACCAAAATTTACCTGAATTTTCAACTTCTTTTAATCGTCGGTAATTTTCCTTTACTTGTGCTGAAAGACCTTGCTTTTAACTAAAATGTACAATTCTAGGTCAACGGGAAGTACCCTATAGGTTTTCGACCCAAAACCTAACTTCCCGTTGACCTAGAATCACAAATTTTGGCAAGAAGCAAGGTCTTATAGCACAAATAAAGGAAACATTAAAAAAAATAAAAATGTAAGTTAAAGGATGCTCCACATACATAGATTCGCCAATTAAGATAGGTCTCTGAGTTATATGAGCGCTCATACAATTTAGAGGTCTAGCTTAATTGGTACGCTTCAGAAGCCTCGATGAGCGAGTCCAACTCGACTTGGCCGGTTTTTTTAACCGAAATATCGTTGATGATTTAGATGTTTGAATTTTTTTTACTGTAGGGTGTGTGTAGGCCCCGGGGCTACTGCCCCGGGGCTGCTGCCCCGGTTGCCCTCCCCTAAATCCGGCCCTGTATACAGCATGCCCCAGAAATTAGTGTTAAGCGATAAACTAATAGTAGAGCCCCCCCCCTGAAGGGGAAGTCGTAGAATACCCCCCCTTTCGGAGATATGATTTTTTTTGTTTTCTAACCAAACATTTTAAAATTTTAAAAAAATTGCTGGAGTTGGATTTGAAAAGGGTGGGTTGATGGGCACATACACTAAAGGTCTAGAATAACAAGAGAATGTAAGTTTGTCATGTTCAGTAGCAAGTTTGAAGTATTGAATTTGGTTAAAGTGTGTTCCTTTTTAGCGCTTCGCCGGCCGCTGCCGCGGCCCGCTCTTCGCTCACTCGGCTCGCGCGTGATGTTGTGTCGCAGTTCAAACCTAAACCTAACTTGTGATTTTCGTTATTTACTATTTATCTTAGAAATTATATAATCAGCTAGAGTAGTAGAATGTGGAAAGTAATAAAATAAAACAGAATTCCCAAACAAGATATTATATAGTCATTATTTTTTTTTTTAACATTTTTAAAAGTTTGGTTAGAAATCAAAAAAAACATATCTCCGAAAGGGGAGGTTTCTGCAACTTCCCCTTCAGGAGGTGGCTTTACCCATCCCACCGCCTTCTTCTCCCCCTAAAATTGATGTCAGTTAATGTAACATTTCTACCAATTTCTCTTATTTCACTTATTTAGATGATTTCATTGTTAAATATTCAAAACAAAAAAAATCATATCTCCGAAAGGGGGCATCTTTTCCTTCAAGGAGGGGGCTCTACCCCTTTCCCTCCACCCCTTTACTCCCCTCCCACCCCTGAAATTGATTGGAGTAGAACTAAAGTTGAGCTTTCAGCTCTTTATTTTCAGCTGCTACCGGCTAAGTTGCGTATATAATCGCTCTATCTAACTTAGGGTGTCCTACACTACGTTTACCGAGCCGCGATCTCCTCTCTGAAACACATCTACCCCAATGGTTATCGATGCTACGACAATGTGACCAGCCAACTACCAATTAAGTTTGCTAATCCTTGTTTCCTCACGGATGATATCATTTATTGTTACTACTATATACATTATTCAAAGATTACCCTTACTGTTTTTATTGGCATTTAGTAGAGCTCCGTTTCCGAGCTATTGTTAAAGCCTGGCTTTTCTAACGGAGGCAACACACCGCTTTGAATAAAGGTCTTTATTTACGAGAAGGTGTTGGAGAGAAATATAACGAATATTACCTGTATTATTTCGTTTTAGTATTCGTATTTATGAAAGCCGATTTAGAAAATACTAAGCAATAGCATAGATTGTAACATTTTAACTAATAAAGTAAGATAATATGTGACAATTTGTCTCTTTCAGAGATGTCTAGGGCGACGAGAAAGGGTTATCGTTACACTGACCCGCTTCCCTAGGCGTTGACCTTAACCCGTAATCCCTGGGTGGTACTAAATGGGTAACCCTTCATTGCCTAAGCCGTGGCTTTAACAGAACTAGTTCGGGTTGCAGAACAAAAACCAAACTAAGTTTAGTTTAGCTCGCATGGCTGACGCAGTTTAGTTTTTTTTTATATCTTATTAGGCTGGCGTTTGACCACTCTGTCGCCTGGTGTTAGCAACTCAGGAGGAACATGGATATAATACTATGATTTAACCATCTGTGTACGAACATCTGTGCTTGAATTTGAACCGGTGACCTCTAGCTTAGGTCAGTCCATCTACTCTATACTCCAACGAGGCTCTCTTAATTGGTCAAATATCTCATAAAGCTGAGTTTGCAGTCTGCATCCATGTATAAAAAACTACATCAGCGAGCTGAGGGTAAGCTAAGCTAAATTAGTTTAGTTTTCGATCTGCTGCTGGAAAACACATGGCGCCAATCGGTTCGACGAATTCCGAGATGTACTAACTAGTTCGGAAAAGGGGTTAGGATAGTTGCGCCATGTGAATTGGACTACGGTCAGTAGTCTTGTGCTTCGTCTCATAGCCATCTTCCATTCCCAGAGAAGTACGATTGAATCTTCGACAGCATCTTCGTCAATATCAGACAGATAGGGGTCAAGTCTTTGTCCATTCGGCATTAAAAGAAGTCACTATGAATATTAGACGACGACGCGGTAGACTTAGACGGAAATGGAGGGATGAACTGGATACCTATTCATACAACTGGACCCAACAAGCAATAGATATGAGGATGGAGGGAAGATAGGCCTTAGTCCTGCAGTGGGACAATATAGACTGAAAAAATAATGTAATCATTCCAAGTTACATTCAAAGTTTCTGCTAAAACTCAGTGGATATTTCCTCACGGGAATACAATTACCTGCCTCTGGATTGTGTCCCCGAAATTCAATTAAGGCTGACAAATTATTTTTGCTGGTGTGTGTCTTTGGGACTTCCTGTTTGGTCAGCGATAATGTGACTACATGTTGAGAAATAATTGGGAATGAGTGCGTAAGAATAATAGGATTGTGGAAGGATAGGTGTACATTTTAAAGTACTTACCTAGTAAAGTAGGTACTTTAGTATAGTTAGATTGATAAAAGGAGTAAGTCAGTCAGCGCAATTAGGAGCTTAGTGATGAGCTGCATCATGATCCGCCTCGCGGGCCACCTGTATAGGCCCAGGATGGGAAAATATTTTTTATAGTTAAGATAGGTACTAGGTACTAAACCTATTATTTTACTATTAAGTTATTCAAGGTATAATATAAAATAATATTCCAACAATTCGCAAAGGTATGAGAAATAATTCCGTCTGTCAATCATAAAGTCGTCCCGTTTTAATAAGAAAAGCGATGAACAAAACCGAGTCGCCGAGACAAATGGAAAATGCTGTGAATTTCAACAGAGATTTAAGATAGCCAATTATTTAATATTAGGGATGGGACATGACACAACGTCATTTATCCGGACAGTTTTTGTTTTAGTCCGGCTTTTTTGACATATTATGTTAAACAAAGTCTAGTGGAACGTCTGTTATACGCTAAGGAATGGTGAGAGATGACGTTAACGTACACTAATGTCATAATATTTTTAACCCTCTCAGACCTACCTACCATATGTTTTTGATGCAAACAGACACGCATTTGTCTACTATATCACCGGGTGTTATGTGATAATGCGGTTTAATGTGGTATCGTGTTTGTCTGGAAATGGACTATGGCAGTAATATACGAGGCACTGGGTAAACAAAATGTGTAATCTACATAAGGCAAATGTCTGAATCATTCTTTCAAACTGGCTAGCGACGCTATGTTATAACTCAACGAACTAACTAGCAGCATGTCTTCATTTGGTGAATTATTCGAGTCACGGCTGAAACCTACCACTAGTGGTCACCCAATTAGCATCACCCAGAAAGCAATATAGTAACGCGAGTGGCAGTAACCCCAATAAGTTTATGGACATTATCAAGTATTACTAACTCCGGCAATTTCCGGCCAAAACTTCTACATCCCTAATTAATACGCCTCTGTTTGCACAATTTTAATTATATTTTGAAATGCTTTAAATATCTACCATTGTGATGAAAGCTGTGAGTCTTTAACATCAGAGGGTCCTCTAATTTTCATTGTTGGGATTCCTTGTAGCAAGATGACTTGTAATCATAATTCTGAGCTAAGGTATTAGAGTTTACACTATTGGATTTATTTTTAATTTTCGAGATGATAGAATGCAATATTTTTAGATTCTAGGTATTATTTAATAATGATAGTAGGTTTAAGTAAATTTAAGTAAGGAGATTCTTAAGAATCTAGCAACACGTGTACACGACATAAGTATATACTAAATATAGAATAGTATAATATACCATGAATCAGGCTTTACGTAACCGTAACATCCTTGTCGGGGAGTAGTCCGCTTCATTTGTCTACGAGTTCCGTCGTTGTTCGATGCTCCATTAATTACGGCCGAACTACATTTTCAACCGAAATGTAGGAGCTGACTGACAGTTGGAAAAATATACATTATTGTACATATTGGAATTTTCATTATTATTTATTATTTATTTAATAATATCAATTAGAACGGCGTTAGCCAATTACACTAATCAATGAATATCGTCTACAACAATAAGAAATCTTACAAATTACATTATTATGTCAACAATTGTCAAAATAAGAATAAAATGTATATAACTATTATATGTTTATAATTACTATATCTACATAAAATCAATCAATTATTCTTGTCACAAAACTCCTGACATTGTGCAATGATTGCCTTCCATTCATCCGCTAGTAAATCACAATCAGGGTTCAAATCCAGGAGAGCATTAAGCGCCACCAGTGTGCGCGGGATGGGAGACCTAGCGCGTGCAACTGTGCGATGTGCTGGTATCAAAAACAATCGGTGCTTTCGCATTCGGCAATAATTATTGGGGACATGGAATTGAAGAAGCTCGTTGTGCAGATTAGGGCAATCTATTTTCCCGTGCAAAATCTTACACATTGTTAAGATTTGGTCGTAAGTTCTCCGTACTTCTAAGGTTTTGTAACCTAAATGGCCCAACAAGAACTTTGTCGGGTACATATATGGATAGTATCCATAGAGCCGTTTGTACAAAAAACGAAGGAATGCTTTTTGGACTTTCTCCAGCATCAAAGTGTATTTGCTCTCGTACGGGTGCCACACACATGAGCTAGTCTCCAGTTTACTTCGAACTAAGGTGCTGAATATTAGTTTTATAACGTGCTCACTTTCGAAATCTCGAGCATTTCTAAGCACAAAGCCAAGCCTTCGAAAGGATTCTTTCGCGAGCATTGTGACATGGTCATGAAAGTTTAACTTTCGGTCGAATGTGACCCCTAGATCTTTAACAGTTGAAGTTCTTGAGATAACATTGTCATCAAGTTTATACTGATATTCGATGGGGTGTCTCATACGCCCGAAAGTCATGGCGCAGCATTTAGATGGATTGAATTCCACTTTATTCTGAAATTCCCATTGGTACACTGCATCAACATCTTGCTGGAGTTTAAGGCAGTCGTCCTCGGACCTTATTTCTAAGGCTAATTTTAAGTCGTCAGCGTACATCAAGCATTCGGAATGTTTGACGACAGCAGGCAAATCATTGACCATAAGAACGAATAGCAGAGGTCCGAGGACAGAACCCTGGCTAACTCCAGATCGTGTATGAAATTTAGAAGATTCATACATTCCGAGCCTAACATATTGCTGCCTGTCACGCAAGTAGTCAGCTATCAACCTAAGAAGTTTTGGGGCAAAACCTACCATACTTAGCTTCATAAGTAGAATGTCATTATTTACTCTGTCAAAGGCTTTACGGAAATCGAAATAAAGAACGTCAACTTGACCCCCACGATCCAAACGAGCAGATATGTAATTGACGATGGTGAGAAGATTTGTATTGACCGACCTCTTTCTTCTAAAGCCATGCTGAGCATTAGACAAATATTGTTCCATCTGTCTATAAATTTCTTTATGAAGCATATATTCAAAGACCTTTGCAGGCGATGATATTATTGCGATTGGCCTATACTCTTCAACTACCATTTTATTGGCTGTTTTTTGTAAGGGTGTTACTCTAGACAACTTCCATTGCGCTGGATAGTTACCATTCTGTAGTGCGAGGTTAAAAATATGACACAATGGGACAGTTAAAAAAGTTTTACCCTGCTTCAGAAGCCATGGCGGAATGTTTCATACATATATAACTTATTCAAAAGGCTTTTAGATATTATTAAATGGTCACGGACTACCCAACCAACATCTATCCATCAAATATTATGTTTCTTTGAAGTGTTACACACTTTATATTTTTGTAAATTGTTAAACATAATCCAAAATTTCATCGTACCGACGGGACCACCTAATTGAGAACCTCCTTCTTTTTCACGAAGTCAGTTAAAATAACATTCAGTTTACCTTCCTCAGAATGACAAAAATACATAGAGTCCATGAAGTGCTTGGTAAACCCTCTGAAACAGCTACGCGACACGATTGCTAGTTACTGTTGATAAGAAAAAAAATAAAGGTAATGTAATAAAAAAATAAAATAGTTTATAATATAAGTAACCAGTGGATACCCGGCGTGAGCTACTACGGTACTACGGTAAAAAGACCGAATGTGACTAATGCAGTCAATCGCATCGTCACTTGTCATTAGATGAGATAGTAGTTAGACGTTTCTCTACCAATGTATAAAAAAATCATTTCTTCAGTGGTATAATATCATCTTGGCATTATTGCCTTTCTAATGAAACCGGTTTCCAAATGAAGTTTGGGGCACATGGGTTGGATGGTTTCAAAGTCTTTAACGGATGTCCGTAGACACAATTTGGTAGGTAGTTTTTGTAGGTAGAAACAATTTTTAGTTTTATTTAGATACATATATTTTTTTAACAAATTGTACAATTTCTAGAATAAAATATATTATTATCAAGATCGCTAGCTCTCCACCTACGACGTCGATTCAAATTGCTTCCGCTGGTTACATTTTCACTCGGTGATGTCGGTACATTAAAATAACACGAAAAACAGCAAAAACGGATTGTTCGTCGATTGACGTCGAGACTCGACATGATGCGACATTTGATCGACAGATTATCACGAAAATACATATTAAATTTTTCGCAATTTTTAACTTTTTCGAACATCCAGCATCAGAAAACATGAGGAAAGCCACCGGACACAGGCAGGTTTAAAAAACATTTTTATAGCATCTGACCATTCTCTTACCTGTTGTTAAGTGACGATGTGGTCAAGGATAGCAGCACGCTAGGCCTAGAATAGGAACTACTCGTATCCCTCAAGGAAAATTACTGTCGGAACACACAGTTACATGCTTTGCGTCAGATTCTATATAGCTTAAAGTTAGCTCTCATATCACCATAGCCTAGCCAGGCGGATATATAGACGGTGTACACTAGATATTGAAACGAAAAAATATTTAAAAGCTAAAACGCCATTATAGTTTATGGGAACGAAAAAAAAAACCAAAATATTGCATTGTTAGGGTTCCGTACCCAAAGGGTAAAACGGGACCCTATTACTAAGACTCCGCTGTCCGTCTGTCTGTCTGTCTGTCTGTCTGTCTGTCTGTCCGTCTGTCACCAGGCTATAGCTCATTAACCGTGATAGTTAGACACTTGAAATTTTCACAGATGGTGTGTTTCTGTTGCCGCTAGAACAACAAATACTAAAAACAAAATAAAGTTAAAAATTAAAGGGGGTCCCCATACAAAAAACGTGTTTCTAAACGCCATCCATCTAATTAGTTTCGGCAAAATAACATAGATGGCGCTAGTAAACGAGCCCCGTCTTTCTAGATCGCGACCAAACCAAATATTCTTGGTAATATCAATTAATCAAATATATGAGGTTGAAACTCTGTTGTTTCGTATTGTACGGAACCCTCCCTAAGTGTGCGATAAGAGACGCGATGCTGACTCGCACTTGGCCAGTTTTATTTTATCTTTAATAGCGCTCTGGAGATGCTATATGGATTGGAGCGGCAATCCTTGGTAACCCACGGGAAAAGAAATAAAATCAGTCTTATGTTTGGCTTTTACGGTTTCCTATCGCAGCAACTAGGCAACGCGTATTGATAGCAGAAGTTACCTGTGCAGGTAGAATGTACGGTCTTCTATGCTATTCTATAACTACATATATAAATTTGTAAGTACGATTTTATATCGGGGTTCCAGCAGCACACAACACTTGAGAGTCACGAGTAATCTAAGTCTAGCCATGCCTAGCGTGTTCACCATCTCCGACCACATAATCGCTTACCACCATGTAAGATTTGTAAATTGTTAAACACAATCCAAAATTTCATCGTACCGACGGGAGTTGAACCCGCACCCCCCGGATTACACGTCCAGGTGCTCTGCCAATTAAGCCACGGTTCGATACATCGATACGACGAAATTAGTGGATTGCATTTGTTAACCCAATTATGCATTGGTGGCGCCATCTATGACTACTTATTACGTAAGTTAATCATTCGGAAGAAATAATTACAGTTTTCAAATCCGACGAGAGATGTTGCACTGCGTAAATCAAATATTAACAATTTACAAAAATATAAAGTGTGAGACACTTCAAAGAAACATAATACCATGTAAGATTGTTGTCAAAAGCAAGCCTATAAGATATTAAATAATATCGTTTAAAAACTAAAAAAGAACCGACTTCAATGCCGCGTTATTAGTTTTCAGTACCGATTTTGAGATGTTTATCTCTATAAAGTAAGATAAAATTAACATGGTACCACAATTGGGATATTTCCTTTCCAACAAAAAAAGAATAATCAAAATCGGTTCATAAACGACGAAGTTATCCGCGAACAAACATAATATATATATATATATATATATATATACGCTCGAATTGAGAAACCTCCTCCTTTTTTTGAAGTCGGTTAAAAATATATATACATTGCAGTTCCACTCTCCGGTATATACAGCCCCGGAGGTAACATGCAGAAATTTACAGCCACGTTGGACTGTGGCGTTTTACAAGCATCGAATATACCGATGTAAGTGCAGTAGGTCATATAATACACAAACAAGTTATTTCTATGCAGTTGGCTCCATCAACATAATACCTATTTTAAGATTCAGTCCTGTTGCAACCTCCATGATCATAGATCTACTGAGTGGGCCCTAGATTTAGACGTTTCGTCCTAGGTATTAGATATGACGTAGTACTTATACTCAAGACAAATCTGTCGTCACCTCTTTAGCCATATAATAAAAAAAAATCATTAGGCTTTTAGGTAACAATGTCAAAAATAAAATTATTTGTATATAGAAAAGTAGTTTGTGATACGTATTTATACACACTTGGCAAAAAAATGTTGTTTTTTTTTTTAATTTAATTCATTAATATCTATCTATGAAGGCCCGGTGGCGTAATCGGGAGAACGGTTGGCTTTGATGCCAGATGTACCGAGTTCAAACCGCCATGCACTATTGGATTTTTTTATCGAAAAATTTATGTGTGCTTATCACAGTGGTCCTCCGGTAAGGAAAAAGATCATTAAGAAACCAACAACCCCGCATGGTGGTAGGACACTTATCTAGTGTCCGCCTGGCGAGCTACCACCCTCAAGTTAGAAAATCTATCGCCAAAACATTTAATGTGTTCCGGCAGCTATCCTTGAGAGCCAGTTCCCATTCTAGGCCTAGCGTGCTTACCATCTTCGATCGCATTATCACTTACCAACAGGTGAGATAGTGGCTACGCGTACGTAAACGCTAGCCTTTAAGATAAAATAAGATAAAAAAGAAGAAAAAAAGCAATAGATTTACTATTTATTGCTCTTTAATTATAGCGCCATAATTAATAAGGTTCTGCGTTTGTTAATAATAAATATTTTCACGTTTTTTTTTCTAAAAGGTCACTTGTATACGATGACTAATAACTTTTGACTTCACAATTGTGTACGAACTCAATTTGTCTTTGTGTGATTGCGTAACTTTCTTTTTGCGATACACACCTGACGCAGTAGCGTGTACTTACAAATTTAGTGTTGGTTTTCGTCAGCGCGATCCGGCCGACCGAGCAGGGTTCCCTGTCAACCAAGTATGCATTGGTGTAACGCCTATCGAATTCTTCCTCGCAAGATGAGCTACTGTGGCTATTTCACTATTACCCACTGCGATGGCATACTCCGAGATACTCCGGGATTTTTAACCGCCATCTCGTTTCCCGGTGGAATCGGAGAGCTCAACCTAAAACAGTATTTATGTGATCCGGTCAGTCGTTAACTGTACACCTGACGGACACACACTTACTGTTCGAAGTACTGAGTCTTAGTAAAACTGTGCAATATAGATTTATGTTTTTTTTCAACCGACTTCCAATAAGGAGGAGGTTCTCAATAAGTCTGTATGTTTTTTTAACCTACTTCACAAGAAAGGAAGAGGTTCTCAATTGTTTTTTTTTATGTTTGTTACTTTAGAACTCCGTCAAATCTTAACCGAATTATATTATAAATAATGGCCAAGCCACATATTTTCACTAAGGTGTAGAGGTTGTGAAGTTAGAGCTTGTACAGTTAGGGCGTGTAGAGTTAGAAGCTTGGCTCTAAATCAGATCTGATAACTTTTTGACAGTGCGAGCCGCATGGTCATACATTTCTCAAACTTGCAACTGAAACTGATTTGCGCGGCGTGGCGGAGTCGGTTGTTTAGTTTTTAAACTATCTTTATTATTATATTTGTTAGACAAGAACTTGATCGTCACTTCATCTCAAGTGAAGATGCGGTTTAACATGGAATAGTGCTTGTCTGGAATGAGAAAAAGCACAATTGGCCTAATCAACAATTATAGTTAGACCTAAACCGCTGTACCCCGCCAAATACCGCAGCGTCCTGCGTGCGCGATCTAAGCGGTGATCAGATAGCGCAGTAGTATTTGTACCGACTGGTTCACACCAAACGCGATCAGAAAACAATTGAAAAGTACTGAGATCGCTCCCGCAGATCGCAGGACGCCGCCGTCTGGCCGTACCATTAGGTATGTGCGCAGCGAGACATGTCTTTTGTGCTTGCCTTACTTAGCAAGCATAACCTTTTTAATTGCAGATAGGCAAGTATTTGACCATCTATCTCAACTGATGGATAGTGACAATATGATCGAGGGAATAGCATACTTGGCTAGCAGATACCTGTTCACTCTCGACTTGAAGAGACACCAGCTATAGCTACTCGGAATCAATTCAGCCATACGTTCGCTTGCGCGGCCGTACTAATGTGTTCCATACTCTAAAAAAAACAATTGGTTGCACTCCGGGAGTGCCGGCAGAAGTGAAATCTTGAACAAGTCATTTTCGAATATTTTGGAATGACACCTCGCGCCAGCGCCCTGCGTTCCGTTTTACGAATTTTTGATCAGGCAGGACACATGACCTGACGCGAGTTTAACATTTTTTGCCCATCCCAAGAAAAGTGCACAACGCCGCTAAAGATGTTTTCACTTTTCACTTCACTTCAAAAAACTACGTTTCGATAAAAGTATACATAGATAGCGTAGCGGTCTGCAGGTATAAGCTCTAATAAGTTTTCCAAATGTCAACCAAATCTAGAACTCTTTCTTTATTCCGTACCTATCACGAATTTCATAAATCAAACATAAGAAGGGTTCCCACAAAAATCTGTTAGTACAAAAGATGTAATTTTGAATAGATGAGTTTTCTTTGACTTTGTCTCACTTTCAAACTTAAGCGAATTGTGACAAGTTTTGAAATAAAATATAAACTTTTAGGAGATTTCATCTAAGTTTTAATCTTAAGTTGAAGTTACATTTTATTACATTTAGAAATTAAGTAGTTACCGCAGTAAAATATTTAATTAGACGTTGGCAGACAACTGCAGTTCTCATCATCATCATCAGCCTATCCCCGTCCACTGCTGGACATAGCCTTTACCTATGCACCTATGCACGCTGCTGAACTCGATCTTGAGCTCTCTGTTTCCAACCGCTGCCAGCCAGCTTGCGTATATCATCGCTCCATCTACCTCAGTGGTTCCCAACCAGTCGGCCACGGACCACCGGTGGTCCGCAAGAACTAAAATGTGGTCCGCGAAAGAGTTCAAACTGACGAAACATTAATATGACACATACCGGTCAGTCAAACGTAAGTTTGTCTTGCTTGGCATATATTGTGGAAGTGATTACAATTGTTCTTAATCAGCAAGCGTTTGACCACTATCTCACTTGATTTTAGCTTGCATCTTACGTTACCTCATATTATTTAATAATTTATGATCGTACAAAACGAAAAACCGACTACACGTGCCGCTATAGTCAGTCAAGTACTACGTCGAAAACTTTGGTTCTTTGATAGATGACTTCATTTCGAATACGATCCTGCAATCTTACTACTATGTATATACAACTAGTAACTATCACTACACATAAAATAAAGTTCCACGACGCGTCTGGCTGTCTGTATATCCGTTATAATCTCTAAAACGGCTGAACAGATTTAAATGAAAAAAAAATGAAATTAAAAAAAGAAAAAAAATGATAACCAATTTTTTTCATTCTGAATATACATTCAGACAGTTTAAAAACTATAAATACTTTTAACCTAGGTGAAGCCACGGGGCACAGCTAGTAGTTAATATGTAAGGTTAAGTCTCCTCCGACATCACCTTCAATTTTTGTTACGATATGTTTTAAACTGTTAATTGTCGTGTTACCTTTTACTATAAAAAAAAATTTATTAGTTTATGTAGCTCTATGTAGGATTATATCTAAACGAATATTATAAAGATAGAGATAGAGAGTAAGATTTGATTTTTTGTTTGTTTGTCACGATTTAACTTAAAAACTCCTATACCGATTTCAAAAATTCTTTCACTAATAGAAAGTTACATTATCAGCGAGTAACATAGGATACATTTTCCCCCCGTATTCTCACGGGTATGGGAACTGCGAGGGTGAAACCGAAAGACGCTGCTGGTTATAGAGATAAGTTTGGTCATTGTGGGGATTTAAAAGCATTAATAACGTACAAAGTTTTTTCTATAAAATATGTACATGTAAGTATACTTTATTTAGGTAGGTTTTTATATCGATATTGACCAACATATCACGTGTTGGTAAATAATGATGCGGTCACGGTAATATTATATTACCGTGATGCAGTCGAGTATGGTAGCACGCTAGGTAGAATAGGAACTGGCCCTCAAAGACAGCCGCCATACCGTAACACATAAGTTTTGGCGACAGAATTTTCAACTTGAGAGTGGAACAAGGTGGGTCACGTGGACACTAGACTGTGTCCTACCACCATGCAGGGCTAAGGGATTACTTGACGATGTTTTTCCTTCACCGGAGATACGTAGTATTATTATCTGTTCCATGCCGGAGGGCCACTATGAAATACGCACATAAAGCTTTCTACCTATTATACACTTAGCTTTTCCAAAGTTGACAAAAAAAAACAATTCACAATTCCAATATGTATTTGTTTATCTGGCTGCAGTGTGGATCTTGATAAATCTGATGCAGTGCCGGCCGACTTTAAAAATGTTGCCGTTTCCCACAAAAATAGAAAAAAGTATACATTTGAAATATCAGAGGCATGACATGCACGTGCGATGCCATTTTTCCAGTTTATGCAGTTTTTGGACAATTTATTGTTTACTAGCTGTACCCGCGACTTCGTTCGCGATTCCTACAAAAACTTAACAAAACCTTAACGTTAGTGTGGCTACACTTAATTTTTTATTCGTCTCATTAAGGTTCAAATCAATGCCTTACATTATGATTAGGCCAAGAGAAGTTATATCTGCTACGCTGTAATTTTTTTTATTGTAACAATTCATGTCTTTATTTAAATAATCCACACTAACCATCAATATATTATGGGCACTATTGCATTGCCCAGTTTGGTAGATAGGGTTACAATTTTAATGACAATGTATTTTAAATAGAATACTTAACCAATGTTTAATTGTATATACTATTACATAATATATATAGAAATAATTTTGTCTTTCCCCCGGGGATAAGGCCATGCTAGCCCTGCAGGCATATGTGCGAAGCTGGAGCGGGTCGCTAGTTGAATTTAAAGTTTGTTCAGCCACTTGGCGTTTTGACTAAAGTTAAACAATATTTCACTCGAGACAGCAGTTTAATCTATATCAAAGCAATGATTGACGGTTATAAAAAAATCCAGCTAAGTAGATGCTTAAAATTATTGATAGCAGAATCGAAAAACTCATCAACGACGACTCCAATAAATTCGACAACCGGGGATAGGCTTATTAAAAACGTTCATATATAACCTTTAATAAAAGGCACCTTTCAATTTCAGCCGGGCTATTCACAATCATTTGAAAAAAAATCGGATTCAGAAACTACCTCCCTTCGACTTAGATCTTTGCAATTCACAACTATCTGAACGAAGATACTTGCATTTCAATTCGAATTCAATTCAATTTCAATTTTCATCAGGAATTCTAAATGGAAATATAATTATGTTTATAATTTTAAATGACACTTTCAATTAATTTGAATGTATCCGATTTAAATTAGAGTACGGAGAGTACTCACAGATACATTTTTGACCATCTTCATAATAAAAGTTAACACTCATTTTTAACCGACTTCAAAAAAAGGAGGAGGTTTCTCAATTCGACCGTATATTTTTTTTTTTTTTTTTATTTTTTTTTTTTTTATGTTTGTTCGCGGATAACTTCGTCGTTTATGAACCGATTTCGATTATTCTTTTTTTGTTCGAAAGGAGATATCCCAAGTGTGGTACCATGGTAATTTTATCGAGGTATGATAAGTATCTCCAGAGATATTGAGATAAACATCTCAAAATTGGTACTGAAAATGAATAGCGCGGCATTGAAGTCGGTTGTTTTTTAGTTTTTAAACGATATTATATAGCATGAGGATGAACATAAGCTACTAAATTCATGGTGTACGTGAACAAAGTCGCAATATAACAGCATAACTTTATGAGCAGTCAGATGCTAGTTCCCACGCTCATGTATGGTAGTGAATGCTGGGTGTGGCAGAAGAAGCATGAAAGTAAAATTAATGCTGTGGAAATGAGAGTATTAAGAAGTATGATTGGAGTGACTCTGATGGATAAGGTGGAGAACTGCGTGATGAAGGAACGTTGTGGTGCGATAGAAGATGTAGTGACAAAGGTAGAGAAGGGGAACCATAGATGGTTTGGACATGTAGAGAGGATGAATGAAGGAAGATTGACAAAACAGATTTATGCGATGAGTGTAAATGGGCTAGCCGGTAGAAGCTGGGGCCTTATTCAGTATGACCATTTACCGTGCCGTGTTACGTTATCTCCGCGTTATGGTATTCTCTATGCCAATCAAAACGCGGTAAGGTAAGGTTATGAGCGCGTTTTGAGCTGTCAAAATATCGTGACATATGAGGACGTGTAACGCGCGCGTTTTGTATAATTTACCTATAGTGTGGCATACAGAATACAATTTTTCAATAACGTAACATGGCGCGTTAAGGAACGCGTTATCTCATTGGTCATACTGAATAAGGCCCCTGACTTAGGCAAACATATCACGCTCAGATCGGAGACGTTTTAAAGAAAGGCCAAGTCAAAAGTACGCTCATGAAAGCGAAAAAAGCGAAAGAGGTATTTTAGGATCGTAGCATGTGGAAAAAAGTAGTGTCTGCCTACCCCAACGGGAAAAAGGCGTGATTTTATATATGTATGTACTATGTGGCACAAACAAATTTTATAAACATAATGAAGATTTATTACCATCAAGTATAATAAGAAAATTACAGCTTTTCTCATGTTTCAAAATTGGTCCAAATTAACTGCACTCGAGCCAAGCAAAATTTACTAATTACTACTTATCTTATACATACGTGTTTTTTTGGATGTATCGGTAAAGACAACTATAAATTATGCCAAAATCAATTGAAGTTGAGTTTCCCAGTACTGGTCAGACTTTTTACTTCCACACGTGCAGAAACGACACGAGACATCTAGATCTTTTAATAATATTATACTAGAGTACTGAACATGTAAAGTTAATGAAGAATACAATCGTCCGCCCTCTGTCAGGATTATAAAGACTTATAGAAAATAGTCTAGTAGTGATGTGCTGAGTGATTAAGTTATCGTTTTTGCTTACATATCGATAAAATTACATCGACACAAAAATATTATTCTCTACTTATCTCTCTATACTCGGCTCTTTCCAGCTACCCTGCGAAGATCATCGTACCTAGTATTAGGGCGTTTTACGCTACGTTTTCCGATTCGTGTTCTCCACTCAAAAACTCGTTTACTCCAACGGCTGTCGGTTATTTGGCTGCCCACTGCCATTTCTATTTGCTAATCCGATAAAGCGGGCGGTGCTCGTCAATGTTACTATCCCGTACCTTGACTTGGTTTACGAGGTTATTTCCATGTGAGATGTTAATAAAAGTCTCCAACATTTTAAGAGATTTCATGCAGACCGGCTAGATCATGGGCCAAATTCCACTTTTTCTACTTAATGATGGTATTATGGTGATATATTTTTGATTAATTTGAATTTTTCAAAAATCCTTATCGCTAGATATCTCAAATATTCTACTAATATTACAAACCTGAAAGTACTATCTCTTCTCTCCTTATTTTGACCTCTTTATAGACTTTGATTGTTGCATCATTACCTTTTAACGGAGATCAGAAAATAAGAGACAGCCAATTCATTAGTATTCCTTTTTAACCGACTTCAAAAAATGGAGGAGGTTTCTCAATTCGACCGTATATATGTATTTTTTTTTATGTTTGTTCGCGGATAACTTCGTCGTTTATGAACCGATTTTAATTTTTTTTTTGTTGGAAAGGAAATATCCCAAGTGTGGTACCATAGTAATTTTGTCGAGGTTTGATAAGTATCTCCGGAGGTATGGAGATAAACACCTCAAAATTGGTACTGAAAATTAATAGCGTGGCATTGAAGTCGGTTCTTTTTAGTTTTTTAAACGATCTTATTGTGGTTATGAAGTCGGTTTTATTTTTTTGAAAAATAACTTATTTTCAAAAAGTTTTACCCTGCTTCAGAAGCCATGGCGGAATGTTTCATACATATATAACTTATTCAAAAGGCTTTTAGATATTATTAAATGGTCACGGACTACCCAACCAACATCTATCCATCAAATATTATGTTTCTTTGAAGTGTTACACACTTTATATTTTTGTAAATTGTTAAACATAATCCAAAATTTCATCGTACCGACGGGACCACCTAATTGAGAACCTCCTTCTTTTTCACAAAGTCAGTTAAAATAACATTCAGTTTACCTTCCTCAGAATGACAAAAATACATACGAGTCCATGAAGTGCTTGGTAAACCCTCTGAAACAGCTACGCGACACGATTGCTAGTTACTGTTGATAAGAAAAAAAAAAAGGTAATGTAATAAAAAAATAAAATAGTTTATAATATAAGTAACCAGTGGATACCCGGCGTGAGCTACTACGGTACTACGGTAAAAAGACCGAATGTGACTAATGCACAATGAAAATCGCGAGTGAACTGGTATACGAGGTAGTGAACATCTTCAATCGCATCGTCACTTGACATTAGATGAGATAGTAGTTAGACGTTTCTCTACCAATGTATAAAAAAATCATTTCTTCAGTGGTATAATATCATCTTGGCATTATTGCCTTTCTAATGAAACCGGTTTCCAAATGAAGTTTGGGGCACATGGGTTGGATGGTTTCAAAGTCTTTAACTGATGTCCGTAGACACAATTTGGTAGGTAGTTTTTGTAGGTAGAAACAATTTTTAGTTTTATTTAGATACATATATTTTTTTAACAAATTGTACAATTTCTAGAATAAAATATATTATTATCAAGATCGCTAGCTCTCCACCTACGACGTCGATTCAAATTGCTTCCGCTGGTTACATTTTCACTCGGTGATGTCGGTACATTAAAATAACACGAAAAACAGCAAAAACGGATTGTTCGTCGATTGACGTCGAGACTCGACATGATGCGACATTTGATCGACAGATTATCACGAAAATACATATTAAATTTTTCGCAATTTTTAACTTTTTCGAACATCCAGCATCAGAAAACATGAGGAAAGCCACCGGACACAGGCAGGTTTAAAAAACATTTTTATAGCATCTGACCATTCTCTTACCTGTTGTTAAGTGACGATGTGGTCAAGGATAGCAGCACGCTAGGCCTAGAATAGGAACTACTCGTATCCCTCAAGGAAAATTACTGTCGGAACACACAGTTACATGCTTTGCGTCAGATTCTATATAGCTTAAAGTTAGCTCTCATATCACCATAGCCTAGCCAGGCGGATATATAGACGGTGTACACTAGATATTGAAACGAAAAAATATTTAAAAGCTAAAACGCCATTATAGTTTATGGGAACGAAAAAAAAAACCAAAATATTGCATTGTTAGGGTTCCGTACCCAAAGGGTAAAACGGGACCCTATTACTAAGACTCCGCTGTCCGTCTGTCTGTCTGTCTGTCTGTCTGTCTGTCTGTCCGTCTGTCACCAGGCTATAGCTCATTAACCGTGATAGTTAGACACTTGAAATTTTCACAGATGGTGTGTTTCTGTTGCCGCTAGAACAACAAATACTAAAAACAAAATAAAGTTAAAAATTAAAGGGGGTCCCCATACAAAAAACGTGTTTCTAAACGCCATCCATCTAATTAGTTTCGGCAAAATAACATAGATGGCGCTAGTAAACGAGCCCCGTCTTTCTAGATCGCGACCAAACCAAATATTCTTGGTAATATCAATTAATCAAATATATGAGGTTGAAACTCTGTTGTTTCGTATTGTACGGAACCCTCCCTAAGTGTGCGATAAGAGACGCGATGCTGACTCGCACTTGGCCAGTTTTATTTTATCTTTAATAGCGCTCTGGAGATGCTATATGGATTGGAGCGGCAATCCTTGGTAACCCACGGGAAAAGAAATAAAATCAGTCTTATGTTTGGCTTTTACGGTTTCCTATCGCAGCAACTAGGCAACGCGTATTGATAGCAGAAGTTACCTGTGCAGGTAGAATGTACGGTCTTCTATGCTATTCTATAACTACATATATAAATTTGTAAGTACGATTTTATATCGGGGTTCCAGCAGCACACAACACTTGAGAGTCACGAGTAATCTAAGTCTAGCCATGCCTAGCGTGTTCACCATCTCCGACCACATAATCGCTTACCACCATGTAAGATTTGTAAATTGTTAAACACAATCCAAAATTTCATCGTACCGACGGGAGTTGAACCCGCACCCCCCGGATTACACGTCCAGGTGCTCTGCCAATTAAGCCACGGTTCGATACATCGATACGACGAAATTAGTGGATTGCATTTGTTAACCCAATTATGCATTGGTGGCGCCATCTATGACTACTTATTACGTAAGTTAATCATTCGGAAGAAATAATTACAGTTTTCAAATCCGACGAGAGATGTTGCACTGCGTAAATCAAATATTAACAACTAGCTGTTACCCGCGGCTTCGCCCGCGTTATTTGTGTCTATGACCATTGAGGTCTAGATCGATGATCTCTTAGGCCAAGTCACCATAGATGACCCTCAAAGTCGAACTCAATATCCTCTATTGTTAAAGTCATTAATCATTTTGGTTAGGTAAACGAAGTTGTGCTGTTTAATTTTTTGACTCAACACAACAGTTCCTGAAACATTTCTTACAAAGAACATAACGTGAATAGCTGCGCGAGCGTAGTATTAATCATTACTTGGTACTTGGTAAACCTAACCAAAGCTTACCAAGTTTTGCTGTTAAAGTATTTGAGTCAGTTTAATGTATGAGGCTGTTAAAACACGCTATTATAGCGCTATGTAGCGTTATTACTGCGCAAGCGAAGTGAGAATCTTTTTTATGACTTTTTATGACTCTGAAAGTTTTTAAGACCTACTAAGTCAACACCGATGACCCAAAGGTTAAACTTGATATCCACTTATTTTAAGGTAAAAAATCATTATGAATATTGAAGGTTGTACTGTTTCAATTTATGACTCGTTTTGATGCATGTGGCTATTAAAATACAAAAATTGCTGAAATGTTTCTTACAAAGTAGATATAACAAATGCTTGCGCGACTGGAGCGAGCGCTATTACTGCGCGAGCGTAGCAAGCCCTATCACAGCGCCAGCGAAGCGAGCGCGAAAAATTTTTACGACTTTTTATGACCCTGACAGTTTTTATGACCTACTAAGTCAACACCGATGACACAAACGTTAAACTTGATATCCACTTAATGTGGCTATTAAAATACAAAAATTGCAAAAATATTACCTACAAAGTAGATAAAACAAAGGGTTGCGCGAGCGCAGGGAGCGCTATTAATGCGCGAGCGAAGCGAGCGCGAAAATGTTTACGTCTTTTTATGACCCTGACAGTTTTTATGACCTACTAAGTCAAGACCGATGACCATAAGGTTAAACTTGACATCTACTTATTTTAAGGTAAAAAATCATTATGATTATTGAAGGTTGTACTGTATTAATTTATAAACTCTTTTTGATGCATGTGGCTATAAAAATACAAAAAATGATGAAAAAAACCTACAAAGTAGATAAAACAAAGGTATGCGCGAGCGCGAAAAATTTTTACGACCTTTTATGACCCTGACAGTTTTTATGACCTACTAAGTTAACACTGATGACACAAAGGTTAAACTTGATATCCACTTATTTTAAGGTTAAAAATCATTATGATTATTGAAGGTTGTACTGTTCCAATTTATGACATGTTTTGATGAATGTGGCTATTAAAATACAATAGTTGCTGAAATGTTTCCTACAAAGTAGATATTACAAATGCTTGCACGACCGGAGCGAGCGCTATTACTGCGCGAGCGTAGTAAGCGCTACCACTGCGCGAGCGAAGCGAGCGCGAAAAATTTTTACGACCTTTTATGAGCCTGACAGTTTTTATGACCTACTAAGTTAATACTGATGACACAAAGGGTAAACTTGGTATCCACTTATTTAAAGGTTAATAATCATTATGATTATGGAAGGTTGTACTGTTTCAATTTATGCCCTCGTTTTGATGCATGTGGTTATTAAAATACAAAAAATGTTGAAATATTACCTACAAAGTAGATAAAACAAAGGTTTGCGCGAGCGCGAAAAATTTTTACGACCTTTTATGACCCTGACAGTTTTTATGACCTACTAAGTTAACACTGATGATCCTAAGGTTAAACTTGATATCCACTTATTTTAAGGTAAAAAATCATTAATATTCTTGAAGGTTGTACTGTTTCAATTTATAAACTCGTTTTGATACATGTGGCTATTAAAATACAAAAAAAGCTGAAATATTACCTACAAAGTAGATAAAACAAAGGTTTGCGCGAGCGCAGCGAGCGTTGTCAATGCGCGAGCGAAGCGAGCGCGAAAATTTTTACGTCATTTTATGACCCTGACAATTTTTATGACCTACTAAGTCAAGACCGATGACCCTAAGATTAAACTTGACATCTACTTATTTTAAGGTAAAAAATCATTATGATTATTGAAGGTTGTACTGTATTAATTTATAAACTCTTTTTGATGCATGTGGCTATAAAAATACAAAAAATGATGAAAAAAACCTACAAAGTAGATAAAACAAAGGTTTGCGCGAGCGCGAAAAATTTTTACGACCTTTTATGACCCTGACAGTTTTTATGACCTACTAAGTTAACACTGATGACACAAAGGTTAAACTTGATATCCACTTATTTTAAGGTTAAAAATCATTATGATTATTAAAGGTTGTACTGTTCCAATTTATGACATGTTTTGATGAATGTGGCTATTAAAATACAATAGTTGCTGAAATGTTTCCTACAAAGTAGATATTACAAATGCTTGCACGACTGGAGCGAGCGCTATTACTGCGCGAGCGTAGTAAGCGCTATCACTGCGCGAGCGAAGCGAGCGCGAAAAATTTTTACGACCTATTATAACCCTGACAGTTTTTATGACCTACTAAGTTAATACTGATGACACAAAGGGTAAACTTGGTATCCACTTATTTTAAGGTAAATAATCATTATGATTATTGAAGGTTGTACTGTTTCAATTTATGGCCTCGTTTTGATGCATGTGGCTATTCAAATATAAAAAATGTTGAAATATTACCTGCAAAGTAGATAAAACAATTTTTGCGCGAGCGCAGCGAGCGCTATTAATGCGCGAGCGAAGCGAGCGCGAAAATTTTTACGTCTTTTTATGACCCTGACAGTTTTTATGACCTACAAAGTCAAAGACCGATGACCCTAATGTTAAACTTGATATCCACTAATTTTAAGGTAAAAAATGATTAATATTATTGAAGGTTGTACTGTTTCAATTTATAAACTCGTTTTGATACATGTAGCTATTAAAATACAAAAAATGCTGAAATATTACCTACAAAGTAGATAAAACAAAGGTTTGCGCAAGCGCAGCGAGCGCGAAAATTTTTACGTCATTTTATGACTCTGACAGTTTTATGTCCTACTAAGTCAACACCGATGACCCTTAGTTTAAACTTGATATCCACTTATTTTAAGGTTAATAATCATTATGATTATTGAAGGTTGTACTGTTTCAATTTATGGCCTCGTTTTGATGCATGTGGCTATTAAAATACAAAAGTTGCTGAAAAAGTACCTACAAAGTAGATAAAACAAAGATTTGCGTGAGCGCAAGGAGCGCTATCAATGCGCGAGCGAAGTGAGCGCGAAATTTTTTACGTTTTATGACCCTGACAGTTTGTATAACCTACTTAGTCAACACCGATGACCCTAAGGTTAAATGTGGCTGTTAAGACACGAATGCTTTTGAAATACTTCCCACAAAGCAGATAAAACACGTTGGGCAAGCAAAGCCATCTTGTAAATTTTGATGACTTTTAATGACCCTGACAGTTTAATGGCCTAATTAAGGCACTTTAGTTAGTTAGTTAGTTTAGGTTAGTCATTAACTATGAACCTAAGCTCAAACTTTTATGATTATGCAAACTCTATGTAAAGTTAAAAAAATATATAGGCACCCACACTTAACTGCCGAAAAAAAGTATTCTTTGCCCTTTTATGCCTTATTAAATGTCTGTACAAAATTTCATCTGAATTGGTCAAGCCGTTTGGCCGAAAAGAGGCCACAAATTTACAAAATTCCATAATAAAAATATAGAAAACCGAAATTTCCACCCAAAAAAAAGTATTCGTTGCCCTTCTATGTCTTTTTGACTGTCCGTGTACAACATTTTAGCTTAAATGGTTAACCAGTTTGACCGAGAGTAGGCCACACATTTACAAAGTTCAATTTAAAAATTCTGGACAACTGGACTCAACTACCAGAAAAAAAGTATCCTATGTGATTCTATGCAATATGAACTGTAATATGTATAAAATTTCAGTCCAATTGGTCTAGCTGTTTAGCTGATAAGAGGCCACACATTCACAAAATTAAATAAAAAATATCTGGACCCCCTGACTCGACAGCCAGAAAAAAAGTATCCTATATCCTATTCTGCCCTATGACATGTATTCATACAAAATTTCAGGCAAATCAGTCAAGCCGTTTATTCGAGAGGAAGTTTTATATTTACAAAATTCAATTAAAAATATCTGAACCCCCTGACTCGATAGCCAAAAAAAATTATCCCATATCCTATTCTACCCTATGAACTGTCTTTATACAACATTTCAGGCAAATCGGTCAAGCAGTTTATTCGAGAAGAGGTCTTATATTTACAAAATTTAATTAAAAATATCTGGACCTCCTGACTCGATAGCCAAATAAAAAGTATTCTATATCCTTTTCTGCCCTATGTACTGTCTTTATACAACATGTCATGCAAATCGGTCAAGCCGTTTACTTGAGAAGAGATCTTATATTTACAAAATTCAATTAAACATATTTGGACCCCCTGACTCGATAGCCAGAAAAAAAGTATTCTATATCCTGTTCTGCCCTATGACATGTATTCATACAAAATTTCCGGCAAACCGGTCAAGCCATTTATTCGAGAAGAAGTCTTATATTTACAAAATTCAATTAAAAATATCTGGACCCCCTGACTTGATAGCCAAAAAAATTGTATCCTATATCCTATTCTACCCTATGAACTGTCTTTATATAACATTTTAGGCAAATCGGTCAAGCCGTTTATTCGAGAAGAAGTCTTATATTTACAAAATTCAATTAAAAATATCTGGACCCTCTGACTTGATAGCCAAAAAAATTGTATCCTATATCCTATTCTACCCTATGAACTGTTTTTATACATCATTTCAGGCAAATCGGTCAAGCCGTTTATTCGAGAAGAGGTCTTATATTTTAAAAAATCAATTAAAAATATTTGGACCCCCTGACTCGATAGCCAGAAAAAAAGTATTCTATATTCTATTCTGCCTTATAAACTGTCTTTATACAACATTTCAGGCAAATCGGTCAAGCCGTTTATTCGAAAAGAGGTCCTTTAGTTACAAAATTCAATTAATAATATCTGGACCCCCTGACTCGATAGCCAAAAAAAAAGTATCCTATATCCTATTCTGCCTTACATTCTATCTTTGTACAAAATTTCAGCCAAATCGGTCATGCCGTTTGACCGTGAAGAAGTCCCAAACAAACAAACAAACAAACAAATAAACAAACTGACTTTCGCATTTATAATATTGGTGTTGATTAAAAACATTTGATAGCTCTGCCACTCTTTTAGATAAAATAGTTTAAGAAACTAAAATAACCGACTTCAAATGCCGTGCTATTAATTTTCAGTACCAAGTGTGAGGTGTATGTCTATCTCCATATCTCTGGAGATACCAATCAGATCTTGATGAAATCACTATGATACTTTCCCTGGGATATTTCCTTTCCAACAAAAAAGGAGTCATTAAAATCAGTTCATAAACGACGAAGTTATCCGTGAACAAACATAAAAAATAAATATATATATATATACACTAGCTGTTACTTGCGGCTTCGCCCGCGTTATTTGTGTCTATGACCATTGAGGTCTAGATCGATGATCTCTTAGGCCAAGTCACCATAGATGACCCTCAAAGTCGAACTCAATATCCTCTATTGTTAAAGTCATTAATCATTTTGGTTAGGTATACGAAGTTGTGCTGTTTAAATTTTTGACTCCACACAACAGTTCCTGAAACATTTCTTACAAAGAACATAACGTGAATAGCTGCGCGAGCGTAGCGAGCGCTATTATTGGGCGAGTGAACATTTTTTATGGCTTTTTATAACCCTGACAGTTTAATGACCTAATCATCAAGTCAATATAGATGACTCTTAGGTCGAACTCGATATAGTCTATTGTTAAAGTTATTAATCATTACTTGGTACTTGGTAAACCTAATCAAGGCTTACCAAGTTTTTCTGTTAAAGTATTTGAGTCAGTTTAATGTATGAGGCTGTTAAAACACGCTATTATAGCGCTATGTAGCGTTATTACTGCGCAAGCGAAGTGAGAAACTTGTTTATGACTTTTTATGACCCTGAAAGTTTTTAAGACCTACTAAGTCAACATCGATGACCCTAAGGTTAAACTTGATATCCACTTATTTTAAGGTAAAAAATCATTATGAATATTGAAGGTTGTACTGTTTCAATTTATGACTCGTTTTGATGCATGTGGCTATTAAAATACAAAAGTTGCTGAAATGTTTGTTACAAAGTAGATATAACAAATGCTTGCGCGACCGGAGCGAGCGCTATTACTGCGCGAGCGTAGCAAGCCCTATCACAGCGCCAGCGAAGCGAGCGCGAAAAATTTTTACGACTTTTTATGACCCTGACAGTTTTTATGACCTACTAAGTCAACACCGATGACACAAACGTTAAACTTGATATCCACTTAATGTGGCTATTAAAATACAAAAATTGCAAAAATATTACCTACAAAGTAGATAAAACAAAGGTTTGCGCGAGCGCAGAGAGCGCTATTAATGCGCGAGCGAAGCGAGCGCAAAAATGTTTACGTCTTTTTATGACCCTGACAGTTTTTATGACCTACTAAGTCAAGACCGATGACCCTAAGGTTAAACTTGATATCTACTTATTTTAAGGTAAAAAATCATTATGATTATTGAAGGTTGTACTGTTTTAATTTATAAACTCGTTTTGATGCATGTGGCTATGAAAATACAAAAAAGATGAAATATAACCAAAAAGTAGATAAAAAAAAGGTGTGCGCGAGCGCAGCGAGCGCTATCGCCGCGCGAGCGAAGCGAGCGCGAAAAATTTTACGACCTTTTATGACACTGACAGTTTTTATGACCTACTAAGTTAACACTGATGACACAAAGGTTAATCTTGATATCCACTTATTTTAAGGTTAAAAATCATTATGATTATTGGAGGTTGTACTGTTCCAATTTATGACATGTTTTGATGAATGTGGCTATTAAAATACAATAGTTGCTGAAATGTTTCCTACAAAGTAGATATTACAAATGCTTGCACGACCGGAGCGAGCGCTATTACTGCGCGAGCAAAGCGAGCGCGAAAAATTTTTACGACCTTTTATGACCCTGACAGTTTTTATGACCTACTAAGTTAATACTGATGACACAAAGGGTAAACTTGGTATCCACTTATTTTAAGGTTAATAATCATTATGATTATGGAAGGTTGTACTGTTTCAATTTATGCCCTCGTTTTGATGCATGTGGTTATTAAAATACAAAAAATATTGAAATATTACCTGCAAAGTAAATAAAACAAATGTTTGCGCGAGCGCAGCGAGCGCTATGAATGCGCGAGCGAAGCGAGCGCGAAAAATTTTACGCCTTTTTATGACCCTGACAGTTTTTATGACCTACTAAGTCAAGACCGATGACCCTAAGGTTAAACTTGATATCCACTTATTTTAAGGTAAAAAATCATTAATATTATTGAAGGTTGTACTGTTTCAATTTATAAACTCGTTTTGATACATGTAGCTATTAAAATACAAAAAATGCTGAAATATTACCTACAAAGTAGATTAAACAAAGGTTTGCGCGAGCGCAGCGAGCGTTATTAATGCGCGAGCGAAGCGAGCGCGAAAATTTTTACGTCTTTTTATGACCCTGACAATTTTTATGACCTACTAAGTCAAGACCGATGACCCTAAGGTTAAACTTGACATCTACTTATTTTAAGGTAAAAAATCATTATGATTATTGAAGGTTGTACTGTATTAATTTATAAACTCGTTTTGATGCATGTGGCTATAAAAATACAAAAAATGATAAAATAAAACCTACAAAGTAGATAAAACAAAGGTTTGCGCGAGCGCGAAAAATTTTTACGACCTTTTACGACCCTGACAGTTTTTATGACCTACTAAGTTAACACTGATGACACAAAGGTTTAACTTGATATCCACTTATTTTAAGGTTAAAAATCATTTTGATTATTGAAGGTTGTACTGTTCCAATTTATGACATGTTTTGATGAATGTGGCTATTAAAATACAATAGTTGCTGAAATGTTTCCTACAAAGTAGATATTACAAATGCTTGCATGACCGGAGCGAGCGCTATTACTGCGGGAGCATAGTAAGCGCTATCACTGCGCGAGCGAAGCGAGCGCGAAAAATTTTTACGACCTATTATGACCCTGACAGTTTTTATGACCTACTAAGTTAATACTGATGACACAAAGGGTAAACTTGGTATCCACTTATTGTAAGGTTAATAATCATTATGATTATGGAAGGTTGTACTGTTTCAATTTATGCCCTCGTTTTGATGCATGTGGTTATTAAAATACAAAAAATGTTGAAATATTACCTGCAAAGTAAATAAAACAAATGTTTGCGCGAGCGCAGCAAGCGCTATGAATGCGCGAGCGAAGCGAGCGCGAAAAATTTTACGTCTTTTTATGACCCTGACAGTTTTTATGACCTACTAAGTCAAGACCGATGACCCTAAGGTTAAACTTGACATCTACTTATTTTAAGGTAAAAAATCATTATGATTATTGAAGGTTGTACTGTTCAATTCATAAACTCGTTTTGATACATGTGGCTATTAAAATACAAAAAATGCTGAAATATTACCTACAAAGTAGATAAAACAAAGGTTTGCGCAAGCGCAGCGAGCGCGAAAAATTTTACGCCTTTTTATGACCCTGACAGTTTTTATGACCTACTAAGTCAAGACCGATGACCCTAAGGTTAAACTTGATATCCACTTATTTTAAGGTAAAAAATCATGTATATTATTGAAGGTTGTACTGTTCAATTCATAAACTCGTTTTGATACATGTGGCTATTAAAATACAAAAAATGCTGAAATATTACCTACAAAGTAGATAAAACAAAGGTTTGCGCAAGCGCAGCGAGCGCGAAAAATTTTACGCCTTTTTATGACCCTGACAGTTTTTATGACCTACTAAGTCAAGACCGATGACCCTAAGGTTAAACTTGATATCCACTTATTTTAAGGTTAATAATCATTATGATTATTGAAGGTTGTACTGTTTCAATTTATGGCCTCGTTTTGATGCATGTGGCTATTAAAATACAAAAGTTGCTGAAAAAGTACCTACAAAGTAGATAAAACAAAGATTTGCGTGAGCGCAAGGAGCGCTATCAATGCGCGAGCGAAGTGAGCGCGAAATTTTTTACGTTTTATGACCCTGACAGTTTGTATAACCTACTTAGTCAACACCGATCACCCTAAGGTTAAATGTGGCTGTTAAGACACGAATGCTTTTGAAAAACTTCCCACAAAGCAGATAAAACACGTTGGGCAAGCAAAGCCATCTTGTAAATTTTGATGACTTTGAATGACCCTGACAGTTTTATGGCCTAATTAAGGCACTTATTAAGTTTAGTCATTAACTATGAACCTAAGCTCAAACTTTTAAGATTATGCAAACTCTATGTAAAGTTAAAAAAATATTATAGGCACCCACACTCAACTGCCAGAAAAAAAGTATCCTAACTTTTTTTCTGGCAGTTGAGTCCAGTTGTCCAGAATTTTTAAATTGAACTTTGTAAATGTGTGGCCTACTCTCGGTCAAACTGGTTAACCATTTAAGCTAAAATGTTGTACACGGACAGTCAAAAAGACATAGAAGGGCAACGAATACTTTTTTTTGTGATTCTATGCAATATGAACTGTAATATGTATAAAATTTCAGTCCAATTGGTCTAGCTGTTTAGCTGATAAGAGGCCACACATTCAAAAAATTAAATAAAAAATATCTGGACCCCCTGACTCGACAGCCAGAAAAAAAGTATCCTGTATCCTATTCTGCCCTATGACATGTATTCATACAAAATTTCAGGCAAATCGGTCAAGCCGTTTATTCGAGAGGAAGTTTTATATTTACAAAATTCAATTAAAAATATCTGAACCCCCTGACTCGATAGCCAAAAAAAAGTATCCCATATCCTATTCTACCCTATGAACTGTCTTTATACAACATTTCAGGCAAATCGGTCAAGCCGTTTATTCGAGAAGAGGTCTTATATTTACAAAATTTAATTAAATATATCTGGACCTCCTGACTCGATAGCCAAATAAAAAGTATTCTATATCCTTTTTTGCCCTATGTACTGTCTTTATACAACATGTCAGGCAAATCGGTCAAGCCGTTTATTTGAGAAGAGATCTTATATTTACAAAATTCAATTAAACATATTTGGACCCCCTGACTCGATAGCCAGAAAAAAAGTATTCTATATCCTGTTCTGCCCTATGACATGTATTCATACAAAATTTCCGGCAAACCGGTCAAGCCATTTATTCGAGAAGAAGTCTTATATTTACAAAATTCAATTAAAAATATCTGGACCCCCTGACTTGATAGCCAAAAAAATTGTATCCTATATCCTATTCTACCCTATGAACTGTCTTTATACAACATTTTAGGCAAATCGGTTAAGCCGTTTATTCGAGAAGAAGTCTTATATTTACAAAATTCAATTAAAAATATCTGGACCCCCTGACTTGATAGCCAAAAAAATTGTATCCTAAATCCTATTCTACCCTATGAACTGTCTTTATACAACATTTCAGGCAAATCGGTCAAGCCGTTTATTCGAGAAGAGGTCTTATATTTACAAAATTCAATTAAAAATATTTGGATCCCCTGACTCGATAGCCAGAAAAAAAGTATTCCATATTCTATTCTGCCTTATAAACTGTCTTTACACAACATTTCAGGCAAATCGGTCAAGCTGTTTATTCGAAAAGAGGTCCTTTAGTTACAAAATTCAATTAATAATATCTGGACCCCCTGACTCGATAGCCAAAAAAAAAGTATCCTATATCCTATTCTGCCTTACATTCTATCTTTGTACAAAATTTCAGCCAAATCGGTCATGCCGTTTGACCGTGAAGAAGTCCCAAACAAACAAACAAACAAACAAACAAACAAATAAACAAACTGACTTTCGCATTTATAATATTGGTGTTGATTTACAAAAATATAAAGTGTGAGACACTTCAAAGAAACATAATACCATGTAAGATTGTTGTCAAAAGCAAGCCTATAAGATATTAAATAATATCGTTTAAAAACTAAAAAAGAACCGACTTCAATGCCGCGTTATTAGTTTTCAGTACCGATTTTGAGATGTTTATCTCTATAAAGTAAGATAAAATTAACATGGTACCACAATTGGGATATTTCCTTTCCAACAAAAAAAGAATAATCAAAATCGGTTCATAAACGACGAAGTTATCCGCGAACAAACATAATATATATATATATATATATATATATATACGCTCGAATTGAGAAACCTCCTCCTTTTTTTGAAGTCGGTTAAAAATATATATACATTGCAGTTCCACTCTCCGGTATATACAGCCCCGGAGGTAACATGCAGAAATTTACAGCCACGTTGGACTGTGGCGTTTTACAAGCATCGAATATACCGATGTAAGTGCAGTAGGTCATATAATACACAAACAAGTTATTTCTATGCAGTTGGCTCCATCAACATAATACCTATTTTAAGATTCAGTCCTGTTGCAACCTCCATGATCATAGATCTACTGAGTGGGCCCTAGATTTAGACGTTTCGTCCTAGGTATTAGATATGACGTAGTACTTATACTCAAGACAAATCTTTCGTCACCTCTTTAGCCATATAATAAAAAAAAATCATTAGGCTTTTAGGTAACAATGTCAAAAATAAAATTATTTGTATATAGAAAAGTAGTTTGTGATACGTATTTATACACACTTGGCAAAAAAATGTTGTTTTTTTTTTTAATTTAATTCATTAATATCTATCTATGAAGGCCCGGTGGCGTAATCGGGAGAACGGTTGGCTTTGATGCCAGATGTACCGAGTTCAAACCGCCATGCACTATTGGATTTTTTTATCGAAAAATTTATGTGTGCTTATCACAGTGGTCCTCCGGTAAGGAAAAAGATCATTAAGAAACCAACAACCCCGCATGGTGGTAGGACACTTATCTAGTGTCCGCCTGGCGAGCTACCACCCTCAAGTTAGAAAATCTATCGCCAAAACATTTAATGTGTTCCGGCAGCTATCCTTGAGAGCCAGTTCCCATTCTAGGCCTAGCGTGCTTACCATCTTCGATCGCATTATCACTTACCAACAGGTGAGATAGTGGCTACGCGTACGTAAACGCTAGCCTTTAAGATAAAATAAGATAAAAAAGAAGAAAAAAAAGCAATAGATTTACTATTTATTGCTCTTTAATTATAGCGCCATAATTAATAAGGTTCTGCGTTTGTTAATAATAAATATTTTCACGTTTTTTTTTCTAAAAGGTCACTTGTATACGATGACTAATAACTTTTGACTTCACAATTGTGTACGAACTCAATTTGTCTTTGTGTGATTGCGTAACTTTCTTTTTGCGATACACACCTGACGCAGTAGCGTGTACTTACAAATTTAGTGTTGGTTTTCGTCAGCGCGATCCGGCCGACCGAGCAGGGTTCCCTGTCAACCAAGTATGCATTGGTGTAACGCCTATCGAATTCTTCCTCGCAAGATGAGCTACTGTGGCTATTTCACTATTACCCACTGCGATGGCATACTCCGAGATACTCCGGGATTTTTAACCGCCATCTCGTTTCCCGGTGGAATCGGAGAGCTCAACCTAAAACAGTATTTATGTGATCCGGTCAGTCGTTAACTGTACACCTGACGGACACACACTTACTGTTCGAAGTACTGAGTCTTAGTAAAACTGTGCAATATAGATTTATGTTTTTTTTCAACCGACTTCCAATAAGGAGGAGGTTCTCAATAAGTCTGTATGTTTTTTTAACCTACTTCACAAGAAAGGAAGAGGTTCTCAATTGTTTTTTTTTATGTTTGTTACTTTAGAACTCCGTCAAATCTTAACCGAATTATATTATAAATAATGGCCAAGCCACATATTTTCACTAAGGTGTAGAGGTTGTGAAGTTAGAGCTTGTACAGTTAGGGCGTGTAGAGTTAGAAGCTTGGCTCTAAATCAGATCTGATAACTTTTTGACAGTGCGAGCCGCATGGTCATACATTTCTCAAACTTGCAACTGAAACTGATTTGCGCGGCGTGGCGGAGTCGGTTGTTTAGTTTTTAAACTATCTTTATTATTATATTTGTTAGACAAGAACTTGATCGTCACTTCATCTCAAGTGAAGATGCGGTTTAACATGGAATAGTGCTTGTCTGGAATGAGAAAAAGCACAATTGGCCTAATCAACAATTATAGTTAGACCTAAACCGCTGTACCCCGCCAAATACCGCAGCGTCCTGCGTGCGCGATCTAAGCGGTGATCAGATAGCGCAGTAGTATTTGTACCGACTGGTTCACACCAAACGCGATCAGAAAACAATTGAAAAGTACTGAGATCGCTCCCGCAGATCGCAGGACGCCGCCGTCTGGCCGTACCATTAGGTATGTGCGCAGCGAGACATGTCTTTTGTGCTTGCCTTACTTAGCAAGCATAACCTTTTTAATTGCAGATAGGCAAGTATTTGACCATCTATCTCAACTGATGGATAGTGACAATATGATCGAGGGAATAGCATACTTGGCTAGCAGATACCTGTTCACTCTCGACTTGAAGAGACACCAGCTATAGCTACTCGGAATCAATTCAGCCATACGTTCGCTTGCGCGGCCGTACTAATGTGTTCCATACTCTAAAAAAAACAATTGGTTGCACTCCGGGAGTGCCGGCAGAAGTGAAATCTTGAACAAGTCATTTTCGAATATTTTGGAATGACACCTCGCGCCAGCGCCCTGCGTTCCGTTTTACGAATTTTTGATCAGGCAGGACACATGACCTGACGCGAGTTTAACATTTTTTGCCCATCCCAAGAAAAGTGCACAACGCCGCTAAAGATGTTTTCACTTCAAAAAACTACGTTTCGATAAAAGTATGCATAGATAGCGTAGCGGTCTGCGGGTATAAGCTCTAATAAGTTTTCCAAATGTCAACCAAATCTAGAACTCTTTCTTTATTCCGTACCTATCACGAATTTCATAAATCAAACATAAGAAGGGTTCCCACAAAAATCTGTCAGTACAAAAGATGTAATTTTGAATAGATGAGTTTTCTTTGACTTTGTCTCACTTTCAAACTTAAGCGAATTGTGACAAGTTTTGAAATAAAATATAAACTTTTAGGAGATTTCATCTAAGTTTTAATCTTAAGTTTAAGTTACATTTTATTACATTTAGAAATTAAGTAGTTACCGCAGTAAAATATTTAATTAGACGTTGGCAGACAACTGCAGTTCTCATCATCATCATCAGCCTATCCCCGTCCACTGCTGGACATAGCCTTTACCTATGCACCTATGCACGCTGCTGAACTCGATCTTGAGCTCTCTGTTTCCAACCGCTGCCAGCCAGCTTGCGTATATCATCGCTCCATCTACCTCAGTGGTTCCCAACCAGTCGGCCACGGACCACCGGTGGTCCGCAAGAACTAAAATGTGGTCCGCGAAAGAGTTCAAACTGACGAAACATTAATATGACACATACCGGTCAGTCAAACGTAAGTTTGTCTTGCTTGGCATATATTGTGGAAGTGATTACAATTGTTCTTAATCAGCAAGCGTTTGACCACTATCTCACTTGATTTTAGCTTGCATCTTACGTTACCTCATATTATTTAATAATTTATGATCGTACAAAACGAAAAACCGACTACACGTGCCACTATAGTCAGTCAAGTACTACGTCGAAAACTTTGGTTCTTTGATAGATGACTTCATTTCGAATACGATCCTGCAATCTTACTACTATGTATATACAACTAGTAACTATCACTACACATTATAAAATAAAGTTCCACGACGCGTCTGGCTGTCTGTATATCCGTTATAATCTCTAAAACGGCTGAACAGATTTAAATGAAAAAAAATGAAATTAAAAAAAGAAAAAAAATGATAACCAATTTTTTTCATTCTGAATATACATTCAGACAGTTGAAAAACTATAAATACTTTTAACCTAGGTGAAGCCACGGGGCACAGCTAGTAGTTAATATGTAAGGTTAAGTCTCCTCCGACATCACCTTCAATTTTTGTTACGATATGTTTTAAACTGTTAAGTGTCGTGTTACCTTTTACTATAAAAAAAATTTTATTAGTTTATGTAGCTCTATGTAGGATTATATCTAAACTAATATTATAGAGATAGAGATAGAGAGTAAGATTTGATTTTTTGTTTGTTTGTCACGATTTAACTTAAAAACTCCTATACCGATTTCAAAAATTCTTTCACTAATAGAAAGTTATATTATCAGCGAGTAACATAGGATACATTTTCCCCTCGTATTCTCACGGGTATGGGAACTGCGAGGGTGAAACCGAAAGACGCTGCTGGTTATAGAGATAAGTTTGGTCATTGTGGGGATTTAAAAGCATTAATAACGTACAAAGTTTTTTCTATAAAATATGTACATGTAAGTATACCTTATTTAGGTAGGTTTTTATATCGATATTGACCAACATATCACCTGTTGGTAAATAATGATGCGGTCACGGTAATATTATATTACCGTGATGCAGTCGAGTATGGTAGCACGCTAGGTAGAATAGGAACTGGCCCTCAAAGACAGCCGCCATACCGCAACACATAAGATGTTTTGGCGACAGATTTTTGAACTTGAGAGTGGAACAAGGTGGGTCACGTGGACACTAGACTGTGTCCTACCACCATGCAGGGCTAAGGGATTACTTGACGATGTTTTTCCTTCACCGGAGATACGTAGTATTATTATCTGTTCCATGCCGGAGGGCCACTATGAAATACGCACATAAAGCTTTCTACCTATTATACATTTAGCTTTTCCAAAGTTGACAAAAAAAAAACAATTCACAATTCCAATATGTATTTGTTTATCTGGCTGCAGTGTGGATCTTGATAAATCTGATGCAGTGCCGGCCGACTTTAAAAATGTTGCCGTTTCCCACAAAAATTGAAAAAAGTATACATTTGAAATATCAGAGGCATGACATGCACGTGCGATGCCATTTTTCCAGTTTATGCAGTTTTTGGACAATTTATTGTTTACTAGCTGTACCCGCGACTTCGTTCGCGATTCCTACAAAAACTTAACAAAACCTTAACGTTAGTGTGGCTACAATTAATTTTTTATTCGTCTGATTAAGATTCAAATCAATGCCTTACATTATGATTAGGCCAAGAGAAGTTATATCTGCTATACTGTACTTTTTTTAATGTAACAATTCATGTCTTAATTTAAATAATCCACACTAACCATCAATATATGGGCACTATTGCATTGCCCAGTTTGGTAGATAGGGTTACAATTTTAATGACATGTATTTTAAATAGAATACTTAACCAATGTTTAATTGTATATACTATTACATAATATATATAGAAATAATTTTGTCTTTCCCCCGGGGATAAGGCCATGCTAGCCCTGCAGGCATATGTGCGAAGCTGGAGCGGGTCGCTAGTTGAATTTAAAGTTTGTTCAGCCACTTGGCGTTTTGACTAAAGTTAAACAATATTTCACCCGAGACAGCAGTTTAATCTATATCAAAGCAATGGTTGACGGTTATAAAAAAATCCAGCTAAGTAGATGCTTAAAATTATTGATAGCAGAATCGAAAAACTCATCAACGATGACTCCAATAAATTCGACAACCGGGGATAGGCTTATTAAAAACGTTCATATATAACCTTTAATAAAAGGCACCTTTCAATTTCAGCCGGGCTATTCACAATCATTTGAAAAAAAATCGGATACAGAAACTACCTCCCCTTCGACTTAGATCTTTGCAATTCACAACTATCTGAACGAAGATACTTGCATTTCAATTCGAATTCAATTCAATTTCAATTTTCATCAGGAATTCTAAATGGAAATATAATTATGTTTATAATTTTAAATGACACTTTCAATTAATTTGAATGTATCCGATTTAAATTAGAGTACGGAGAGTACTCATAGATACATTTTTGACCATCTTCATAATAAAAGTTAACACTCATTTTGTGTAAATTATTATTATGATGATTTTTAGCACGAAATAGTAAGTTACTTTTTTGTTTGTCCGTCGGTCATTCCAGGTGTAATCTGACGACGTAAATTTCAAAAACTTTCCAATTATTTATCCAGCTGAAAGTTTCAGGGAAGCTAAAATATCAATGAAAATGCATTCTATAGCGTGGTTTTTAGATCAATTTTAACCGACATTTATTGCTTTGTCTAAAGCATGTTTTAAGTTTTTCGGGTATATATCTAAAGAGAGTGAACTTAAACAATAAAAAATCTTAACTGGCTAAGTGCAAGTCGGACTCGCACTCGTAGGGTTCCGTAATATTAGCGTTATTATGAAAAACAAATTAATATTTGCGTTTCGGAAAATGTGCTATATCTCAAAAACTACTGACTTCTAACCAATTTCCGGTTAAAGTTTTATTGAGATCTACAGGATATTTTTTTAGATTTTTCACTTTTTACACACACATTTTACCACTTTAGAAGTGTAAAACTTTCAACGGATGACTTTGAAAAAAAAATGTTTTAAAAACCTCAATGTCATTTTCAACGACCTATCCAAAACATACCGCACGTAAAGGTTTGATTAAAAATTTTTTTTTTAGTTTCTGTTCCCATGTATGGGGAACCCCCCCCCCCCTTAATCTTTATTTTTTTATTTTTGTATAAAACTCGTAAAGCTGTTCACAGAATACATCTACCTACCAAGTTTTAACTGTGTATTCTTAAAAGTTTCGGAATAAAATGGCTGTTACATACGGACGGACAGACGGACGGACAGACGGACGGACAGACGGATGGACAGACATGACGAATCTAAAATGGTACGAAACTTCACAACATTTCTACCTAATAGAACTACGCCAGCGATACGAATTCAGATGCTGGGACACCCGACGATCCTGTAATATGTGCAGTTATAATATGTAATGTAAAGTAAAACATCGACTGGCATAGAAATTCGTCATCTACATCTCATGTTTCAAATGGAAACCTACTTCGGTTATCTTACTTAGCTTCGATTAGCTCTCATACATTTGGCTTTGGGTAACTCAAAGATAGTTGGGCGCTACTTTCGTTTCGCTTATGTTCCAATGAGGCCTGTGTTTAATCCATCATCGGCAGAAGAACGATCGAGTGTCGTTTGCCGAACTCAGCTGATCTCCTTAAACTTAAGATAACAAAAGAGAGTGCGTATGCCACCATCATCCGAATATCTTTCTCAAAGATTTATTACTTTATTAATGTTATTTCTTGAGAGCGAATCGATTAGCGACATGCTTTTATTCGATTGATGGCTGGTTCGTGCGAGTCACAACTCAAACCACCTTTTGCCACACGTAGTAGAAGCATTATATCGATGTTCCGCCTGACTTGTTGACATAAAATAGCTTTTTACCATCAAGGAGAACATCTGCCGGCGTATCCTTACGGTGTCCAGCAACAAAAAGCCCTTGGTATTCAGGACCATTTTAGGCCCAGCGGATTCACTATCTTCGATGACATCATCGCTTAGCACTAGGCGAGATAGTAGTCAAACGCTAAGCCTATCAGCAGGGTTATTCTCAATCATTCGAAAGCAAATTCGAATTCGGAAACTATCTTTACTTCGACTTGGATCTTTGCAATTCACAATGCTCCGATCAGTTAATTTTGATATATCAATTAGAAAAAATCAGTAACTTATTGGAAGGGTTTCCGCGCAAAACAGCTCAGGGATCAAAAAAAGAATAAAATTAAAAATTAAGCTTCCAAGTCCGAATAAGTTTTCGATTAATTGTGAATAAGCGCAAAATAACTAACAAATAACTACATAAACATTACATTTGCGACAAAAATTGTCACGTGTTGAAATTCGAACCTACAGCCTTTGCTTCTTAAAGCAAGCTCTGTTCCGCCTGATCCAATCATTTACATATGCAGAGTGGCGAATTTAAGAATAACAGTATAAATCTGCACGTATAATTACGGAACCAGGAACGATTCCCGTATCCCGTTTATTTTTTTTTCATTAAAACTTTGTTATACATATACATTTGATCAAATTATCACTTGAGAAGTGTTTACCTAATAGATTGCATAACATTTACATAAAAATATCCTGTTTTTCCCGTGTCCCACCAAAACCTTTATGTTTTTCAGGATAACCAATGTTCTAAAAGCTATTCCATAGTATAAGCTATGCTCACTTTAAGTTTCATTAAAATCCGTCCAGTAGCTTCGGCGTGATGATTTTTCAAACGAACATACATACAGACAAAAATTTTAAAAATTATAATTTCGGCGTCTATAGCGTTCATAATGCTTCCCCAAATTTAAATTTCAAACAATATTCAATGTACAGTTTTCGCTTAGTAACTGTTTTATTATAGTATAGATTTTTATATTTTATATACCACTATCTCGCCTGGTGGTAAGCGATGATGTGGTCGAAGATGGTGAACATGCTAGGCCTAGAATATTTTGACTCTTAAGGGCTGTATACTGCCGGGATATCGTAAGGTTATGGCGGCAAATTTTCTCTATTACGGTGGTAAGCTGCTTTTTGGTAGAAAGTTCGGTGGAACATAATATATAGCGATATAATATGCCCTAACCACTTGTAGATAAACATTCGTGCTAGAATTTGAACCTTCGACCTCTCGCTTAAAAGTCAAGCCGTCTGTCCTTTATGTCTGCTGTCATTTCCATTTTTCATCATTTCCATGCATTCTCTTGATAGAAAAATATGTACAGATGTAACAGAATCTATGGTCAGATTGCTTCTCTACCCAAAAAATATGTTTAGAAATAATTTAAAGGGTCAGTTACCTGCATCCGTGGATTACTCCAATGAATCATCATTTGCGTAATCCCTGGGCGATGCTAAAGGTGTGGCATATTAACTGTACCTATTAACTTACTCTGATAGCCTATTCTTAAGGTACGGCTACACAGCGGCGTCCTGCGATCTGCGGGCGCGATCTCAGTACTTTTAAATTGTTTTCTGATCGCATTTGGTGTGAACCAGTCGGTACAAATACTACTGCGCTATCTGATAGCCGCCTAGATCGCGCACGCAGGATGCTGCGGTATGTCCGTACCTTTACAGTTTTAGGCGTCGAGTTCCGGCATAATGTGTAAAGTCAGTTGCGAGACGAAGTAGTTGCCATTATCTGGATTATCAGTTGCCATCTCGTCTCACTTTTGTGTTCCATTTCCAATCTACTATCTAAACTACAATCAGACAGCCCAAATGAACATGAACTATGTAATAAGTAAATTTGCACTTACGTAGATGCTACTTATACCTACTTTACCTATAAATAATAAATTCTCACTTTTTAAATACCTACCTCATGTCGCATTATTTACTTAAATATTGTACCAACTATAATTCAATCCAACTATAATCCATACCGTATAATTAATTATCAAATCTCAGTAAATTAATATACCAAACATTTTTTTTTTCTTTTCTCATTCGCACAACACCCACATTCCACAATGATCACTCAACTATGTATGCGATCTATCATACCTACACATACACATCTAACTACAATGCATTTTTAATAAGGGATTGTTTATGTTTATCTGTTTCTTTGTTATTATAAATGATTAAAACCGCTTTATTCTGTATAATTTAAACATTTTACGACTATTACTATTTAAATTTTGTCTTATAATCATAGCACTACTATTACGGGTAGATAATAATCAAAACTGTGTAGCTTTTGTAATATGTATCATCACTTATAGGAAGATACTGAACCACACAACACAGGACTGTCCTAGTGTGTGTTTCAGTGCTCAACACAAGCTATGTTCAGTTCATAAGCTTAAACTGTGTGAAACCTTTTACTTGTGTTTTCGAAATAAATTATTATTCTATTCTATTCTAAGTATTGGCATTGAAACAAATACTCACTTCCATGAGGTAAACACTGGTAAAGATTTATTACTAAAAAAAAAACAAATATCTACATTAAATGTAAACACAACAAAAAAACAAACAAAAAGACAAATTTTGTCTTTTTGTGGTAATAAATCATTACCATTTCCAGACACGGATAATACCATTTAAGGCCCCTCGCCCACGGCGACTTTTTGTAGCGATGCTAGTGTCGCGCGTTCGCATCGGTACAATCGCGATGCGGTCGCTAGCCCTCCCCCACATTACGATTCAGTCGCGATGCAAACGCGATACTGTCACGCTTCTGTCGTGATGCAAACGTGTTGCACTGATGCTTGGTTCTCCACTCACACGTGACCCTTCCTCCGCACTCTCCCCGATGTCGTCTGATATGGTCGCACGTTTGCATCGATACAGTTGCGATGTTGTAGCGCGTTAAGGTACGGCCACACCGTGGCGTCCTGCGATCTGCGGGCGCGATCTCAGTATTTTTCAATTTCTGATCGCATTTGGTGTGAATCAGTCGGTACAAATACTACTGTGCTATCCGATCGCCGCCTAGATCGCGCGACACACGTAGGACGCTGCGGTGTGTCCGTACCTTTAGTAGTGCGTTGGCATCACTTCTGTTGCGCGTTGCAAATGCGACTAACGCGCGTTAGTAGCGATGCTGTCGCGAGTTTTCGAAAATAGTCGCCGTGGGCGGGGGGCCTTAGACAGTCGCTTAACATAAAACATTATACAATCACAGTACTAATACTGCACGTTTATTCTTCTTAGTTTTACTTAGTACTCACTAAATTTTGCCTGAAGTTTTCCTCTACCTAAGTTGGTACTGACGCAGTATCCCGCATGCCAAGGCCAGGTTTCAGAGCTGAGACGGTTTTTGGCAAGTCTCCTCACCACCACCTATCTCGGACAACATTCATCTTTCAATTTCAAAGTTTGTATACGACACAGAAATTTGTATCACTCTAAGGTACAAGTTGATTAGGCTGTGATTTCGGAACGAAATACTAACGAGAGTGAAGAGAATAAAATATGTTGCTGACCAACAAACGAGTCTCTGGTGACAGACAAATGGCGGTATAACCATTACGAAATTATGGTTATAGCTAAATACTACAGGCCGGTGACGGACAGTAGCGTCACCGGTGCGAGAAGCTACATCCTGCGATCGCCAACCCGCCTGCCCAGTGTGGCGACTAGAACATATCCCTCCCATAACATGCAAACACTAAGTATCTTTTATCCATTAAAAAATCAGCATCAGAATAGTAGATTGCATCATGGAGGTGCAACATAGTATTTACTTTGAGGCCGCTGTTTTGAATCCAGAGCGGAGCGAGGTATTTTAACAATAGAGAGAAAATGCGACCGAGTGCACTCTAGTTTTTATCCCCCTCTTCATAGAGGAGAGGGAAATAGAAATTCATAGAAATGACATCTCTTGATTTATTAAAATATGATGGTATTTTACCCTAGCTGACAGCCCTTAGCTAATACTTTTAATTTTTATATGATTTTGATCTTATCTACTTTCCATTAAAAGGATATATGCATCCAATCACGATCCATAAGTTATTAGACTGTCCCACAACCCCTAGCCTTTTTTGGGCGAATTCCAACTGGAACGCACTGCTATGCCAAAAATCTTAGGAAATGCAAGGTTTAAGCAAATGTAAAAGTGTCAAGAGTTCACCCTGTTTTATATTTATTTTTTGGGATGCATTTAGGTTAGATTTCAGGTTAGATCTGAAAGGTATCGCCAGAGATATGGAGATAAACACCTCAAACATGTTACTGAAAATGAATCGCACAGCATATGTTTGTATGTATGTATTTATGTATGTATGTATGTATGTCACTATGTATGTTCAGGTGGAATCTTGGAAGCTAAATTACACCCACTTCCCGATGTCCGATTGGACTCAAATTTGGTGTACTTATGTTTCTTCGGTGACAATACAATGATATTGTACCATGGAGCTGGTCTGATGATGGAGACGGAAGGTGGCCACGGCATCACCGTGATAAAACAACATAACACCACAATTTGGGTTGGATTGGTCTTGAAGAGAACTTTACATCTAGATGATATCCAGGGTCTGATGATGAAGCTGGAAGGTGGCCACGGCATCTCTGTGATAAATTAACATAACCCTACCGAGTTTGAGCTCGATTGATTTGCCTTGAAGATAATTTCGAATTTAGGCTCAAATTATTCGTCTTGAGGAGCACTTTACACTTAAACGATATCCAGGACCTGATGATGAAGCTGTAAGGTGGCCATGGCATTTCTGTTATAAAGCAACATATCCCCACCGAGTAGATTGATTTTCCTTGAAGAGCACTTTCTTTACCCATAATCACTTCAAATATTTCAAATATCCGTGGAATATTTTAAAACATCACGCCATCTCTTAAATACTTAGGTAGTAGGTAGGTAGTCGGTATCTTTACCTACCTACTTTAAAGTTAAAAATAAATTATAAGAAAAAATGTTTTTAAAAACAAGCTTTTATCTAGGACAATTAACTAAAATGTTAAAAATAAATTCTAGTTAGTATTTGGCGTGTAGGTACTTACCTATATTTTTAAAAGCTTGAGGCACTGAAGTATAGCCTGAAAAACGCCAAATACTACTAGAATTTATTTTTAACATTTTAGTTCATTGTCCCAGATAAAAGCTTTTTTTTTAAAACATTTTTTCTTGTAATTTATTTAGTTCTAATGATCTTCATTATATTATTGTGATTACTTCTAAGGTTAGTTTAGGTGGCTGGACTGCATGATTGTCATCTTTGATCTTTAAAATAACATCTATCATTATATTATACACTCCGTAATTACTTATATACGATGTATAAGTATATCGTATATAAGTAATTACGAAGTATATAATCTATTTTGCTGCTCAGAACTTTGAAGCTTCAGTGTATATTCTTATGCATCATAATTCATAAATTTGTTGATTCAATCCTACATAATAATAATCACAATGAATGTATACCTATCCTCTGACCATGTAACCCAAAAAATCAAACTACTACCTATCACTAACTACAAATCTTTTATTTAATATTAGCACCGATAAATAGTACATTAAAACAGTGACTAAATTAGTACCTACAAATTAAGTTTCTTGTAGGTATATAACTAAGTGTATATAACTAAGTTTACTTAGGTGTATATATATATATATAAGGTAATGGGTTACCATTACCTTTCAGTAAAGTCCTATACATTTGATTGTGCTTAGAGCAGACATTTGAGTGATATTACTTATGTGGTTTTTTTTTTAATTTTCCTACAATGTGTCCACTATCACACCTGTTGGTAAGTGAAGATGCCATCTAAGATGGTAGCACGCTAGGCCTAGAATGGGAACTGGTTATCAAAGACAACTTTCGGTACTGTTTGGTGACAGATTTTCAGTTGGAAATCCTACAAACAAAAGCTTATTTGAAATACAAAAGCAATTGAAATGCGTTTACAAAATCCCGGAGTACGTTCTACGCTTATTACTTACGCAAAGCTTTGACCTAATTCGAAACGCGAAGAATAAAATTATAATAAAATTTAAACGACTCCGTAGAAAACATTTAGCAATGAAGCATTTTACAGCCTATATGCAATCAACGGGAATTGATGTTTGTTGAAATAAAATTAAAGCAAAAGGATATTTGGTTTAAAAATATTAGTTTTTTTTTTATTATTATAGGCTAATAGCGTTTAACCACTATCTCGTCTAGTTGTAGGCGATGATGTGGTCGAAGATGGTAAAAGCGCTAGTCCTAGAAGGGTCTGACTCTCAAAGGCTGAGTGTAAGTATAAGTAAGTAATAAGTAAATGCTGCGTTGGTGTTGTGATTAAAAATGGAAGTTTAACGTTACATATGTAATGAATGATCAGCTTTTAACTATACCCGAAAAGTCTTCTGTAGCATCTTACACCTTTTTTCTATCTTATAGGCTAGCGTGTGACCACTATCTCACCAGTACCCTGATTCTCAATCAGTGATTTTAATCGAAAAGGTTTCCGCGAGCAAATAGCTCACGGAATAATAAATATATATATATATATATATAATAATAAAAATCACGCTTCCGAATCCGATAGGTTTTCGAATGATTGAGAATCAGGGGGCTGTTCACCTTAATTTAAAATAAACGTATAAGTTGTGATGCGATTAAGTATTATATATATTACACGCTTTATATTTTTGTACATTGTTACGCACAATCAAAAATGTCATCGTACAGACGGGATTGGAACCCGCGCTTGCTGGAAAATATGCCCTGGCACTCTAACCAACTATGCTACGATCCTATCATCATCATCATAACCAGCCGGTATCGGTCTTTTTTATGTAGGAGTATTAATATAAAAGTTATGTGTACAAAAAGTCATTAAATAAATTATATCCACATAACAAAAGCCTTGAATTAAAAAATTATATAAGTAATGAGCCATTCAGCAGTGAGACTACTAAAAATGACAAATTTTATCAAGATCTAATGAGTATTTTTTTAGATTTATGGAGATAAACATCTCAAATTTAATACGTAGGATTTTAATTGTAACGAATTTTTTGTTACATTTATAGGTTTCCGGTATGATTTCCGAGAGTCCAAAGGGCTCCATATTGATCAGAAGGCTGTAACTTCAAACAAATTGTTAAAGGGAACCCCGAGGCGTTGTAGAAATTCATAAACAAGCGATGAGCGAACATGGGCTTGTTATGGAAGATAATAGACAAGATACGTGGAAGAATTTACGCCGTCAAACTAGGACGAAGAGATCCAGCCGGTTTTTAACCGACTTCAAAAAAAGGAGGAGGTTTCTCAATTCGACCGTATATATATTTTTTTTATGTTTTTTCGGGGATAACATCGTCATTTATGCACCGATTTTGATTATTCTTTTTTTGTTCGAAAGGAGATATCCCAAGTGTGGTACCATGGTAATTTTATCGAGGTCTGATAAGTATCTCCAGAGATATTGAGATAAACAACTCAAAATTGGTACTGAAAATGAACATTGAAGTCGGTTCTTTTTTTAGTTTTTAAACGATATTATTTTTAGGGTTCCGAACCCAAAGGGTACCAACGGAACCCTATTACTGAGACTCCGCTGTCCGTCTGTCTGTCTGTCTGTCTGTCTGTCTGTCTGTCCGTCTGTCACCAGGCTGTATCTCATGAACCGTGATAGTTAGACGGTTGAAATTTTCACAGATGATGTATTTCTGTTGCCGCTATAACAACAAATACTAAGAACCAGAACAAAGTTCAAAATTAAAGGGCTTAAAACAAAAGACGTGTTTTTTACGATACGAGCCGTTACGAAATTAATTCACCTCGACGCAGCTAGATGGCAGCACAGGAAAAATTAGCACGCAAGCGTTTCATTTGTTAAATTTGTGGGCCTCGGTCGATTTGTTTACTTAGTCAAGGTTTATTTGCACACATGTAGTGAACAGTATTAAATAATATATCTTCAATTTTAGTACTTAAAGAGCTTCAATTAGCTAGAGTCAGTAGAAAGTTAGCCGTATGAACACTCGGTCTTCCAGGGGGCTTACCATGACCTTATAAATAGCGATTCAATTCTGAGACGATTGTGTTAACTGGATCGTTTTCTTTCGTACTATGAGCTTAATTATACAAAACCTAATGTGGATCGCTGCCACTAGAATGAATGAACGAAAGTTCGATTCTGAATTGCAAAATACATCACTAGTGTTGAGTCAACTACAAGGCTGCGTTCTAAAACCTAATCATCATCTTCTAACGGAAAGTTACGGTAAAATGAAATGTTTGAGTTTATGAAAAAATATAGGTTGTTGTTCATTATAATGAATTAGTATTCTATTATGTTATTTAAATATCGTAAAAAGAATCAAACTATATGAATTTGAGGACATCATAATCACAAAATCTTCACATAAAAAGATTTTTTATGGTATTGTTTCTTCTTGCTTTCGCCCTGGTCACAGCACAGTTACTGCCCTAGTTAAAATAACAGATGATATTCGTTTAGGTATGGAAAATGGGCAGGTAACTGTGCTGACGCTACTTAATTTCAGCAACGCCTTTAATACCATCGATTTTGACACACTCCTTGCATTGCTTCGCTCGATTAACATATCTCCAACGGTGATTGAATGGTTTCGTAGTTACCTGTTTGGACGTGGTCAGCGAGTCCGCACTGAAGACACTTTCTCTTCTTGGTGTGACACAACTGCCGGCGTGCCGCAGGGCGGCGTGCTATCTCCCCTTCTTTTTGCTGTTTTTATCAATTCTATTTCATTTCGCCTTACTTCTTCCTACCATCTCTATGCAGACGATCTCCAAATCTACACACAAGCTCCTCTCAGTCTTTTATCTGAGGCAGTAGATCAAATTAATAGTGATATTTGTAATGTCTCTCAATGGAGTCAATCGTACGGTCTTAAAATAAACCCTGCTAAAACGCAAGTTCTTATTATAGGAAGTTCTAGAACCGTTGCCAAAATCGACTGGGCAACATTACCACAGATCGTATTTGAGGGGCTTACAATTCCTTACAGTCAAACTGCAAAAAATTTGGGTGTTATATTCGATCAGCATATGTCATGGGGACCTCAGCTGACAACAATCAGCAACAAAATGTTTGCCTCTGCTGCTTCACTGAGGAGGCTTGGAAATTTTGTTGCCTACCGCTACTAAAATTGCGCTTGCACAATCTATTCTTCTACCTATCCTCGACTACGCTGACGCTAGCTATCTTGACATGTCTGAAGAGCAGCTAAATAAACTTAAGCGACTACAAAACCTTGCAATAAGGTTCATATTTGGCCTACGCAAATATGACCATGTTTCTGAATTTCGCTCTAAGCTCAAGTGGCTGCCAATTCGCCTTCGCCGGAATGCACATATATTGTCTCTTGTTTACAACATCCTATTTAATCCTACTTCCCCTCCTTACCTTAAGCTCATGTTCCAATTCTTTCGCGACTCCAATACCCTGTCTTTACGGTCATCAGAGAATCATACACTTTCTATGCCCAGCCATCATAGCTCATTCTATGACAAATCATTTGCAGTACAAGCTGTCAGACTCTGGAATGCGCTTCCATTGGAAGTAAAACGCTCACAAACACTTGCTACTTTTAAAGACCGCGTCAAGGCCCACTATCTCTCCTAAACTGCTACTGTTTTCTATCTAAGTTCTCTTATATATTTTATTATAATTATAAATGTATAATATGTATATGTATAGTATGTATATATGCATAGTTTTGTATATATATATATATATATATATTGTATTGTATACTTTTATTGTGTGTACGGTATTGTTATGTATGTGTATTGTAATGTATAAAATATGTACGTACTTTTGTTATAATGTACTTATTACCTATTCTGATTTATTTATTTATTATTTTTGTTCATTTTTCAACACCTATATACCGCCATGTATGTTAAGTTTTTCTTTCTCCACCCTAAGGTTGTCTGGAAGAGATCGCTTTAAGCGATAAGACCGCCTGTTGTTACACCTTTTGTTAAATGTTTATTTTTTAAGTTTTATTTGTTTGGTGTTCATTAAAGAGTTTCTATCTATCTATCTATCTATCTATCTATTGTTTGTCGGTTCTGAACGCGTTCTCTGTCATGGCGATTTGATATTAATGTAAACATTTCCGTTGCGGGAAATGTTTATGTTATATCAAATCGCCCTAACAATAGAGTACAGACGCAAGCGCGGTTGTTTTGAAAGTGATTTGAGAAGTAGTTAATTAGTATTATTACGAGATCTAATTTACTGGCCAAGTGCAAGTCGCATTTGCACTAGTAGGGTTCCGTAACACAGTAGAGTAATTTATAACTATAAATTTTCACCACCAAAAAATTAATTTTATTTTTCATAGTGTTTGTAGGTATGAAAAACAAAGTTATATTTGCGGTCGCTATATCTTAAAAACTGCTGACTGTATCTCGTTCAAACCAAGTTTCGTTAAAAGTTTTTATGTATATCTACAGCATGGTATTAGGAACCTCAATGTCATTTTTAAAGACCTATCTATAGACACCACGCTCGTATAGGTTTGATGATTATTTTTTTTAGATTCAGTTCTTAATATATATATACATATATATTATTGTATAAAAATTGTAAAGCAGTTCACAGAATACACCTACCTACCAAGTTTTAACTGAGTAGTCCTAACAGTTTCTGAATAAAGTGGCTGTGACATAGGAAAGGACAGACATACAGAATTACAGACAGATAGACAGATATGACGAATCTATAAGGGTTCCGTTTTTGTCATTCGGCTAGGGAACCCTAAAAATGAGGTATGTACAAGTTTTTACTTTGTAGCATTCGTAAATGGATACTAAGCCTGAATATTATTTCTGATATTGATTGTCGCGCAGCGTAATATTCTTATATGAAAACCTTGGTACCTTAACTCGTCCAAGAAGTCTAGACTCTAGTGCATAATAATTACCATCACACAACTCGAGCACCTATGGGTTGGTATGGTTTTAAATAGGCGGAGAGACTTATTAAAATGCCAATATTACCACTTAAATGCTAAAACGTTTCAATATTCGAAGGAAATATAACAACTTTATCAGAATCGTTAGATTTGACACATAAGAGTCGAAACAGAATCGCTATTATATGGTGATGGTACGAACTGAATGAATGAAATCAACTTTGCGACTCAGATTAGGTTTTCTTTTGGCGATTATTTAGTTGGTCCTTTTAATTAGATTTAAACGAGGTCATGGTACGAAAAAAGAAAGCAGTTCAGTTTAGGTTCGCAATTGAATCGCAATAAGAGGTCATGGTAGGCCAGCAGATATTGAATTATATTAAATACCTTTGTGTTAATATTTACTTACATACTTAGTTGGTGTTAGACTTAGAAGTTCGTGTGGCGTTCGGACTTTGGAAATTCGGAACCCTCCGTGTGCGGGACAAAAGTCTGACTCGCACTTGGCCAGTTTTACTCGTATTTATAAATCTTACTAGCAATGTGTGTTGCACAAATAAACAGTAGTAGCAGTACGTACAGCACTAGTACTCTTGTTAACCCCTCCAACCAAGCTAAATATGCATAGTGTAATGGGTAGAGATCGGACTCACGACCTCTCGATTATTTGAATCCAGCCTAAATTGTTCCATGTTAATAGGAAATTGATTGTCCAGTTATTTGTAAGACTTTTACTTGTCTGTCTTGGGCGGTACCACCACTTTGTCTTCTATTCAGCCGTTATATTCAACTATGTATATGAATAAATATTTTTGTCACAAATTACAAGTCTTATTCTACAGCGATATGTAAGTATAATATTATCGAAGTCTACAGCCCAAGTAAACTTTTTGCGGTTTGACAGGCAGTGTCCAGTAAAATACAGATTGTGCGTAAACATTTTATTAGTTTCTAAAAAACAAGCGAAAAATGTGTTGCGACGGTTGTGTGCGGCGGACGCAATCGAGGATGGGTGCGATGCATAGTTTAAAAATATTCAATGTATATCAACATTGAGCTGTACACAATACATGTATAAAATTATCTCAGCGGCTATTCTTCTTCTTCTTATGGTTTTTAAACGCTGCTTGGCGTTTTTCTGCCAGTGTCAAAAGTATGGCCAGTGTACAGTATATTTATAAGAAAAAAAAACGACAAAAGAAAAATTAATAAATTAAATATGAACTTAAATAATTATTGCTTACTCTCTTAGAAACATTACATTTGTTTTGCATTTAAATATAAATTTATAAACGAATATTATTGGATTTAATAAAATACACAAAATATATACAAACGGAGTAAATACATATGAAAGGAGATATTTTATATTAACGGGACGAGGAATTTTGGGGCTTATGGCATCATATAGGCAGAAACATAATTTTGGACAACAGAAAAAAATATGATCTAGAGTTCCTTCATCTAGACCACATTCACAGCGAGCAGCGGCTATTCATTAAACATCATTCATATGACACTGACACAAGGTTGATAAGGTCCACGCATGCAAAACAAAAAAAAAACTACCAGACAAAACAATAATACTGATACTGTCAATATAAATAATCATATACATAAATTAAATTTGACATTATATAATCAGACATGTCGCCTGAGCGACTTTTTGTATTTCGAATGTAATACATTTATGAGTAAGCTTTTATTGACAAAGGATACTTTGTATCTCAAAAAGACTGACATCTCGACCATTGCTAAGTTATTAGCATTCAATATATATGATCCAGTTTTACATGTTGTAGCGGATCACACAGACAAGCTCCAATGTAGTGGTGTTACTATGCGGGGTAATTGTAGTGTAGTTGACAAAGTTAGTTTAAACTAACGCTTAGGACAATGGGGAGGCCAGACTTAATCAACATTTTCCATCAAAATATACAAGGCCTCTCCAGCAAAGCCTTAGAATTAGAATTATTTCTCGACTTTTATAAAGTTGATATAATGCGTATTACTGAACACTGGTTTGTGAAAGGTACTTTGTTACCAATAATCAGAAATTATACAATTGCAAGCACATTTATTAGACAGAAGGCAATTCGCGGTGGCTCACTTATATATGTATCTGAAAATTGTCATTTTAAGGAGCGTAAAGACATTGTAGCTTTGTCTGTTGAACGATGTATTGAATTATCTTGTATAGAGCTGGGGCAACATATAGTCATCTGTGTATACAGACCTCCATCGGCTGATTATAAAATGTTTGAGACAATTATGGAAGAAGTCATGATGAAAGTCTTCAACACCCCGAAATCTTTGATAGTTTGCGGTGACTTTAATGTTAATTTAATTGAGCAGTCACCGCTCAGTGATAAGTTAAAAAATTTATTTCTTAGCTTCAATTTAAAGCATCTTTTTAACCAGCCGACTAGAATCACTAGCTCATCAGCAACCTGCTTGGACAATGTGTTTTGCAACTGTGAACCTGAGAAAATTGCAATCTTTGATAAACTTGGCTCCGACCATCTGGGACAGAGTGCCACATTTTCATGTAAAACATCCACCAAAGGTCAAGAATACACATACAGGCCCATTACAACCAATCGGGTTGAACAGTTTGTGGATATCATTGACAAGCAACTAATGAACCTAATATTTTCTGAGGATCCCGATGACCTATGCAGCACTTTATCTCAAATATTGAGTGCAGAGTTCAATAATATTTTTAAATTTAAAACTATTACAAGAGCTGGGAAAATTCGGTTCGATGACTGGGCTACTCCTGGTATTTACAAAAGTAGAAATAATTTGTACAACTTATACTCACAAAAACAAATTAATTTACACAATACTAAATTCATAAATCACTTAAAACTATATTCCAAAACTTTTAAAGTGGTTTGTCAGACAGCAAAATCTTTGCATTTTAGTAGAAAAATTAAGCATGCTGATGATAAAATAAAAACAACATGGAAAATCATCAATACTGAAACTGGAAAAATAAAACAAAGAGACAGTAAGATCATCTTAAAAATTAACAATAAATTAATCATGGATAGTAATGAGGTTGCCAATACATTTGATGAGTTCTTCTCTCAAGTACCCATTACTACCACTCAGTCCATAAATTCTAGTCCCGCTGATGCTTATTCTATATTATCAAAGTGTGTAAATAAATGTGATACCTTGTTCCAGTTCAAACACGTAACTGCAGACTCAATTGTGAAAACATTTAAAATGCTCAAACAAAAGAAAACCGAGGACCTGTGGGGAATGTCAACCACAGTTCTCAGTTACATTATTACTGTTATTAGCCCATACTTAGCTTTTATTTTTAACAGATGCGTTGATCAAGGTGTCTTCCCGGATTTGATGAAAAAAAGTAAATTGATTCCTTTATTCAAATCAGTAAACAAAAATGATCCATCTAACTATAGACCAATCTCTATACTACCGGCATTGAGTAAAATTTTTGAAAAAGTAATATTAGACCAGCTTTTAACACATTTTAACATGAATGATCTTTTAAATAGCAAACAATTTGGATTTACTAAAGGGCGTTCTACTACTGATGCAGGAATAGGTCTTCTTAAACATATATTTGATGCATGGGAGAAAGCACAAGATGCTATTGGCGTGTTCTGTGACCTATCAAAAGCATTTGATTGTGTCTGTCATGAAACACTAATTTACAAATTAAAATACTACGGTGTTGAAGGTAAGGCACTTGATCTGGTATCATCATACCTCTGTAACAGAACACAGATGGTTGAAGTCAATGGCGTCAGGTCATCTGGATCCCTCATAAAAATGGGAGTCCCACAGGGATCGATCCTAGGACCTTTTTTATTTCTAGTTTATATCAATGATTTACCGTCATTCGTACAGAACCTATGTGATATTGTTTTGTTCGCAGATGATACTTCCTTGATATTCAAAATAGATAGGACTACACCTAACTTTGACGATGTAAACAAATCAATAACACAGGTTCTGAATTGGTTTACAACCAATAACTTATTGTTAAACGCAAAAAAAACTAAATGTATTAATTTCTCTCTACCAAATGTAAAAAAGGGTATCCTAAATAGAAGTATATTAATAAATGATGAACCATTAGAACTTGTTGAATCCACAACATTCTTGGGCATCACCCTGGATTCAAAGCTTCAATGGGGTTCTCAAATATCGGTTCTAGCAGGTAGGTTAAGCTCCGCTGCATACGCAGTACGTAAAATTAGATTTTTAAAGGACGAAGCCACTGCAAGATTGGTCTATTTCAGCTACTTCCACAGTATAATGTCTTATGGCATTTTATTGTGGGGGAAAGCCGCTGAAATCCAATCAATATTTGTTTTGCAGAAACGAGCTATTCGCTCTATATATAGTATGAGGTCGCGAGATTCACTTCGTGAAAAATTTAAGGAAATTAAAATTCTAACAGTGGCATGTCAATACATTTATGAAAATATTTTGTTCATACGCAAGAATATAAATGATTATAAGAAAAGGTCTGATGTACATAATTTTAATACAAGACACAAAAATAGATTAATTATACCTAATTTCAGACTGCAGAAAGTTAGTGGTTCATTCATGGGGAACTGTGTACGCTTTTACAATAAGCTACCTAAAGATATTGATCAATTGCCTATGAGCAAATTTAAAATCTATGTAAAATCCAATTTGATGAAAAAATCATACTATACAATAGGTGACTATATGGATGACAAAAATGCATGGCCTGAATGCCCCAAGTTCCAAGAACAAATATAAATTGTATTATAATTAATAATATATTGTTAAAATTTTAAAGCTGACATGTACAATTAATTTTAAAAAAAAAAAGATAAAATGACAAGACAAGCCCCATAGAGTTTCTTGGTGTTTCTTCTCTGATGGGAGTATTTCCGAAACACCGGTAGATTCAACAGCCATTCAGTTTTCCCCTTTTGTCCGCAGATTTTCTTTCTAGGCTTGCCATTTTTATTTTTATTTAAACAATATTATGCAGCTGACAGACGGACTATCAGTTCCATTTGGATCATGATATGTACTGTGATCGGTATGCGTTTCTCTATGTTGTGTTTCACTATTTCACTTTTTTATTTTTTTTATATAAAAATTGTCTGAAGTACTGAAACACACACTTACATGTATGGTTGGTTTTAACCTACTTTAATTTTTTTTAAATATTCTGACGTAAACGATTGGATGACAGCTGAATGGTTCATTACTTTTTTTTTCTAATTCAAAGCGTTAAATTCTGCTTTTGCTATGTTTACTTGATAATTGGTTATGATTTATTTTATGATTTATGATTTTGACGTGTATATGTGCGTATATTTATACTGCCTACATACTGAATAAATGCTTTGATTCTTTGATTCTTTGAATATCTTTGAGTGACATCTTTTTTTTTCAGTTTATTTTACTATTCTATCTTTTTTTTTTACTGAAGAAAAGCAAGCGTTTGACCACTATCTCACATGATGTTAAGTGAAGATGTGATCGACGATGTAGCACGCTTGCCTAGAAGATACCTGTTTACTCGCGATTTGATGACCCCCGGATTGTACTTCACAGGAAACACAAACTCTGGCAGGGAATTCCATTCCTTTGCTGTGCGTATGATAAATGTTGATGCAAAGCGCTTTGACTCTATGGGCCTTCATATCGGAAAAGAGTCCTTACACATACTCGCTTCGTTCATTTTCCTTGCAAATCTCTGGTGGAAACGTTAACACATTTTAACAGCCTCGCTACCAATCTCGCTGCGCTCATTTTCCTACATTTTCCTACATATTCCTACATATTCCCACATATTAATTTGGTAAAGGCACCCTGAAGGTATGAAATAATTCGTAAATAAATCATCAAACTTAATTTTACGACATAATATTATGAACTAAACAAGTTGCAATCTAGTGTTATGTGTTGTTTACGATCTCAACAAAACTTTACATATTGCAATGATTTTGTTGATAATTTTCTTCTCTAAAATACCAGTTAATGTTTGTTCACTAAAACTATTACGATTATAGTCTTTTTTAATACAGCAAACTTTAATGTTGCAAAAATACGTACAATGCCTGACATTTTTGTTTTTGGGTATACTTTTTTACTTTTTTTTTTGTTTTTTTTTTGTGTAGAAATCTAGAGCAGTCTGAATTACCATTATAATCATATGGTCATGGGCGCCGGCAGAAATTTCCAGGTGGTGCAGATTTTAGTTTTCTTACAATCTTTGCCGTATATGATTGTTAATAAAAAGATGAAATTTTAGTCTGAATGTTCGAGACATTTACAAATTTCTGACTTATTTTCTGATTCGTTGTGAATTTATTATATATTTTATTTATTTTTTATTTCAAGAATTCCTGTTGATCCCGAGATTCCCAAGGGGTGCAAGTGCACCCCCTGGCACCCCCCTGCCGGCGCCCATGCATATGGTGATTTGAGATGATTTTGGTATTACGTTTGTACGGAGAAACCACCTATCACAGGCTTAATGTATGCAAGCTTCAAGCTGTATAAGAAAATCACAGCAATCGGATAGTTGGGTACGCAAAACTTTCTGGGATTGTAAATTTTGGCAATTAGTACACTGCGTCCGTTAATATCATTTTTTATATTTCTTTGTTTTTATCACATAATGAAGTATCGAGCGCATGTTAATGGTTAAATAGACTGTATATGACCTTAATATGATATTATGGGTCAGTTTCACCGGTTCCTGATAATGCGCTAGATAGTTATCTGACACATGACGCCACATAAAAGCTGTCAAAAATCTGTCAAATTTCTTAATATTAGCGCGATCGGGAACCGGTGAAACTGGCCCTATATATACAAAATAAAATATAAGCGTCTTACCACTATGATATTCATTATACGCCGATTATTCTAACATAAAATAATTACCTAATTGTTCAGCATTCTATATTCAGAGCTTCCAATATATATCAGAAAATTAATTACGACAAAGCTGCTTACGAAACGCTTAAGGCGCTTGGAAGAAATTGTCCTTTTATGGAAAGTTATTTTAGGACAACAAGAATTTGCTTCTTCATTATAAAATTATTTTCTATGCTAGCTAACTCTATGTCATCATCATCAACCGGTGTCAGTCCACTGCTGGACGTAGGCCTCTCTAACTCTATGTATGGTGAATAAATTATTTCGTATCATTTCAGTAAATGATTCAAGCGTTTCCCACTTCACTATTTAAAGGCCTTTTATAAAATAATATGAATCAATTAACAGTTTAATTAATATATATTGTTTATGCATGTATAAAATATATCAGCATTCGACGACATGTGACGGCCTTATCAATCAACATTTATTATAGTCTGAATAACGTATTGACAGCTTAATATTTAAAACAAGGTTTCGGTTTTAAATCCAAAAATATACAAAATAAAATACTTTATTAATATAATAGAAAATAATTCCTTATGATATCTATCAAATCGTTACTGCTTTAGTACTATTACAATCAGTTAATGCGATGGGGTAATGAATAATAAACAAAAAAAAACGTGTGTGTACTTATGTACACGCGTTAGAAGTTATACTTCTGTGGCGTATGAAAAATAAAACTGGCCAAGTGCGAGTCAGACTTTTTTCCGCACACGGAGGGTTCCGAACGCCATCTATCGAATTTCTAACGAACTTCTATCACCAACTAAGTAAACGTTAACACAAAGGTAGAATAGTATTATATAGTAGTAATGGTAATTGTAGTAATTAATATTATTAAATATCTGGTTGACCGAGCTTTGCTCGGTATTTTTTGCCACTTAAACAGACAAATATGACTCTTCCGGACATCTATTGACGAATAATAATACTATTTTTTTTAATTGAGAGCAACTAACTGCTTTACTGATACAGTACTTCTACTCGCCAATAGATGTCGGGAAGAGTCATATTATAAGTTGATTATCAATAAAGTTGATGATTGAAAACACGAATAAAACAACATTTTCTGAAAATGACTCCTAGCTAGATCGATTTATCGCCCCAGTAATCCCCTGTAGGTATACTTAATTTTATTTAATCGTTGGAGCCGCTTCCGAGATTCAGATTAAGGTAAAGATGATAGCCGCCATCTTAGCAACTACATAATTGGCGCTGCGCTATCGTAAAAATCTTTTTTTTAACTTTTCTTTAATTTTTAACTTTGTTCTGTTTTTAGTATTTGTTGTTATAGCGGCAACAGAAATACATCATCTGTGAAAATTTCTAACTATCACGGTTCATGAGATACAGCCTGGTGACAGACGGACAGACAGACAGACAGACAGACAGACGGACAGCGGAGTCTCAGTAATAGGGTTCCGTTGGTACCCTTTGAGTTCGGAACCCTAAAAAATAACTAAAATGCAGTAGTGATTAACGATAAATATTAAAATTAATCAAAAAGATTTTATTTAAATAAAAAAGGTTTTATTAACTTAAAAATATGACGTTAAATATGACGTTCTTACGAAATGACATATACAACTTGAACATAGTCATGTCACCTAACTAACTTCACGGTGTAGAATTTAGGTGGCGGTGTGCGCGCGCATCGTACCACCTAGAACTAACTTCACGATGTTAAATTTAGGTGTCGGTGTGCGCGCGCATCGTAAAAATTCACTCTCATCATTTTTCTCTATCGCGCCAAAAGTAGTATAACTTCAAATACAGTCAAATTCAGAACCACGTCCTTTTTTCAGTCGGTTTACAAATAGTATATATTTTTGCTTAAAATAATAATCGAAGATCCGCTTTGACAATTTTGACAGTGACATATCAGATGGTGCGTGTCAGAAGCCACCTAGCGAATGTAGTTGATTTTTCAGTGAAACTTTAATTACATCGCCTCAAAAAAAATTTTCGTCCATCTATTGCATGTCGCTGGTGCTTTATCTTGATTGGTGGATATGATGTATTCCATATTAGGTCTAGCTGTGATTGGCGGACGCTTCCGTAGTCATATTTATATTTGTATACATGCTCATGTGTCATATCAACTGCTGTCATAGTAGCTAACGATGCAACCTTTCGTTTATGTGTAGCTATGGAGCTACACATAAACGAAAGGTTGCATCGTCGTTTTATAAAACCACACCACATTTTTAACCGACTTCAAAAAATTGAGGAGATTTCTCAATTCGACCGTATATATATATATATATATATATATAATATATATATATATATATATTACGTTTGTTCGCGGATAACTTCGTCGTTTATGAACCGATTTTGATTATGCTTTTTTTATTCAAAAGGAGATATCCCAAGTGTGGTACCATGGTAATTCTATCGAGGTCTGATAAGTATCTCCAGGGATATTGAGATAAACATCTCAAAATTGGTATTGGTATTGGTCGGTTCTTTTTTAGTTTTTAAACGATATTATTATGTTTTTATGAAAACTGCTCTTCACAATTGGAGAATGCTGACTGATAGCCAGCTAGCTGATGGTAAATTTCTTACTCTCTTCGTTAGTACATCACAGCAAAAAATGAATAGGACATGCGAATTACCTGAAAATAAGATGTATAAGTGTAGAAACTTATTTAGTAGTTATCGTTTCGAAAATATTTACTTACACTATATTTTATGACCAAGTGGGTTGCTCGACATACGAAATAAAACTGGCCAAGTGCGAGTCAGCATCGCGTCTCTTATCGCACACTTAGGGAGGGTTCCGTACAATACGAAACATAACAGAGTTTCAACCTCATATATTTGATTAATTGATATTACTAAGAATATTTTGTTTGGTCACGATCTAGAAAGACGGGGCTCGTTTACTAGCGCCATCTATGTAATTTTGCCGAAACGAATTAGATAGATGGCGTTTAAAAACACGTTTTTTGTATGGGGACCCCCTTAAATTTTTAACTTTATTTTGTTTTTAGTATTTTTTGTTCTAGCGGCATAAAAAATACACCATCTGTGGAAATTTCAACTGTCTAACTATCACGGTAAATGAGCTATAGCTTGGTGACAGACAGACAGACAGACAGACAGACAGACAGACAGACAGACAGACACACAGACAGACAGACAGACAGACAGACAGACACACAGACAGACAGACAGACAGACAGACAGACAGACGGACAGCGGAGTCTCAGCAATAGGGTTCGGTTGGTACCCTTTGGGTTCGGAACCCTAAAAATGGCACAAAGCGCCCCCGCTGTTTTCACAAAAATACATACTAGTCACAAAAATATGAATAATAATGTATATACTAGAATTTTATATAGAAGCTTATATAGAATTATTTTTCACTTTTTAGTTTATATTATTGTATTGTCGCTGATTCTTGATAAGTGTACAAAGTTAGAATTAAATCTATCCATTTAATAATCGAGTCCAAAGAAATCAGTTACGTATATACAAGCAAACATACAGGTTAAACTAATAAAAGCGAGATAATAAGTTTTTATAGTGTAATTATTATTACCAATATGCTTCGATCAAAAATCTATAGATATAAGGTCGACGCAAAAAGAATGTCCCGACGAATAGGAGCTCACACCGGGCGGTGAGCTCTTATTTTGTTCGTCGAACACAAATACTTTTGTGACGAATAGCCGTAAGTATAAGATGATGTTTTACAGAATTGCGACTTTATTTTAAGGTATTATGGTCGTAAAGATGTTGATCATAAAACGGTTTTATAACTTTTGTCTCTGTTTATTAGTCAGTATACACTTTGGACAGAATTTGGCTTTGATTTTGTAGGTAACCCGTTATCTAGAGATTCTTGATCGAAGCCAATATGAGATCGTTTACATAAACTATAAATCCGACTTCACACGCCACGCTAGTCATTGTCAGTGACAAGTTTGAGGTGTTTATCTCATATATCTGAATCTCAGATCTTATTTGTTATAGGCTTATTATTTCTTTCTATATAGATTTCTTTTTGTACATTTTATAGGAAACCGGAAACGGTAAGTATATAATCTAACAAACAAAAGTTATAATGCAAATGGTTAATAAATAACGGCCTTCTGAAGTAATAGACATAAAAAATATATAAATGAAAATGAGAACCACCTCCTCCTTTTAAACCGACCACGAATAATATCGTTTAAAAACTAAAAAACAACCGACTTCAATGCCGCGCTATTCATTTTCAGTACCAATTTTGAGATGTTTATCTCAATATCTCTGGAGATACTTATCATACCTCGATAAAATTACCATGGTACCACACTTGGGATATCTACTTTCGAACAAAAAAAGAATAATCGAAATCGGTTCATAAACGACGAAGTTATCCGCGAACAAACATAAAAATATATATATATATATACGGTCGAATTGAGAAACCTCCTCCTTTTTTTGAAGTTGGTTAAAAAGGAGGAGGTTCTCAATTCGACTGTATTTGTTTTATGTTTGTTACCTCGGAACGCCGTAATTTATTCACCGATTTGGATTTGAGCTTGAGCTTTGGGAGTAATGCTTCCTGTTTTGTCCCATTGTAATTTAATGAGATAAGTGAGTATCTTCAGAGATATGTATATAAACACCTAAAAATGTGTGCGGAATATGACTTGCGCGGCATTTTTCAGATTTTTTAGTTTTGTAAACTTTGAACGTCGATAAAAAAATGGGTAACTAGTACATTATTTACTTATTACTCTCGAATCTTCTCAGACCAAACTTTGTTTTTTTTTTGGCACTTTATACTCTAGGTACTTGATTTTAATTAAATTAATAAAATGAAATATTAACAACACCGTGATTAAATTCCCAAAAGAATCAAACTAAATTTTGTTCGCAATACAATCTATAAAATCATATTACTTTAATTAAATCAATAAAATTAACTATAGAAAAAAAACATACAGACGAATTGAGAACCTCCTCCTTTTTTGTGAAGTCGGTTAAAAATAAATAAAGTAAAACGGTTACTAATAACAATATTAAAAAAACAAATGCCTTGATATATATTTTAGTCTTACGCGACATCTACCGATATTTTACATAACTAATTGTAACTTAATTAAGTTATCTTGTAGAGATCTAGTTCTAAACTTGTTCAATAGATGTCGTACAAAATATTTTATGCCTCGAACTATTTGTATTTGTACACAATGCTTAAAAATTAATATCTTTGATCTGTACGGTTTTAGTTAGAATATAAATATGCCGGAGAAAGACTCTAGTATTTTTTTTAGACCGGTATAGGTTCCTTTGCTCCATCTATTCCATCTACGGTTTCCCATACCATTGATACATTTTGACAGAAAATCGTCTAAGCTATATAAATATGCAATTACTAGATTTAAATTGTCATTAGTTAATTATTTTAAGTGATTTAAATACTGGTAATCAATTAAATTAATTAGTAAACTCTGGCATTCAGCAAGAAGACATTATTTTAAGTTGTAATGAAAATGACTAACGTTCATAAGTGTACAGTGTACCCAAATCAAATAAATAAATGAACTATGAGTTGAGGGCCCTATCTCACTAGGACACCTTATCTAGGCACCCTCCGTGGTCTCTTGAGCTACCAAGATATTATTACATGAGACACGAGCGGGTGATTGTTTTATCGCCAACAAATTAATTGCGCAACCAATCGGACACCAGGCGAGGTATCTTCCATACACCTGTATCCAGCTTGTTGGTAGCGCGTCTGGATGCACCACCTCTGGTCCTAATGAGATAGAGCCCTAAAGCGTAAGAGGGCATGTTAGTAAACTTACAGAGATAAAATTAGCGTAAGAGAGCTCGTAGATGCCGAAGGCATACATGACGACAGCAACTTGACCACGTTGCAACGCCAGCACTGCCAGCAGGCCAGCTCGTCCTCCAACCTGCTCCCAGCCACACTGGAATATAGATGTTGGTACTGCAGACGCCTGAAGAACAAACAGAAGTTTAAAAACTGAAACAACCGACTTCCATGCCGCGTGAGTCAGTTTTAGTAGGAAGTTTGAGACGCTTATCGTCATATCTCTGGAGATATTTATTAGATCTTGATGAAATTACAACGGTACCGTCTCAAAAATGTACCCTACCAATTAAAATAATAATTAAAATATTTGATTAAAAATAATAATTAAGTATGTGTATTAATGTGGCGACTACTAGACATAAAAAAGGGGGGTTCTGCTGAAAATCAGCGCACAGCTGCAGTAAGTGCAGTATCGCATAATGCTGAGCATATATTTATATTCATATATTATATTCATATATTATTATTATATATTAATATATTTTATATTATTTCTATTCGCCCTATTCATAGACTACCTTAAATATATATTTTAAAGATATTTTTCTTTTTTGTACTTGTTGTAGCTATGAATAAATGTTTTTCTTTTTTTCTTAAAAAAAGAATCATTCGAATCGGTTCACAATTGACGGAGTAATCGCGTGACATACATATAAAAAAATATATACAGACAAATTGTGAACTTCCACCTTTTCAGAAGTCGGTTGAAAACAATATACCACAATGTTACCTAGTTATACTTATACTCGCTACTATCGGAGTATTTGTTATTGAATGTTTTTTTTATGCGAAAATGGGTATCGCTTGACCACTATCTTACCTATGCGGTCGATGATGGAGCGCGCTTATCCAAAAGATACCTAATCACTTGCGACTTGAAGACACCTTTGTTGTATCTAATCGAAAACACAGACATGGGCAGGGAGTTCTATTCCTTGGCAGTATGTATGATGAAAGAAGAAACGAAACGCTTTGTACGCATAAATGGGATTTCTACCATGAAGCGGTGGCACCTCTTAGTATCCCTGCGTGTCCGATTATAGAATGGGGATGGCGGAATCATGTTATGAAGTGTTATGAAGTGTGTTATGTAGGTGTATGTTATGTTCGTGCAGGGAGGTAACGCAGCAAGATTTGACGACCTAGTGAGTATAATAGTTGGTACTTTTAGAATCATAACTCACTATAGGTAACTAACTATACACTCAGATCACAGAAAGAACCAGAAGGCGTAAACATGCCTAAAAGTGAAGCCATTAAAACCACGGTTAAATAGCGTGGTTTCACGTTACGGCGATAAAAAATAAAACGGGCCAAGTGCGAGTCAGACTTTTGTCCCGCTCACGGAGGGTCCCGAACGCCATCTAACGAATATCTAATACCAACTAAGTGAACGTTAACACCAAGGTTAGTAATAAATATGATTAAAAAGGTAAACAATCATTCTTAGATGGCGCTATAAAAACAAACACGTTTTTTGTATGGGGACCCTTTTAATTTTTTAACTTTGTTCTGTTCTTAGTATTTGTTGTTATAGCGGCAACAGAAATACATCATCTGTGAAAAATTTAACCGTCTAACTATCACGGTTCATGAAATACAGCCTGGCGACAGACGGACAGGCAGACAGACATATAGACAGACAGATAGATAGACGGTCAGATAGACAGACGGACAGCGGAGTCTCACTAATAGGGTTCCGTTGGTACCCTTTGGGTTCAGAACCCTAAAAAGAGGTATTTCCCCGTTCTATGGTGATAATGCAATGATATGGTACCATCGAGCTGACGTGATGATGTAGCTGGGTTATAGAGACTGGAACTTCGTAATTAAAAATGATGGGCAATCAAGTTTGGGCTAGTATGTATTGTTATCATAAGTACTTTCTATTACTAATGACAACATCTTTACTAAGAGCTTTTGTTTAAAAATGTTTTAAAACTTTTGATCAATTTTGATCCCGATGCACTATTGATGTGAACCCACTCCAGACACAACCACATTTAGCTTAGTTGGAGGTGTTAAGGTACGGACACACCGCAGCGTCTTGCGTGCGTGATCTAGGCGGCGATCAGATAGCGCAGTAGTATTTGTACCGACTGGTTCACACCAAACGCCATCAGAAAACAATTGAAAAGTATCGCGCGAGATCACGCCCGCAGATCGTAGGACGCCGCGGTGTGGCCGTACCTTTAACAAGACTACTGTAATGTGCGACCCTGTGCTATCGAAAATGTATGTGCGCTTTTTACAGTGGCCCTTCGGTGAAGGAAAAATATCGTTAAGAGACCCTCAACCCCCGCATGGTGGTAGGAAACTATCTAGTGTCCGCCTGGTCAGCTACCACCCTCAAGATAGTAAATCTGTCGGCAAACATCTTATGTGTTCCGGCAGCTATCCTTGAGTCCTTGAGAGCTAGTTCATGGGAACTCGAGTAGAGGATGGTAGCACGCAAGGCCTAGAATGGTCTAGGCCTTGCGTGCTACCATCCTCGACCGCATCATGACTGATAATAATAGTGAGATAGTGGTCAAACGCTAGTGTATATGATATAATAAAAACATAGCTAGTAAGCTTTTAAGTAATAATAATACTTGTTTGAGAACCATACCACATGAGTTAAGAAAAGGAAGTGACCATACTGTAATAATTTAAGATCGTTTAAAAAACTATAAGAACCGACTTCAAACGTCGCGCTAGTCAAAGTAGCCAGTACTGTAGACCCAATAACTATTATATAATCTGTGCCAGTAGTTAAAACATACTATAGTATGTCGTCCAGGTACATGTATAAATGTATCGTAATACAAATGTTGATATATTAAAAACGGCTAGACCGATTTCGTTAAAATTTAAATGGAACCACCTGGGAAGGGTACCCTTTAAAACAAAAAAAGAATTTTCCACATCGGCTCAGGCATCTTCGAGTAATCGGTGAACATACATAAATAAACTGGCCAAGTGCAAGTCGGACTCGCACTAGTAGGGTTCCGTACTCACTTCACTACAGTATTTTATAAGATCGAGCAAAAAATACTACTATCATTTTTCGCCAGCAAAAAATAATAATTAATAAACATTTTATTTCTTATAACGCATCTAACTTCTAACAAAGGTGTTAGGGATCGACATTTCAATATAACGCCATCTATGGGACGTTTACCTAACTAAGCGTTCATAGATGGCGTGCAATGCCGAAAAAAATACTTTTCTTGTATGGGGACCCTCTATTATTTTTAACTTCATTCTATTTTTAGTATTTGTTGTTATAGCGGCAACAGAAATACATCATCTGTGAAAATTTCAACTGTCTAACTATCACGGTTCATGAGATACAGCCTGGTGACAGACGGACAGACAGACAGACAGACAGACAGACAGACGGACAGCGGAGTCTTTTAGCGGAGTGTTTGAGTACCCTTTGGGTACGGAACCCTAAAAAAAGAAAAAAAAGATACCGACGAATTGAGAACCTCCTTTTTTTGTGAAGTCTGTTAAAAAGCCATAACTAGTGACAAAAACTTACTTCGTACGTTACATCCCCTGCCGGCATCATGTAAGCTCCAGTGAGAAAAAGTAAACACCCAATGAAAGCGAAGTTCGCCATCAGAAAAACTAACGACCGCTCTACTGTCTGAAACACATCATATAAATAACACACACATTTAGACACGTTTTTTTTTCACTTATCTCATTTTATACCTACTTTTTAAAAGGAGGAGGTTATCAATTCGTCTGTAGGTATGTATTTTTAGCCGACTGCGCGAGACAAAGGAGGATAGTGTGTTGGTTAGATTGTCAGTTTATGTATGTATGTTTGTTCCTATGTGGCGTTCTCGAGTCCAAACGCGTAAGCCAATTTCGATAGTTCTTACGTCAATCGATTTGTTTTAACCTTGCAAGTGTCACCAAGATCATGAAAGCTATCGAAATTCACTGTTTTGTGAGAAATGTTATAAACAATACTCAAAATAAATATAAAAGAAGCTAGATGGCGTTGAAGGATTTTGCACTGTTCTCCTTGTATATAATATTGACTCAATACATTGAGTCAATCCTGCATCGCGCAAACGATATTTTCCGCAATTTTACTACCAGATGTACTTAATTGCTTCGTCAATTACTATCCAAAATTCTTTAATCATTTTACAAAACGAAAGAAACCGTTTTCAATTGCCTCACTGGTACTAATGGCCAAGAGCGAGTCAGACTTTTGTCTCGCAATCGGAGGGTTCTGAACCGCAGTATAATACCACGATAATAATATTATATTATATTACCGTGTCAATACTAAACATAATTATTAGCTACAACGCCATCTAACGAATATCTAACGATCTTCTAACACCAACTAAGTGAACGTTAACACAAAGTTATTAAGGTGTTAGGTAATTAATATAGTAAATAACCGGTCAAGTGCGTGTCGGGCCACGCGCAGTGTAGGGTTCCGTAGTAGCCCGTTATTCAATGCAAGTCTTTACCCGTTATAAACAAGCTACTAGGTACTTCGCCTTTGTCACTTTAAAGGATTTATTCTAAGGATTTTGTATTTGGTACAAAATTATCCAACACCCAATTTCAACGACTATTACTGCTAAACTAATAAAGTTATCTTAACCGCTATAATTTTCCTTTAAAGTTCATGAAATGCACTATTATCACGAATTTTTTCAGATTTTTCAGAGGGGGGGAGAGAGAGAGAGATTTTAATATTTCGTAAATGGAGCACTCAATCTAAAAATGGTATTAGCAACCCTAAAATCATTTTAAAAGACCTATTCAACGATACCCCCCACGATGGGGTAGACGATGAAAAAAAAAATTCATCCCCACTTCTCATGTAGGGAAGCTACCCTAAAAAAAATATTTTTCACAATTTTATTTCAGCACTTTGTCGGCGTAATATATATACATACCCCCACAAAATTACAGCTTTCTAGTATTAACGGTCTCTTAGCAAAACCTCGGACAGACAGACAGACGGACATGACGAAACTATAAGGGTTCCTTGTCAGGACTACGGAACCCTAAAAACACGTTTTTTGACCTCCTTTAATTTTTAGGGTTTCGTACCCAAAGGGTAAAACGGGACCCTATTACCATAGATAAGATAATAATACTACGTATAGAACGGACACTCTGTTTCCCCCACCAATCCGGGCTACCCCACCTCGCCACCGATTCTGATCTGTCGAGGCGCCAGTCTGAGAAAGGACGCTACACGCGTACGGCTACAGAACAATAGGTACTACTCTCGGGGAGAAGAACATGATGACGGTTGTGTGTTGGATATTTCTACGTACCTACCTACCTACTTCGCAATTGAGTTGAAGTGTTGTGATCTCAGGTTGTGATTTAATGTTTCTGTAGACGATGGTTTACGAAATAGCGACTAATATTTTTAGTGTTAAAAGCTTTTTGGGTAAGTGTACAAAAAATATTCATACGGTCAGTACGTAGTACGTATGTACGAAGTAACTATTATATAATCTGTGATACGGTGATTACGGGCGACAACCTTAGACGTCACGCACACAAGCGCACGTATGGAAAAACGACAAGTGCGTAGTGTCTGTGTCGGTGTCACAGTGTCGGTCGTTAAAACGCTAGTTGGTATGGAGATTTAGTCGAGTGTCCGGGGTATGCTATTACTAAGACTCCGCTGTCCGTCTGTCTGTCTGTCTGCCCGTCTGTCACCAGGCTATATCTCATGAACCGTGATAGTTAGACAGTTAAAATTTTCACAGATGATGTATTTATCAAATCAAATACTCAAATACTAAAAACAGAATAAAGTTAAAAATAATACAGGGTCCCCATACAAGAAGACACGTGTTTTTTCGGCATTTCACGCCATCTATGAACGCTTAGTGAGGTAAACGTTCCATAGATGGCGTTATATTGAAACGTCAATCCCTAACACCTTTGTTAGACGTTAGATGGCGTTACAAGAAATAAAATCTTTATTAAAGATAAAGATAAAGATAAAGAGTATTTATTTGTCAAAAACATGGTATGCACACATTATAAAAACGCATGCAAGATGGTAACATTTTTCATGACAACATTCATGTTTTAGCCATTAAGGCGTACAAATTGTGATACAATTCATTATATTTTTGTTTTATGTATTATATAATAAATAATTATCTTATTATTATTATTATTTCATCATTATAATTTGAATGTAGTTGAAAATAAATGTCAAATACGAAATAAACACCAAAAACAATGAAGACGATCTATACAACAGTAAAATTAAATTATACATTCACATATTACATTTCAATAACGTATTAAATAATCTTTCTTCAAAATTTTTTGTTTTTTTCTTTCTAATTTGCTTCAAACACTGCATTCAAAAATAATATATAAGAAAAAATGTCAGAATTTGTCATTTATGAAGTCACATACCTTATAATAGCATTTTTCAGCTAGTAGATGAAGCAACTTCTTCTTAAACATATGTACATTAATGTCTTTTATTTCATGAGGTATTTTATTATAAATAACTGGCGCCATGCAAAAGACACTCTTCATCATGTGGCCGGTTCTAGCAGTGTGCAAGCATAGTTTGCTGCCGTCACGTCTGATGCGGCTTGACTTATCAGAAAGTCGTGGGAATAGATTCGAGTTTGTCTTTACAAATAACGCAATTTCAAAAATATATAGTGATGGAACTGTTAATATATGATGCTTCTTAAAGAGGGGTTTACAGCTTTCTGTCGGTTTTATGCTAAACATTGCGCGTATGCATCTTTTCTGGGCAATAAAGATGATATCTTTGTCGGTAGAATTTCCCCAGAAAATGATGCCATACCGCAGTATAGATGCTACCAGTCCATGGTACGCGGTCAAAAATGTTTGAGTATTCACTTCTGACGTTAATTTGTACAGAGCGTATGACGTAGTACTGAGTCTCTTACTCAAATTTTGTATATGCACCTTCCAATTAAGTTGCTTATCAATGTTTATACCTAAGAACTTTGTTGAGTCTACCTCATTCACTGTTTGATTTTTGTACTGAATAATGATGTCATTTGTGGTATTTGTCCGTTGTTTAAAATACATTACGTGAGTTTTGTCAAGATTTATTTTTAGATTATTTCTCTCCAACCATATTATTAAAGATGTCAATGAGTTATTTATGTCCTGTTCGTATGTGTCCTTGTTTTTACATGTAATAGTAATGGTACTGTCATCAGCAAAAAGCGTCATCGGGTGGTCAACATTTAATGGTAGGTCATTAATATATAAAATAAATAATAGAGGTCCTAACACGCTGCCTTGTGGTACACCGTACTGAGGAGATCGTTTCGATGATATGTACGTTTCCTCTTTTTTTGATATTATATTAATTTTAGTTATTTCAGTATATTGCATTCTATCAACTAGATATGATTTTAGAAGATTCAAAACAGTGCCTCTAATTCCGTACGCTTCCAGTTTGCGTAGTAGTATTTTGTGGTCAACATAATCGAAAACTTGCGTCATATCGCAAAAAACTGCACAAACTGGATTCCTTTTATCCATATTCGAAGAAACTGTATATAGAAAATCATATAATGCCATATTAATGGTTTTTCTTTCTCTAAAACCCTTTTGTTCGTTACACAAAATACTTTTATTTTCAATATAGGAGTATAATTTGTTATAAATGTACTTCTAAAATATTTTAGAAATGATTGTTATAAGAGAGATAGGTCTATAGTTTGACATTGTTTCTCTACAGCCTTTTTTTAAAAAGAGGCTTGATTACGGATATTTTTAGTGCATTCGGATAAATGCCTGTACTAATACATAAATTAATCAAATGACATACATGACCGCAAATTTGAATAGCTACTGACTTTATAACTTTGGTAGATATTTCATCGTAGCCTGTTAGTTGTTTTTAAATTTATTATAATTTTAAGGATATCCATAGGAACGCAAGGGTGGACGAAAATAGAGTCTTTTTGAGGTTGTGCCAGCTGTTCTATCTTATAATTTGCAGTCTGAATAGGTGCGATTTTATTGACAAAAAAATTATTAAAACTATTTACAATTTCCTGTGGATCGCATATAGTTTTACCTGAAATGTTTAATTTGCTAATGGGCTCTCTGGGATAGTTAGGCTTAGTACTATTTATTAAATTCCAGGTCGTTTTAGATTTGTTTGACGATATGTTTATGGCATGGTTGTTATGTGCAAGTTTAGTCAATTTTATAATTTTTTTAAGTCGTTTGGAGTAATTTATAAATCTACTTTTGTTTATGTTGTTTCGATTTAGTCTGTGCTGCCAAAGCAAGTGCCGTTTTTTTTACTGCAGAGCTTGATGCCTTTTGATCTCCACTTTGGCATGATTTGATATTCACTTATTAATTATTATTTTTTGCTGGCGAAAAATGATAGTAGTATTTTTTGCTCGATCTTATAAAATACTGTAGTGTGGTACGGAACCCTACTAGTGCGAGTCTGACTTGCACTTGGCTAGTTTATTTTTAATTTTGTTCTGTTATTAGGGTTCCAAACCCAAAGGGTACCAACGGAATTCTATTACTGAGACGCCGTTGTCCGTCTGTCTGTCTGTATGTCCGTCTGTCACCAGGCTGTATCTCATGAACCGTTATAGTTAGTTAGTTACTACAGTATTTTATAAGATTGAGCAAAAACTACCAATAAAAAATAACAAAAAATAATAATTAATAAACATTTTATCAAAACAGTGTTGTAAGCCGCATGTTTATTTATTATAACGCCATCAAGCGTCTACGCTTTGTGAAGTGAAAGTTAACACAAAGGTGTTAGGGATCGGCATTTCAATATAACGCCATCTACGGACGTTTCCTTAAGCGTTTATAGGTCGCATTATATTGAAATGCCGAAAAAAACACGTTTCTTCTATAGGGATATATATATATATATATATATATATAGATAGATAAGATATAGATAGAAGATATATATCTATATATCTTCTATATATATATATATATATATATATATATATAGATAGAAGATATATAGATATATATCTTCTATCTATATCTTCCTACAATTTTTATTCTGTTTTTAGTATTTGTTGTTATAACGGCAACAGAAATACATAAGCTGTGAAAATTTCAACGGTCTAACTATTACGGTTCATGAGATACAGCCTAGTGACAGACGACAGACAGACAGACATACAGACGGACAGCGGAGTCTTAGTAATAGGGTCCCGTTTTACCTTACAAACCAGAACAAAGTTAAAAATTAAAAGGGCTCCCCATAGAAAAAACGTGTTTCTTACTATAGCGTCATCTATGAACGATTGATTACCTCAGTGTGTTTCAACCTTTTTCATTACGCGACCCCCTTAGTATAAAAAAAATTTCGCGATCCCCTACTTGCACTGTTTATAAAAATATAACAAAATACAGATATTTTGTTATATTGCTAGTTTCTTTTGTTATAAGCCCGCGGCTTCGTTCGTGTGGCCTACAGGAAACAAATTACATATTTTTCTTTTGAAACAAATATTATAAGTACTCTCAATCACAACACCTACAAATGCTCTTCAGTAAATATTTTCTTTAAAAGTATATTTTCAAACTTTGATTTTTTCTTTTACTGAGCCTTTGCGACGCCCCGCGACCCCCTTTTAGAGGCTTCGCGACCCCCCAGGAGTTCGCGAGACTCACACGTTGAAAAACACTGGTTTACTTATTATTACACCTTTGTGTTAACGTTCACTTAGTTGGTGTTAGAAGTTCGCTAGATGGCGTTTTGTAGTAAATAAGCATGTTTAGTATTGACACGGTATTTATGTATATCGATGTTAAAACTATGTACTTAATTTTTCAGGTAAATTTTGTTCAATCTGAACCCTATGTGTGCATGTCGGACTCGCACTTGGCCAGTTTATTCGTATTTGTTGTTATAGCGGCAACAGAAATACATCATCTGTAAAAATGTCAACCGTCTAACTATCACGGTACATAGATACAGCCTGGAGACAGACGGACAGACAGACAGACAGACGGACAGCGGAGTTTCAGAAATAGGGTTCTGTTGGTACCCTTTGGGTTCGGAACCCTAAAAATGACTAATTTTCTTTTAGTTGTTATTTAATTATTACATTAATATTTATATTTATATATATAATTTATCAAATTAATATTAATTGTTAAATTAACTTTAAATTGTTTATTTTATACAACTGGAGATACTCATTAGAACTCGATTAAGCTACAGTGGGACCTAACAACAACCTAACGGGCAGCAAACTATCTCAAACAAAAAATCATTCTTAATCAGTTTATAAATAACGAAGTTCTAAGTTAACAAGCACTAAACAAAAATGTAATCGAATACCTTCTCCTTTTTAATCGACTTCAAAATAAGGAGGAGGATATTTTTATTTTTTTTATGTTTGTTCGCGGATAACTTCGTCGTTTATGAACCGATTTTGATTATTCTTTTTTTGTTCAAAAGGAGATATCTCAAGTGTGGTACCATGGTAATTTTATCGAGGTCTGATAAGTATCTCCAGAGATATTGAGATAAACATCTCAAAATTGGTACTGAAAATGAATAGCGCGGCATTGAAGTCGGTTCTTTTTTAGTTTTTAAACGATATTATTTGAAGTCGATTTAACCATTTCACATTTGTTATAATAATAATCTTAAAATTAATTACTCAATATTTTAAGAAGGGTATCCACAAACGCCTCATATCAAAGGTCGGCAACGCATCAACAGCACTCATAGTGTTGCAGTTGTCCATAGGCGACGGTAACGGCTTTCCATCAGGCGGGCTGTCTGCTTGTTTGCCCATAACATTACAAAAATAGTAGGATAGGTTATGATTAACGTTTATACTTACAACAAGTTTAATAAGACACATGACAACTAAAGCTACACACTCGAAAAGCTGGACGCTGTAGAGATGACCCAACGCGTTTTGAACATGCTTGGCACACCTGAATAGATAAAGATGTCTTATATCTTCAGAAGTAAAGAACACAACGTAAGAAATAAAAAGCAAAATACAAATAAGTTGCTCAGCGTAATAAAACAAGCAACAATGACCAGAGTTTCTTTGGGAGCAAATCCAAAACGAAGTTATCCGGCAAAAAACATAAATTAACCACAAATAATATAAGCAGGCTAAAATGGTAGTAGTCCAGTTTTAATATACTTGTCTTAGAAACTTTAATTGCTGAGATAATCGAATGTAGAAGACAGCGTTTTGCCAAACACAGAATAGTAGAACGTCTTCCAGCTATATCATGCAAAAGCTATAACTAGCAAAAACTATAATATTATGCATTATGTTATATGTTTAAGTTAATATAATCAAATTGTTATGAGCACTGTCAAAATAAATATACTCGTAATTATATTACATGCCGTAAAACATGAGAAACTCGATAATGACGAAGAATAATAGCAAATCTCTTTAGAATAACAAATAATAACCAAAAATGCAATAAACATACACTCACCATAACGCGTCTTCGTGTAACTTCATCCCCACCACAAAATCCTTCTTGAATTCTTCTTCTAGCTCCTTCTTTGTCTTCAGACTGACATTTCTTATAACTTTCTCTCTCATGTCATTAAAATACACCTGTAAAAGCTAAAAGCGCGTTGAGCAAAGTGTAAAATTGTTTCCAAAATCACAATGCCTTCAAGTCGATGCAACAGGCGTATTTTAGAAGGTTTGTCTAACACCTGCATGACTATTGAAAATTACAGATATTAATCCAGGAAAATAAGAGGCTCAAGCCCTCCCCAGTCTCCAGTCCCAAATGTCCTCTTCCCCACTCAAAAACCAAATTCTGGATCCGTTAGAGATTATAGTCGAAATGTGTAGAAACGATAGTTTTTAAACTAATCAATAATTTGTATGTTATGTCGTCGGGCATTAGATTTTTACTTGTTGAAGTACAATCTGAGAATCTACAAATCCCGAGTAAATAAGTATTTTGCAAGCAAGCGTGATTCATCATCGATCGTATGGTCACTTATCATCACGTGATATCGCTCGATCGCGGGATACTAGGTGTCCTAATTTAAAACAAACATAATATTGGCGTACGAATCCATGGTCGTGATCTGCCCTCTCGCCTTATCTCTTGCTGTGACGCGATAATCACGCAAAAGGAGGACACATATTTGAGATCAGTGCGTTAAAAATAAAGCTAGACTAAATATTTGGAAAAACGTACTTTGAATTTGTAGCCCACAATAACTAATGAACAAATGCAAAGACTGTCAATAGCAGCCATGATGGCAACAATATACCACCAATGGAACTGGATGAAGAATCGTAGTACATTCACGGCAATTCCCGTTTCTGAAGTTTTCGGGTATAAGGTCACTTCCGTGCGGATCGGAACTCCTGAAGCCAGAAAAAACATAACTGACTTAGTTACAAATAAAAGAATGTCATGAAAAGACAAACATTTTGGGTACTTAATGTTGTACCTGTTTTACTACAAACACATGTTATAAATCTGAATCATTCACCTTCAATAAGATATACTCGAACACCATCGAAAGTTGATGCTAGCAGCGTAATATAAGAACAGCAAATCACTGCCAAGCATATCCGCACACATCGCTTAATGCAAGCCTTATCCAAATCTTCAGAGACAAAAATAGACCTAGTACCTTCTAGAAGTCTTTCAAGGACCTTAACGATACGCTTTTTCTCAAAATAAGTGCAAAGAATCTTCGCAGCGATGGTAAAATGAGCAAATGTAAATTGGACTAAGTCGTTTTTTTCCTTTTCATCAAGATCTGAACGCAGGTGAGCCAGATATTCGTTGAGGATGAATGAGAAGATGTAAACATTAGATATCACTCTCCAAATCTGATAACATATCCTCTTGAATTGCGTTTGAGATCTGGGTTCGTACCAGCATTCTCCACAGCCAAAATAGAAAATGATATTGCAAATCAATTTCAAGCAGTGTTTTTGAGGATTACTCTTCTTGGACAGATCCATTTCTGTGGTCCACTTTTGTGGAATTTCGATGTATATCTAAGTTACCTATTGATAAGAAAAGTATCCCTTGGAACTACCTTATTATCGTTGCCATAATGTCCTTATAAATAACCCTATTCGCTCCAGTAGTGTCTACACTGTTAGCGGTGGATTTGGGATCGACGTCTACCAATAGCACGAGAAGCGCCAAATACAGACATTTGCAATGACAAATAGGTCAGTCTGTAATCAGTTTTCTCTCAAGAGTCTAAGCTCTTTAAATTGGTTTGAACATAATTTCTTAGAAAGCTTAATTTCCATGTTTTGGCAGTAAATTATCTGGGCGAAGGCTTACTGTTTTACTAATTTAATTTTTTTGTATATATTTATTAATTTCCCAGTAAATTAAAACATGTCTTAATCCACATTTCATCGTTAAATAGAAATAAAACTAGCTATCCATTTTTTTAAATAATTCGTTCTTCTGCAATGGTTCTGACAATTTTGCCAGAATTATGAGCAATTTCGTCATAAGCCGAGGGAGAATCTCCAAGCTGGCAATACTAAGGCCCATTGTAAAATTAGTCGAATTACAAGCCAGGCCAATTGCCTTTTGTAAAGTTATAATCGAACTTGGTAGCTTTTAAACTTCGTAACTGAATCCAATAATGAATTTAGTTATTTCGTTAATACGATAAATGGTTCAGTTAAGCTTTGGTAGAATTAACTATGGGCACAATTTATTTATTAACTTAGCAAAAGTTTCAGGCTTTTGGCAATTACGTGGGCGATTGTTACTTTTTAAACTTTTTAATTCTAGGCTGTTATTACATTCTGGATAACCCTGTTCATAATGAATAAGTACTTTGTACGTGAGACGTTACAAACAGATGTTATGTATGTATCTACCTGCATTATTATTTGTTTAGAAATAAATGTACTAGTCATGATTACATGACATACTAAAGACTAAGGCTGAGTTGCACCATCTCACTTTAACTATAACAAACGTCAAAAATTTGTCAAACTCCATATAAAAACACCGGTTAATAGTTATAGTTACGGTTAAAGTAAGATAGTGCAACTCAGCCTAAATTTATTAAATATTGTGCCTACTTGTGTTTTACCATACTATAATTCCATTGGTAATAGGAGCATTATATCGGTGTTCCGCCTGGCTAGCTCACCAGTGTGGCAAGAGCTACGTGGGAGCATAGAACAGATAATAATACTACGTATAGAACGGACACTCTGTTCCCCCCACCAATTCCGGGCTTCCTCACTCCGCCACCGACTTGGAGCTGTCGAGGAGCTGCGCTGAGCAAGGACGCCACACGCGTACGACTATAGAACAATTACTACTCACGGAGAGAAGAACATCAACTTCATACATTTATGTTGGGACCAGTAGACACTGGAGGTTCAAATTTACGTAGGTTCTTATTACGTAGGTATATAATAAACACTTAATTATATTAGTATACCTACCTACATATTCGTATTTTAGAATTCATTTTCATAAATGAAACAACGATATATATATATATACTCGTGCGTAAATAACGCTTAATTTGTAAAATATTAAAAAAAACTTTCACGTTTAAACATTTTTATAACACAGCGATTGGGAACTTGATGTAGGTACGTAGTATTTATATTCTCTTTACTTGATGTCGCTCTAACGTGCGAGCAAGACACACGACATTGTTTCGTACAGCTCTGGCTGGCCGCCCAACACAGAATAAAAAATAGTTACTGTAGTGCAGTTTGTCCTATGCAAGTTGACTGGACCTGGAGATGATGGTTTACGAAATAGCGACTAATATTTTTAATGTTAAAAGCTTTTTGGGTAAGTGTACAAAAAATATTCATACGGTTAGTACGTAGTACGTATGTACGAAGTAACTATTACATAATCTGTGATACGGTGATTACGGGCGACAACCTTAGACATCACGCACACTAATGCACGTATAGAAAAACGACCAGTGTGTAGTGTCTGTGTCGGTGTCACAGTGTCGGTCGTTAAAACGCTAGTTTGTATGGAGATTTAGCGAGTGTCCGGGGTGTGGTGGGAGAGACTCGAGCAATATCATGACTAGATTGACTGAACATACTATAGTCCTACCACTACAATATAAATTGAAATTATTATAATTATATTTAAGCTTATATTATGTTTCTTTGAAGTGTCTCACACTTTATATTTTTGTAAATTGTTAAACACAATCAAAAATTTCATCGTACCGACGGGACTCGAAGCCGCCCCCCCCCCCCCCCCCGGATTACAGAGCACCTGGACGTGTAATCCGGGGGGTGCGGGTTCGAGTCCCGTCGGTACGATGAAATTTTGGATTAACAATTTATATTTAAGCTTATTCAAGACCGCACTTTTCATTTACCGATAAGCATTTATTTTATACTGAAGATATTATTTATTTATTACTTAAGTTATTAGAAGGCTTCAACTAACTTGGAAATATTTCCTACTAATTAGAAACAGAATCATTTGAATCGGTTTTCAATTGACGGAGTTATCGCGTAACATGTTTTTTTATATCTTATAGGCTAGCATTTGACCACTATCTCACCTGTTGGTAAGTGATGATGCGGTCAAAGATGTTAAGCACGCTAGGCCTAGAATGGGAACTGGCTCTCAAGGATAGCTGCGGAAATACATTAGATGTTTGGCGACAGATTTTCTAACTTGAGGGTGGTAGCTGGCCAGGCGGACACTAGATAGTGTCCTACCAACATGCGGGGGTTAGGGGTTTCCTTCACCGGAGGGCCACTGTGAAAAGTTCACATACATTTTCGAAAGGCAGTTAAAATAAATACTGACAGACGTACTGATATTGAAATAAGTACCAATAACGTATTATACTTTACTTTTAATATTACATATATGTATTATAATATATTATTAATTACAATTAAAAATCCTGGTTTTATAGTTAATAAGCTGATAAGATTAGTTGGTTTTATAATTACTTCTTTAGTACTTCACAGCAAAAAATGAATATGACATGCGGATTACCTGAAAATAATAAAGTATTATACATTTTAGAAACCACTTATTTAGTAGTTACTCTTTAATTTTAGAAGAGATTTACTCTATATTTTATGATCGAACACATTCATCGAGCTTTTAAGAAAAGTATGTTTCTGTATTTTTTTATAGAGGTAATATTTAGATCTTACATCTAAATATTACCACTATAAAAAAACCGTTCAAGTGCGAGTTGGACAAGGACTCGTGCACCGAGGGTTCCGTACAAACTTTTCTAACTAAGTCAAATGACAAACTTAACTTTTCCGTTCGATCCCTAGACACTGTAACTGCACCGAAAGCAAATAATGAGATTGTAATTTTGCTTGAATTTTTCTTGACATTGTTCCTTGTCAAATTTTATGATTCTAGGTCAAGGTTTCGGCCTCATCCGGAGGCCTTCTTCAGGATCTCGAGTGCGGGGCGCTCGCCGACGCGTTCAGCCTCGCACTGCTATATCGACATCACGTAAGTCACGTTAAATTTCCTATTTTAAATCCATAAGGGAAGTAATAGGTTTAATTCCCTTGTTAAATCGCAATATATGCGACACAAACGGTCATATTATATTTTCATCGCGTTGACTTTCAAGTTTGATTTTTTTCACAACTGAAACAGCCCTAATACTATAAGCCCTAATTCTAATACTATAAGAATCTTTGTCCTGACGTACTGACTGATGACTGACTGACAGACAACGCACAGCCTAAGCCACTGGTCGTTGAGACTTGAAATTTGGAGAGTATGTTTGTCTTAGTACGTAAGGGTGTACTAAGAAAGGATTTTCCAAAATTCCCTTTAGGGTCTGAAATGGGGGTTCAAAGTTTGTATGGAGAATCAAGATTAGATAGTCTTTTCTTTTTGAAACTTCATACAACTGCTCCAGTAAGAAAATAAGTAAATAAATGTATCAGGCTATTTCAAAATTCCACCCCTAAGAGGGTGAAATGGGGTAACAAAGTCTGAAAATCAATATTGTTTCGAATTGCACTGAATTTTGGCATGCAAATAGTTATTACGATTTAAGTTTTCTTTGAGAAATAATTTTCTAAAATTCACCCTTTAAGGGGATTAAAACGGGGGTTCAAAGTTTGTATGGAGAAACAAGATTAGATAGTATTTTCTATTCGAAACTTCATACAAGTGCAGAAGAAAGTTCAGTAAGAAAATAACTAAATACATGTTTCAGGTTTTTTTTTTAATTCCACCATTTAATGGGTGAAGTGGGGTTACAAAGTCTGAAAGAAATATTGTTTCGGATTGCGCTGAAACTTGGAATGCAGATAGTTATTTTGACGTAGGTATCCGCTAAAAAAGGATTTTTCAAAATTCACTCTTCATAGTGATGAAGCGGGGGTAATAAGTAGTCATAAATGGCGCTACCAATGCATAATTGGGTTAAAAATGCCATCCACTAATTTCGTCGTAACGATATATCGAACTGTGGCTTCATTGGCAAAGCACCTGGACATGTTATCCAGGAGGTTGCGGGTTCAAATCCCGTCGGTACAATGAAATTTTGGATTGTGTTTAACAATTTACAAAAATATAAAGTGTGTAACACTTTAAAGAAACAATGTATAGTTTAGTTAGAGGGGTTAACAAGACAACTGTTTATTTACAACCCATATTTCTAGTAAGTTTTTTTTAAATGTGTGTATTTAAGGGGTGGGCGGTGGATTACTAATTTTGACGAATTTCATGATTTTGAAACAAATGCACATGTGTCATAAATTATCTTTTTGTTTTGAAACCCCTTGTTTCTCTTGCACTCTGTGTTAGTTAGAATTAGGTACCCATTATTAAAATGCAAGAATATGACTTAACAGATTATAACTGATAACACTGCTGTTTTATGTGCGATTATGTGTCGTGATATTAGTAATTAGAAGTTTTTTTTTAAATGTGAAAATGGGTAGTGCTTGACCACATCTCACCTGATGTTAAGTGACGATGCGGTCGATGATGTAGCGCGCTTACCCAAAAGATACCTATTCACTCGTGACTTGACGTCGCCTAAGTTGTATTTAATCGGAAACACAGACTCAGGCAGAGAATTCCAATTAGAAGTTTAATTAGCTCCAAACTAAGTGAGTTACGGTTTTACTCTACCAATAATTTTCAACAATATAATAAAACCTATCGATAAACAATGGTTTCAGTGGCCGATCCTAGACTGTTTCGCTCATAATCTTTTACTTTAAATATTGGGTAATATATTTTTTTACGGTTAGGTACTATAATTGATTTATATCAAAATTATGTCAAATATTTGAAACTACGAACAAAATTTAGGTTCATACTTCTGGACATTGAAACACTGTTTACAATTATGGGGTTCCGTACCTGAAAAGGAAAATGAGGAAATTTAAAAGGATCACTTTGTTGTCCGTCTGTCCGTCTGTCAAGATTATTTTTTACCTCCGACGCAAAAAGAAGGAGTGTTATAAGTTTGACGCGTGTATCTGTGTGTCTGTCTGTGCCATCGTAGCGCCAAAACGGATAAACCGATTTGATTTAGTATTTTTTTTGGTTGATAGGTGTCTTCATCGGAGTGTTCTTAACTTTGTTTCATGAAAATCCGTATATACAAAAGATACATACTAGATATTATACATTTTAGACTTATGCGACATCTATCAAAATTCTACAGAACTTATTGTAACTTAATTAGTTATCTTGCAGATATCTAGTTCTAAACGTGTTCAATAGATGTCGTACTAAATATAAAGCGGACTTTTTAGTATGGGATATAATATATATCTTTAGATACGATACTTTATCGCTTGTCATACATACATTTTATATGAGACCGTTAACACTGTGCTATAATTTATATTACATCCCAAACTCTAAATATTTTTTCGACCAACTGAGCGATATTTGACCTCACGTCCCCGGACACCGCGCCTCCCCCGACACCGCGCCTCCCCCTGCCTCGCCATCAGTTTTTTTAGCTGTTTTTGGCATTAGTGTATTTAGTAGGTGTTAAGTACCTATTAAATTTTTTTAAATTTTAGTGAATTCAAGTCATAAAGATGGGTCATATTTACATTTCAGGTTAAGTTGAATTCGTCTGATGAACTGTCGTAGGAATCAAGCAAAATATCTCTATATTATCCATTTCAGAAGTAACCGATCAGAGCTTTGTGAATTGCAAAGATCCAAGTCGAAGTAAAGGCAGTTTCAAAATCCGAATTTTCTTTCGAATTGTTGAAAATAACCCTGCTGTATAGGTTCCTGTGTGCCCTACCTGTTCCGTCTACCAGTTGATAACGATAACGAATAAGGAACGAAAATTGCAGAGTTTTGGTCAGTGTTTGGCCAAATTTACTATATTAACAATATTTTAAAATATAAAGGCCTTGATTCACATTCATCGAAAGTGTGCTAAGCTCTGATTCATGAAAATCTGCTTAGCCGTTTTAAGACTATGAGCTTTTTTCTGAAAGAAGAAGCTATGAGATCAACTTTAAGTCTGATCAATTCGAAATTCGTTATTCTCTAACTTCAACGATATTGTAAGAACATGGTAGCATTGACCTGATGCTGGGGTATCACTTAGAATCTTCAGAATACTGAACTCCTCTAAGGCGTAAAAATGCGTGTTAGAAGTCTTACAGAGATAAAGTTAGCGTAAGAGAGCTCGTAGATGCCGAAGGCATACATGACGACAGGAACTTGACCACGTTGCAACGCCAGCAACTGCCAGCAGGCCAGCTCGTCCCCCGACCTGCTCCCAGCCACACTGGAATATAGATGTTGGTACTGCAGACGCCTGGTAGGAGAAGCAGAATATTAAAACAATAATTATATAAAAAAACCGCAGTATTTTTTTTTAATGCTCCGACCGCAAACAACCATTGTGGGCGACTCATTTTCTTCAAACTACCATTGCGTGGATTGTGGCTTTGTGAGGGGATCGTAGCTTACTTTATGTGTAGCTCTTCCTTTGAATTTTTCTATCATAAATTTGCATCAATCAACACGTCGGGATTTTAACTCTTCGGTGAGGGAATAAGGTATCTATTGCAAAGCAAGCTTACTAACTTTAAGGTGCTCATGCAGGATGGTGTAAACTGCCTGTGATCTACTCCTCAGTTCAACCTAAATATCGCTCGCCCTCTACCCTGATGACATTTTCATGAGTTACTGCAGTTGTAGGTCGGCCAGGTTTGGAGTCATCGTTTAGGTTCTCTTGACCATGTTTAAATTCACAAAACCAAAAGGATTGATTTTCAACTGTTCTTTACGCAAGAGCAGACTCCCTAAATGCTGCTAGTAAACTTTTGTCCACTTGAATGTTAGTTCTCCTTTTTAATCTTAAAAACATCATAGCACAAAAAGCTTCCCGAGAGATCTAATTTGGGCTAGTATGTTTTGTATCATTAGTATTTTTCACTACACATAATGTTTTTCAAAAACCTTGTGTTTTACAAAGTTTCTAACTTTTAGTTTACTTTTGTGTGAGAAATACACTGTAAGAAACCTCAAAAACTTACTTCAAAAGTAATATCTCCTGCCGGCATCATGTAAGCTCCAGTGAGCAGAAGCGAACATCCAATGAAAGTGAAGTTATCCATAAGAAAAACTAACGATCGCTCTACTGTCTGAAATACAAAATGTACACAGAATTCAACACGTTATTTTGAGACACATCGTTTTTAATCGACTGCCAAAAAGAAGGAAGTTTTCAATTTGTCTGTATGCAACATGTATTTTTGAAGTGAAACTTCTTTATGCCGGATTTTCACTATGGATGGGATGTAAATTACATATTGAGCTATATATTACATCCCGCGTTTGCTCTTCACACTGTAAGATATATAGTTCAGCTTTGGTTGTCTAGGGTTTCATTCAAACACCGGCTAAATACACTAAATGTGGAGCCATAATAAAAAAAAAAAACAACACAAAAAACTGAGGGCGAGGCAGGGGGAGGCGCGGTGTCCGGGGACGTGAGGTAAAATATAAACCTTCTAATATCGCTCAGTCGGTCGAAAAAATATTTATAGCTTGGGATGTAATATATGTTATAGCATGGTGTAAACGGTTTCATACAAAATGTATGACGTGCGATAAAATTTTATATCTAAAGATATAATTTACATTATATTATATCCCATAGTGAAAAGCCGGCTTTAGGCGCACGGGGGTATAAATGCAACGGAAGTGACGTAGCGTCACGGTCCGAATGCAACGGACGTGATATCTTGAACCACCTCATTCATTTTTGTCATCATGCATACTCTTTTGTATTAAAACGACCGTTTTATTGTTTGAATGACGGAACGATGGATAAATGGAAATAAAATGACAGCGTACATTCGGAAGGGGTCTATGCAAAATGATTAACAAAAAAACATGTAATTTTCTACAAAATTCTCCACTATCCCAAGTGGATGCTGAAGTTTCACGGATTGTGCAGTGCTTGAATCCACCAGGCGGTACAGCCAGTGGGTCTCATCGGTGAACCGAATATGCCTGCATGCTATAAAATATGTATGTTGTGACAACGCCACTTACTTTGAAGCTGAGATATTAATGATCAAATTTAGGTGCGGCGCAACCTTCCGCTTCATTGAAGTAAAAGTGATCACGAAGAGCCTGTATTTTGTATGGCATTCATTGTATAGTGTTTTAAATAATATATAGTTTGTTATTGTAACCCGTGTTCATATTTCTTCGTCTAGGTTCCCTCTATACATGTAGCAAGAGGTAGGAAATCCGTTTCGTTACATTTACTTACGCGTCATGTTATTTTTTATATTTATAAACGCCCTCTATTGTAGAACGGCGTAACTACGAAGACGTAATCACTATCATTCGGGCATTCACCCGGCTAAGTTAAACAGATGGAGTTGTACAAAAGAATTCCGACTCTATGAAGGAAGTTTCACTTCTAACGCGTAGCTTTCTACGCACGCTACCCTCATTTTTGTGTGTATTTTACTCGATTTCTCTGACGATAAGTTGTCCGATTTAGATGACCTAGCTGCGTTATCTAATACTACAAGAATCTTTGTCCTGACATACTGACTGACTGACTGACAGACAACGCACAGCCTAAGCCGCTGGTTGTAGAGATTTGAAATTTGGAGGGTATATTTGTCTTAGTACGTAAGCGTGTACTAAGAAAGCATTTTCCGAAATTCACCCCTTAAGGGGATGAAATGGGGGTTCAAAGTTTGTATGGAGAAACAAGATTAGATAGTCTTTTCTATCCGAAACTTCACAGAAATGCTTCAGTAAATAAGTAAATACGTGTTTCAGGTTTTTTTGAAATTTCACCCCTAAGAGGAGGGTGCAATGGGATAACAAAGTGTGAAAACCAATATTGTTTTGGATTGCGCTGAAATTTGGCATGCAGATAGTTATTACGACGTTAGTTACCTCTGAGAAAGGATTTTTCAAAATTCACCCCTAAAGGGGATGAAATGGGGGTTCAAAGTTTGTATGAAGAAACAATATTAGATAGTATATTCTATTCGAAACTTCACACAAGTGCTCCAGTAAAAAAAAAATAAGGAAATACGTGATTCAGGTTTTTTTTTAAATTCCATCCCTAAGAGGGTAAAATGGGGTATCAAAGTGTAAAAATCAATATTGTTTCGGATTGCGCTGAAATTTAGAATGCAGATAGTTATTATGACGTAGGTATCCTCCAGAAAGGATTTTCTAAAAATTCCTCCTGGATACGGAACGGGGATTCAAAGTTTGTATGGCAAAACAAGATGTGATTAAGTACGTGTTGTAGGATTTTTCGAAATGGGGTAGGTAACAAAGTCTGAAAATTTGGGTTTTCCGGGTTTTATAAATATGAATCCCGAATTGCCTTAGTCACGCGATAACATGAAAACGCGCGGACCGATTTGGCTAATTATAATTTGATGTCTATAATGATGGAATCGTTTTTATAAAAGAAAAGTTATGAGTAAATAAAATAAGTTTTTAACGCGGGCGAAGCCGCGAGGCACTTCTAGTCTCATATATACTTGTCACATTGAGGTTGTCGCCAGCACCATTAAAAATGCACAGAAGCTCACGAACGAAGGTTTCACCATTACGTAGAACGTCGAGGTAATACAACTCCTCAACATCAGAGATAATATAGAGAGAAGACTCAAAAGAACTAATCCGTTCGAATTAGTGTAGTAATAGTGTATAATGAATATAAGGAATATAGTTTAAGTACTATATTATAAAGAACACGATAACAACGTGTCTTCACCTTAATAATAGAGATAATAAGAAAAGTGCTGATGGGCACATTATTAACTTTTTGACAATGTATAAGTTTATGATAGAAGATTATGTAGTAGATTACATACGTAGTAGGCTAGATTGTAGTATCATTTGGCGATATAATACTTGTACTGTGTATAAAAAAACCAAACTTGTCGCTTTCACAGATGATGCGCATTTTCAATCTCAGCCGACAATAGAAAACTATTGCGACTACCATTGCATCAGTCTAATATCTGAAACTGGTTTCAGAGTAATTGAATGATATTGAATTTAGAGAAAAATTATGTAATTTAATTTTATGTGAGCGGAAAATCTAAATATTTATCTATATTTTGTAATGGCATTGAAATACTCCAAGTGAATCATGCTCAGTATTTAGATTTTATATTAAACTCAAGTTTGAAATTGTATATGTATTATGAATATCTGTGTGAAAAACTAAGCAATATATGTTCTGCTCCATCGAAAATTTACCGCCCGCTCGGTTTTACGAGAAAATACTAATTTGTCGCGCTCTTAACGAGGAACCAATCATTTTTTTCTAATAAATGGGATGTAAACATTTCGCATTTATAATATAAGTAAGAAGTAGCATTACCGTTTAGGCATCCATTACGCGATAGGTTTTGCTGTCAGTTTGCTGGCAGTCCCGGATCCCGAGTCCCTGATAGATAACATTGACATTGAGATGTAATATGGTGACTGACGGTGACTGACCGATATTTACATACTTTGATTTGCTGCATGAGCAAACATCAGTCATGACTTTTGGTTTTGAATGACGGATAACCTACCGTGTAATGGACGCCTTATACTCACAACAAGTTTAATAAGACACATGACAAGTAAAGCGACGCACTCGAAAAGTTGGACGCTGTAGAGATGACCCAACGCGTTTTGAACATGCTTGGCACACCTGAAAAAACCACAAATAATTTATTATTCTTCTACAACTTAAATCATCTACTATAGAATATGAAGAAAAAAAATGGAGCAAAATTTTCTGTACAGGGAAGTGAAGCAGAATAATGAGCAATAAGAAACCAATGCAAACTATTCTTATCAAAATACCTTAACTATATTTGATACTGAAGGTACGACCAATCCGGGGCGTCCTGCGTGCACGATCTAGGCGGCGATCAGATAGCGCAGTAGTATTTGTACCGACTGGTTCACACCAAACACGATCTACGGCGATCAGAAAATGATTGAAAATCAGATCGCGAACGCGCACGCGGACGCAGGACGCCGCGGTGTGGTTGTAACTTTACAAGTATAATGTGTCTCTCAGCAATGCATTTGAAGATTTTGATATTGAAACTAGCTGATACCCGCGACTTTGTTCACGTACACACCAAGAATTTTAGCAATATAAAGCTGTGTCCATCAACACTAATTGTGTAAATTGAATTATTTAAGTTATGTGTAAACATCATGATATTATTTTTATCAAAAAGTAGCCTACGTTCATTCTCATGTTATAAAGTATCTCCTTGTTAAATTTTATTAAGATCTGATCGTCCGTTTAGGCGTGATTTAACCCGAAAACAGACAGAGTTACAAAAGTTTTTATAATATTAGTCTGGATATTTTTAATTACAGTCTGGATGGCAGTAGGTTCTTTATTTAAATATCATATAGGCTAGCGTTTGACAACTATCTCACTTATTGGTAATCAGGCTCAGTGGTGAGCATCGGGAGAGGCCTATGTCCAACAGTGGACTAACACAGGCTGCTGATTGCCAATGATGATGATGATGTACTTAATTACGTAAAGATGATGATAAAATTAAAATAACAAAATTCGTACTAACTTGCATATGCATATGCCGTTAAATATGATAGACTCAACAATGATGAAGATTGATATCAAATCTCTTTCAACCAAAAATTGTCAGCTCAAATCATAACCAAAAATTGCCATAACCATACACTTACCATAACGCGTCTTCGTGTAACTGAATCCCCACAACGAAATCCTTCTTGAAGTCTTCTTCTACCTCTTTCTTTGTTTTCAGACTGACATTACGTAAAACTTTATTTTTCATATTATTGAAATACACCTGTACAAGCTAAAAGCGTGTTGGGCGTAGGGTAAAAATATTTCCAAAATTACAATGCCTATAATATGCAATATACTTATATAAATAATTACTTATAGTAGCCATATTATGGTGAAGAATCATTCGGTACCTGTCCACTATGTATTGACTTCTTAATATATATATATATTTTTTATATTCATATTTGATGTTTATAATTATTTTTCTAAATGAGGAATATCACAGGTGTATAATACGTACAGGACCGGACCTAAAACACTGCCCTGTGGTACTCCAGCCTTTATATGCTTTAGTTCTGAGTACGAGTCATCTCGTCTTATCCTGAATATCCTATATGTTAAGTAAGACTCAAGAATATCTGCAAACTGTTTCGGAAGCATATTTCTCAGTTTGTGTATGATACCTTTATGCCAGACTTTGTCTAACGCTTGAGCTATATCCAAGATGACGGTAGTGCAAACTTTCTTTTTTTACTAGTGCATTTTCTATGACGTTGGTGATTCGATGAACATAGTCTATGGTGGAGTATTTTTCTGTTAATCCGAACTGGTATTCAAGAATAAGGTTTCTTTCTTCTATAATGGGTTTCAGCTTTTTTAAGAGCAGTTTCTCTAATAATTTTGATATTATTGGTTGCATCTTGGGATGGTTTATCAGGCTGCTTGATTATAATAAACTCTGCTATTTTCCACGAGTCAGACACGTATTTAAGTCTTAATGACGCATGGATGAGTGTAGTATGTTTATATTAAATCAATTATAAATCGAAACTCGAAACGAAATTTGACCGAAAAAACTAAATCGAAATCGGTTCATCCGTTTGGGCGCTACGATGCGACAGACAGACACACATATACATACGTCAAACTTACAACACCCCTTCTCTTTGCGTCGGGGGTTAAAAATAAGACTAAATGAAACGATACAGATTGTATCAGTGGCGCCATCTAGTTTTTGTCGGTGCGAATAATGGCCCAGAATTAGCGCTGTTCTTACAGTACTAAATTTGATCTATATCTCTGGATACTCATCAGATCTCAGTAAAATTACAATGGTACCAAATGGAAAGCACAGTCTCAAACAAAATAAGAATGTAGAAATCTGTTAACAAAAGACGGTTTTCTGAGGTAACAGACAAAAAAAATACAGGTGAATTGAGAAGCTCCTCCTTGTTTTTAAAGTCAATTTAAAACAGGAAGAGAGGAGGCCTGCCCCCTCACCCCATTCTTTGCTGCGAAAAGATTATAATCATCAATAATGTTCACGCAAATAACCAACAAAATTAAAAAATTAGGAGGCTTTATGTTTGGTGTGTATATTTTTAGTTGCGTGATTTAATTGCATGTATGTCAATGAGGATTTAAGGAAACATATTAATGCATTGAAATATAATGGGAAGCGTACCTTGAATTTGTAGCCCACGATAACTAATGAACAAATACAAAGACAGTCAATGGCAGCCATGATGGCAACACTGAACCACCAATGGAACTGGATAAAGAATCGGATTACATTCACGGCAATTCCAGTTTCTGAAGTTGTTGGATATAAGGTCACTTCTGTGCGGATTGGAACTCCTGAAGCCAGAAAGAACATAACTGATATTAAAGATCAAATAATCAAATATGAGAAGGTCTAAACTAATTAAAATAATTAACTTAATTGTGAGCCTTTTTTACTAAAAAATAACGTATTATTTATATGAATCATTCATCTTTGGGACTTACCTTCAATAAAATATTCTCGAACACCATCGAAAGTAGATGCAAGAATCGCTATATAAGAACAGCAAATGAGTGCCACGCATATCTTAACACATTGCTTTATGCAAGCCTTATCCAAATCTTCAGAGATGTAGATAGTCCTAGTACCTTCTAGGAGTCTTTCAAGGACTTTAACGATACGCTTTTTCTCAAAATAAGTGCAAAGAATCTTTGCCACGATGCAAGAATGAGCAAATGTAAATTGGACTAGGTCGTTCCTTTCCTTTTCGTCAAGATCTGAACGCATGTAAGCCAGATATTCGTTTAGGATGAATGAGAAAATGTAAACATTACATATCACTCTCCAAATCGGGTAACAAATCTTCTTAAATTGCGTTTTAGATCTGGGTTCGTACCAGTATTCTCCGCAGCCAAAATAGAAAATGATATTGCAAATAATTTTCAAGCAGTGCTTTTGAGGATTACTCCTCTTGGTTAGATCCATTTTTGTGGTCCACTTTTGTACAATTTCGATGTATTTCTAATTGTATAGATCTTATAGTATATAAATATATGTGTAAAGTTTTGCTTGTAATTCGCTTATTTCGCTATTATCATTGCCATAATATCCTTATGATCACCTTAAGTAAGTAGCCCAAGTCTGTGATCAGTTTTGTTATCATCTGGTTCAGCCACAATGACGAGATAATATTGTCATTAGGTTACGTCCGAAACGCTGAATTGGAAAGGCCGGCATAAATATAAATGGCGAGCACCTCTCATGCTTAAGGCTTGCGGACGATATCGTCATCATGGCTGAAACTGTGCAGCTAGGCTATTCTGTAAGCTATCTCGACAGCGGAATCCGCGGTGAGATTCGAATTTCGTACTACGAAATTCAATCGTATCACGACCGTAATACGGTTGAAATTCGTAATACGAAATTCAAATCTCACCGCGGATTCCGCTGTCGAGATAGCTTACAGAATAGCCTAGCTGGACTTACAATACATGCGACCACTCTTGCTGATTTTTCTGCACGCATCGATCTCCGGATGAAATTGGATAAAACCTATCGATCATGTTCAACGAACATGTTATTCCGGAACCGATTTCCCTAGTAGAAACAACTTCGAGAAGGAAGCTCACAGATGGATACTGCTGGGATGGGCAGCATTCGAAAAACTTATTCGAGTCTTTTTATCGCTCATACCACAAAGCCTGAAGACGAAAATCTTTAACAAGTGCGTTCTATCTATTATTACTTGCGGAGCCGAGACGTGGACACTGACGGTGCGACCAGTTCACCAATTCGAAGTCGCTCAGCGAGTTATGGAGGGGCTATGCCCGGAGTCTATCTGAAGCCTCGAATTTGAAACGAAGTCATCCATAAGATAACCAAAGTTATCGACATAGCTCAAAGGATTGGCAAGCTGAAATGGCGGTGGCCTGGTCACATCTGTCGTAGAACCGATAACCGTTGATGTAAACGCATTCTAGAATGGAGACCACGGCTCGGCAAACGTAAGCGATATACGCAAGCTGGCTGGTAGCGGTTGGAAATGAATAGCTGAAAATTGAGCTCAGTGGCGTGCCATAGGAGAGCCCTATGACCAGCAGTGGACGAAAATTGGCTGATAATTATGAATCTCTTTAAATTGATTTGAACATAATTTTTTTGGATGCGTCATTTCAAGGTTTGGGCAGTAAATTGTCTAGGCAAAAACTTTCTTATGCACTTATTTCAAATCTTCTGTAGATGACCTATTCATTTTGTAGTAAAACTAGCTGACCCGGCAAACGTTGTTTTGCCATATAAATAATTAAAATGGCTATTAAAAAATAAGGGTTGATTGTAGAAGGGTGAAAATTGAGGATTGTATGTATTTTTGTATGTTGTATCATAAAAAAATAGAAATTTAAAATTTTGTCTAAAAGATAAAATAAAAAAATTTAGGGGTGGACTACCCCTAACATTTAGGGTGATAAAAAATAGATGTTGGCCGATTCTCATAGATACCGGATAAGCACAAAAAATTTCATCAAAATCGGTCAAGCCGTTTCGGAGGAGTATGGCAACGAAAACTGTGACACGAGAATTTTATATATTAGATAGTAAAATAAAACATGTCCTAATCAATTTTCTTACATAAAATCACAATCAATCCACAATCAATCCACGCATAAAAAATAATTCGTTCTTCTGCAATGGTTCGATATACTGTCGGCCCATGCGTTGACGACACAACAGCCGGGGTCTCGCACCAAGGCAGAAGTTGTGTGAAGCATCTCCTCTAGACGAAGCTGATCAATGGCAGAGTCGTCCAACAGCTTGCTCAGCCTCATCTGATTTATATTATCATGATTATTAAGTTAAATGTTTTTATTTATAGTAGCGGCCTCGTTATTGCCTTTGATGTTCTTAAATTTAACTTAATAAGCATTTTTTTAAATAATTTTCTACGCCATATCGTGATGAAACAGCTCCAATTTTCTCATAATTACAAGATAACTTAAGATGGTTTAAAAATTAAAAGAACCGACTGCATACGTCGCGCTAGTCAAAGTAGCCTGTAGTTAATAGTATGTCGTCGAAGTATATAAAGGCATCGTAATACAAATGTTGATAGATTAAAAACGGCTCGACCGATTTCGTTAAAATTTAAATGGGACCCCCTGGGAATACCCTTTTAAACAAAAAACTAATTTTCCAAATCGGTTCAGGCATCTTTGAGTAATCAATGAACATAGAAAAAAAATCTGACAACTTGAGAACCTACTCCTTTTTTGTGAAGTCGGTTAATAAGTAATATTTTATGTTGAAAAGTACACCATATTCAAGTATAGTTAATCGGTAATAAAAAAATACTTGAACATTTAAAAAAATCCCATCTGACGTAAAAACTAAAACACTATATTATATTTACTTTAACGCTCGTGGTTTGAGCTCAGTGCCACTTGAAAGCTCTGTGAGAATGGAAAATTGTATTACGTTTCAAATTATATATACTTATTATTTTAGTGTAGTCTAGATACTACGTTTTGAGATATCCAAACGCGAGTTTTCTTTCCATCCATGTGCTTGACCTTTTAATGCAATTATCTGCCCGCCGAACCCGCAATTACAGCACATTAAAGTCCGAACAAGCCTCTTAATATTGCATTCCAACGCTATGCGGTAGTGACCGTCCAAACGTTCGGTTTCAGTTTCGGCAAGTTTCAACAAAGAAATCTAGTTTCGGCCTGAATTTCGGTTTTGGCCAAAATGTTGAAACTTTCCGCCGCATCGAAACTCAGTATGCATAAATTGCGAACGTCGTTTAACTCGCGCAGCGCCGCCGGCTCAATATTTTATTACAAGCTTTTATTTAACTTGCAATGTATGTATGTATGTATGTATGTACGGGTGGAATCTTGGAAGCTAAATTAGACCCACTTCCCGATGTCCGATTGGACTCAAATTTGGTGTACTTATGTATCTTTGGTGACAATACAATGATATGGTACCATGGAGCTGGTCTGGTGATGGAGACGGAAGGTGGCCACGGCATCTCTGTGATAAAACAACATAACCCCACCGAGTTTGGGCTCGATTAATTTTTCTTGAAGATACATTTACGCCTACATGATATCCAGGGTCTGATGATGAAGCTGGAAGGTGGCCACGGCATCTCTGTGATAAATCAACATAACCCTACCGAGTTTGGGCTCGATTGATTCGTTTTGAAGATAACTTTTCACCTAGATGATATCCAGGGTCTGATGATGAAGTTGGAAGGTGGCCACGGCATCTCTGTGATAAATCAACATAACCCTACCAAGTTTGGGCTCGCTGGATTTGTCTTGAAGAGAACTTTTCACCTAGATGATATCCAGGGTCTGATGATGAAGCTGGAAGGTGGCCACGGCATCTCTGCGATAAATCAACGTAACTCTACCGAGTTTGGGCTCGACTGATTCGTCTTGAACAGAACTTTACACCTAGATGATATTTAGTGACTGGTGATGAAGCTGGAAGGTGACCACGGCATCTCTGTGATAAAATAACGTAACCCCAGTGAATTTGGGCTTAAATGATTCATCTTCAGGAGCACTTTACACTTAAATGATAGCCAGGATCTGATGATGAAGCTGTAAGGTGACCATGGCATTTCTGTTATAAAGCAACATAGCCCCATCGAGTCGATTGGTTTTTCTTGGAGAGTACTTCACCCATAATCACATCAAATAGCCGTGGAATATTTTAAAACATCATGCCTTCTTTTAAATACTTAGGTAGTAGTTAGGTAGTCGGTATCTATACCTACCTACTAAAAAGTTAAAAATAAATTATAAGTAAAAATTTTTTTTTTTTAAACAAGCTTTTATCTGGAACTATGAACAAAAATGTTAAAAATAAATTCTAGTAAGTATTTGGCGTTTAGGTACCAGATAAAAGCTTGTTTTTATTAAATATTTTTTACTTTTAATTTATTTATATTCATGACTGACATAAATAAACATAATAAAAACTGCAAGTGTGTAACTAACATAATAAAGATACTAAAAAAACGACTTCCATGCCGCGCGAGTCAGTTTCAGTAGCAAGTTTGAGAAGCATTTGTTCAGCAGTGGCTGATACTGGCCGATCATGTTGATGATGAAGTGTCGGTGTCAGCTGAAACTGAGACTAAGGCAAAAAGTTCTATTTTGGTTTCGATTTCGGCTGAAAAATCTGTTTCCGTTGGATACTCTTATACGGTCCAAAATTCTCGGAATAATTAGGCTAGAATTACAATCTTTTATTTAATTATGTATTTTATTAAATAAGTGCTTACTTGTATAAAGCTTACAATTTTAGTTTTTAAAGATAAAGTTGTACCTAAATTGTACCTACATCCATTCATTTCTAAATCGTAATTACTGTGTAATTATTATTAAGCGATACTTAATAACGGAGTATCGTTCCGTGTGATACCACACCCCGGACACTCGACTAAATCTCCACACAAACTAGCGTTTTAACGACCGACACTGTGACACCGACACAGACACTACACACATGTCGTTTTTCTATACGTGCATTTGTGTGCGTGATGTCTAAGGTTGTCGCCCGTAATCACCGTATCACAGATTATATAATAGTTACTTCGTACATACGTACTACGTACTGACCGTATGAATATTTTTTGTACACTTACCCGATAGAACGAGAGAACGATAATCTATGGATACACGCGTGCAAATTAAACAGTTGAGAAGTTTTTGCGAACTAAAATCTTCTAAATTTATATTTGATTACGTTATTTGAATAGTGTAGAGTTAGGTAGGGACAAGTTACTTGATTTGAAAAAGCTACACATATAACTAAAGTAGACAATAGATAGCTAGGCACATAGGTACGAGTACTTAGTGTACGTCATCGCGTTACCAAGAACTACCTACTTACCTCGTTTTATCCTTAGGGAATCTATAAAAACTCCTATCTTTGTCACGTCTGCATGATAAGCAGCCGTAAATAGCACAAGAATAGCCCATTATCAAGTGTAGGTACTATCTCGCACTCGGTGCAGTCGCTGCGTCGTCGCGTCGTCCGCAGGTCCAGTCGACTTGAATTTGTTCTGTGTCTTGCTCGCACGTTAGAGCGACATCAAGCAAAGAGAATATAAATACTACGTAGGAACTTACATCAAGTTCCTAATTGCTGTGATGTACAAATGTTTTACCGTGAAAGTTTTTTTAAATATTTTACAAACTAAATGTTATTTACGCACGTGTACCTATATATCGTTGTTTCATTTATGAAATAATATATACTATATAATATACCTACATAATAAGAACCTACGTAAATTTGAACCTCCGGTGTCTACTGGTCTTAACATAAATGCATGAAGTTGATGTTCTTCTCCTCGAGAGTAGTACCTATTGTTCTGTAGCCGTACGCGTGTAGCGTCCTTGCTCAGACTGACGCCTTGACAAATCAAAATCGGTGGCGGGGTGAGGAAGCCCGGAATTGGTGGGGGGAACAGAGTGTCCGTTCTATACGTAGTATTATTATCTTTTCTATGGTGATACGAAAAGTATGCTATTTTCTTACTAAACTCGACAATTTACTTTAATTACGTTCCTTTTTCCCTGTTGTGGTACGGAACCCTAAAAAAATTTTTTTAGGGTTCCGTGTTATGGTGCCGACAATTTTTCCAGAGTTCCGAGGGAGAATCTCAAAGCTGGCAATACTAAGGCCTACAGTAAAATTAGTCAAATTATAATCCAGACCAATAGCCTTTTTAATCGACTTCAATAAAAACTGGCCAAATGCAAGTCGGATTCGCACTCGTAAGGTTCCGTAACACAGTAGAGTATTCTAAAACTATTATTTTTCGCAACTACAAAAATAACTTTGTTTTTCATAGTGTTTATATGAAATACAAAGTTATACTTGCGGTCTCTATATCTCAACAACTGCTTACTGTATCTCGTTCAAACTAATTTTCGTTGAAAGTTTTTATTGAGATCTATAGAATATATTTTTTCTAGATTTTTCACTCCCTTACTTTAGAAGTTAGAGGGAGGGGGGACACACATTTTACCACTTTAGACGCGCCTATCATTTAAATGATTGACTATGAGCAAACATGATTTTAGAAACCTCAATGTCATTTTTAAAGACCTATCCGACACACGTATAGGCTTGAAAATAATTTTTTTTTTTCCACTTCCATGTAAGGGGGGGCCCCCTTAAACTTTTATATTTTTTTATTTTTATATAAAAATTGGAAAGCGGCTTACAGAATACATCTACCTACCAAGTTTCAATTCTGTAGTCTTAATGGAAACCCTAAAAAGGAGGAGGTTCTGAATCACCTGTATATTTTGTTTGTTACCTCAGAATATTTCATAATCGATTTAGAAATTTATTTTCTTGTTTGAAAGAGTATGCGAAGGCATACTCTTTCAACCAGACGAGAAGTCGTCTGGTCCCATAGTGATTTTATCGAGATTTCATTAGTATATTATCCAATAATATGGCGATAAACAATCAAAATCTCAGCCTAAAACTTAGTATTGAAAGTGACTAACGTGGCACTTAAAGTCGGTTTTTTAGGGTTCCGTAGCTAAATGTCAAAAAACGGAACTCTTATAGATTCGTCATCTCTTTCTGTCTGTCTGTCCGTCTGTCCGTCCGTATGTCACAGCCATTTTATTCCGAAACTGTTAAGACTACAGAATTGAAACATGGTAGGTAGATGTATTCTGTAAACCGCTTTCCGATTTCTATACAAAAATAAAAAATATAAAAGTTTAAGGGGGGCATCTCATACATGGAACTGAAACAAAAAAATTGATTTTTCTTCAAACTTATACGTGTGGGGTGGGGTGTCTATGGATAGGTCTTTAAAAATTACAAATTGTAAACGATCTTTAATTATTGAATTCATAGTGAATGTTTAAAGTTCTAAAAGAAATTGTATCACTAAACAAAAAAAAATATTCCGAATCGGTTAAGAAATAACAGAGTTCTGAGGTAACCATCATAAAAAAAAATACAGGTAAATGGAGAACCTTCTTCTATTTTGTAAAGTCAGTTAAAAATATAACGTATCGCAGATAGCGTCTTCAAAGCGGCAAACGTTTAGAAAACTGGTAATCAAGTACCAAATAAGTTCGATTAGGTATAATATTAGGTAATGTCACAACCCAAGTAGCCTTTTCAGGGAATCTCAAGACAAATTTAATACAATAACTAAAGTCTAAATAATAAAATAAATAAAGGTTTTATTATTACAAGTAACCACTGATACAATACTATTTGTGCTATACTGTTGCTTTTGGTACCATTTGGTGCAACTGTTACATAGATAAGTGTTTGCACCAATTTTCCTAACTAATACTATGCAGTGCAAATATGCTATTATTAGTACTAATTTGTGTTATTCTATCATTATTAGTACTAGTAATCCTAACCATTACTGTTGGTACTATTTGGAACCTTTTGGTGCAATTGTTACCTAGTGTTTGTGATAATAATTAGAAAGAAATCAATATAAATAAACTGGTTTATTTATACCACGACACAAACTGATTGACAAAAGTAAAAGGAAACAGTAAAAAACATACTGGCACCGCAAAGTATTAAAATAAGGTTGCGTTAAATCCCAGCACTCTCTCCTGAACGCAAACCCATTTTAGTAATACAATACAAAATGTTTTTCATGTGTTACACCTTTGGTCAAGTTGTCAGCTACCATGTAACAGCCATTTACATATAAAAATTTAATTTTATTCTTAGTAATGTGTTCTCTGAGAAAATTTAATCTAATATCTATATGTTTAGTCTTTGGCTTATAGCAGTCCGTTGATGACAGTTTAATTGCACTTTGGTTATCACTATAGATTACTAATGCTCTGTCCACACCCTGACCAAGTTCTTCTTGTAGTTGCCGAAGCCACTAGGCCCCTTGAGTTACTGAAGCCATCGCCATATACTCAGCCTCCGCCGTAGACAGAGCCACAGTCTGTTGTTTACAGGAATTCCAGGATATGCAAGCATTCTGAAATAGAAAAGTGTAACCAGTACATGATCGCCGATCTAATGGGTCACTAACCCAGTCTGCATCACAATATCCGGTTATTTCTCTAGTCATTTCTGACATAGCATAACTTTAGATTCTTGGTTCCTTGTATGTGTCACATGACCCTTCTTACTCCTAGCCAATGTTGAATATCTATTGCCGTTTTCTTATCATTAGTGAATATCAGGAAGTCATCTACCCACACTGCAACCAATATCATTTTAGACTCATCTACTAAATAAAAGATACATGGGTCAATCTTTGATCTTTCCAATCCAATTTTGAGTAAGAAATTGTTCAGTTTTAGGTTCCACTGACGGCTAGCTTGCTTAAGTCCATAGATCGATTTATGTAGGTGACATACCTGATTATTATTTTCATAACACTCTGATTGTGACATATAAATTTCTGTGTCTGTCACCTTGAAGAAATGCACTTATGGCATCCATCTGAATCATTTCCAGGTCATATTTAGCAGCTAAAGCAAGCAAAAAACGTACTGAGGTATATCTTACCACGGGTGCATAAACCTCGTCATAATCAATGCCTTTTCTTTGAGCACACCCCTTGATTCCTGCCATTGCCATGCCACCCATTGATGAATCCTGCTTTATAAAAAACAATTTCACCTTTCTAATTAGTCTTACTTTTAAATACCCATATACATGGCAAGGCTCTTTTGCCTGATGGTAGATCCGCTAGTGACCAGGTTTCATTTTTTATTAAGGAGTCATATTCCTCCTGCATAGCTTTCTTCCACTGATCAGCATGTGAAGATGAAAGAGCTTCATCAAGTGTTTGAGGATCATTCAAATCAAATATTGGACAAAAATAACTCACGTCCTTGTCGTCTTTCTCTGCACGTCGGAAAGTTCTACGCGGACGCAGATTTATGTTACGTGCTGGAGTCAAAAATTCAACTGGTTCCTCTGGTATGTAGGATGGATCACCTGGATCATCATCATCACCTGACTGATAGTCTTCGCTTGACCGCTGATCTGAGAAACCTTTAGATTCTTCCACGCTATGTTCTCCAGGTGCTTTCATTTCAGTACCACTGTTGGGTAAGCAAGGTAAGTACACAACATTATCACATTTTTGTACATTTTCTAAAAATGTAACATCTCTGCTCTTGATGATTTTATTCGTGGCTGGATCAAGTAGCCTATATCCTTTGCTAGATTTACATTAACCAACAAAAAGTACTTTTTTAGATTCATGATCCCATTTTGGCGTTTTTCTTTTGGTACTTGAGCCATAACTTCAGAGCCTAAAATTTTCATATTTGATAAATCGGGTTTCTTACCAGACCACATTTCTATCGGAGTTTTACCATCAATTGACTTTGTGGGTGATCTATTAACTATATAGGTCGATGTGGCTAGCGCCTCTCCCCAAAGTTCTTTTGATAAATGAGCGTCAAACAACATACATTTAGCTCTTTCCACCAGTATCCTATTCATCCTTTCTGCAAGACCATTCTGCTGGGGTGAGTACGGTGTACTTGTTTGGTGCTCAATTCCGTTCCTACTTGAGAAACTATCAAATTTTCTATTACAGTACTCCTTTCCATTGTCTGACCGAAGAATTTTAATCTCGCTGTCAAGTACATTCTCAACTTTGCTTTTAAAATATTTGAATACTTCAAGTACACTCAATTTTTGTAAATTGTTAAACACAATCCAAAATGTCATCGTACCGACGGGACTCGAACCCGCTCCCCCCGGATTACACGTCCAGGTGCTCTGCCAATTAAGCCACGGTTCGATACATCGATACGACGAAATTAGTGGATTGCATTTGTTAACCCAATTATGCATTGGTGGCGCCATCTATGACTACTTATTACGTAAGTTAATCATTCGGAAGAAATGATTACAGTTTTCAAATCCGACGAGAGATGTTGCACTGCTTAAATCAAATATTATGTTTCTTTGAATTTTGAAAACATTTAGAATAGTTTGGTACGAAAAAGGGAGGGTGAGGTGATGGGAGGGGGGGAGGGTTAAGGGAGGGTCCCCCTTTCCATTTCCCACTACTTTCATTACAACATAATGCATAGTTTTAGAGTTACGCGTATTTTTGTAAAATCATAACCTCAATTTTTTGTTACACTTTGCTGATCAATATCACTGTTTTTTTGGGTGTTTAACAGACTTTTCTGACTTTTTTTTATTGTGTTGTCGCAGTTTCAACCTAACCTAACCTAATTTTTTTTCTAGTGGGGTGTTCTTATTTATTTAGTAGTGGTAAATAATATTACTAAAATTTTTACTAAGTTATCTAGCCCTTGTAATTATTATTTGCGCTTTGTTTTTATGGTTTAGTATATTTTTAGGTTAGATTTTGTTTATATCGTTTTCTTGTAAAATATGCATTACCTTGTTATAAGAATGGTGTTGTTACAATCAGGGACCTAACCTCTACCCATCCCCATAACATTTTATATCAAATTCATGCCAAACGATTCTAAATTCAACTAAAAATCCAAAATCAAACCCAACAAAAATAGGCATAACTCAAAAACTATGCATTACCTTGTGATGGGAGTGGTAAGGTAGTGAAGGGGGGACCCTCCCCTTCCCATTCCACCCCTCTACCCCCCTTTTTCGTGCCAAACGATTCTAAATCCAACCCTAGACCTCTAAATTGTATGAGCGCTCATATAACTCAGAGGCCTATCTTAATTGGCGTAAACTACGAGTATGTATGCATGTAATAAAAAAGTTGATTACGAGATAAACTATTTTTAATTTTTGGAATTTTTTTCTTTATTTGTGCTGTAAGACTTTGCTTCTTGCCAAATTTCAGGTTTCTAGGTCAACGGGAAGTACCCTATAGGTTTTCGACCCGAAACCTATACGGTAGTTCCGGTTGACCTAGAATTGTCAATTTTGGTTAAAAGCAAGGCACAGCCTATTGGAAAGGAAAAATTCCAAAAAATAAAATAAAGTTGAAAATTAAGGTAAATTTTGGTACTTACAAGTTTTCGCGAATATCCAAATTTGCCCATATTTTTTAACAGATTCTTGATTGTTATACACCTAATAGGGACTAGACCTCAGTATCTGGTATAAATTTCAACTTGCTAGGTCTACCCGTTCCTGAGAAAATCGGTGGTGACACACGGACAGACAGACAGACGGACAGACGGACAGACGGACAGACGGACAGACGGACAGACGGACAGACGGACAGACGGACAGACGGACAGACGGACAGACGGACAGACGGACAGACGGACAGACGGACAGACGGACAGACGGACAGACGGACAGACGGACAGACGGACAGACGGACAGACGGACAGACGGACAGACGGACAGACGGACAGACGGACAGACGGACAGACGGACAGACGGACAGACGGACAGACGGACAGACGGACAGACGGACAGACGGACAGACGGACAGACGGATTGTATAAGGGTTCCTTGTTTGCCTGTTGAGGTACAGAACCCTAAAAACATGCTATTTGCGTTCTCACCAAAATTCCACTGAAAATCTAAAAATCTTTAATAAAGTCCACATCTTTACTGAGGGTAAAACCCTGACTAGACTAGAATAAGACTAGAAATAAGACTTTGACCCATCTTTATGGCTTGAATTCTCAAAAACTTGAAGAGTTTAATACTTCACTTTGGCTTACTACGCTAATCGCGTGAAGCCATAATAAAATTGTAAATAACGTGGTAGAAAGCGTACACAACAGAAATCAGTTTCTCTTAGCGCAGCCAACCTAATTTTTTTCCGCGCTTGATAAGTATCCCGTATTCTTCCGTTATCAAATAATTAAACTGAGGGTCAGCATAAAGACTCTTTGTTGTGCAAGACAAACTACGTGAAACCGTAGCGATAAGACTATGATTCTGTGTTGGGACGTATCAGTTGCGTAATTAATTTTAAATAATGGTTTTGGGACGAAAAAAGTATTAAACGCTCGCACGTTTGTGTATCACTTTAATGTGTATCTAACACTATAAGAATCTTTGTCCTGATATTCCACCCCTAAGAGGGTGAAATGGGGTATCAAAGTCTGAAATTCAATATTGTTTCATATTGGGCTGAAATTTGGCATGCAGATAGTTATTACGACGTTAGTACCCTCAGAGAAATGATTTTCTAAAATTCACCCCTTAAGGGGATGAAGCGGGTAAGCGGGTAATCGTTTTCAGTAAATAAATAAGTAAATAAGTGTTTCAGGCTTTTTCGCGAACGCTTTTTTTTTAACGCGAACTTATATAATGCGTTTAGATTGATTGTTGGTAACTTATCGATATTATGTGACAAATCATAGCTTAGAAGATGGGTTTGGTTGGATAGTTATTTTTAGGGTTCCGAACCCAAGGGCATCAATGAAAGCTTATTACTGTGACTTCGCTGTCCGTCCGTCCGTCTGTCCATCTGTCCGCCTTTCACAGAGCTTTATCTCTTAGATACTTAATTTTCTTACAAATATAAAACATTAACTCTAACTGGGATGTAAGGGAGCACAAATACCACCTCAATGCTTCCAGCGAACGTCAACTGCCCGTGGTGCATCCTGCTAACCGACAAATGGCGGTATAACCATTTCAAATTATGACGTAGCTAAATACTACAGGCCGGTGACGGGCAGCAGCGTAGTATATATATAGTACTTAGCTATTAAATTAACTTTACGTATGGTCAAGTACCTATCTACTTAATTTTGCTGCCCTTTTTTCCCAGATATTGCGGTTACCACCATATCATTGTGATCGTCATCCTATTGAAATGGACTGGGCATCCATGAAACGAAAAGTAGCCTTGGTAAATATTTTTAAGTCATCCAATCAAATGCCAAAAATGGTACAGAATACTTTTGATTCCATTCCTGTCAATGAATGGCGCAACCATTGCGCCTACGCCAAGAAACTAGAAGAAGAGTATCGAAAAAGAGATGGATATTTGGACGAACCTTTCATCATACAATTATGCTCTGACAGTGAAGAAAGCAGTTACGATGATGATTTTGAAGATATAGATGGTGAAGAATTCCATATTATGCAATTTCTTCTCAATATAGTTAATGCAGAACATAATTACAACAAAAGAAAAAAAAACTTTTATTTTTTTTATTTACATTAATTTTATTTTCATGTAATAAATCCTATCATCAAAACAATTCCTAAGTTTACATTTCATTACGGTGGATAAACATTTCCCTAAAACTAGGGAGATTTTATTAGCTGCTAATTGTAATTCCTCACCCACACCCTCATGGCAATGTCATCCTAGTGCCAAATCATCCTTGTAGCACTATAAAAGTTAAGGAGTGTACAGTGCCACAAGTATAACTTGGCGGTGGTGGTTTTTGGAACTAATTCTTTTAATTGAAACTGAGTTTGACGTTTGAGAGATTACCGCGACATTATTGTTGATAAATCTACTACATTAAAATAATTCAATAATGCCAAAAGTAATTAAGTGGTTTAAGAGAAACTGTTATCAAAGTACAAAGTAAAAGCACAGTGGCGCACAGGCACGCCAAGTTATACTTGCCGGACTGTATACAAAGAACGTGATTTTTTCAGCAGTTTTGCTCCATCTTATTAAATATTGTACTGTGACAGATTATTTAATTACTACGTAACTGTGGTACGGAGCCATACGAGTGTGAGTACAACTTGCACTTGGCAAATTTATTTTATAAATCTTATAGGCTCGCGTTCGACCACTATCTCGCCTAGAGTACTTGTACTTGTTGTAAATGATGAACACGCTAGGCCTAGAATACTCTGACTCTCAAGGGCTGCGAGCTGCCGGAACATGGTAAAGTTATGGCGACACAGATTTTCTCCTTGATAGTGGTTAGCAATTTTTTGGTAGCAAGTCAGTTGGAACATAGATTTATTCTGTGATATTAGGTGAGATAGTGAGTCCAGTGCTTGTTTGCCTGGCACAAAAAAAATAAAACCAACTTTTTTTAATACTAAATTATTTTTATTTCAAGCTTTGGTATATATGTAACAACGTAAAATTATTTTACTTAGAGTTTAAAATAACAAAATTAAAATAAGTAAGTACACACAACAGATCAGTGATGTACAAGAAATATGTTTTTTTTAATTCGCTGATAACGCCGATTTATTATTTTTATCAATTTTATAATCAGACTACACAAAAAAGGAGCGAGGTTTTCAAATGTTTGTTACCTCAGAACTTCGTCATGTCATTGTATTAACCGATTTGGAAAATTATTTATTTCTAAGAGAGCATATAACTAAGATAGTTTAAAAACTAAAACAACCGACTTCCATGCCCCGTGAGTCAGTTTTAATAACAAGTATTATATATATCTCTGGAGATACTTATGAGATCTCGATGAAATTACAATGGGATCACCTCGGAAAGTACTCTGCCGATTAAAAAAATAATCATTCGAATCGGTACACAATTGACGGAGCAATCGCGTAACATAAAAAAAACCATACAGACGAATTGAGAACCTCCTCTTTTTTGGAAGTCTGTTGAAAATATGCTTCCTGTCTGGTACCATTGTAATTTTGTCGAGATCTGATGAATATCTCCAGAGATATGGAGATAAACACCTCAAACGTGGTACTCAAAATGGTTAGCGCGGCATTGATCTTAAATTATTATAGACATCATCGCTTACCATCAGGTGAGTATCGTGCTTGTCCTTATATCACAAAAAAAATATTATCGCCAAACCGACTATCTTGGATGGAACGTTAATTGCACAAAACACTATCAATCAACAATGAATTAGAATTACTATAACGATTACAACTGAATTAACTCGGTCGTAAAAAAAAATTACACATTTTTTTTTAATGTTTTTTAAGTATGCAAAATTTCAGCTCAATCGAAAACCAGGAAGTGGGTCAAAATTGACTTCTAAGATACATTGTTAGCTAGTTAGTTTTCCCTCGATTTCCTTGAGATCCCTTCATCAGACCCTGACTTGATGATAATGGGACCATCTAGGGAGTATAACCCTTTCGAACTAAAACAGATTTTATTTAAATCGGTTCACAATTGGCAACTTGAACATAGAACCTCCTCCTTATTGGAAATCGGTAAAAAACATCAAATCTTTGGTCTTTATAATATTAAAAAGATAATTTCATATCATTCAATTGAATTGTGTAGATAAATATAAATTTCCCATACATAAAAACTTATATATGACTAATAGATGTTATTTCAGTGCATGTTTTTGCTCCATATTTTGCGTTATATTTGTCAAGTCGGCGCGTACATATTTTTTTGCATTATACTTTTGTATGGAAAACGTACCATATTTTAGTCGTATTTTTACTGAAACTACATGACAGCAAGTATTTGAAAAAATTGTTTGCACATTTTAAAACGAACAACAACTTATGTACATACGACACTATTTTCATGATCAACAAAGTATCATTGCTTATATTGGTATGGTGCAATAACGTAGGAATAATTGTGTAACAAGGTAATACTTAATGATATAATCCTACATATTTTCATTTATATATTTTAAAGTTCTCATCTTGTATTCTGCCAATGAAATCTTTTTAGAATTATCTTCTTTAATCTGGTGAGAAGAGATACTGTCGCTCTCAGTATTCCATTTATTTGTAACGTTTTCTTGTCTAGATTTGTATAACCTACACCTAGGAAATATTTTATGACTACTCACCTCAGAAAGAATTTTTTGATAGGTAGGAATTGGCAAAATCGGTGGCGAATACCCTTTACTTGGTAAAGATATTTGAGCTTTAGGTGTTGTGTTATTATTGTCATTCAATTTCAATTTCTTCGATAATGGTCCAGGTTTTGGCTTATTGCTGCTATTTGCTTCATTTTTGGGCTGGGAAGTTCTTTTCAAATCCGACTTTTGTGGTCTTTCCAGTGATATTGCTTGGTCTAGTACTGCCATCATTTCCGTTTTGGATAATATTGGGGTTGTATCTACATCTGCAGCTTCCATAGAGACCGATTGGGTCATACATTTATCTTCATCTGTATTTTCAGTTTTAATTACTATGCCTTCTTTTGTGTCAAATTCATTATTTGGGGAATTTGCTTGAGTGATATTAATTTTTTTGATGAGTCCATTTTGATTTTCACCAATTATGGACTTATTATTATTACTATTACTCATTATATTTGGATTTGATCTCAATTGAAAATCACGAAAAGGTGGAGGTGGAAAGGGTGGAACAAAGGGTGGAATTGGAGGAGGCTGTAGCATTGATGGTGGGGGAAAATTGCAAGCCCAATACATGTTATGACGTACATTATTCATTCTGGGCGGCATGCATGCATTGATAAACTGAGGTGGACTCTCTGTGTAACTACCAGGTTGCCTGCTATTCTTTAGTAACATATATAAATGGTCTTTAGTAACATAATTATTATTAGCTGTTGGAGTAGCATCTTCAATATTTGAATTTGCGCGAATTGACTGTGGATTTTGTGCCGTTGGCAGTCTAATGGAATTAGCTGATGGATAAGTGTGTTTTTGCATATGCGGCACTTGCAAGCAAGGAACGTGCGGTCTTATATTCGGCGGTGCATCAAAGCGTGGTATTGGTTGAATATTTCTAGGACTCGGCAATATTTTGCTAGAAGTACTCAGATTTGCTGCCTGCGATGTAACCTTACATGAAATTTGTTGAACGTGGTTCTGCATAGAAGGAAACTGCTGGTTATGAACATTTTGGCTTGTAGCCTGTGGCGTAAATATAGTTTGTTGTATTTCCTGTTGGATACAGTTTTGCTTACGAGGTTGTTCCTGGCTATGAAAAATATTTGTAGGCGCATTCAAATTTGGTATCTGTTGTGTCCCATTTTGAATATGCTTTACAGTAACAGGCAATTGTGGCTCTCGAGAAACAATTTCATTTTCAGGTCTATTTGAAATTGGGGTATGTTGAATTCCATGTTTAATATGCTTTTGCATAAAAGACATTTGTTCGCTGTGAGCATTTTGGTTTGCTGTCTGTAACATACTTATAATTGGTGTTTGTTGCATTGTACATGAAATCTGATTTGGCATAAGAGGCATTTTCTCGTAATTAACATTTAGGCTTAGAGTTTGTGGCATATTCAAAAGTGGTATATCTTGTATTCCATCGTGATCATATTGTTCAACGAGAGGAATTTTATCGCTCTGAAGATTTTGCTTTGGAGTTTGGGGCAATTTAGAAATGAGTGTTTGTCTAGATCCATGCTTAATTTTCATTTGATTAAGAGGCAATTGCTGGCAAGGAATATTTTGTTTTATAGTCTGTACCGAATTTAAACTGGGAGTTTGTTGTAGTGTACAAGGTATCCTGATTGTATCTCCAAAAGGTCGCAGAGTTGAGTTAACTGTTGCAATACGTTTAACAATATTTTGCACAGTTGATTTTATTTTTTTTTCTTTAATTTTCATTTTATTATCTTTTCTTATTTGTGAAATATTATAGGTGACATTGTTGGTATTGAAATATTGCTTTTCAATATGTTTATTGTCCTGTTGATTTTTTTCAACTACTATATTTTGTACTGAGTGTTGATTTCCTTCTACTTTCAACGGTACTGTAGTTGTCAAAATTATTTTGTTAGCCGTGATTTCTTCAGAATTTTCAAAAATGTTTACTGGTGGGGCACTTACAGTCACAGGTTGTTTTATTTTTATGGTTTTTATAAATCTATTAGGTTTGCTTATATTATGGTATTCTTGATAGTTCTCTGGTTCTGCATGATCTCCAATACCTGTATTTGGTGTCAGAAAAGTAGTAGAAATTTGTCCAGATAATTTATTTTGTTTTTTATTTCTGTGCTTCTCAATTGATTTATGTTCTGAGTCTTCTTTGAAAGTGCTAGGTATAGTAGCTGTATTAGTTTTTTCTTGGTTTGAACAATTCTGAGTGTTTATATTTTGTTGAATAATATATGAACAATTACTTAAGCTGGCAGTATTATTTGTCTTTTCAAAATGACTGTTAACCGTATATTGTTTTCTATTTGAATTAGATCCAGGAGAGATTTCAATTATGTTCTTGTGATTTTTTTTGATTTTTTTTATATCTGAATCTAACACTTTATGATCCATTAGAATTTGTTTAGATGGAAGAGTCTGTTGAAAATTAGTATTCTTCTGAACATCTTTTTGGTTTTCAATAATTTTCTGGCTTTTTTCTAATAGGTATTTCGCAGACTCATTATTGAAACACATTATTGTTTTATCCTGTGACACTCGGTTACCTATTTTTGGTTTAGTTTTAATTATTTTGAATACCTTTTTCGTAAATTTATTCATGGCTGAACCAAAGTTTGAGCCTGGTCTGTGTATATTAAATACTTTTGGCACCTCGTTTGTTGTTGGCTTTGCCTGCTCCATTGAATTATTTCTATCAACACATAAAACCGCTTTTGGTGCTTTATCTGTCTCATTAGTCAGTCTTTTATACTCTGTGTAATTATTTTGTTTTGTTTGATAATCTATAATATCGTTTAATTTTGGAATCAGATCTTGTGATCCATTCTTGTTGCAATGATCTACTGAAACACTTTTTAAATCTTTATCCTTGTTATGACATTGATTAGGTTCTTTCAAATTTGATAAATGTACATATGTTACTTCTTTTCTATTACTATTTGATAATACCCGTTTTATTTTATGATTTTCATTATGACTAGGCGTTATTTTTGTGCCAATATCTTCGAGCCATTTATCTACAGCATTGACATATGTTTGACTAGGTCTTCTTTGCTTTCGCTTTATCACTTTAGGTTTAACACTTGGAGTTTTAACGCCAATCATAATATCTGATGTCATCCTTCGTACTTTCATACCCACTAAGCCTTTATTCTTTTTGATATCCACTATCGTATTGCTAGTTTTGTTTGTTTTACTTGTTTTCTTCACTAAAATAGATTTAACTTCCATATTTGATTTATTTTTTGTAGGTTGAGTTGGAAAGTCACTTTCACTGTTAGTCAAGTCAATAGTTATTAAAGATTGTATACTTGTTTTATGTTTATCAGTCAATTTTTTACTTTCTGTATTATTTTTGTTTATTTTATAGTACGAGGGATACTTTTTACAGTCGACGACGTGAACACTTAAACGCTTGAAATGTTCATCAATATTAGTAGATGGGTCGATCATTTCGTGTGTCGTCAATTCCGCCTTGGTTAAATCTTCAAATTCATTATCATCTTCACATACGCCATAGTCGATTATTTCCGCTTCTACATCAAAACAAAACATGTTTAAGTCTTTAATTCATTCCATAAACATTTAATGTATATATTTTGTCTAAACAAGTTCGGTCCTCATTTTCTACACTGCATCAATCGTCAACTGTACCACAAGTAGTAGAAGCATTACATAAATGTTCTGCCTTCCTTGCTACCAAAAGTATCTTACCACCATCAAGGGAAAAATATACCACCATAACCTTACAGTGTTCCGGCAGTACACAGCTCTTGCGAATCAAATTATTGTAAGCCAAGCATGTCACTATCTTTGAATACATCATCGCTTACCACCAGGCCAGTTATCAAGCGCTAGCTTATTATAATAATTATAAATAAAACCAGCCAATTGCGAGTTGGACTCGTGCGCCGAGGGTTCCGTACAATATGTTCTAACTAGGTTAGAGCACAAACTTAACTGCCGTTCGATCCATAGACACGGTTATTGCATCAACCGCAAACAATAAGAGTGTAATATTAAATTAGCTTAGTTTTGTTATTAAACTATCTGATTTATCAATATTTTTGTATTTGTTAGTAAAGTACACGCTATATTACTTAAACATTAACACCAAATTCCAAGTTTATATCAACTATCTGATACCCGTGACTTCGTTCAGTACACCAAGAATTTAGATAGATAGAAAATTCTTTATTGTCACACCTCATAACTTAAAAATAACATACAAGGTATTCATTTTATTAGTGTTACAATGGGCGGCCTTATCGCTGAAAGCTATTTCTGCCAGGCAACCTTTGGATGGAGAGGAGTTAAAGAAAAAAAGACAATAGACAGAGGTGTTCCTAATAAGTAAAGTGTAAAAAATAAATAACTAACTTTACTTCCTAAAATACTAACCTACCTTAGCAAAGACGTATTAAATATTTACTAAGATTAATTTACAAACCAATTTATATGTGAAAAATTATAACATTTGATAAATAAAATAGCAATTTCAATTTCATTTCATTAATATTATCTGCAGTAATAATTGCCTAGGATTGTTGCCGGATAAAGTGATCTTTGACCTGCACCCTAAATGTATTTGGAGACTGCGTAACTAATGTTCATCTTATGTAGCCTATGTTATTTAAGGGCCCGGTGGTGTACGCGGCACAATGGTCGGCTTTGAAATTCCCGCCGTGCACCGATAGATTTTTTTATCGTAAAATATATGGAGCATTTCACCGTGGCCCTCTGGTGAAGAAAAAACAGCGTTAAGAAACCAACAAACCCCGGTGGTAGTAGGACACTATCTAGTGTCCGCCTGGCCAGCTACCACCATGATAGTTAGATATTCTGTCGCCAAACATCTAATGTGTTCCGGCAGCTATCCTTGAGAGCCAGTTCCCATTCTAGGCCTAGCATGCTTATCATCTTCGACCGCATCATCACTTACCAACAGGTGAGGTAGTGGTCAAAAGTTAGCCTATATGATGTAAAAAAATCCTCATGCTATAAAGTATCTCTTTGTTAAATTTCAGTAAGATTGGATCGTCTCTTTTAACAAACAGTGACAGACTAACAAACGTTTTCATAATATTAAAATGGATATGGTAATGTAACTTAATGCTTTGAAACAACATATTGTAAAACAATCTTTATGTTATAGGCTAGCGTTTGACCACTATCTCGCCTAATGGTAAGCGATGATGTGGTCAAACATGGTGAATGGGGAAGGCCTAGAATACTCTGACTCTCAAGGGCTGAGTGCTCTCAGACTCAGCTCTCTCTGCCGAAACACCGTAAATGGTGGTAAGCTACTTTTTGGAAGCAAGTCAGGCGGAATATCGATATAGTAAGCTCCTAGTACCTGCGGACGAACACCTGTGTTAAGATTTGAACCCGCAACCACTAGCTTAGAAGTCAAGCCATCTTCTATCTTTTACGCCAACGGCTTCTCATTCCTTTTTACGGTTCCGTAGCCAAATGGCAAAAAACGGAACCCTTGAAGATTCGTCATGTCTGTCTGTCCGTCCATCCGTATGTCACAGCCACTTTATTCCGAAGCTATAAGGACTACACAGTTGAAACTTGGCAGGTAGATGTATGGTAGATGTCATAAGCAGTTTACAGAATACTGTGAACTGCTTTATGATTTTTATACAAAAATGAAAAAAATAAAAGATTAAGGGGGGATTTTCCTTAACTCCATGTATAGAACGGAATCTAAAAAAATGTTTCATCAAACGTATACGTCTATAGATAGGTAAGAATGACATTGAGGTTCCTAAAACTATTATTTCTCAAAGTTAATCGTTTGAAAGATAGCCACTTCTAAAGTGTTAAAACGTGTGTGCCCCCCCCCCCCCCCCCACTCTAACTTTTAAAATAAGGGAGCGAAAAATCTAAAAAAAATATATACTGTAAATTTCAATAAACACTTTCAAAGAAAATTGGTTTGATCGAGATATAGTCAGCAGTTTTTTAAATATAGCGACCGCAAATATAACATTGAACAAACAATATGAAAAAGAAAGTTAATTTTTGGTGGCGAAAAACTATAGTTATAAAATATTCTACTGTGTTACGGAAGAGAGTCTCCCATACCACAGCTAAAGGGGATGTGAAATATAAACTGGTTCAAGTGCAAGTCGGACTCGCACTCGTAGGGTTTCGTAACACAGTAGAGTATTCTATAACTATGATTTTTCGCATCTACAAAAATAACTTTGTTTTTCATAGTGTTTGTATGAAAAACAAAGTTATACTTGGTCGCTATATCTCAACAACTGCTGACTGTATCTCGTTCAAACCAATTTTCATTGAAAGTTTTTATTGAGATCTACAGAATATATTTTTTCTAGATTTTTCACTTCCTTACTTTAAAAGTTAAGAGTGGGGGGGGGCACACATTTTACCACTTTAGACGTGCCTATCTTTTAAATGATTAACTTTAAGAAAAAAATATTGTAGGAACCTCAATGTCATTTTTAAAGATCTATCCATAGACATCAAATTTATACACGTATAGGTTTGAAGAAATTTTTTTTTTTCTGGGCGGCATCCCATGATGCCCCTAAACTTTTATATTTTTTATTTTTGTATAAAAATCAGAAAGTGGTTTACGGAATACATCTATTTACTTAGTTTCAATTCTGTAGTCCTAATAGTTTCGGAATAAAATGGCTGTGACATACGGACGGACAGTCGGACAGACAGACAGACAGATGGAGAATCTATAAGGGTTCCGTTTTTTGCCATTTGGCTACGGAACCCTAAAAAGGTTCACCTATCCCATCGACATCCTAACCCATGTCGCTGACCTACCCCATCATGTAGGATATTGTTGTTTAGAACTCGTTGAATAGATAAATACTGTATTTTTTGTTTTATATTTATTTGAAAAATGAACTAGCCAAGTACAAATAGGATTCGCACTCGTAGACGAATCCGACTTGCACTTGGCCAGTTTACATTTCAAAATATTTTTGACAATATGTATGGCTTTAGGGTTACCAAAATGCGAAGACTATAGACTATCGTTTGGTTGTAAAGCCTGTGTGACAGACGACAGACAGACTGACACGTGGTGACAGACGGATGTGAGTCATAGGAATATGGCTCCGTTTTGACCCTTCGGGTACAGAATGAAAAATAAGTAAAAATGTATGTTTCTTACCTATATTTTGGTAATCTTCAAAGATGGCGTCACCATCACTAGACTCGGAAAAGCTGAAATCTTTCAAGCTGCACGCTGGTTTCTTCTGAGTATTTGTTACACACGACATGTTTCTCAAAACTGTAACAACGGATATCATCATAGAATAAACACTAGCTGCACTGAGCAGCTTCGCCCGAGTTAATAAAACTGGCCAAGTGCGAGTCAGCATCGTGTCTTTTATCGCACACTTAGGGAGGGTTTCGTACAATACTAAACATAACAGAGTTTCAACCTCATATATTTGATTAATTGATATTACCAAGAATATTTGGTTTGGTCGCGATCTAGAAAGACGGGGCTCGTTTACTAGCGCCATCTATGTCATTTTGCCGAAACTAATTAGATAGATGGCGTTTAAAAACATGTTTTTTGTATGGGAACCCCCTTTAATTTTTAACTTTATTTTGTTTTTAGTATTTGTTGTTCTAGCGGCAACAGAAATACACTATCTGTGAAAATTTCAACTGTCCAACTATCACGGTTAATGAGCTATAGCCTGGTGACAGACGGACAGACAGACAGACAGACAGACAGACAGACGGACAGCGGAGTCTTAGTAATAGGGTCCCGTTTTACCCTTTGGGTACGGAACCCTAAAAAGTATCCTTTACATGTAAGTCCAGATTATAAAAAAAAACTGTAATCTATCTGTATGCCAAATTTCATCCAAATCCATTCAGCCATTTTCACATGAATGATATCCATCCATAGGTATACAATAAAAGTATTTAGATAGCACTACGGCATTTTGTACCGTTCTCCTTGTAAATATTTCCTCAACGCAAACAATATTTACCGTGATGTTAATAGTTACCGCACTAACTTCTTCTCTCCGCCCGTGCCACAGTCCTAAATACAAAAATGTTTAATCAGTGCGTCCTACCCGTCATGACTCATGAATACGGAGCCGAGACGTGGACACTCACGATTCGACTCGTCCACCAACTTGAAGTTGCTCAGTGACCTATGGAAAGAGGCAAACTGAATTGGCAGTGTGCTGGTCATATCTGCCGTAGGACTGATAACCGTTGAGGTAGACTGGTTCTGGACCGCGAAAAGGCACACGTAGCAACATAATAGGACGCCTTGTGACCAGGTAAAGCAACGACATTTTCAAAGCGGTGGGCAGTGACTGGAAACAAAGAGCCGAAGATCGGGCTCAGTGGTGTGTCTTGGGTGAGGCCTATGTCCAGCAGTGGACTGACACCAGCTGATTATGATGCCCATTCATATTTCATATTTATTGACAATTAATTTCAACTTTTTGGTTTTAGGTCATTGGAGTGATCTTAAGCCAGATAGACTCACCAAGTCTCATAGACCCATTTATAAAGGCAAGATTTTAGAGCATTAAGTACTCCCAATGTTTTATACACCAGTACACTTTCACGAACACTCATCGATGTAAAATTATTCCTCAGTATTTACACATTTATAGTGACTGTTAGAAAAAAAAAACAAGACATATTGCACTGCACTACTGTTTGACTTGATGTCAGCTCTCGTAGGAACTCACTAACTAATATTTCATGGGCTACTTATCAAGAGTCAAAATATTATTATTCGATCATTCAACATTCCTTACCGCTGTACCTCTTATCTGTGACTTTGTCTTGACCCCGAGATAAAAAGTAATAATTTCAGTATTTTTTGGCACACTTGTGGCAATAGATTCCAGCAGTTTTTATCTTTTCACTGACACTTATATTTAAAGAGTTTAAATATCCCAGCAGGTTAAAGATACTGAAGTAACAAAATTTTAAATCGATTACAACGCTATAAACGATTTATTTTATAGTATATAAATCACGCTATTAATGGACTGTATGCTATAGATATATGCTAAAGATACGCTAGGAGTTTTGGCGGGAACGTGGAAAAGTGTGTGTGATCTCATTGTATTCTTTCCTAAAACTTGTGTTCTTCCGCGTGTTAATATGTAATAAATGTGGATTATTAACCATTAAGTGCCAGTGAATGTGTGCGAGTGTAGGGAAACAGCACAATGTTGAAAAACATGCTATTTGCGTTCTCACCAAAATTCCACTGAAAATCTTCAGTAAACACCACATCTTTACTGAAGGTATGACTTAGACTAGACTTTTACTTGACAACTGACCTGAAATGTGACTTTGACCCATCTCTACGACTAACATTCATAAAAACTTGAAAAATTTCAATACTTGACACTGGCTAAATACACTAATCGTGTGGAGCCATAAAGAAACAAAAAAAAAAAAAGATACGCTAGATTAATGATAGAGATGAGTGCGCTCGGTCGCTGCTGCTTATTGACACTGATGTGACCCGCTCAAGACAAGACCGCGAGCCATACGAAAAGGTAAAGTGCTGTGCGGTGCAATTTGTATCGAGCATATTGCTAGATACATATAAAATCGTTTAAAAAACTAAAGAACCGACTTCAATGCCACGCTATTAATTTTGAGTACCAATTTTGAGGTGTTTATCTCCATATCTCTGGAGATACTTTTCATACCTCAATAAAATTACCATGGTACCACACTTGAGATATCTTCTTTCCAACAAAAAAATAATAATCAAAATCGGTTCATAAACGACGAAGTTATCCGCGAACAAACAAAAAAAAAAAAAAAAAAACATACGGTCGAATTGAGAAACCTCCTCCTTTTTTTGAAGTCGGTTAAAAATGCTGTTTGATACATTTTGCATCGAACAATTCTGATCGATCTGACCTTTGAAAGTTACTCTCATACTTTTATCAACAAGAAAGAAGCTGCAAATCGCTAAACTGATTTTTAACCGACTTCAAAAAAAGGAGGAGGTTTCTCAATTCGAACGTATGTTTTTTTTTTTTTTTTTTTGTTTGTTCGCGGATAACTTCGTCGTTTATGAACCGATTTTGATTATTATTTTTTATCATATATTAATTTTTTTATGTTTGTTCCCGGATAACTTCGTCGTTTATGAACCGATTATTCTTTTTTTGTTCGAAAGTAGATATCCCAAGTGTGGTACCATGGTAATTTTATCGAGGTATGATAAGTATCTCCAGAGATATTGAGATAAACATCTCAAAATTGGTACTGAAAATGAATAGCGCGGCATTGGAGTCGGTTGTTTTTTAGTTTTTAAACGATATTATCTTAAATCATCTGAAAACACTTTTGATAAAGTCATTAATCAGACACGAAAAACTAAAGCAAAATTGGTTCATCCGTTTGGGAACTACGATGCTGCTAACAGACACATAGATACATAGATGTTAGGTACCCATATTTTTGCGTCGGGATTAAGTCCTTACTTGTCTTTTAACGTTGTGTATGGAGCCGCTACACTGGCCATATATTTAAGATAATAATCTATTCAGCTGTATTATATTAAGAATTTAAAAAAGTCATTAGATATTTAAAATTACTAATAAACATTTATTTTTTATATTGGTTTTATACGGTTTTAGGTATATTAATAACCAAATGTATGTAATGGTGATGAATGGGTATGTGTATGAATATAGGTATGGGTATGGGTATGAAATGGGTATGAATGGGTAGATACTCTACCAGCAAATAGCGACCAAAATACTGTTTTATTAACCGACTTCAAAAAAAGGAGGAGGATTCTCAATTCGACCGTATATATATATATATTTTTTTATGTTTGTTCACGGATAACTTCGTCGTTTATGAACCGATTTTGATTATTCTTTTTTGATCGAAAGGAGATATCCCAAGTGTGGTACCATGGTAATTTTGTCGAGGTCTGATAAGTATCTCCTGACATATTGAGATAAACATCTCAAAATTGGTACTGAAAATGAATAGCGCGGCATTGAAGTCGGTTCTTTTTTAGTTTTTAAACGATATTATTATTTGTAGTTTGTATATTAATTATTAGTCACAGTTAATATGTTAGTTTTATTTTCATGTTATTTTGCCCATTTCAGTAATAAAGTTACCTCTTGGTTTGTGCACAATAAATAAATTGAATTGAATAGAATTCCCAATTATACTGGCCACACTATGCAATAGATGTAATTAAGGATTTCATTCCAGTCGTATTCCGATCCTGAAAACTTCAGGAAATTTGTCAAGTTCCGGGATTTTCGGGATTAGAAAAATTAAATATAGAGCTACTATTATAAACAACAAGATGGGATTGCCAGGGAGCCATTTAAAGTGACGCATGGTTTGAAAATGCCGGCCATAAGTGCGTGATTTTGAAATGAATATTCAATCAATAATGAACAAGTGTGCATCATTTGATTGCACCATATCCATTTTATAACTACTTCTTATATAGTATCTTTTTTTTAAATATTGACCACTATCTCACCTGTTGGTAAGTGATAATGTGATCGAAGATGGTAAGCACGCTAGGCCTAGAATGGGAACTGGCTCTCAAGGATAGCTGCCGGAACACATTACATGTTTGGCGACAGATTTTCTAACTTGAGGGTGGTAGCTGGCCAGGCGGACACTAGATGGTGTCCTACCACCATGCGGGGTTTTTTGGTTTCTTAATGATGTTTTCCTTCACCGGAGGGCCACTGTGAGAAGCGCACATAAATTTTTCGAGAAAAATCCATTGGTGCACGGCGGTTTGAACTCGGTACCACGGCATCAAAGCCGACCGTTCTCCTGATTACGCCACCGGGCCCTCAAAATCTGTATATCTGATCTGATCTGTATCTCTGTATATCTGATTATAAGGAGCCACCGTTTTATGGTAGATATTCGATGTACCCTACCCGCATTCATCGATTTGCTTTCTCTTTCATCACACGGACTGCCAAGGAAAGAAATACCCTGTCTGATTCTGGTACAATTCGGGTGTTTCCAAATCGTGAGTGAATACGTATCTTCTGAGGTTCATCACTCAATCAATCAGGTGATAGTTGACAAACGCTAACCAATCTTCTAATACTATAGGAATCTTTGACCTGACATACTGGCTGACAGACAACGCACAGCCTAAACCACTGGTCGTAGAGACTTGAAATTTAGAGCGTATATTTAAGTCTTAGTAAGTAAAGGTGTACTAAAAAAGAGTTTTCTAAAATTCATCCCTAAGGGAAAGAAATGGGGGTTTGAAGTTTATATGGAGAAACAAGATTAGATAGTATTTTTTAATTGAAACTTCACACAAGTGCTTTAGTAAATAAATGAGTAAATACGTGTTTCAGGCTTTTTCGAAATTCCTCCCCTAAAAGGGTAAAATGGGGTAACAAAGTCTAAAAATCAATATTGTTTCGAATTACGCTGAAATTTGGCATAAAGATAGTTATAACGACGTTAGTGCTCTCTAAAAGTGTTTTTTTAAATTCACCCTTAGGGGGATAAAAGAGGGTTCAAAGTTTGTATGGAATATCGAAACCTCACACAATTGCTTAAGTAAATACGTGTTTAAAGCTTTTTCGAAATTCAACCTCTAAGAGGGTGAAATGGGGTTACAAAGTCCGACATTAATATTGTTTTGGATTGCGCTGAAATTTGGTATGCAGATAGTTATTACGACGTTAGTTCCCCACTAAATTTTTTTTTCTTAAATTCTCCTCTTAAATGGATGTAACTAGGGTTCAAAGTGTGTATGGAGAAACAAGATTAGATAGTCTTTTCTATTCGAAACCTCACACAAGTGCTTCAGTAAATAAATAAATATGTGTTTTAGGCTTTTTCGAAATTCAATCCTTAGGAGGGGGAAATGGGGTAGCAAAGTGTAAAAATCAATATTGTTTTGGATTGCGCTGAAATTTGGCAAGCAGGTAGTTATTATGACGTTGGTTACGCAATGATTTTCCGAAATTCACCCCTTAAGGGGAGAAAACGAGAAATCAAAGTTTGTATGGAGTAACAAGATTAGATGGTCTTTTTTATTGAAACTTCACACAAGTACTTCTGTAAATAAATAAGTAAATGCGAGTTTCAGGCTGTTTCAAATGCCAAACCTAAGAAGGTGAAGTAGGATAACAAAGTCTGAAAATCAATATTGTTTTGGATTGCGCTGAAATTTCGAATGCAGATAGTTATTATGACGTTGGTATCCGCTAAGAAAGGGTTTTCCAAAACTCACCTCTTCAGCAGACAGAACGGGTATTCAAAGTTTGTGTGGCGAAACAAGATGAGATAGCCTGTTTTATTTGAAACTTTACATAAGTATTGCTCAGATATTTTTATAACTTTTAACCAGAGGCTAGAATTTTAGGGCCATTTCACCCACGTCCGTAGGAGAATACTCCGTTTCGTGAATACACGTGGTCCCTGGGTGGTGCTAAATAGGTGACTCGGTGGGAGGCTTATGCCGCAGCTCGTGACCACCCACCAAAGCCATGCCGCCAAGCGACTCAGTATTACGGCATGATGGTCGGTGTAGCCAATTACAGGAGACGGGTCGAAACAGTAGCGCTTCTGCTTAAGGACCTTTCTGACGCACATTGACGCCACTTCACTTTGGGAGACCAGTCGCGGAGGGTAGCGGGATCCGAGGCACGGTGCACCGCTGGCTGACCGCAGTTAGTAGGGGGCCCAAGTAGCGTGCCAGCCACACGCGAAAGGCTGCCCCGCCAACTGACGAAAAATCCCGGGATGCGTCATGGTGCTGGTTGGCGACCGGACGAGAGGCCCTATGAACATTCCAGGGGGGCTCGGGCGTCCCCGCAGTCTCCAGGCTGGTCCCCCTTCTGGTGTTGTGTCTCAATGTTAGTCGCAGGTCAAAAGCAGAGCGCCTCGTTTCACTGCCGTGCTCTTACCTTTACACTCGCAACATAACATGACAAAAAGGAACAAGAAGCATTTTAAACAGCGGCTGCACGCCCTCTCGCTCAAAGTGCTCTTCACTAATATTAGAGGTCTGCACTCAAATCTCCACGCAGACCACCACCATCTCGAGACTGAAAAACCCGCTCTCTTGTTCCTCACGGAGGCGCAGATACAATGCCCGTCTGACGTGGCGTACCTCACTTACCCCGGCTACACCCTGGAGCACAATTTTAAAGCTCGGTCAGGTGTGTGCGCGTACGCCCGGGACGACATCTGCTGTCTGCGTCTCCGTCATTTTGAAGACCCTCGCTATTCCATGCTTTGGTTACTGGTGGACACAGACCTAGAGAAACTTCTCTACGCCTGTGTATACCGGTCGCACAGCGGAGATCAGGAGACATTCAGGCTCACAGAGTACTTGAGTGAGGCGGCGGACGCCGCTCAACACAAATACCCTTCTGCCCAACTAGTGCTACTGGGGGACTTTAATGCCCATCACCAGGAGTGGCTTTTCCCATACCAGTGCACTGACCGCGCTGGGAGAGAGCCGCGAAAGCTAGCCTTAGCGTTAAATCTCACCCAGCTGGTCCAAGAAGAAACGCGAGTTCCTGATGTTGACGGCCATACAGCCAATTGCTTGGACCTTCTGCTGACAACTGATCCAGACCGTTACTCACTGTCGGTATCATCACCGTTAGTTAGCTCCGACCACTGTTTGGTGAAATCTGTATCAGTCTACTCCCCGCTTGACCCCAGCCCAAGAGGCACCCGGCGGGTATGGCGATACAAGTCAGCAGATTGAGATGAGATACGGTCGTTCTTTGCATCTTATCCTTGGCAGCCTGTTTGCTTCTCTGTCGACGATCCTTCGATTTGCGCGGATGCTGTGACGGAGGTGCTGCGTCAAGAAATGGAGTACTATATTCCATTTTCTGATGTAGCGATGTCAAGCAAAGCTCAATCATGGTTCGGGGCTGATTGTCGACGTGCTGAAGCACTAAAACAAAAAGCATACCTGGCCTGGGTTGATGCTCGTAACCGCAAAGCCAGAGATCTGTCAGCGAAGAAGAAAGCGTCCAACAAGGCTGCCAAGTCCTGCAAGAAGGCTCTACGGAAGTCCCGATTTGAGCACATAGGCCGGATAGGGACCAAACTAGCTTTGTATCCAGCGGGTAGTAAAGCGTTTTGGTCTCTGGCTAAGTCGGTCGAGTCGAACTTCTGTCGCCCCTCACTTCCTCCACTGCTAAAACCCGATGGGGCGCTGGCTCACACCGCCAAAGAGAATGCAAATTTGTTTGCTTCTCTGTTTGCGGAATCTTCACGTCTAGACACTGCTGGTGAAACACCTCCAAGTCTACCTGGATGTATAACACAAATGTCGGAAATCCGCATCCGTCAGACAGAGGTTGGTAAAACACTGCAAAATCTAGACTAACAAAGCCAGCGGCCCGGATGGTATTCCAGCTATAGTCTTGAGGACCTGTGCGCCTGAACTTGCTCCTGTTCTGACACGCCTCTTTCGTCTTTCTATAACATGTGGTCAAGTGCCGAAATCATTGAAGCTAGCCAACGTGCAACCTGTGCCCATAAAAGGCAGTCGTGCTGACCCTGCCAACTATAGGCCAATCTCAGTCACGTCCATACTCTGCAAGACTATAGAACGTGTACTGAATAACCGGCTCCTGGCATACCTAGAAGCAAACGACCTCCTAAGTGAACGACAATATGGATTTCGCCAAAATCGGTCCACTGGGGATCTTCTAGCGTATGCCACGCACATTTGGAGCGAGGCTGTTGAGAATCATGGGGAAGCTCTTGCAGTTTCCCTTGATATATCAAAAGCCTTTGACAGGGTTTGGCACGATAGTTTTTTAAGCAAGCTTCCATCCTACGGACTGCCTACTGGTTTATGTGTCTGGATTTCGGATTTTCTGAGGGACCGGTCGATAAGAGTAGTGATTGATGGCTGCTCTTCTGACCAAATGGCTATTAATGCCGGGGTCCCTCAGGGATCAGTGCTCTCTGCAACTCTTTTCCTACTGCATATTAACGATCTGCTAAAGCTTGGTATCTTTGGGTATGCAGACGACAGCACCGTTGTAGAGAGCTATACATCCACAGTGCAAGTACTAGTGTAGCACAAATTCAGTGTTATAGGGAGGCGATGGTCCAGCGCTTGAACTTGTCCTTACAGGCTGTCTCCGAATGGGGCGATGCCAACCTGGTCAAGTTTAATACAGCTAAGACCCAGGCGTGTCTGTTCTCCGCCAAACGGAGTCCGTTCCAACTGACTCCTACTTTCCGGAATGTGTCCGTACCGATAACTGATCACCTCGAGCTTCTTGGAATCTCGCTGACACCCACACTCAACTTTGGCTCGTATATTGAGTCAAAAGCCCAATTGGCCTCAAAAAAGCTTGGTGTTTTGGCCAAGGTGAGACAGTGCTTCACACCAGAACAGCTGCTTAATTTGTATCAAGCTCAAGTCCGATCATGTATGGAGTACTGTTCTCACCTGTGGGATGGGTCAGCTAAATACCAGCTGGAGGCGTTGGAAGTTATTGAGAGGAGAGCCAAGAAACTCATTAACGACAAACATCTTGTAAGCAAAAGGCTTCAGAGCCTAGAGCATCGCAAAGTCGCCAGTTTATCGGTCTTTTATCAAAGTCAAAGTCAAAGTCAAAGCATTTATTCAGTATATGGGCAAATTAAAAATTTGCACTTACACACGTCAAATAACATTAAATAGATCATATTCAACAAAAAATATAGATATAACAGAAACATAACGCTTTGAATTTACAAAAAAAAAAAACAAAGGTATTGAGCCATTCAGCTTTCATCTAGACGTCGAACGTCACACTTAAAACACATGTTTAATTCCCCTTATTAATGTAGGGTTGCCAACCGTACCATTACGTGCACCCGCAACCCAGTGCATGTTTCAGTACTTCAGACAATTTTTATCCAAAAAATTGTGAAATAATGAAACATAATAGATAAATAAAACGCAGACTAATTGCAGTACAAATCATGTTCCGAATGGAACTGATTGTCCGACTATCAGCCGCATAATACCGTCGTAACAGGCAACCCTAGATCTGCAAACAAAAGATGAAAACTGATTGACTGTTGAATCTACTGGTGTTTCGGAAGTACTCCCATCAGAGAAGAAACACCAAGAAACTCTATGGGGCTTGTCAGTTATTTTAATTCATTTTTTTAAATTCATATTAAATAAATGTTTAATGTACAATAAGTAATTCTATTATCATACAATTTATATTATATCTTGGAGCTTGGGGCATTCAGGCCAAGCATTTTTGTCATTCATATAGTCATTTATTGTATAGTACGATTTCTTCATTAAATTGGATTTTACAAAGGTTTTAAATCTGCTTATAGACAGTTGATCAATATCTTTAGGAAGTTTATTATAAAATCGTATACAGTTCCCCAGAAAAGAACCACTAACTTTCCACAACCTGAATTGAGGTAGAATTAATCTATTTTTGTGTCTTGTATTGAAATTATGTACATCGGACCTCTTATCATACTCATTCAAATTTTTGCGTACATACATAATATTTTCATATATATATTGACATGCCACTGTGAGAATTTTAATCTCCTTAAATTTTTCACGAAGTGAGTCTCGCGACTTCATGGTATATATAGATCGAATAGCTCTTTTTTGTAAAACAAATATAGATTGGATTTCGGCGGCTTTCCCCCACAATAAAATGCCATAGGACATTATACTATGGAAGTAGCTAAAGTAAACCAATCTAGCAGTGGATTCGTCAGTCAAGTTTCTGATTTTACGTACTGCGTATGCAGCGGAGCTCAATCTACCTGCCAGAGCCGATATTTGAGAACCCCATTGTAGTTTTGAATCCAGGGTGATGCCCAAGAATGTAGCGGATTCAACAAATTCTATCGGTACATCGTTTATTAATATCCTGCTATTAATGACACCCTTTCTTACATTTGGCAGCGAGAATTTAATACATTTAGTTTTTTTGGCGTTCAGTAATAAGTTATTGGTTGTAAACCAATTCAAAACCTGTGCGATTGATTTGTTAACATCGTCAAATCCAGGCGCAATCCTATCTTTTTTGAATATTAAGGATGTATCATCCGCGAACAAAACAATGTCACATAAGTTTTGCACGAAAGACGGCAAGTCATTAATATAAACTAGAAATAAAAATGGTCCTAAGATCGATCCCTGCGGAACTCCCATTTTTATGAGGGATCCAGATGACCTGACGCCATTGACCTCAACCATCTGTATTCTATTACTGAGGTAGGATGAGACCAGATCAAGTGCTTTTCCGTTAACGCCGTAGTGTTTTAATTTGCAAATTAGCGTTTTGTGACAGACGCAATCAAACGCTTTAGATAAGTCACAGAAAACGCCGATAGCATCTTGTGCTTTCTCCCAGGCATCAAATATATGTTTAAGAAGATCTACTCCAGCATCAGTAGTAGAACGCCCCTTAGTGAAACCATATTGTTTGTGATTTAAAAGATGATTAATATTAAAATGTGCCAAAAGCTGGTCTAATATAACTTTTTCAAAAACTTTACTGAGCGCCGGTAATATAGAGATTGGTCTATAGTTTGAAGGGTCATTTTTGTTCACTGATTTGTATAGGGGAATTAATTTACTTTTTTTCATTACATCAGGAAAGACACCTTCATCGACGCATCTGTTAAAAATAAACGCTAAGTGAGGGCTAATTGCATTAATAATATAACTAAGTACTTTGGTTGACATACCCCACAGATCCTCGGTTTTCTTTTGATTGAGCATTTTAAAAGTTTTGATAATTGATATTGAAGTTATGTGTCTGAACTCAAACATAGAGTCACATACATTCACACACTTCGATAGTAAAACAAAAGCATCCTTAGGAGAAGAGTTTAAAGGCTGAGTAGTAATAATAGGTACTTGTGAGAAGTACTCAACAAATGTGTTAGCGACATCATTATTATCTATGATTAATTTATTATTAACTTTTAACATAATTTTACCGTCCCTCTGCTTAATTTTTCCAGTTTCTGTATTAATGACTTTCCATGTTGATTTTATTTTGTCATCGGCATGCTTAATTTTTCTACTTAGATGCAGTGATTTTGCTGTCTGACAAACAACTTTAAAAGTTTTTGAATACAATTTTAAGTGATTTATGAATTTAGTATTATGTAAATTAATGGTTTTTTGTGAGTACAAGTTATACAAATTGTTTCTACTTTTATAAATACCAGGAGTTGCCCAGTCATCGAAACGAACCTTCGCACCCTTTCTAACCATTTTAATTTTAAAAATATCATTGAACTCTGCATCTAACATTTGAAATAAAGCACTGCATAGGTCATCAGGATCCTCAGAAAATCTTAGGTTCATTAATTGCTTGTCAATGATATCCACAAACTGTTCAACCCGTTTGGTGGTAATGGGCCTGTAAAAATGTTCTTGGCCTTTGATGGATAATTTACATGAAAAAGTGACACTTTGTCCCAGATGGTCCGAGCCAAGTTTATCAAAAATTGCAATTTTTTCGGGTTCACAGTTGCAGAACACATTGTCCAAGCAGGTAGCTGATGAGCTAGTGATTCTTGTTGGCTGATTAAAAAGATGCTTCAGATTGAAGCTTAGAAATAATTTTTTTAATTTGTCGCTGAGCGGAGACTGCTCAATTAAATTAACATTGAAATCGCCACAAACTATTAAAGATTTAGAGGTGTTGAAGACTTTGCTCATTACTTCTTCCATAATTGTTTCAAACATTTTATAATCAGCCGATGGAGGTCTGTATACACAGATGACTATATGTTGCCCCAGCTCTATACAAGATAATTCAACACATCGTTCCACAGACAAAGCTACTATGTCTTTACGCTCTTTAAAGTTACAATTTTCAGTTACATATATTAGTGAGCCACCACGAATTGCCTTTTGTCTAATGAATGTGCTGGCAATTGTATAATTTTTTAATATTGGTAACAAAGTACCTTTCACAAACCAGTGTTCAGTAATACACATTATGTCAACTTTATAATAATTGAGAAATAATTCTAACTCTAAGGCTTTGCTGGAGAGACCTTGTATATTCTGATGAAAAATGTTGATTGAGTCAGGCCTCCCCATTGTCTTAGACATTAGTTTAAACTAACTAAGTCTACTACGCTACAATTACCCTGCATAGTAACACCACTACGTTGGGGCTCGTCTTTGTGATCTGTTACAATATGTAAAACAGGGTCATAAATATTGTATGCTAATAACTTAGCAATGGTCGACTTATTAGTCTTATTGAGATACAAAGTATCCTTTGTCAATATTACTTTACTAATAAATTTGTTGGTTTCAAAATACAAAAAGTCGCTGAAGCGACACGTCAAATTGTACAGTGCCAAGTTCAATTTATGAGCATGCTCATTATAAGAGCAACTACTTGTTTTAAGATACGGGAATGAACAAACTATTATTTTACTAATGCCTCTGCTGGCAATGTCTGACAAAAGTTTAATTAGAATATTAATATCAGCTTTTTTAACGTTTGTGCTATTACCTAGCTGCAATACAATAGTACAATTTTTGTGATACTGAAAGCTGCATATTTTTTTACATAAATCTGTAATTGATAAATTAGGGCAGCAATTGTTATAAACATTTTGGTTCAATCTATTGTCTAATAAGCTACCCATACCTACTCCCATTTCATCGCTGAACACAATGGTCTCTCTAGCAGGCTCCTGCAGTTGTAAAGGACTGCCTGAGTCCACCTCGGAGGCACCAGTGCACTGTAACGATGACACTACTTCCTGCCTAACCAAGTCAGTCTGTGCACGTAAACTTGCAGTATTAGCTGTACTTGGTGAGCTGCTATCCTCTTGGTAGCATTCACTCTGCACACCACAGATAGGAACCCCAATTAAAACTTTTGAGACGCACATTTCTTGTTTTAATAATTCAGCCTTTTCTTTAAATTCTATTAATTCTTTGTTACTGCGATCTAACATCTCTAGGCATTGCTGTAATTCTTTACTTAAGTCGATGTTTTTCTTACAAGTCTTTAAATTTATTTTTTTGATATGGTTAATTTTTTGTAATTTATGCGTATTTTTCCTAATGATTTTCTTATACTTAATGTACTTTTTAATCTTATTGGAACCCTTCATAGAGACATTAGTAGAACCTGAGCCGATGATCGGATACATTTCGGGGAGTGTGCCTACCAACTGCACGAATTAATTCCACCGTCTCCCTTTTACCATCGTACTACCAGACGCACAGATATACGCCATCGCTACATGGTTGATATTCCATTCTGTCGCACAAAGCGCTTTGCATCAACATTTATTATGATAAATGTTGATCGTCGCACAGCAAAGGAATGGAATTCCCTGCCAGAATTTGTGTTTCCTGTGAAGTACAATCAGGGGGTCTTCAAAAAGCGAGTGAACAGGTATCTTCTAGGCAAGCGTGCTACATCGTCGATCACATCTTCACTTAACATCAGGTGAAATAGTGGTCAAACGCTTGCTTATCTTCAGTAAAAAAAAAATACTTTAATAATATAACAGGGTCCTAAATGTATTCAGGTCTTGAATTTCTTATAACCTAGGTTTGATTGTACAAATTTACCATCGCCTACAGTTGCGGTTATCCAGTTAGGAAACATTTTTGGTTGCAAGTCGATCTTGGCTAACTATACCCATTATGTTTTAAGCCAATCAGAAGAAAGATATCTTTTTTGGGGCAAAAACAAATGAGTAATAAAACATTAAATAAAAAAATCAAAAAACCCAACTGCGCAAAAAGTGAAGTGTTAAAAAACGATATGAAAAGAAAAAAACAAGTAAGTCTAGTAGTTTAGACTTATGTTTAGGGATATCAAAAAACTATACCATTTAAATTCTTTCTCGGTCGATACACTCATAAAATAAATTATACATTGTTATATGGAATGTAGAGACTAACAGTCGGGACACATTAATGGCTTAACGAATGGGGATTACTACTTGCTGCAAGGCATTACGATACTTTTAGCTCTAGGCTCTATAATAGATTAAATGCAATATTGCATATTTATCCACTCACTTATTACGAATTAAAATCAACTATACAATCTTACCTTCTGGACCTAAACTACTTAGAAACAGACAATCTTATTAAATGTCATCTCTAAAACTTATCTAATAAAAAGACGCTTTCATTTGCTTTCATACACACACATACACGCACACACACACACAAACACACACACACACACACATACACGCACACACACATACACACACACACACACGAACGCGTACGCATGTTTGATTATATTATTATTTTATAATTTGTATTCTTGCATATTATAACATGTGTGACATAATAATAATAAGTTTCTTTGAATATAATATGTACATTATTGTGTCAAAGTAGTCTAACGGAGGGCGATGGTGTCTGTGACACAGTTTCTTAGAAACTTCTACGGACACTAACATACCTTAAGTTATAAAATATGTCCTATTTTGTACTTAGTTCTGTATATTTAGGATACAATGTCACTTTTGTTAAAAGTCAATAAACATTTTATTTATTTAAAAAAAAATGTATTTATAAAGTTCACAGCATATATTCAGTACCTATTTAGGCATTATTAATTTACGCACATTTATACACGTCTAAAATCACAAAATAAATCATATCAAAGCAAAGACAGAATGAAAAAAATACATAAGTAATGAGCACAGAGTACCTTTTATATACGGAAAGTAATGAGCCTTTCCGCTGTCATCTAATCGTCGATTTCAAATTTCTTCTTCTTCTTATAGCTTTTAAATAGCTTTTAAACACGTTTTAAACGCTGCTTGGCGTTTTCTGCCTGTTTGTTACTTTATGATGTCAAACTACTAATAAATAATAATAAAAATATTGAATTGGGGATTGCAAGCCATAGGTACTATAATGGCTGGCATACATGCTACAAGAAATCGTTACGATCGCACTGTACCGTTTAAACTGCACCGATAATCGAAACGTGTATGTGATAAAAACTGTATAATTTTTACAATGTTTAGGACTGTGCCGTCGAACGGAGTAGATTGAAAATTTGAATAGATAAAACGGAATCGGAAGAAACTGTGCCGATAATCGTAACGTGTGTGCCGAGCGCTTATTTTTTGCCAGGGGGTGACGGCCTGTAACTTAGCTGTCATTTTAAGATGCCAAAACCGCGCTAGTGTTGTTGGGCCCGTCTGTCTGTCCGTCGATCTGTCCGCATTTAACAGGGCTGTATCTCCTTAACCATAATAGGTAGTGACTAGAAATTTTCACATATTTTCTGCATCTGGTTGTTATTAACAATAATGCAGCAATAGCTAAATAACTAATACGTCGTCTGTTGATGTCATCGCGGAACGGTACGAGTATGACTAAATTGCGCAGTTTTGCACTGTTTTTTCTTGAACATGTACGGGCTGTAGGGACGTACGATTTATCTGTACCGTTCGACTGCGCAGTTTTATCGCACTAATGAAACTGAAGGTATATGCTATCTTTACCTAACGCACTAATACATATCAGTAATATAAACAATTTTAGTCAAAAAAAAAAAATGAAACAATCTAAAGAAACGCATACTTAGTGCCTTTTCACGCGTACCGGTTGCCGGGTAGCCCGGCGCCGGATACCCGGTGTCAAATAAGCTAAATGCCGGATAAATTACGCCAGTACATGTGAAAGCTATGTACCATGTCCATACACTTCACCACCGGGTAACCGGCGCCGGCTACCCGGACACCGGTACGTGTGAAAAGAGCCCAACTAATCACATTTTTTTAAAATACTAATAGGTTATCATGACCACTATCTCACCTGATCTTAAGTGACGACGTGATCAATAATGTAGCGCGCATACCGAGAAGATAACTATTGCTCTTGCGACTTGAAGTCCCCTTAAATGTACTTACTTTAAAGTTTTACAAACAGAAACACAGGCTGAAAATTGCATTTCTTGGCGGTACGTGTGATAAATAAAATAGATGGCCAACAATGGATTTTCTGTCAAAAAGTGTATGTGCGCTTTTCACAGTGGCTTTCCAGTGATAGAAGAAACCCCCAACCCCCGCATTGTGGTAAACCACTAATGACACTATCTAGTGTCCGTCTGGCCAGCTACCACCATTGATTTGTATTTCATTTATCTCAGTGGCTACCACACTCAAGTTAGATAATTTGTCGTCAAAACACAGTGTGTTCCGGCTGCTATCCTTAGAGCCAGTTCCCATTCTAGGCCTAGCGTGCTACCATCCTTCGCCGCATCATCACTTACCAACAGGTGAGATAGTGGACAAACACTAGCCTATAAGATATAAAAAAATATCACTAATGTTGACTTTAAATAGTATAATTTAAGATCGTTTAAAAAACTAAAAGAACCGACTTCAAACGTCGCGCTACTCAAAGTAGCCAGTAGACGAAGTAACTATTACATAATCTGTGCCAGTAGTTAGTAGTAGGTAGTCGAGATAAGTGAATGCGTCGTAATACAAATGTTGATAGATTAAAAACAGCTCAGCCGATTTCGTTAAAATTTAAACGGGACCACCTGAGAAGGGTACCCTTTGAAACAAAAAGGAATTTTCCAAATCGGTTCAGGCATCTTCGAGTAATCGGTGAACATACATTAAAAAAAAAATATTCCGACGATATATTCCCGACGATTATATTCCGAATTCAGAACCTCCTTTTTGTGAAGTCGGTTAATAAGTAAATTAAAACCTTTTCTAGGTAGGCCTAAATAGCATGTGACAGGAGCGCCGGAAAGCTCGTGCAGGTCAGAAGAGCGGCTAGAAAGCCGCTCCCGGATAAAGACTCAAATTGAGTCAAATCAGGTCGGAGCATAATGTGAAATATAAACGCGAGTGAAGGCCGGTCAGTATAAAAACAACTGAAATATTAATATAACTCGTGATAATTTCATAATTCAAGTGCAGACGAATTGATAGCCTCATTTTTTTTAACGAATAACATGATGACAACCTATGATAAAAAATAAATGTTTACACATTCGTTTCTCACATTTTGTTTTTGTTACACAGATACTTGCACGTAGGTGGCGTAAAATTGCCGAAAATTGGACAACCATTGTCATTTATACTTATAATAGATATTGACTTATTTGTACAAAAATTTAGTAGATATATAAACTGCTGTCTTACTACTAAGCAAATTTTAAGTCTTTTCTTACTATTGTATGTTCGAAATGAACAAACTGTTGAGACATACATATTTTAGTTTTCACAATAAATAATTTCTATTCTATCCTATAAGCCTAAAGACGTAAGTTTTTAACGAGTGCGTCCTACCTGTTATTACGTACGGAGCCGAGACGTGGACACTGACATTGCGACTGGTTCACCAATTTAAAGTCGCTCAGCGAGCTATGGAAAGGGCTATGCTCGGAGTATATCTGAGGGATCGAATTAGGAACGAGGTTATCCGTCAGAGAACCAAAGTTATTGACGTAGCTCAAAGGATTAGCAAGCTGATGTGGCAGTGGGCTGGTCACATCTGTCGTAGAACCGATAAGCGTTGGGGTAGATGTGTTCTAGAGTGGAGACCACGGCTCGGTAAACGTAGTGTAGGACGCCCTCCAGCTAGGTGGAGCGATGATATACGCAAGCTTGCTGGCAGCGGTTGGAAACAAAGAGCTGAAGATCGAGCTCAGTGGCGTGCCATAGGTGAGGCCTATGTCCAGCAGTAGACAGAGATAGGCTGATGATGATGATGATTGTCATTTTGCGATACACTGATAAGTTGAATAATTTTGTTCCCAAGGTTTATCTAGGGGATAGATATAAATGTGCCACCTTTGATTATATACCGAGTTTATAATCAAAGTGAGCTACACACAAAAATGCAAGTACGTTCTATCACAGTAGAGCACGCGGGCGCTCTAGTGTTAATAATATTAAATTGAGTATAAATTATATAGATGAATAGAGTTTAACTATTGATGACTATTTATTACAAACTAACCTTAAATGTTGCCGGGTGAATTATATTATCATCATGATGCTGCAACGCAACGATTATTTTTGTGGAATAAAATAAAATTGTTACTAAAAACGCAGAACTCTCACTATTTAAATCGATTGACACCTCAAGTCAAAATGTTTATTCCAAATCGTTTTTATTTTGTTTTGAACTTTTGACGCGGCGCTACTTCTCTTTTTAAATTTGGAATATCTGAAATTCATTCTAAAATGATAAAGTTGAATTATAAACTTTATTTGAATTTATGCTTTATTTAAAACATGTTAAGGTTCATTTTTGAACATGTTATAATATATTTAGTCGTCCGAAGAGGTTGGTTTTAGTTAGGTCTTAGTATATTTTATTGGATGCAAACTTTTTGTCGTAGTATATTGTATTGAATACAATCTTTTTACATATTTAGTTAAACCTTTGTACAAAAAGTCAAATACGGAAGTACGATATATATAGTATATTTACGATGTTATAAGCATGCAGGTTTGCATACAATGATAGAACTACTAATATTAAGTGTAATTTTGGGTTTTTAGTTACACAATCGCCAATAACAGGTGTACCGATATGGATTAAATTGGGCACTGAGATAGTTACTAAACTTAGATATTTTTGTGCCAGCAAGGGTCGCTTTACTCATCGATGTATATGTACTACGTACCAGATGTGGCGTTGCAAACTAGCTCTACGTTCAAATAAAAAGCAGTGCTGAATCTACATCTCGTCTAGTTTAGCGTAAATACTCCTCACGCCCGATCGCGCTGCTCGGAACGTAAGTCAGTTTATGATGGGTGCATCTAGTTTACATGTACCTCGATGGCTTTACTTTATATTTCAGTTTTATACGCAAAGCGGTGGGCTGTGGCTGGCAAGAAAGAGCCAAAGATCGGACTCAGTGGCGCATCTTAGGCTCTCCCAAACATAGCCGAGGCCTACGTCCAGCAGTGGACTGACACCGGCTGGTTATGATAATGATGATGAAGGGCCGCATGCAGAGACCAAGGGTGGAAGTCCCTACCAATGTAGGGACTTCCACCCTTGGTCTCAGGTTGTGTGAAACATAATGCACCGCATCGGTATCAATATACCGATACGGTGCATTATGTTTCACACAACCTGCCTACGACTCACAATATTTACGAATATAGATTATATGTATTGTGAAATGTCGTCTACTACAGGTCGAAAGAGTTTTGGCGGAAATATTAACACGGCAGCTATCCTTGAGAGCCAGTTCTCATAATAGGCCTAGCGAGCTCATCATTTTCAACCGCATCATCACTTACCAACAGATGACATAGTGGTCAAACGCTAGCCTAAAAGATATTTAAAAACAATTAAAAAAGACACATCGTCACCTCAGACGGAATAAGAAGTTTTATTTCGTCTGAGATCGTCACAGAATAAATAATAGTTCATACATCGTAGGTTATAATTCGTTGAGTTCAAAGGTAACATTGTCGACTGCTGAGTTACTAAAGCCCCGTATTCATGGTAAACATTTGTTTAGCAATATGTTGCATAAACATGTTGCCGAGTTGCTGGCCATAAGTCTTTACACGATTAAAAGACCACATGCTTTACGCAGAAGGGCCGACTATAAATACTCAGCTGGCAGGCAGTTTAGGGTTTTTTTTTTTTTTTTTGCAGTTCCAGTAACAGAAAACAATAAAGCAATTGTAAAATTAACTCAACTGCTCTTGCCATCTGTTAACAATTTGTAACAAAGTAGAAATAGCGTAAGGGTTCTCATGCAAGCGATAATATATTTTTTGTACGTAACTTTCTTCGGGAGCTGGTTTCTTTAGAGCTTGGCTTTTTAACCGACTTCAAAAAAAGGAGGAGGTTTCTCAATTCGACCGTATATATTTTTTTATTTTTTATTTTATTTTTATGTTTGTTCGCGGATAACTTCGTCGTTTATGAACCGATTTCAATTATTCTTTTTTTGTTCGAAAGGAGATATCCCAAGTGTGGTACCATGGTAATTTTATCGAGGTGTGATAAGTATCTCCAGAGATATTGAGATAAACATCTCAAAATTGGTACTGAAAATGAATAGCGCGGCATTGAAGTCGGTTGTTTTTTAGTTTTTAAACGATATTATTTAGAGCTGCGCACTGTCGATTGGAATATGCTTAGCTTCTCTTGTGTCTGTGATTGGAATCAAATCTCCCGGGCCGATTATCAGTGCCTTCTGAGAAGTAAGTACTTCTAAATTGTAAAAAAAAATATATATAAGGTAACAAGACAAGCACGACGCTTGCCTGATGGTAAGCGATGACGTCTACCTATTATAGATATAGCGGTATGCAAAATGCTGGACTGCCAGAATTTTGCATGTCACTGCACTGCGCCTGTTACATTGAGACATAAAGATGTTGAGTCTCACATGCCCTGTAATTTCACTGGACACCTTGCCATTTCAACCGAAAAACATTCCTATTTCACGGTTGAAAATTTGTTGGCAATGTGGTGGTACAGCCCCAGGCGGACTAGCAGAAGTCCTACCACTACAAAAATATATTGATAAAAAAATAAGTATATTAAATTATAGTAAAAATAGGTATATTATTATAGTAGTTATATATGCTTTAAAATATTTAATGAAAAAAACAACAAACGTACTAGTCACCATTACAATTCCCGAAGGCTCCCCTCGATTTCTCTGGGATGCCATCATCAAATCCTGGTTTCCTTATCATGGTAACACCCTTGGGATATTTCCTTTCCAACAAAAAAATAATCATCAAGCTCAGTTCATACACGACGAAGTTATGCGCGAACACACATAAAAAATAATATACGGTTGAATTGAAAAACCTTCTCCTTTTTTTAAGTCGGTTAAAAAAAACGCAATCGCGTACTTTTTTAAATTCAATTATGGCTCCACACGATTAGTGTATTTAGCCGGTGTCAAGTATTAAAATTCTTCATGTTTTGAGAATTCGAGTCATTAAAATTTCACATTTCAAGTCATGTTGAAGTCAAAGTCTAGTCCAAGTCATAGCCTCAGTAAAAATGTGAACTTTACTGAAGATTTCAGTGGAATTTTGGTGAGAACGCAAATAGCATGTATTTCAACATTGTGCTGTTTGGTTTCACTTTAGTATACCTACCATCGATTTAAGGGGGGAAGGAACCTCAAAATTTTAATAAATAATATATTAATAACTGTTGAAGGGGGGGGGCTCCGCAACTTTTCCTTCAAGTGGAGGGTTTTTCCCCTTCCTCCCCACCACCCCCACCTTTTCTCCCCCCTTAAATCGATGGTAGGTATAACCTGCTGTTTCCCTACACTCGCACACATTCACAAGCACAAGCACTTAATGGTTAATAATCCACATTTATTAAACATTCCTCTACCCACAGCATAAAGTTTGCTGGTTCAAACCATAAACCGGCACCGTTGCCACACAACGTCACCAAATTTAGTTTAGGCACAAAGGTTCCTTGTTATTCGGATAGAACGATAATAATAATAGAAACTCCTTACAATAATAATTTAGCTGATTCAAACCAATGCAATGTGCATTGGTTTGAATCTTCCACGCCATCTTTACCAAATTGAGGTTAGGTACAAAGGTTCCTTGTATTTAAATTTGACAAGCTTCCTGTAAATGTATAAACCTGCTAACTTGAACTACTTCCAGGAATAGTTTGTTTTACGCTCAGACTATCATAAAAAAGGCAGACAGATTCGTGCCGAACACCCGAGTGACCGCAAGTTCAGTAATACTACATTCTTGAGTAATAAGTTTCCGCGCTCAGTCCGGCATAGTCAATACGGCATGATTACTACGTAAGCAACGCTGCGAAGTAATACTGCACGGAAGCGTCCGACCCAGCTGCCGCTTGGTAGCAAACTGAGCGCGGAAGCGTATTACTCAAGCATTTAGTATTACTGAACTTGCGTTCACTTGGGTGTTCGGCACGAATCCGTCTGCCTTTTTATGATAGTTTGAGGTTTTACGCTTATGTGAACCAAATGGGGTTAAGTAGTAATGGGGTTAAATAGATACATGTATTATCTATATAATACATGTATCTATTATTAGTTAGTCTACTACAACTACTAGTTACTACTTGTACGCTAGATGTACAGAAGTCTTAGGGCCAGTTTCACCGGGTCCGGATACCCTATCAAGAACTAATCTGACACATTTTTGACAGCTTTGGTATGAAGTCGTCTGTCAGATCTCAGAACTATCTGTCAGTTTATCATGAACCGGTGAAACTGGCCCTTAATAACTTATTAATAAGACTTCTGTGGCTAGATGGGATATTGCCGTTCTAATGCATGCTCGGGATGCATGTCATTGTTTCTCTTTGAAGTACCAATTTCATAGAGTTTTTAGAGTTTACCCTAGTTTGTACTATTCGTTATTCTGTGCCATAGTCACGAGTTTGTTAAAACCAATGGGCGCACGTGTGTAATACAACATTTTTCAGCAAATCTGCGAGAAAACACTTTAATTGGTAATAAAATAAACATAAATGATATAATCAAAAAGTCGAAACAATCTTTGACGTTTCTAATATGAAAACAGCACGAATTTGCAAATGATGCCACGTGTATTAAAAATTAGAACTACATCTTTCATCTCATTTACTCTTTAGTGTTAAAGTGAGACAAACGTATTAAGCAAAGGCGCTTTCAAGGGGGTAAGGTAAGGTCATTTAGCTTATATTTATTATTAACTTACTTACATATATTTATTTAGCTTATTTATTCTCGCAATGTTAACTTTTTTCTAGATTTTTTGTGTAGGTTTTACGGAATTTAAAAAAAATCGTATATATTAACGATTTTTTTAAGGTAAGTACTTACCGCACGGTGCGGTAAGTACTTAGGTAAGTACTTACCGCACGGTGCGGTAAGTATTTATCACACGCTCTGTTGTATGGTGCGTAATTTTTAACTTTCGAACATTGTATACCTACACTTTGTAAATGCGTTTTTTGTGCAAATGAACTGGAAAGAATATTATTACAGGTAGTTAAGAAAAAATTTGGGCGTTACACCGAAGGCAAATAGAAAGCCATTTGAGCTTCGCTCGAAATTCAGACACATGATCACACTTTCGCAGTCCGAAGATGAAGCGGATGTAAAATTGTTGTAAACGTTTGATCTTATTTTTTTGTTTAGATACCCACATAGACTACATAATGTGTTGTACACATTTTTAACAATAAAACCACGGATAATGCTAGAGTAGAGTCTATTCTCCGTGAATATAACATACTTTTTGGAGTCGTTTAAAAAGTAGGAAGTTGTACAGTGCCACAAGTATAACTTGGCGGTGGTAGTTTTTGGAACTAATTCTTTTAATTGAAACTGTGAGTTTGACGTATGAGAGATTACCGCGACATTATTTACTGCTACATTAAAATAGTTCAATAATGCCAAAAGTAATTAAAAGTGGTTTAAGAGAAACTGTTATCAAAGTACAAAGTAAAAGCACAGTGGCGCACAGGCACGCCAAGTTATACTTGCCGGACTGTAGGAAGATATTTTTGAAGTTAGCCGGTTCACAGATTAGGTACTTATATCATTTCATTCATTTCTAAATACTGGCGGCCAGTGACGTGACAATTGTTTATGTTTCGTTAACTTAAGTAGTTTGAGTGGACGACAGACACATTCCTATAACATAGCAGTCCCACGACATTGCATACATAATTAAATAACTCATAATTATGAACGTACTTTGTACCAACCAACACTGCAAAATAAGTTTCTATTAAATTTATAAGCACAATACTTTTCGTTGTTAGGTTGGCTAAAAAGAACGTTTATGATTCGGGTATCAACAACGTATGGAAGTGCCTACTCTTATAACGTAGTAGAATGATTCAGTACTCTGTGTTACATAGCTCAGGAACCAGTCAAGATACTGCGCACCAGTCCCGCGACACTGCATACATAATTAAATAACTCAGAATTACAAACGTACTTTGTACCAACCAACACTGCAAAAAAAGTTTCTATTAAATTTATAAGCATTATACCACAGATTATACATTAGTTAATACGTAAATATACTTTCCGTTGTTAGATTGGCTATACAGTACGTTCATAATTCGGATATCAACAATGTAGGGAAGTGCCAACTTTTATAACGTAGTAGAGTGATTCAGTACTCTGTGCCGCGCACTACAGCGACAAAACGCACGTTTTGTCATAATAATCTTAATTACTTTGTTGGAACCGCTAGCAGCCTATCCTAGCAGTTCTTACAATATTAGTCGTTTATTTAATTTTTTATGAGGCATTAAAACAGGTAAGATTACTTTTTTCTTTATGTTTTGATCTCTCTTTATATCAAGATCGTTAGCTATTAATAGCTCTAATTAATATCTACCTACCTTTCGAAGAACACCTAAGTATATATTAATTTTTTTAAAAACTGAGTGTCTCAGTGCGTACATTTCACCTCTGTGCTAGGTGCTTTTAAAATCTCTATCATCATAATCATCATCATAATCAGCCTGTTTCAGTCCACTGCTGCTAGGCTATTCTGTAAGCTATCTCGACAACGGAATCCGCGGTGAGATTTGAATTTTGTACTACGAAATTCAACCGTATTGCGAACGTGATACGATTGAATTTCAAAGTACGAAATTTGAATCTCACCGCGGATTCCGCTGTCGAGATAGCTTACAGAATAGCCTAGCTGCACGTAGGCCTCTCTCCAAGATACGCCACTGGACTATCTTCGGCTCATGAAGAGGGATATGCCCTAATCGCCACGCTAAGCAGGCAGGTTGGCGATCGCAGGACGTAGCTCCTCGCACCGGTGACGCTGCTGCCCGTCACTGGCTTTCACAGAATATGCGTTATAAAACGAAAAAAACCGACTTCACATGCCGCGATAATCAAAGTAGCCAGTAGCTATAAGCATGTCATCAAAGTATACAAATTTGCTTATTTTGTTTATCTCCATATCACCGGAGATAATTGTCAGATCTCGATAAAATTTGACCAATGGGACCAAACGAGAGGCATTATCTCTCAAACAACAAAATCAATGTTTAAATCGGTTAAGATTTGACGGAGTTCTGAGGTAACAAATATAAAAAATAAAAACAGTCAAACTGAGAACGTCCTCCTTTTTTGTGAAGTCGGTTAAAAACGCAAGGCTGTGCGTGCTTAGCCTAAGTAAGTCCTAGCACGCACTGCGTTGCGATAGAACGCGGCCAAACTTGTGCATTTTACAAAATATTCACTAAATCGCAAGTACGATCACGATTCATGACTGTGCTAAGTGAAAAGAGAGAGCATAGAATAAACAATATTACAAGTAGAGCTGATAAGCCACGACCACCAACTTAAACGAAAATAGAAACTTTGCTTTTTAGGGTTCCGTAGCCGAATGGTAAAAAACGGAACCCTTATAGATTCGTCGTCTGTCTGTCGGTCCGTCCGTATGTCACAGCCATTTTATTCCGAAACTGTTAGAGCTACAGAATTGAAACTTGGTAGGTAGATGTATTCTGTAAACCGCTTTCCGATATTTATACAAAAATAAAAAATATAAAAGTTTAAGGGGGTTCCATGTTTCAGTCTGGTCAAAAAAAGCAAATGATAGGGACAAATATGGAAAATGCTACAGCGAACCTTAATTTTCTGTAGAAACAAATTTTGCTCTAGAAGCCTTTCCAGGGAGGAAACGGGGGAATACATAGTATGGAAAAAAAATCGTAAAACCATCCCCGACTGATTTACATACATAATAATATAATCTGTTTTTTTATTCTAATGAGCCCAAACTCAACATCTTTGCTATAAGTTGGTGAGGAGTTGAGTATTCTGTAGATTTCAAGAGATTTCTGTGTTCTGACAATATCGTTAAAGTACTATGGTATCCTCATACCGTATGTCCAACATAGACATATATCTCTATGATGTCAAACATAGACATATATCTCTATGATGTCAAAACGAATTTTCATGAATCAAAGCTAAGAACACTCTCGATGAAGATAGGTAGAAGAAGAAGGATAGGTGTCTTCATACACCTATCAAACAAAAAAAAACTAAATTAAAATAGGTTCATCCATGCGTTACGACACCACAGACAGACACACAGATACACAGTACCTATACACGTCACATTTATAACATCCTTCTTTTTGCGTAGTGAAATAATTAGGAACTTAACTTATAAACCACCGCAGACGAGGCAGAAACTATAACAAACACACAAAAAAAAACACTCAATAAAAAAATCACAACTCACGAGTAACGACCCTGCCAAGGGACAGACTCAATGGAACTAAACTAGGAACTCCGTCCTTTTTGAATTGACTCTACCTACGGTACTTGTACTATTGATTATTCTGTGCCTATGGCCCTTTTGAAAGGCTAAAGTTTACACTAAAAGCTCTACGCTAGAAAACAAAATAAAAACGGAGACAAAAACACCATGTAATTTCCTCATTGGATGTTAAGCCTGCAATACATGTTGGCCGAGCTACAAGTGCTACCGTCTAGACGTTCGGCAAGTCTACGCAAACTATTGCAAGCGGCCAATGTAGACGAGTTTTCTGTGAAGCTGCCCACACGTTGGTAGCCGTCAGTTTGTGCCTTTGATTTGTGCAGAAAAACCGACACGGCTCCGAAGTGAGGCGAGTGGCCGCGAGCGACAACGAGTGGTGACAAGTCACTGCAAATGACCTCTTTACACGTTGGCGCTTGTATTCACTCGGCCAGCTAGGCGAGCGACATCAAGCGATGGCAAGGAAAGGCCAACATGCCGTCTAGACGTTGGTATTGGCTCTCACTCGGCAGCGTTGGGCCAACATGTATTGCAGCCTTTAAGATAATTTAGAGTTCTGTAGATCACTGATTGGATGATTTAAAAGTTACGCCCACGTCGCAACATTTAGTTTTGTCAGAGAGTAAGTATACGTATTTTTTTGAAGTCAATACAGTAGTAAGGTTGTCTGGAAGAGATCGCTTTGAGCGATAAGACCGCCTGTTGTTACACCTTTTGTTAAATGTTTATTTTTTTAAGTTTTATTGTTTGGAGTTCAATAAAGAGTTTCTATCTATCTATCTATACTATATTGTAATTCAGTGTTAGGAACACATCGTAAGCCTGTAAAGCCTGTAAAGCCTGTAAAGTCTGTGCAAAAAGAGAACCATCGTGGCATTACGATGAACTAACATTCAAAGGTAAGGAAGTAAAGTACTTACAGACCTACCTAGTAGCACACGATACTGATAAGAGTAGGTACCTACCAAGTACCAAACATTTTTAAACGTACTAGTAATGACAGCAGTGTAAAACGACCGACGACCGACGCGACCTCAGCTTCTACAACGGTTCTATTTTTGCACAGACTTTATGGGAACTAAAGGAGTAGTTCAGTGACAAACCACTAGATGACGCCACGTGTCTAAAAACATTGATATAATATGCTCTTACCGTCTGTGGACGAACACCCGTGCCAGGATATGAACCGGTGACCTCTTGCTTAGAAGTCAAGCGATCTATCATTCCTTTAACCCACGAGGCTCTCTAAAGAAGTCGGTCGAAAAATTTGCACTAAACATCTTAATATTCGGATCTCTGATTAAAAAAATGGTTTTACAATGACAATGACATTCGGCCAAAATGTTTAAATACAATTTTTTTTATTTTAAATTTCAAATATATAGTTATAGTATACAAAAAAAAATATATTCTAAAAATTTTCGGGACTATATGAAATGCGTACCGCCATAATAATAAAATGAATTTAATTTTTAATCATAAAAATATAATCAGGGTAGATATGAAATGAGTAAAATAACGTTTTATATATAATCGTTCTTTTATTAACTTCATGCTTAGAACATTTTATAATATTAAAAAAAATTACAAGTATAACACGCGAATTGTTTGTAAAAATGTATAATTCGATGTCACAGAATATCACAAGCACAAGGTATAAGTAATATAGGTATACAGAATAACGGTGGTAAGAATCGCAGAGGAAGAGTAGAGTTTCAATAAAAGATCGTGCGCGCAGCTAAACTGTCGCCAATCGAACTCTCGCGTCCCGCTTGGGGCGCTCGCGTCGCGCATCTTCGCGGTTTGTTGCTAACTGCCCATGCGCGACGTATAGCTACTATGGAGGGAACGTATAAAGTGCGCGGGAAACGCACGCGACCGATAGCGCGCGTAATATTTGAAAATCCCCGCGTTACACAAGTTATCTATTTTTTTTAAATACTTATTCCTAACACTTTTTACAAAATAATTCTTTATAGTAACATAAATACATACTCACAGACATTTAACTAACTATTTTTGTACATTCTGTGTCAGTAAACTATTAATATACCTATTTCAATCATAGTTAGGTATATTATGTAATTTATTGGAAGAGGCCTTTGCCAAGGTCCCTCCCTTATAGACTTACCTACTAATTACTTAATCTATTTTTGCTTATACTGAAATAATTTAAATAGTAATTAAACGTAACTAACATCTTATTATATATTATCGCTTATTATTAAGTATAAGACTAACATGAAATAAGATCTAAAATGTACACGATACGTACTATGTTACCCGTAAATAATTATGGCATTTTAGGGTTCCTAGCCTCTAAAGGAAAAACGTCCCTTATAAGATCGATTTATTGTCCGTCTGTCTGTCCGTCTGTTAATACCCTTTTTTTAGGAATGCGTGGATTTATCACGTTGAAATTTATTTCAATTACTCGGGTCTACAGTCTCTTTTGGCTGTGAAAATATCAAACTTGTGAGTCAACGCGATCAAAAGATATGACCGTTTGTGTCGCATATTTTCGCATATTTTGCGATTTCACAGGGGAATCAAAACCTATCCATAACTATGATTTTTCGCAACTACAAAGTTAACTTTGTTTTTCATAGTGTTTGTATGTAAAACAAAGTTATCTTTGCGGTCGCCATATCTCAAAAACTGCTGATTGTATCTCGTTCAAACCAATTTTCATTGTTAGTTTTTATTAAGATCTACAGCATATATTTTTTTTAGATTTTTCACTCCCATACTTTAAAAGTTAGAGGGGGGGGACACACATTTTACCACTTTAGACGCGCCTATCTTTCAAATGATTGACTTTGAGAAAAAATGTTTTTAGAAACCTCAATGTTATTTTTGAAAACCTATCCATAGACCCCACACGAAAAAAATTGAAGATTGGTTTGAAGAAAATTTTTTTTGTTTCAGTTCTATGTATGCCCCCCCCCCCCCCCCCTTAAACTTTTATATTTTTATTTTTGCACAAAAATCGGAAAGCGGTTCACAGAATACATCTACCTACCAAGTTTCAATTCTGTAGTCCTAACAGTTTCGGAATAAAATGGCTGTGACATACGGACGGACGGACAGACAGACAGACAGACATGACGAATTTATAAGGGTTTCGTTTTTTGCCATTCGGCTACGGAACCCTAAAAAGTCTGAAAATCGTAAATATGTACTTATAGTTTAATAACAAAAAAGAGTGAATTTACTATTACGCATTTATTATATGCGGTTGGTGCAATACATTGTCTATGGTTCGACATGCAAAGTTAAGTTTGTCCTTTAACCTATTTTAAGTAGCTGGTACGGAAGCCTCGGTGGGAGAGTTTTGCAGGCGAACGAAGTCGCGGGTACAGCTATTTCATAAATAAAATAAAATGTCATATAAAAATAAATGAATCCTTAATGGGTTCATTGAGTATTAGTACAATTACCAAACACATAATTAGTTAAGTTAACTTAAAATATGCTTACATCATTATCATAATAAGCCAGTATTCGTCCACTGTTGGACTCTCATATTTAATATACATAATTAAGCAATATTGATAGCGCTATCGGAGTTTCTTTTCTGTTGTGCTGTTCTTTGTTCACTAGATGGCGCTAAAACTAACCAGCCCAATTCACGTCTGCAGCGATACCATAATCTTCATACATCGGTACTGTGCCCTACAGAACAGATAATATGCTACGTATTACGCACAGACCTGCTAAATATTAAACGATCGCGTTCACCGGCCCCCATGAGACCGACCTTGAACGGAGTTTGTCCCTTTCTTTTATATGGACAACTTATATATATACCATACGTATACCATACATATAGTATAGAACATATATAGGACTATCAGGTTGTTAGACAAGGACACACTCCCACCCGGTGTCTCTCAATTGGGCCGTTTTGTTCTACAAAGCAATTACAACCTTATTGTTAAAGCATACGGATTAAATTGAATTTGTCAAAACATCTGCAGTGCACCATCCTTTTTATTACGTCTATGGTATTACGTTTATATTTCGGCATCATACATTTATTCTATTTCCTCTATACAAAGAGCTTGTAGCTTGTCATCACTAGTTAGGTCAACAATATTTTGTTTTGAACCTTGACAATCTGCCGTTTTCATTTTCTTCGGAGGCCCAACCTCTTGGTTTTCTATCAGTTTTCTTTTTACCAATTGTCATGCCCCGGGTACCGTTTTCCGCCATTGAGCCGCATTTTGACAGCTGCAAATTAAAAAATATATATTTACTTGTAATACCTTCTTATATTTATTTATGACGATGGCAAGATAAGCTAGACTTGTTTCGTAATGACTGGATATCCATAGCTACCAACCGGGATGAATGAAAAGAGAGTAGTAATAATAAGTAGTAATGCCCTTACCCTGCAGTGATACAAAATCGGCGTAATATAATAATAACCATCACAAAATCCAGGTCACATCATTATTTTTTATTGTTCTAAATATTGGTGTTGTGAAGGAAAATCATCGTTAAGAAACCAGCACCCGCCGCATGGTAGTAGGACACTATCTAGTGTTCGCCTGGCCAGCTACCACCCTAAAGTTAGAAAAGCTGTCGCCAAACATCTAATGTATTCCGGCAGCTATCCTTGAGAGCCAGTTCCCATTCTAGGCCTTCTTACCATCTTCGACTGCATCATTACGTACCAACAGGTGAGATATTGGTCAAACTCTAGCCTATAAGAAATATATATATTTCAGCTTATATAGAAGATAAAAGTCTGCATACCTAATCGCACGCTTGTGCGATCAATCTGTTTTGATGCTGCTGGTAACGTCTTGCCTGCAATGGGATTTTGTTGTCCCTGTGTTGACGTGGTCGAGGTAGATGGAGTTGATCTTTGTTGACCCTGTGGCGATGTGTTCGAGGTAGATGGAGTTGATCTTTGTTGTCCCTGTGGCGACGTGTTCGAGGTAGATGGAGTTGATCTTTGTTGGCCCTGTGTCGACGTGTTCGAGGTAGATGGAGTTGATCTTTGTTGGCCCTGTGTCGACGTGTTCGAGGTAGATGGAGTAGCTTCTCGTTGTCTCTGTGTCGACGTAGTCGAGGTAGATGGAATTGATCTTCGTTGGGTCGATATCAACCTCTGCTTCCCATCTGGAAATAAACGCAACTTCATTGTTTATTTTTCCACACATATAATTTTGTATACACTATAATCATTTAAACACACACATTTTATAGTCATATAATCACTTAATTTGAAATATTGAAGATCGTACACTAAATGTTTAAACCCTATTTTGTGGTTCAAATCATAAAATGTACTCTACTGTACTCAAAAATTCAAAAAACACGTCATGCCGCGTGAGTAATTAAAACAAATCTGGAAGAGTCTTTTCAAATAATAATTATTTTTTCCGGACGGAATTGAGAGGTAAAAACCATAAATAAAACTGGCCAAGTGCGGGTCAGCATCGCGTCTCTTATCGCTCTTAGGGTACACACTTCCGTACAATACGAAACATAACAGAGTTTCAACCTCAAATATTTGATTAATTGATATTACCAAGAATATTTGGTTTAGTCGCGATCTAGAAAGACGGGGCTCGTTTACTAGCGCCATCTATGTCATTTTGATGAAACTAATTAGATAGATGGCGTTTAAAAACATGTTTTTTGTATGGGGACCCTCTTTAATGTTTAACTTTATTTTATTTTTAGTATTTGTTGTTCTAGCGGCTACAGAAATAAACCATCTGTGAAAATTTCAACTGTCTAACTATCACGGTTAATGAGCTATAGCCTGGTGACAGACGGACAGACAGACAGACAGACAGACAGACAGACAGACAGACAGACAGACAGACAGCGGAGTCTTAGTAATAGGGTCCCGTTTTACCCTTTGGGTACGGAACCCTAAAAAACGATTGTATGTATTGAGCCACTGCATATGTATGAGCTTGACCAACAACAAATAAATAGACTAACTGCATTTTCCACTGGTGGTAGATGCATTATTATATCGGATGGCCCTCCTGACTTGCTACCAAAAATTAGCTTACCACCATCAAGCAGAAAATCTGCCGTGTAACATAACCTTACGGTGTTCTGGCAGCACACAGCCCTTAAGAGTCAGTACCATTCTAGGTCGTTCTAGCTAGCGGCTTCAGGCTAACGTGTTTACCATCTTCGACCACATCATCGCTTACCACCAGGCAAGAAAGTGGTCAGACGCTAGCTGCCCATTAAATATTTAAAATAGTTTCGCTTTTATAATATGTTGTGTTGATGAATTCTGTTACTTACGGCTAGCTAGGTATAAGGGTCTTCCATTTTTCTTTAAAGAGTACAAAATGTCCATTGTAGTGACTGTTTTTCGTTATGCATATTCTGTGTAGAAGGTGGCGTCACGTATGATTAGTTTTAGGAAATCTTCTAGGATCGTTCTAGTACAATAGTAAACGCCATTAGAGATTCGGGTGACACCTGCTCTCCGGGCTAGTTTTTTGATATAACTTTTGCTGATATTATCTATGGCGCGTTGGTTCTTTTTAAACCGTGATGGCCGTCTGCTGCCTTGTCGACCGCTACCTTTTGTCTCAGATATATGCGGCGCATCTTTGCCAGTTTCTGGAAAAAATCAACACACGGTTTATTATAGTCTGTGCATAATAATAAGATCGTTAAAAAAAAACTAAAAGAACCGACTTCAAATGCCGCGCTTTTAATTAATAGTACCAAGTTTGAGATGTTTATCTCCACATCTCTTGAGATATTTATTAGATCTCGATGAAATTACTATGGTGTTACCCTTAGGATATCTCAATTCCAACAAAAAAATAGTCATCAAAATCGGTTCATAAACGACGAAGTTAACCGCGAAAAAACAAAATATATATATATATATATATATATATATATATATATATATATATATATATATATATATATATAAATGGTCGAAATGAGGAACTTCCTTTTTTGAAGTTGGTTAAAAAGAGAACCGTCGTAGAAATTTAGGGCGCGCGTGTTGATGGTTCTAATTTACTGTTTAAATTTTGTTGCGTTGACAACATTGCTCTGTCATTGCCAATACGACTTAAAATGTTTGATATCTACTCTTGTCATTATCGGGTGGTACTAGGTAGGTATATGTGTACCTTCCAAAGTCAAAGTCAAAGTCAAAGCATTTATTCAGTATATGGGCAAATTAAAAATGTGCACTTACACACGTCAAATAACATTAAACAGATCATATTCTATAAAAAATATTATAGATATAACAGAAACATAACTTATTGCTTTAAATTTACAAAAAAAAAAACAAAGGTATAGAGCCATTCAGTTTCCTTCCTTACCTTTGATTGTTAGTTCATCGTAACGCCATGACTGTTCTCTTTTTGCACAGACTCTATGTGACTTGACACGATCGCAAAACGGGCGCTTTTAGCCGACTTAAAAAGAGATGGAGAAGGTTCTCAATTTAGAAGTATATGTATGATTATAGTAACGCATTAGTTTGGCGATTCAAGTCGCCAGCTTTTTGGGTACTCTACCAGCAGGCAGCGACCTAAATTACATGTTTTATTTGTAGTTTTTATTTTAACTATTAGTCATAGTCAATATTTTACTTTTATTACTTTATTAATTTTTAATAGTAATTATCTATACTAATATTATAAAGAGAGAACATTTGTATTTTTGTATGTTTGTAATGATTTGGCTCCAAAACTACTGGACTGATTTAAAAAATTCTTTCACTAATATATAGAATGGACTTTCGGAATGAAAATAGGCTATATATTATCCCGTTTAAATCAAACGTACATTCGTGGAGACCTAATTTGCAACCTAAGTCGACTAATAAACGGTCGAAAAAACACGTTTCTTACGAACGCTGCTCAATTGAAAACAGATGGAAGAATATTTTCTATGGAAGAGTTGTACAACTTAATAAGACCTACAAAAAAGTCCGCGACAGCATATGTCTATCTCTTAAGGTTGACTCACAATAAACATTTTAATCTTTAATTTTTTGTTAAAAAATATTACATAACTTCCAAGGATATTTTCAAGTATATAGTATTAATCCTTATCCAAATAATTACGTTAATTTGCTTGGCCACATATTATATATTAAAATTGTCCTTTACAGTATATAATTCAAATGAAAACTCTAGAAGTTATGACGAATTTCACATACACGCATCGCGAAATTAATAATATATTTGCAGTGAAACCACAGATTAGGTCATAGTTACTACGAAAATATTATAATAAGCTTAGCTATGCTGTAGATCCCCACCGATCACAATTTGAAGTCGATATAGTATAATAATATTATTATACTATATCATATGATCTACTATACTACGATACTATTGTATAAATAATATTCATCTATATATATAATAATATAATATTTTAAACCACCCCGACTGATTTATGTATAATCTTTTCAATAAAAGCATTCCAATGACTCTAAACACGACATTTAAAATCTGAGCTGTGAGTTGGTGTGGATTTGAGTATTCTGTAGAGTCCAGGAGATGTCCCAGCATCAGGTCAATGCTTCCATGTTCTTACAATATCGTTGAAGAAGAAGATTCTCAAATTGATCAGACCTATGAAAGTTGATTTCATAGCGCAATTAACTAGAAAAAAGCTCATAGTTTTATAACGATTCAACGAATTTTCATGAATCAAAGCTAAGAACACTCTCGATGAAGACATCTATCAAACAAAACAAAATATCAATAATAAAATCAAAATCGGATCATCCGGTTAGGTGCTAAGATGCTACAGACAGACACAGATACACACGTTAAACGTATAATACCCCTTCTTTGATCCCATGATTTGATTGATTTTGATTCCATGATCCCACTACCTCTGTACGAAAACCCATGATTCATGAATGCACATAAAACTTTTATTGGTAGGTATATAGCTAGGATTAGAACCAACGACTGTCGGGTCAGAATCAGGGTAACTATCTTTTACGCCAAAGGGCCGTCCAATATCACTACGTAAGTATTACAAAACAAAGTCCATCACTGAGTCTGTCTGTCTGTTCGCAATAATCTCAATAGCTACTGAACGGATTATCATGCAGTTTTCACCAATAGCTAGAGTGCTTATGAGGAAGTTTTAGGTGCATAATTCATTAAAGTGTTGTGTAATTTGGTTGAAATATGACGATGATTGTTAAATATGTTAATATTTTATATTTGATGCAACAAACTGATGCAAATTTTGTAGGCATATATTTTCTACCCGTGCGAAGCCGGGGCGGGCTGCTAGTTAAATATATATGTATTATAATTTTTTTTTAAACTGTATATTTTTATTTATGTCCGTCAGTTATAGATGGATTTGCAAAATTATTTTTTTTGTTTGAAAGAGGTTTATTTCAAAATGATTATTATTTAACCGACTTCGAAAAGAAGGAGGTTCTCAATTCGCCTGTATGATTTTTTTTATGTTACGCGATTACTCCGTCAATTGTAAACCGATTTGAATGATTCTTTTTTTAATCGGTAGGGTGCGTTTTCGAGGAGGTCCCATTGTAATGTTATCGAGATCTGATAAGTATCTCTAGAGAAATGACGATAAACGTCTCAAACTAAGGCGGCAATAGCCCAATGGATAGGGTGTCGGACTGGCAATCGAGAGGTCGTGAGTTTGAATCCCACCTACACCCATTGCACTATTGACGTGAACCCACTCCAGACACAAGCATATTTAGCTTAGTTGGCGGGGTTAACAAGAATACTAGTAATGTGCAACCCACATTGCGAGTAAACTTTTTTATTAAAAAAAAAAAAAAAAAAACTTACTACTGAAATTGCCTCGCGTGGCATGGAAGTCGGTCGTTTCAGTTTTTAAACTATCTTAATTATTAATTTTCGTAAATTATTTGTTATGCATACCTCTAGTTTTCGCCTGCTGACAACGCGGCATCGCGAATGTCTGGTCCTACTTTTGGTGAGGAGCCGACGCTGGATGCTAAGACCAAAGCAGCTGGAAGATGTCCCACTGCTTACAACAAGAGTCTGCAAGATAATGAACACATTTTTAGGGTTAGTGAAGGGCTACAGTGAAATTTTCACATACGTTTTTCAATAAAAAATATCCATTAGTGCAGCATGGCGAGTATTTAAACCCTCTACCTATGACGCCAAAGCCGACTATTCTATGTATAGGCCGAATAGTCAGCTTTGGCTCTCTCAAGGACTTGAGGCCCAGCGGGTCTCATTCCTGTCCTAGCCCGCTGCCATCCTCGACACAAAACCGACGCAACTACCTAAGCGACGCGCACAATTTGTGGGCGAGAGGTCCCACTCGACATTATAAGCTCCCGTATTTATATGCGCAAAAATTGTAAAATGGCACAAAAAGCCACAGTTCACAGTATTCGCGATGTGTTACTAGTAGTGAGTGACTTAGGCTCTAAGATGCTGTAATAAAAGGGCAAACAACAATAATATTGACACACACACTATATCACACTTATAACACACAAATTATAGTTAAGATAGTTTAAAAACTAAAACAACCGACTTCCATGCCCGCGAGTCAGTTTCAGTGGCAAGTTTGAGACGTTTATCGTCATACCTCTCAAGACACTTATCAGATCTCAATAAAATTATACTGGAACCTCCTTCTTTTTTTGGAAGTCGGTTAAAATACGCTAGTTTGTTAGGATATGCTATTTCAATATATATAAAAATAAATAAATGATGTATAATATAACACTGTGATCATACAGTTTTGAAAGTTAATTATGACATACATACAAATTAATGAGCTGTAAATTATAATACAAATGTATCTGAGTATACTCGTAGTGGGTATGTTTGTGATAACCTAATCTATTGACCGGCCGCGGCGTTATGAACACAGTGACGTCACAGTTTTACAACTAACGTGCTTCGATCGTTTAAAATGTAAATCACTCCAATGACCTTCAACGTACAAACTATATGCGAGCTACCTCTCCTCGCACAAGCACGACTTTTTAACCGACTTCACAAAAATGAAGAATGTTCTCAATTCGAAAGTATATATATATATATATATTTTTATGTTTGTTCGCGGATAACTTCGTCGTTTCTGAATCGATTTTGATTATTCTTTTTTTTGTTGGAAATGATATATTGCAGGGGTAGAACCATAGCAATTTCATCAAGATCTGATTATTATCTCCAGAGATATGGAGGTAAACACCTCAAACTTGGTACTGAACATGGATAGCGTGGCATTTGAAGTCGGTTATTTTAGTTTCTTGAACGATCTTATTTATGTTTGTTATCTTAGGACTCCGTCAAGTCCGAATATTTATGTACATCAATTTTTATTTGTTGATATTAAGTGGCTTTGCCTTAAAAAAATATTAACGCTGCACAAGTATTTTACCGCGAGTCAATTTTCCAAGACAGTGGCCTTAACCGATTTGAATTTTTTTTTTTTTTCGTTTATGAGAGATTAGATCCTGTTTGGTCCCATTCAAATTTTATCGAAATTAAAAGAATAAAAAAAAGATACAGTCGAATTCAGAACCTCGTCCTTTTTTGTAAAGTCGGTTAAAAATAGACCCATTATTGCTACAAGTTGAACCACAAAACACTTTAAGCATGTTACATAATAACAAAAATCATATCATAATAAAAAATAAAAAAAACAAAAGAAAAAAATATTATTATTCAAAGTATAATAAAAATTATATTAATTTTCTTATACGCTGAAACGCTCAAAACAAAGAATAAAAATCTAAAATGTATTTCATTTGCCTATAGGTAAAGCCACAACATACTAAAAACAAATACTTACCTAACATTATTCTTGTTTTCTAAGGACCACAAAAATCTTTAAAAAAAATAATATGAATCCTTTTCACCTATAGATCATTAGCAACGAAAAACTATACACAAATTCTAAAATAAATCCAAATTTTCTACTAGTTTAACCAAGAAAATCTAAAAACAAAAAAATCTAAATTTAATCTTACAGGTTTAACCAAACAAATAAAACAAAAATAAATGTATACTAATTTCAGTATATAAGCTCATTAAAAACTAAATATTAAAAAAATAACCCTATTTTTTAGAGAACCATGAAAAATTATATCCTTAATTTCTAAATTTAATCCTATTTACCTACAGGCGGCAATAGTCCAATGGCTAAGGCGTTCGCCTTAAAATCGTGAGGTCGAGAGTTCGAACGCCATCAATTGCACTATTGACGTGAACCCACACCAGACACAAGCATATATAGCTTAGTTGGAGGGGTTAACAAGACTACTAGCAATGTGCAACCCATAAAAAATAATATAAAAATGTATTAAAAATTAAAATTATTTATTAAAATAAATTAATAAAAAATATTAGAAACATAAAATGCAAATGATATCAAGTACTTACATCAGACTAAACTACGCAGAGCTATTAGGAAAAATCAAAATGTAATTCTCATTTACTACAGGCTGAAACACGGAAAACTTAAAACAAAAATCTTATATACACGTATATCCTATTTGTACGTAAAGCCCACAATATACAGCACAATATACAGCCACAATATACCAATATCTAAACTTTATTCTTTTTCTTTCAGACTGAACAACAAAAACCGCCTAAGTCGAGTTGGTCCACCCGTTCCTGAGAATCGGTGGTGACATACGCACAGACGGACATGAAAGCGATCTGATAAGGGTTCCTTTTTTACCCTTTGAGGTACGGAACCCTAAAAAGTATATGTATACATATACTACACGTTGAATTTAGAACCACCTTATTCGTCGGTTGAAAACAAAAATAAATCCCTTTTCGCTAAAGAGTGCACCAAAAATAGGTATATAAAAACAGAAAATCCTATTTCTTTACAGACTACTACTACTAGCCATTAAATATCAAGAATAAAACCATATCTCACACAGCTGTGTCACAAAAGTCACAAAATAATAAAAACAAAATATTATCCTATTTCCCTACAGGAAGAACCATAAAAAAATAAAAGCAAAAAATCTCAAATAAATCCCAACTTCATACAGACTGAACAACAAAATACTAAAAAAAATGTTTTTATTTTCCTACAAGTAATTGAACTACACAATATACCAAACAAAAAAGTTTTTCCTCACTCAATGTACAATAAATTAAAAGAAAAACCTTTTTTAAAACCACAAGCTTTTTGCAAAGACGTTATCATGTATAATGAAAATATACTAAGTACTGATAGATAATAATACATAATAACCGACATTCGCCCATTAATTACGGAGTTCCAGTCCCTAAAAATGTCAGTTCTATGGTACCATATTATTACATTGTCACCAAAACACACAGTTTAACCAAATTTGAGTGCAATCGAACGTCAGGGAGTGGTTCTTATTTAGCTTCCAAAATTTGACACACACACACACAAACATTCTTACACAGGAAGTTAAATAATAGCTACATCATCGACCGCATCATCACTTAACATCAGGTGAGATAGTGGACCCACTATCGCATAAAATAAAAGCTTGTAAAATACTAAAATCATAATAAGAGCATAGAGCATAGAAACTGTCTTCACAAACCAACCAGTTTCCGTTTGACCTAAAACGCGTATGGTTAGAGGCTTTCATTCATAACTTCAGATCCTCATTATGATAACAGGCATCTTCACATAGCGACATGAAAAGGTTCCTTCCTGCTTAAAAAAACAGCGCAAAAGCTGCTATCATCACTATATCCTGTGGCCAAAGAGTAAAAATTCTAATAAATATCTTTAATACAAACACATCATAAATAACAGTTAAAAGCTTATCAAACACAAGCTATTTTAAAATACCTACGTTACCATACTCATTACTTTTCATTACATATTATGTAATGAAAAGTTGGTACTTACTAATGATAACAATAAATACTAGCTGTAATTTGTCTATCCTTCCATCCGGCAGAGCGGAGTTCCAATGCTGGCAACCCGGTTCTATTATCAGGTTAGCTCGATGGTACTATATTGTTACATTGTCACCGAAGATACGCAAGTAAATTTGAGTTGAGTCCAATCGAACAACAGGAATTGGTTCTAATTTAGTTTGCAAGATTTGGCTCTCAAAATAACATACTCGTACATACTAACCCGGTAAGTTTAATTAAAGCTAGTATTAATTGTTTTAATTAAACGCTTTAATAAAAAGAAAGCAGTTAGTCATTTGTTCTTTCAACATTTCATCATTATTCATTCTTCGACATTTAAAAAAATAAGTGATAAATAATTAAGTTAATTTAAAAACTAAAACAACCGACTTCAATGCCACGCGAGTCAATTTCAGTAGTAAGTTTGAGACGTCTATGGTCATATCTCTGGAGATACTTATCAGATCTCGATGAAATTAAAATTGGACCACATCGGAAACGTACCCTACCGATTAAAAAAAGAATCGTTCAAATCGGTTTACAATTTACGGAGTAATCGCGTAACATACACAAAAAAAAAGAAAAAAAAGACATATGGACGAATTGAGAACCTCCTTCTTTTTGGAAGTCGGTTGACAAGTACAATGTAAATGTAATAAATCAAACTAAAACAATAATAAGCCTAACCGACGAAGGGCCCAACTTAACTTTTAAAACACTTTTGGAAATTAATAGCTCAAAATAAAAAACAAACCTATCGTTCAATTAGCTAAAGAAACTTTTGTTTTGAAAATTATTAGCACAAAACAAAAAACTATCGTTCAAAAAACTAATAAAAGATCCTACTTCTATACCGCGCGACTCACTTTCAGACATCAGTTTCAGTAGCCGAGGTGAGTGTAAATCTCAACATTGTAGGAGACACGATGCTTAGTATCTCTACTTAGTCTGTGGAAACACGCTAGATCTACGAGTACAGTCCCACAAGTATAACTTGGCGGTGGTGGTTTTTGGAACTAATTCCGCTCTCTAGAAACTGTGAGTTTGACGTTTGAGAGATTACCGTTACATTATTGTTGATAAATCTGCTACATTAAAATAGTTCAATAATGCCAAAAGTAATTAAAAGTGGTTTAAGAGAAACTGTTATCAAAGTACAAAGTAAAAGCACAGTGGCGCACAGCCGCGCCAAGTTATACTTGCCGGACTGTATATTATGAACGATAACAATACATTTACCGTCTGACAAAAAAAAAATTAAAAATCTGTTCAATAATATAACTATAACTCTTTAAAATATTTTTCCAAATTTTTGATAATGCGTGTTAAGTTTCATCGAAAAATGGAATAGAATATAATGTGAGTATATTTATTAGAGATGAAACGGATATCCGGTAACTATCCGGTGTCCGGCCTATCCGGTCTTATTTTCACTATCCGGTCATATACCGGATAGCAATTTAGGATCCGGCCGGATACCGGATAGTAAATTACACAAAATTCTCATTATTTTAGACAAGGCAAATCCTCTCACAATAGGTTATGATTATTTATTCTTTGAAAATAATTAAGCAGGTGCGGTTACGAAACGTTCTAACTATTCGGTTATTCACAACAAACTTTATTTATCTTTCATTATTATATAACCAAACTATTTTACGCACATTAAATTGCGTAGGTATGTATCTATTTAATTTAATATACATTTAAATAACAAATAGTTTTAATTTATTACTCACATTATTCTGAAGCAAGTCCTCTGCCAATACAATCTTCTAAAAATCGGTTAAGCGACGAATTAACAAGCACACATTAAAATGTTTTTTTATTTTTCTCCAAATAACTCAATTTAACTGATGGCATTCATTAATTTTATTTACAGTCGCAAATGAATACAAGTTAAATAATTTTATTTAAATCACCAAAATTAATTAAGTAAGAAAATTATATTGTATTCCTAATATTTCAGACTACTGCCGGCCTACTGCCCCGCGGCGGAACTCACTGACGACTGGATCATGAAATCATGACAATCATGTCGTCCCGTCTCTACAACGCTGGCAAATTCCCAGAGTAACATAATCTCATTACATTGATAAGTGGGAATTTTCATAATATCGTTATGATATTAACACCGTTTGAAACGAATAGTTCTTTAATTACTCTTAACGAATAGTGATTTAATTTCCAAAACGTTTTTAATGACGTCTTTTAGTAAACATTATCTAAATTGCTCTATTTAAACATATATCTGTAGCGTACGTAGCAGCTGCCATATTGGTCACAGAACGAGGAAGGGCAATGTCGCGGAAAACTGGCGCTAGATGGCGCTACGAGTATGAAACAGTAACTAAGTCAGCTACATTACATGCTTACGTACCTATTGTTTTCATGATCCGATGACAAACTAGTAATAATTAAGATACCATTTGTCAGCTCTCACAATGAAACCGGATGGTAGGTACTTATAACTACGATTATGATATGACGCATGTAACTATATATCATTTTGTTATAGTTCAGTATAGATAAATTATACAAGCGTGTTTAGAATTTAAAAATGTAACATTATTTAGATAAATTGATATGTTTACGCAGTAGAAATACATTTGCATAATGTTCTATTTATCAATTGAATTCCTATTACGTCAAAAAATGGAATGATGGAAAAAAATGGAAATTCCCATTACGTCACCATCAATGGTAGGTATTTACGCCTATTTGTTTGTAGGTATAGGTATTTACGCCTACGCTTATTTTGGGAAAGGAACTAGAAAACATGTGTAACAAACAAGCATTGGAATTACCCAGCACGAGAACTGAAACTGAATAATCTTTTTAAAGTGTTCAGCAATGTAATATTGTTAACAAGTTTAGCCCATCTTGCAAACCCAGTACTTTTATGAAACTTTGTTTTAAACTCATTTGCATTTAGGTACATAATTACCTAATGAAATTTCAATCTGTAGCGAAGAAGATAATTAAATATCGACTCAATTGATTTTCAAAGCTCGGTTAGCAAAATTAAAAATGTAAATAATAACAATATAACTGCTTGTATAACCACCGGCTTGCCTTGACCGGCCGGCCGGTGGTGGGAATCGCAAGAGCTAAGATCTAAGCTCCAGGGTGGAAGTGTTAAAAGCATAAAGCGCGAGCGTTTTGTGAAAGTGCAGCACACCTCTCAACACCCACGCCATAGCTATCCACGCCAATGTTGCCCCTCGGCGCCAACATAACGGTCCGCCTTTATGGGGGACCCATTCAGTGTATAGCGAGTCACCACCCGCCTTAATATTTTGAAATGAGGCATAATTGGCGGGTGCAATACCTCATCCCATAGACCATGAATCAGAAATCAATCAGCTCATTCAATAGTCATCAGGATATAATGTACCATCTTTTTATAAAATAGTTCCCCATATCTATCCATACACAATAGTACTTACCTAAGTTTAAACTGTAAAGGGCCTCTTGGTGTTGGCTTAGGCTCTATAAATGCCCTCCAAAAGACCGGGCGTGTACGACCCGTGATGTGAATTTGAATAATAGTATAATAAAATTAAAAATGCTTACCGATAAGTGAAGGAATATTTAACTTTTTTTGTACTTAAAAACACTTTATCTCGTCCAGGGACCTATTTCTGACAAGGGTTATTCTATTCTGCATGCATCAATAGCGTTACTCTTATATAATGACTGTTAGAGTAGCCATAGATAAGATAGGATACAAAGAAAGTCGCTGGGACTCAAGTGCAATCGGACTTCGCTAGTAGTGGCAAAATAGTGACGGCACATACTATTTACATAACATGCTACGCGGTACGCGCGTAACTGAAAATCTTGTCAGTGATCTTTCAAGATATGGATTTTGGGATTGTCATTCATTTCTTGTTATGGTTTCCTTGTTATGAATGTATAATGTTTATATTCCATTGTACTATGTATGTATGAATTTAGGATTGATTCCTCATAGATTTATTAATTTATGCTTTATAATGTTTCAAGAATTTAACTATTATTGGTTAACTATATTATGATAGATATAACTTGAGTTGATTATGAGTTTCTTATACATATTTTATGTGTTTATGAATTTCATTAAATTTTTTGTAATTTAAATTATACATGAACTTTATCAGTTGTATTCTATTTTATCAGTTTCATTTTAATTTTTCAATAGTTTTCATTAATTGATGAAATACTACTTATTCTCTATATCCAATCGCAGAAATTATTTACAAACTCTGCCGCAATTACTCCGCCCGATACGGGATTCGTTCTCCGTATCTGCAGATCGCAAATCGACCGCTTTACCACTGCGCCAAGCCGACTGAAATGTTATCATCGAAATATTGAATTCGTTTGGAAGTAGAGTTCACACATTATAAATAATATTAAATATGTGGTAGGTATACAGAGATAAATTGAGACGTGAATCATATTGTAAGTAGTTCTTATTATGACGTAAATCTTATTAGATTTACATTTGTGTTCATTTGAATAGTCACGTACAGCGACTTGATAGCCCATGTGTTATTGGGTCGCTAGTTATATATAGCTACCGCTCACGTGGGTGCCACCATACAAGACCAGTATTAGATGGATACATGCTTTCCTATCACCACTTAATTTTTAATAAATTATATAAAAAGCACTTACATTTTTAACCGACTTCAAAAAAAGGAGGAGGTTTCTCAATTCGACCGTATTTTTTTTTTTTTTTTTTTTATTTTTTATGTTTGTTCGCGGATAACTTCGTCGTTTATGAACCGATTTCGATTATTCTTTTTTTGTTCGAAAGGAGATATCCCAAGTGTGGTACCATGGTAATTTTATCGAGGTATGATAAGTATCTCCAGAGATATTGAGATAAACATCTCAAAATTGGTACTGAAAATGAATAGCGCGGCATTGAAGTCGGTTGTTTTTTAGTTTTTAAACGATATTATTCTATGAAATATTTCACAAGTGTACGGTGGGGATGTGTCTACATTTTTTTTTTTCAAAATGTTTACAGCTGTTATTGCGTGATTGACTGAGAATACATTACGAATTTATGTAGGTAAGAAACGGGATATTCTCTTTTTTCTCTCGTAGTTGGGCTCATTCCCACTAGTTCAACTAAATATGTACTACAGTCCGGCAAGTATAACTTGGCGCGGCTGTGCGCCACTGTGCTTTTACTTTGTACTTTGATAACAGTTTCTCTTAAACCACTTTTAATTACTTTTGGCATTATTGAACTATTTTAATGTAGCAGATTTATCAACAATAATGTCGCGGTAATCTCTCAAACGTCAACTCAAACTCACAGTTTCAAGACAGCGGAATTAGTTCTAAAAACCACCACCGCCAAGTTATACTTGTGGTACTGTACTGTGGATGATTTTCTTTAGCAGTTGAACTACTGGGTTCTTACTGGGTTGTTCAAATTTTATTCCCTAACCTTAACCTTAACTAGTACAACCAAATAGTTCAACCGATGAATACGCAAAATGAAATTCAAAACAGCATTTTCTTCTAATCGAAGTGATCGATCGATTGTGGTTTAGTCAGATAATAATTGAAAATTTGTTCCCAACCAACTGAAACCAAAAATCGTTTATTACTGTAAAGTACCAGGGTCTCATAACCCACCAAGAGGTTGCTGTACAGAGGCTGCAAATATTTAAAAAGGGATACTGTAACAGTATTTACTTCTTATTATTTTAAATAACATTATGATTGTTTTTAATGCGAATACCCATTAATTCCCCGGTACTAATGTGAGCCCAGTTTGGCGTAACACGTATTGACATTATGAAACTAATGATCTATTCATGAGTTGCTTTTTAGTAGTTGGCGTCAACAAACAACCCATCTGTATTATTCAATTATTAATTCAATTTAGTATTAGATCATTTATATTTTTAACAGACTTTTATGAGTTACTTTTTAGTAGTTGGTGTCAACAAACAACCCATCTGTATTATTCAATTATTAATTCAATTTAGTATTAGATCATTTATATTTTTAACAGACTTTTATGAGTTACTTTTTAGTAGTTGGTGTCAACAAACAACCCATCTCTATAATTCAATTATTAATTCAATTTAGTATTAGATCATTTCTATTTTAAACAGACTTTTATGAGTTACCTTTTAGTAGTTGGTGTCAACAAACAACCCATCTCTATAATTCAATTATTAATTCAATTTAGTATTAGATCATTTTTATTTTTAACAGACTTTTATGAGTTACCTTTTAGTAGTTGGTGTCAACAAACAACCCATATCTATAATTCAATTATTAATTCAATTTAGTATTAGATCATTTCTATTTTAAACAGACTTGACTTTCCTAATGAGCAAGGTTCTCAATTTATCTGTTTTTTTGTGTTACATTTTTTACAAGCTTTATCTCTACTTCACGCCGAATTTGTCCGTCACAAATCTTGCGATTAATTTTAGAGCAACTTCCAGGGGTTCGATTGAGCTGAAATTTTGCATACATGTGTAAATCGCGTGACAATGCAATATTATGATGACATGGTGCTGATCTGATGATGGAGCTGGCTGGTGGCCAAAGGAACTCCTAAACTACACATGTTATACCTGTCGTGTTTGGGCTCGTTGGATTTGTCTTGACTTACTCTGGTCTTAGATTATGTTAAAGCTTGTGTTTAAAAAGATTTTTCCATATTACTTGTTATTAATAGATTAGAAAGCGTTTGACCACTATCTCAGGTGTTTATCAGTCGATTAATAATTCCGGTTTGTCCAAGCATTTTGTTATAAAATTGCCGTGTTTTTTTTATAGTATGTTAAAATGGGTCGAGGCTAATTTAGAGCTTATTATCACTGTAATATTTATTTTATTACCATGTGAATTATTACGAAACTAAATTACAGCTACTTACTTCTTGACGTTCTATTGAACTCAAATTTGGTATATTTGCGAATATTTTTTGACAATGTAATAATATGGTACCATGGATGGCCTGATGATGGAGTCGGAACGTGGGTATAGGGACTCCTAAACTATACATGATAAACCGATCGTATTTGAGCTCGTTAGATTTGTCTTGACGAGTACTATAGATATAAGGTGGGTTCCAGGGTCTGATGATGGAGCCGGAAGGTGGTCATAGGAACTTCTAAACTACACATGATATACCAGTCGTGTTTGGGCTCGTTGGATTTGTTTTGACGAGTACTATAGGTATAAGGTGGTTTTCAGGGTCTGATGATGGAGCCGGAAGGTGGTCATAGGAACTTCTAAACTACACATGATAAACCAGTTGTGTTCGGGCTAATTGGATTTATCTTGACGAGTACTATGGATATAAGGAGGTTTCCAGGGTCTGATGATGGAGATGGAAGGTGGTCATAGGAACTTCTAAACTACACATGATATACCAGACTTGTTTGGGCTCGTTGGATTTGTCTTGACGAGTACTATAGATATAAGGTGGTTCCCAGGGTCTGATGATGGAGCCGAGAGGTGGTCATATGAACTTCTAAACTAAACATGATAAAGCAGTCGTGTTTGGGCTCGTTGGATTTGTCTTGACGAGTTCTATAGACATAGATGGTTTCCAGTGTCTTATGAGGGAGCCGGAAGATGGACATAGGAACTCCTAAACTACACATGATAAACTAATCGTGTTTGAACTGGTTGGATTTTTTTGACGAATTCTATAGACGTAGGAGGTTTCCAGGGTCTGGAGATGCTGGAAGGTAGCCCCAGGAATTCTGTGACAAAATAAATTAAAACTATCTAGTTTCAGCTCGGTCAATTTCTCTTTATAAGTACCATAGCCTTAAATGATGACCAGGGTCTGCATATATTTCTTTGAAACTTATCATCAAAAACATATTGTAAATAATAATTATTATATTTTTTCCCTTGTTATCTTTAAGAGCTGTCTTGCACCGAACATTATATCGAAACTGTGCAAACTGATGCGCGTTGGGCGAAATGTCTATGTTCGGTGGGTGGTTCAGAAGCAGCCATTTTTCAAATCACATAGTATATGACGGAGTTCTGAGTTCACAAACAAAAACAAAACAAATTGAGAGTATCCTCCTTTTTGAAGTCGGTTCAAAAATATTCCTACTAATATTATAAAGACGAAAGTTTGTGTGTGTGTTTGTTTGTGTGTTTGTGTGTGTGTTTGTTACTTCTTCACGCTAAAACTACTTAACCAATTGAGCTGAAATTTGGTATGTAGATAGCCTAGCTAAAACCTGGCATAACACATAGGGTACTTTTTATGACGATGTTCCCACAGGAACGATGTCTAAGCGGGTAAAACCGCGGGGCACAGCAAGTTCTAAATAAAACAACAATCTTTACGCCTAATTTTGGACCATTCTGTATATTTGTAATATTTTATTACTAATCTATCACTCAGCAATATCAACATCAACATTTAAAATGTTGGAGGTATTTTGTTTTGTAATGTCTTCAATGTTAAAAGGCTCAATTTTGGCTGGAATTTTTGCATTTAGATAGCCATGGGAGTAAATTGGAACGTAGGATACTTTATATTTTACTAGCGACCCGCCCCGGCTTCGCGCGTGGGCGATGTAAGTGCTAATGTGGTGTCAGTGTGGTGTAACAATTCAAACATGCATTATCTTTACATAGTATAAAACTTGCTACATGCTCAAAGTGGGATAGGTACGGACACACCGCAGCGTCCTGCGTGCGCGATCTAGGCGGCGATCAGATAGCGCAGTAGTATTTGTACCGACTGGTTCACACCAAACGCGATCAGAAAACAATTGAAAATTACTGAGATCGCGCCCGCAGAACGCAGGACGCCGTGGTGTGGACCTTAAAGAAGTTTTCACTTCAATAAATCTACCTATTTCGAACCATCTATGTAAGAGCTATACAGATTACACTTATTATCATTCGTGTGTTAGTCGGAGTTTAGAAAGGTTATCAACATTTAGCAGCAGCATTCTATTTTAACTTATTTTGAGAGCCCGTTAGCGTAAATATAGATGGTTTGTCATCTAAACAAGAGGTCGCTGGCTTATTATATATATAACATATTATATGGATGTTCCGCCTGACTGGCTACCAAAGAGTTGCTTACCATTATTGTAGGCAATCGCTGAGGCCTAGCAACGATGACATCATCAAGACGAACTACGAGAACCTCTGGTTGGGGCCCCGGATGACGACGGTCAAATTTCAGTTTAACAATAACAAAGACAGTGTATGAGGCCCAGTGTCTCCATATACACCGTAATTACGGTAGATACACCGTAATCCAGTCCAATCTACCGTCTACCGTAAACATGTATTACGGTGTCGTTTTGTGTCGAGTTGATTTTAAGCCTACAAAAGAAATGGTAAATAAAATAAATGCTGATCTACGAAAAAGAAACCATCGTGTTAGATGACGATGTTTTTTTTTTATTCAATTTGTTGATTACATATTGTATTCGACAATTTTTATCATTACACCTTAATTTCTGGTAAAACTACCGTATTTTTACCCTAGCAACACCTCCTTCCTAAAAATTCCTATGGAGACACTGATGAGGCCTACCATAGAGTCGATGGATTATTCTGATTTGTACCTTAGGGAACATCAGTCGAGTGTAAAATCTTATTGTAAATTCGTACATATTCGTATTATATGCTTTGAACGTAAAACGGTGTTTTAGTGCACTTAACTTACTAGTTGTTCAAGAGTTTTCTAAAACTATCAAGGAGAAAATCTACCGCCATAACCTTACGGTGTTCCGATAGCCCTTGAGAGTTCTAGGCCTAGCTTGTTCACCATCTTTGACTGCATCATGGCTTACCACCGACGAGATAGCGGCCAAACGCTAGTCTCTAAGATATAAAAACATCTATAATTAGATACTCTTAACTATATTATACAGGTGGATATAAGCGGGAATCGTATATGTGCCACGAAAACATTTATTATAGTTTATTTTATTTACATTCCTAACTAATGGGAAATCCCATGACGTCATAATAATAAATTAATGCGCCTATGCGTAAATTATTCCCAGAATTTATTTATCTGTTGGCTTTTCTTTGGAAACCTGCCAATTAACTAAAAAATAAGAAGTCACGTACAAAACACATGAATTTAAAGTGTGTGTACTTCATGAAATGTTTAGTTTAGATCACAGGGTGAATATGAAACACCCCAGGCTTTTACTCCTCTCGTCAAATTATTCAAATACGAATAGATCTTTATTGACTTATTTTATAGTACAAGTGAATCGTTGAACCCACAGGCCTCCGAACTAGTTCTTCTGACCTAGTACTGTGCTTCAGGAGCTAAATTCATTGTATTCGATCTAGTTATATTATACTCACTTTATGAAATAATGAAACAAGAAAGTATTGCAAGTTATTTTAGTGCTGTGAAATGCGTTGCTATAATGTTTATAGTAAGTAGATTACCAAAATTGATAGATATTATTTGTTTGTTGCTAAAGCGCTTAAAGCTCATTTTTTTGCTTAGGTACGTATTGAAAAACCTTATTTCATATTAATTACAATATTATTTTAAGTTTTCACAAAGCAGTCACAAGTAGGACACGCTAACTAATTTAAATTTATTATTATTTTATTTATGATTCATATTAATTATTTACAGTTTCTAGTTATTTTGTCCCAACATCACCCATGCTAAGCCTCAACGGGTGACTCAAGTATGTTCAGTACCTACAGAATGCGCGCCATTTATGTATTTGTTTTCGGGATTTATGCTCGCACGTGACACTTGTTTACAGAAGTTTCTCGATTGTTTTGAACACTCAGTTACTATAACTATTAATAGATTGGGGTTACCAGGTATTAACGTATATTATAATTATCAAATTATATTATTATTATTTTTATTATTTTTAACGGAAACTTACTACAGTAGGATACACATGTTTTTGTTTTCGGGAATTTTGCAGTTAATTAAGTGACCTTTTCTACTGGGCTCTATGGTGATTAGATTAGCAATTCCTAGTGTTGGTTGATTGATTTTCCTAACAACAAGCTTTTTGTGAATTTATTAGTCTAGTTTCATTTTTATATTTAATTTGTAGTATTTAATTAATTTGTGTCATAGTTAATATCTTAGTTTTTTTTAGTTAGTTAGGTTCACATTATATTATTACTTTAATCAACCCTTATTCTTGAAGAAATGTGTCACGTGTAATGGCACTGCCCGCGCTGAGATTCGATATCCGTTGCTTCGGATTACGATTCAAACGCTTCACCACTGAGCCAAATGGACTGTGTTACGTAAGCGCAAATGTATTAATATAAAGGAGCATTATGTTCTACTGACGGGCGTCGCTAGTGTATCAAAGCTTTAACTCCAATTTTATTCAACTGAACATAAGGTTGCTTTTGCTTTAGACTTCTCTCTGCAACAGAATGAATAATAGTAAAATCTTTGCCGACTATGAATAGGTATCATTCCAGTCTATCGTGACAGTTTATATCATGTATTTTAATTAATGTTGTAATAACTTTGGCCAGAGATAAGTAATGCTTTATTTCTACTTTAGTGACTAATGTTTTCAAATGTTTTTAAACATACCGCTAGGGGCGCTAGTGGTATCTTAATATTTTAACGAATTATTCAGACAGCTACCAACTATTATTTATTCTGTGCAGCTACTAGGAAGAAATGTTGAAAGCGCAAAGCTTAAAAAATTTGTAAAAAAATAGTTTTTCTATTTTCTCGCGGTTTTCACCAATGGATCGAGCAATGTAAAGGAAAATTATTGTATTACATATTTGTGTAGGTAGGGTAGGCACGTAAGCTTAACTGTACGTCCTTTTTTTCAAAGCTTACTAGCAATGTAAGTTACACATACTAAGCTAAATATGCTTGTGTCTGGAGTGGGTTCATTAGTGCAATGAGTGGGGTTGGGGATCGAACTCACGACCTCTCGATTGCCGGGCCGACCGAGGCCTTAGCCATTGGGCTATTGCCGCTTTACGATAGTGCCTGATTGATAATACAAATAATTCAAGGTTTATATTAATGCCACCAGCGCTTGGCAGCTTGTTCTAAGAAGTTTTGCCTACAGACAATTTAGTTAATTAACAAACAATTTAATAAAATCATAAAAGTCAATTTTTAACCAATTAGGTTAAAAAGGTTCTCAAACCTCCTCCTTTTTTGTGGAGTTGGTTAACGGTTGGTTGATTCGACGGTTTTTTTGATGTGAAAACTTCTTTAGCGGCGTTGTAAACTTTTTTGGGATGGGTAAAAAATGTTAAACTCGCGTCAGGACACGCGTCTTTTCGTAAGACTGTTTTTCAATACTCGTATGACGGAGGGAGAGTAGGCCAGGCACAACGTTAATGTTCAAGTTTTCACTTCTGCCGGCACTCCCGGAGTGCAATCCGTTGTTTTTTTTTATTGGGTGTAGTCACAAGAGTCTGATGATGGAGACAGGAGTCAAATTTTATGCCATTTGGAGACAGGAGTCTAATTTTATATCCAGTGAAATTACAGGGTATGTGAGACTCAACATATTTATGTCTCAAGGTAACAGGCGCAGTGCAGTGACATGCAAAATTCTGGACTGCACGAATTTTGTATGCCGCTCTATCTGTAATAGGTAGACGTCATCGCTTACCATCAGGCGAGCGTCGTGCTAGTCCTGTTACCTTTTCCCAATAAAAAAAAGCATTTTTATTTCGTACTATAAGCTGGCTTTAACCACTATCTCACCTGTTGGTAAGTGATAATGCAGTCAAGGAAGGTAGCACGCTTGGCCTAGAATGGTAACTGGCTCTCAAGGACAGCTGCCGGAACACATTAGATGTTTTGCGACAGATTTTCTTGAGATTTGACTTGTGGATAAATAACACCTGGCCAGGCGGATACTAGGACAGTATTTTACCAAGATGCCGAGGATTTTGTACTAAACCATGTTTTTTCTTCCATAAGTGCACGGCGAGATTTGAAGCCACTACCTCTGCCATCATCAAACAGTCTTCCACTGCACCACTAGAAGCTCAGTAACAAATTCTAGCGTGTTTTATTAGTTCCTTATGTTTGTCTCAAGGTAATAAAAGTCGCAGTGATTATGATGATCGTCTAACCGTGGTTTTGTTAACAAAGACCTGAGGATGAAGGCCAGAAGTCTTATTTTATGCATTTTTTATTACTTATAGGCTAGCGTTTGGCCACTATCTCACTTGATGGTGCATCCGCGTCATGATGCGGTCCAGGGTGGTAGCACGCTACAAGGACGGTAGCTAATTCTAGACAGTGTCCTACCCTACCACGTGCTACCACTATGCAAGAGGTAAGTAGGAGATTTCCTGACGATATTTTGCCTTCACCAAAAGGCCACGGTGAAGTTCGCGCATACATTTTTCGATAGAATACAAAATACAAAAAAATAAATTAAATAACAAAATTAAGTAAATATAATAAAAAGGTACCTACAAACATTTTAGGAGCATTTTATCCACAGGTCGTAGGGTGATTACATCGATGTTCCGCCTGACTTGCTAACAAAAAACAGCTTACCACTATCAAGGAAAATATCAGCCACTATAAGCTTACAGTATTCCGGCAGCACACAGGTCTTGAGAGTCAGAGCATTCTAGGCCTAGCGTTTTCAGCATTTACGACCGCATCATCACTTACCATCAGCCGAGAAAGTAGTCAACGTTAGTCAAACGGTGTAAAAAACCTCCTTCTTTTGTACAGTCGGTCAAAAAGTAAAAGAATGGCGAGAGCAGGGTCTGTCCTTGACCGCTCGTGATATGCGTTTATACAAAATGGCGAAATAGATTGCTTTAAGACTTTACCAGTTATTGTGTCCTAATATGTTGAGACATTCTGGTAATAAAAACACATTAATGTTGAGTAAAAACGAATAATCCATGCCCAATTTCGACTTTTAACATCACTACATATTATATACAAAGTCCCCCGCTTCGTCTGTCTGTCTGTCTGTTCGCAATAAACTCTAAAACGACTGAAAATATTTTCATGTGGTTTTCAACAATATACAGGCCCACCCATTGACCAACGTCAGCCATTTTCAAACTTTCAATGTTATGTCAAAAGGGTCAACATTAGTTCCAAAAACTTTATAAAGTTGGTACTTTAAAGAGAAACGTGTATCAAAACGGCAATATCTAGCCACAGAAGTCTTAATAATAAGTCATTAAGGCCAAATTGCACCATCTTACTTTAACAATAACAAACGTCAAAAGTCAGTCCATTTCCATACAAAAACACCGGTTATAGTTACAGTTGCGGTTGAATCAATCAATCAATCAAATATTTTATTTGCTAGAATACAGTACAAAATGATCTTATTTATTAACATGTAGGTCAGCGTATCCAGCCTGCAGGCAGGCGTGCAAATATTTATGGTAAGATGTCAAATAATAATAAAATAAATATGAATTAAATTAAGATGGTATTATATGAAAATAATCAAAGAATCAAAGAATCAAAGCATTTATTCAGTATGTAGGCAGTATAAATATACGCACATATACACGTCAAAATCATAAATCATAAAATAAATCATAACCAATTATCAAGTAAACATAGCAAAAGCAGAATTTAACGCTTTGAATTAGAAAAAAAAAGTAATTTCAATCAATCAATCTCAATTCAGCTGTCATCCAATCTCTTACGTCAAATATTTAAAAAAAATAAAAGTAGGTTAAAACCAACCATACATGTAACTGTGTGTTTCAGTACTTCAGACAATTTTTATATAAAAAAAATAAAAAAAGTGAAATAGTGAAACACAACATAGAGAAACGCATACTAATGAAAGTAAGATGGTGCAACTGAACCTAAGACTTCTGTGCATCTAGCGTATAAGTAACTATGCGGGAGTTGTGGCGGGAACGTGGAAAAGTGTGTAGCAAACACACATTGTATTTTTTCCTAAAACTGGTGTTCTTCCACGAGTTAATGTGTAATAAATGTGGATTATTAACCGTTTAGTGCCGGTGAATGTGTGCGAGTGTGGGGAAACAGCACAATGTTGAAAAACATGCTATTTGCGTTCTCAACAAAATTCAACTGAAAAACTTCTGTAAAGTCCACATCTTTACTGAAAGTATGACTTAGACTTGACTTTGACTTCAACTTGACCTGAAATGTGACTTTGTTTGACTCATGATCCATTTTTATGACTTTAATTCTCAAAAACTTGAAGAATTTTTATACTTGACACTGGCTAAATACACTAATCGTGTGGAGCCATAATAAAACTTAAAAAAAGTAACTATGCAGTTCTCTATGACCTAACCCCATTTGGGTCACATTAGCGCAGCAAACAACTTAAATGTATTTAAAAACAAACTATTGCTGGAAGTAGTTCAAGTTAGCACTAGTAGTGTAGGTATAAATGTATTGAATGTATTATTTTCCTGTTCCGTTAAAGGAATTAGGTATATTAATATAAAATCTACGAATAAATAGTAGGTGTTACAATGTATCCTGACTGGAAAATAGTTTTTGTCACAAGTACCATTGGCCCCTAATACCTTCATTTTAACGTGTTTTTCCTGACAGGAAAATGAACAGTTTAACAATAAATAAATGTTCGCTTATAGTTGTAATGTTAATTTCCGGTAATAATTTTTTTATATGGTGTAAGACGGGTTAAAACTGTATAAACCAAACAATCTTAAGTGTACTAGTTTAGAATTGAATAGAATACGCTTTATGGTACTTATAAAATATAGTACCTAATTTATGATACAAATATTAGGTTCAAAGAAATTTTATTTACTCATAAAGAATTGAACAATTCGCTTATAATGAGCTTACATACTTATTTATAACTAATTTCTATAACTAGCTATATTTAACATTGAAAGTTCCGGAGTTAGATTTTGATGTTTGTATATATCCATTGTTTTAATTTAGTTTTAAATATCATAATACTTTCATTTTCTTTAAGGTCGTTAGGTAGTTTATTATAAAGTTGTGCACCCTCAAACGTAATATTTTTTCTGCCGTATTGCGTCCTTGCAGACCGTAAAGTTATTTTGTTGGTATTTCTAAGGCTGTGTTTAAATGTTCTTTTAGTAAATGTGATTTGTGTGTGTATTTTATTTATTAATATTTTTTTTATTAAAAGACAAGTTGTATATATATAGTTGTTCTAAATTGAATAGTTTGGTTTCATTATAGATAGTAGAGGTGTTCGTCAAATATTCGTAGTTAAAAAGTGTTTTTATGGATTTGTTTTGAGCGATCTGGAGACTTTTAAGGTTGGTGTTTGCCGCACTTCCCCACACCTCAATCAGATACTCCAAATGTGACTTACCTGTATTACTTACCTGAAGTGCAATCGGCAGTCTTATCACTAAACAGCGATTTCTTCCAGGCAACCGTGGGCTGGTAAGAGACACAATAAATACTAATTACGAGTGGTAGAAGTGCAATGTCGTTTATTGAACTATATATGACAAAAGCCATAAAAAACAGAAATGTATGTGTAAAAAATACCTCTGATATATTTCAAGTACTTTATAAACATCATGATACCTTACATAATTATATAATATATATAGTTTAGTACATATTTACACCATTAGTTGATGCTGCTATCTTTATGAACTTTTTTTTTATTTCACTATGGCTCCACACGATTAGTGTATTTAGCTAGTGTCAAATATTAAAATTCTTCACATTTTTGGGAATTCAAGTAATATAGAGGGGTCAAAGTCACATATCGGGTCAAGTTGAGGTCAAAGTGTAGTCCAAGTTATACCCTCAGGTAAAGATGTGGACTTTACTGAAGATTTTCAGTGGAATTTTGGTGAGAACGCCAATGGCATGTCTTTCAACATTGTGCTGTTTCCCTACACTCGCACACATTCACCGGCACTCAATGGTTAATAATCCACATTTATTACACATTCACTCGCGGCAGAACACAAGTTTTAGGAAAAAATACAATGAGAGCACACTCACTTTTTCACGTTCCCGCCAAAACTGTAATGAATAATTTTCCACAGTTTATTTATCACCAACGGATGACATATTTGCACAGACTATAGACGGTTAAAACCACAGACCTAGAATTCACTACTTTACATAGGTCTGTAGTTAGAATTACACTCTGCAACTGTTTACTAAATAAATCCTTCCTTACAATTTCAATCCTGTGTTTTTGCCTAAATTCCATAAGTTTATTTGGTACAGTCCGGCAAGTATAACTTGGCGTGCCTGTGCGCCACTGTGCTTTTACTTTGTACTTTGATAACAGTTTCTCTTAAACCACTTTTAATTACTTTTGGCATTATTGAACTATTTTAATGTAGCAGATTTATCAACAATAATGTCGCGGTAATCTCTCAAACGTCAAACTCACAGTTTCAATTAAAAGAATTAGTTCCAAAAACCACCACCGCCAAGTTATACTTGTGGCACTGTAATCGTTATAGTCTTACTTGTCTGACAAATTGAAAGTAAAAAAATATTTTTAAACCAAGCTTTTATCTGGGACAATGAACTAAAATGTCATGTCATCGAGGTATACAAATGCATCGATAATTTTTATTTATATAACAAAGACCGATTTCGAAAATTTAAATAGGACCACCTGGGAAGGGTACCCTTTGAAACAAAAAAAAAATTACAAATCGGTTCAGGCATCTTGGAGTAATCGGTGAAAATACATTAAAAAAAAGGATTCCGACGAATTGAGAACCTCTTCCTTTTTTGTGAAGTCGGTTAAAAATAAACTACTAAATATTCGACGTCTAACCAGCTAACACCCTCAAGTTCGAAATGTCGCCGAATGTTTTATTCCGGCAGCTGTCATTGAGATCTAGTTTCATGCGGAACATTGATCATTGAGAGCGGCAATAACCTAATGGCGATCGAAAGGTCGTAAGTTCGATCCCCACCCATTGCACTATTGACGTGAACCCACTCCAGACACAAGCATATTTAGCTTAGTTGGAGGAGTTAACAAGAATACTAGCAATGTGGCTTGCACATTGCTAATAAGCTTTAAAAAAAAAACTCTTACCACCCGTGCACAAAACCCATGAATGTACAGAAAAATCCATTAATGCACGGCTAGATCCTTTACGCCAACGGCCTGTCTTTTTCTGACGTGAGTCTTGCTATAAATCAAGAATCACTAGTAAGATACTAAACGCCACTACCGACTTATGGTGGATATACCATCTACCCGAACAAAGCGATTTGCTTCTTCGTTCATCATAAGAACCGCCAAGGAATGGAATACGCTGCCTGAGTCTGTGTTTCCGGTTAAGTACAATATGGGGCTCTTCAAATCGCGAGTGAATAGGTATTTTCTGGGTAAGCGCGCTCCATCATCGATCGCATCATCACTTAACATCAGGTGAGATAGTAGTCAAGTGCTACCAGTTTGGTGTAAAAAAAAAGTCTTTGGGGACTGCCCAATACCGGTATACTAAGTAACTTATGAATCGTATCGTCGACATACACAGTATACATATAGCTCATGGAAAGCTTTCGGTGACGATGACAAGAGTTCCATATTTTTTTTCACCCAAAAAGTGCTTAACGAGCTAAAAAAGTTTTTCATTAAAAAAAAATTGCTAGGTTATCTTATCATCATCATCATTATCAGCCGGCATCAGTCCACTGCTGGACATAGACCTCTCCAAGACAGGCCACTGAGCACGATCTTCGGCTTATTGTTTCCAGTGACTGTCCACCGCTTTGGGAATCTGCTGGTGACAGGGTGTCCTACGCTACGTTTGCCGATTCGCGATCTCCACTACAGCGGCTGCTAGAATGAGATGCAGCTAGACAGTTGTTATCTTCATCTCTTTTCGTATCGACGATTATTGCTCGAAATTCATCGCTATGCATGTAGAGACTACCGGCCCAGACAAGTCTACTCCAACGGTTATCAGTCCTGCGGCAGATATGATCAGCCCACTGCCACTTCAGTTTGCTAATCCTTTGAGCTATGTCGATCACTTTATTTAGGTGATCACTTCACTCTAGGTTATCTACATAAATATAATAAATTTCCACAAATTAAATATCTGACAACATGATTTTCGCAAGTCGTCAATGACCTCAAAATTATAGCTTGGCTAGAAATATATGTAGTAATGTCACAAATAGCCCGCGTATAGATGCCACACACAGAGTGACAATAGCGCTTCGTGAAAATCACAGCTCCGAACCACGGTTTTAGTTTTAGGCACGTGTTTTGGTCTATAAACGTGTGTAATATTGAACTATCATGTTGCGATTAATTTTAACTCTAAACAGGACTTCCTAAAACAAATTATGTAAATGATTACTGATGCACGAAACCCATTACATTTTAATTATAAATAACCATTTGCCTATTTTGTTCCTCTCCATACCCAGTTGACTGGAAAATATCGTTTTAGCGATAAGACCGCAATTTGTACTACTTTATTAATATGTTTCCATTGTTGAATTAGTTTTATGGTGTGCCAATATTTTTTTTGAATTGTATTGTATTTGCTTTAATCTGCGTTTGCTTTACGTTGTACCGCAAGCGGTATCTATACGTGAGGGTAATCTGTGACTTCCATATGTAGAGAGAATATTCGCAATTTGGGAAATTGTGTAATTGGACCAAAATCTAGGTTAAAATAACGGAGCGGACCTTAGAGGACCATTGTGTAAGAAATGTGGACCTTAGATCATACAGGGACGTATTCAGTACTGATTGTAATTTATCTGATTTTATGAATGAACTGTTAAGGCGAAGTGGTACAGTTAACTCTGGATAAACTTTCTCGAACAATCGTTGTTCACTTATCTTACAATCACATAAGATTGATTGATTGAAAGATTGAATTGAAGATTGAAGAACTGCTGTTATATCATAAGTCTACAAGTTTTTGTGTGAAAAAGTATAAATAAATCATCACTCTTCGTTTTGACTTTGCTGTAACTGGCCAAGTGCGAGTCAGACTCACACCCATAGGGTTACACACAATATCATAGTACAATAATATAATTTATACAAATGACACGTTTCATGTTATGGGGTAATGTTTGATTTAATTTAATTGACTTAGCGAAGCGACGGTCTCTGCTTCAGCTTGACCAAAAATGGTTACGTATGTATATACATCTATATATACAGGTCGCATTTCTAGATCGATTCCCGTGAAATTTTATGAGAAGTTTCGATATTTTTATTGAATTTTTTGACGAATCAGTTTTTGGAATGTTTCAAAATGGCGTAGATATGGGGGTTGAAAACGTAAGGATCAGAATTCAGTCATTTATTAACCAATTTGATAAATTATTTTTGCTTAAGAGGGTATACCTACTTTCCGTTTGGTTCCATTCTTTTTAGGGTTCCGTACCCAAAGGGTAAAACGGGACCCTATTACTAAGACTCCGCTGTCCGTCTGTCTGTCTGTCTGTCTGTCCGTCTGTCACCAGGCTGTATCTCATGAACCGTGATAGTTAGACAGTTGAAATTTTCACAGATGATGTATTTCTGTTGCCGTTATAACAACAAATACTAAAAACAGAATAAAGTTAAAAATGATATAGGGTCCCTATACAAGAAACGTGTTTTTTTCGGCATTTCACGCCATCTATGAACGCTTAGTTAGGTAAACATTCCATAGATGGCGTTATATTGAAATGTCGATTCTTAACACCTTTGTTGGACGTTAGATGGCGTTATAAGAAATAAAATCTTTAATAATTATTATTTTTTGCTGGCAAAAAATGATAGTGGTATTTTTTGCTCGATCTAATAAAATACTGTAGTGTGGTACGGAACCCTACGAGTGCGAGCCCGACTTGCACTTGACCGGTTTATTTTAAATTGTTTTTAAAAAGCTTACTCGCAATGTGGGTTTCACATTACTAGCAGTCTTGTTAACCGCACCAACTAAGTTAAATATGCTTGTGTCTGGAGTGGGTTCACGTCAATAGTGCAATGGGTGGGGATCGAACTCACGACTTCTCGATCGCCAGTCCGACACCTTATCTATTAGGCTATTGCAGTTGTAAAATTTATCGAGATCTGATGAGTATCTCCAAAGATATGGAGATTATCATCTCAAACTTGCTACTGAAAATCACAAGCGCAGCATTTGAAGTCGGTTTTGCTAGATTTATAGGGTTCCGTAGACGAACGGCAAAAAACGTAACCCTTATAGATTCGTCATCTCCGTCTGTCTGTCCGTCTGTATGTCACAGCCACTTTATTCCGAAACTATTAAGGACTACACAGTTGAAACTTGATAATTAAATGTTATCTGTGAATCGCTTTACGATTTTTATACAAAAGTAAAATAATAAGGGCAGGCATACATGTAACTGAAACTAAAAAAAAATTATCAAACCCATACGTGCGGGGTATATCTATAGATAGGAATAGGTCTTACAAAATGACATTGAGGTTTCTAAAATCATTTCTTGTCAAAGTCAATCATTTGAAAGATACGAGCACGTCTAAAGTGGTAAAATGTATATCGCCAACGTTTTAAGTATCTGAATTTAAGATATCAGTAAAAACTTTTAACGAAAATTGATTTGAACGAGATAGCGACCGCAAATATAACTTTATTTTTCATACAAACACTATGAAAACAAAAACAATGTTAATTTTTTGGTGGCGAAAAATCATAGTTATAGAATACTCTACTGTGTTACGGAACCCTACGAGTGCGAGTCCGACTTGCACTTGGCCAGTATATTTATGATCTTAATTATAAGCTTTGCAAAGCAGACTCCTTTATTATGTTCCTGGTACTTTATGAAATTTTCAAGTGTCTACATTTAACAGTTTTTATGAACTTTTGAACAAAAAAATTAAACCACCGAAAAAACTCAAAACAATTACAAAAACATATACTTAGGTATACTAAACGTAGTTTAAGAACTTCGTTATTTATGTTAAATAAAAAAGATTAATTATTTTTTGCTTTTCAGTTTTTTCGGCGGTTTAATTTTTTTGTTAAAAAGTTTTATTTTACAATTTTTTGTGGCCATAATCTACTATGTTAAAAGCAGGCGTCATTGCTTACCTCTGGCCTAGACAAACAACATTTATGCGCTATAATAATAACAAAAATAATTTAAGATCACATAAAAACTAAAAAACCGACTTCCAACGTCACGCTAGTCAATTTCAATACTAAGTTTGAGGTGTTCTTCTCTTCTTTATCTTTCTTTCTATATATATATGTATATCTTTCGTTCTTTATCTTCATATCTCTGAAGATACTGAACATATCTCGATGAAATTTAAATTGTACCACCTGTAAAATATCATCATCATAATCTGCCGGTATCAGTCCACTGCTGGACATATGCCTCTCTCTAGACACGCAACTGAGCCCTATTTTCGGCTCTTTGTTTTTTCCAGTGTTTGTTGACATACATTGATGATATGATAAAATCATCCAAATAATGGTACTTTTATTCATTATTTTTGTTGATTTATTCAAAACGGCTCGACCGATTTCGTTGTAATTTAAATGGGACCCCCTTGGAGGTATACCCTTTCCAATAAAAAAAGAATTATCGAAATCAGACTACGCCGTAAAAAGTTATGCGTGGTCATACATTAAAAAAAAATACGCGTCGACTTGATAACCTCCTCCGTTTTTTTTTCGTCGGTTAAAAATACATCCCTCTGATTTTTTAAATATTATATAGGCCAGCGTTAGACCACTATCTCACCTGTTGGTTGATGCAGTTGAGTATACTATACTAGATAGTGTCCTTCCACCATGCGGGGGTTGGGTGTTTCTTAACGATGTTTTTTCTTCACCGGCAGGCTACTGTAAAAAGTGCACATACATTTTTCGATAAAAAAATCCATTGGTGCACGGCGGAGATTGAACTCTGTACCTCTGGCATCAAAGCCGACCATTCTCCCACTACACCCCCGAGCCCTCATAGAGGCAAGGACAGCTGAGCAATAGGGTTCCGTTGGCACCCTAAAACAAAGATGTGAAACCTGCACCTTAATGAATACGCTCAGAGTAGTTAAGCAACCGGTCAGTTCGCAGATGGAGAGTCCATCTCGCGGTCCGGCCCTGTGGTAACTTTCACTGTTACACCATCGGTTGCGCATGAGAATATCTTGTTATTAACGCATTCGTGCGCGCGCTGCGGTCGCCATAACCGAACATTTTTTACATTCTTTTTTTAAATCTTCAATAAAATTTAAACATTTTTTTTAAACAGATTCTATTTTCAAATTATACAGTACCATAATTTGGCCATAATATTTTTTATTTTTCTGTTTATTTTTAATGATTGATAAATACAAATATGTTTAAGTGCGCTCCGGCTTAATAGTGACAGTGAGTGTTGGATTGCAGTTATCTGTGCGTGTGTGTGTTTATTAGATTTTCTGGATGTTTTATAGTACACATAATTTAATTGAGAATAAGGGCCGGATTCCTAGGTGATCCTTGATGGCCTTTTAGGAGCTTATCTACCGGATAAACTATACCTGTTATATTGCCGTACATTTCGGATACATTTTCAAAACTATAATTAACCGGTGAAATGTGCTGGTCCTTGACCTTTGTGCACTTATTTTATGTTAACCTTACGGCTATGCTACGGTACTAAATAACTGAAAAAGTAAGAAGAATTCAGACGGACGGACAAACGGCTGTCCGTTCGTCCGTCCGTCAGTCTGTACAGATGGACATGACGAACGTATACTGTCCTACTTACTTACTACAAGGGTTTTTTACTTACTAAATAGTATTTTTGAATTCGATATGGAAACATTCTGTATTTGCCTTCTAGTGATAATAACGACATTATACAGTATGTTAAATATTCACATTTCCAAAGAAATGTAACAAATTACATAATTTATGCAAGTCAGAGCTGGGCAAAAGCAATTATTGTTTTTTAACCGACTTTACAAAAAAGGAGGAGGTTCTCAATTCGTCTGTATGTTTTTTTGTTTGTGTTGTTACGCGATTACTCCATCAATTCTGAACCGATTCGAATGATTCTTTTTGTAATCGGTAGGGTACGTTTCCGAGGTGGTTTTATTGCAATTTCATCGATATCTGATAAGTATCTCCAGATATATGACGATAAACGTCTCAAACTTGCTACTGAAATTCACGGGGAAACTCGCGGGGCATTGAAGTCGGTTATTTTAGTTTGTTTTTAAACTATCTTAATTATTTCTTCTTTGTTAAGGGGTTCCGTACCCAAAGGGTAAAACGGGACCCTATTACTAAGACTCCGCTGTCCGTCTGTCTGTCTGTCTGTCTGTCTGCCCGTCTGTCACCAGGCTGTATCTCATGAACCGTGATAGTTAGACAGTTAAAATTTTCACGGATGATGTATTTCTGTTGCCGCTATAACAACAAATACTAAAAACAGAATAAAATTAAAAATAATAGAGGGTCCCCATACAAGAAACGTGTTTTTTTCGGCATTTCATGCAATCTATGAACACTTAGTTAGGTAAACGTCCCATAGATGGCGTTATATTGAAATGTCGATCCCTAACACCTTTGTTAAACGTTAGATGGCGTTATAAAAATAGAATGTTTATTAATTATTATTTTTTGCTGGCGAAAAATGATAGTGGTATTTTTTGCTCGATCTTATAAAATACTGTGGTACGGAACCCTACTAGTGCGAGTCCGACTTGCACTTGGCCAGTTTTTTTTTGTTTTTGATGGGCAAGCATTTCCCCACTATTTAACCAGATGGAAAGTGATGATGTGATTGAGGATGTAGTTTGCTTGCCTAGAAGATACCTTTTGACTGTCTACTTGAAGACAACCAAGTTATAGTTACTCGGAAAAAAGTCAGCCGCCAAATAATTCTATTATTTTTGTCGATACTTTTTAACCGACTTCAAAAAAAGGAGGAGGTATCTCAATACGACCGTATATTATTTTTTTTTTTTTTTTATGTTTGTTCGGGGATAACTTTGTCGTTTATGCACCGATTTTGATTATTCTTTTTTTGTTCGAAAGGAAATATTCCAAGTGTGATACCATGGTAATTTTATCGAAGTCTGATAAGTATCTCCAGAGATATTGAGATAAACATCTCAAAATTGGTACTGAAATTGAACATTGAAGTCAGTTCTTTTTTAGTTTTTAAACGATATTATTATATATGCTAATTTTAATTAGGGACAAAACATAAATTGATATTTGATCAATAAGACGCAAATGGATTTTTCATTAGCATCTTACTGATAAAGATATACACAACGATATATAAAACATGAGTATGCATAAAAAAGTATTATTGCATATAGGCAATTTGGCATAATATTATGCAGTACTTTATGTTTTGCCTATGTTGTAGTACTATTAAGTATTCTGTGCTATGACGGCGTACAAATCATATTGAATGACTGATAATTTATAATAAGATTAAAACATATAAATAAAATTAAATACCTTATAAAATCAACAAAATATTTAAAGACAGAATTAATTACCGATAATTACATAATAAATAGTTTATACCGCATATATTCCAATTTAAAAATCTACTGATCAACTTTGGATATAAAATAAAAATAAAACAATTATATACTATGAAGTTTGTAAAACCCTGTGTCGCGGGGGACTTTACAAAATATACAAATCGCGGACAAAATTACACCCAAACTCGGCATAATTGTCAGTTGACACAGGACGATTATTTATGTGATCCACACAAATAATCGTCCTGTGTCAAGAATCAAAGCATTTATTCAGTATGTAGGCAGTATTAATATACGCTCATATACACGTCAAAATTATAAATCATAATCAATTATCAAGTAAACATAGCAAAAGCAGAATTTAACGCTTTGAATTTAAAAAAAAACAAAAGTAATGAACCATTCAGCTGTCATCCAATCGTTGACGTCAGACTATTAAAAAATATTAAAGTAGGGTTGCCAACCATACACGTAACTGTGTGTTTCAGTACTTCAGACAATCTAATATATAAAATTCTCGTGTCACAGTTTTCGTTGCCATACTCCTCCAAAACGGCTTGACCGATTTTGATGAAATTTTTTGTGCTTATCCGGTATTTATGAGAATCGGCCAACATCTATTTTTCATCCCCCTAAATGTTAGGGGTAGTCCACCCCTAAATATTTTTTTTTATTTTTTAGACAAAATTTTTAATTTCTATTTTTTTATGATACAACATACAAAAATACATACAATCCTCAATTTTCACTCTTCTACGATCAACCCTTATTTTTTAATAGCCATTTATTTATATGGCAAAACAACGTTTGCCGGGTCAGCTAGTTTTTATATAAAAAAAGGGAATTAAAAACACAACTTAAAGAAACGCATACCGATCACAGTACATATCATGATCCGAATGTAACTGATTTGTGTGGGAAACGAACCCACGACCTCCGGTTTCTTGAACAGTCTTACCTAAAACAATAGTTAAAGTCTTTGGCCTCATGAACAACAATTCCTTTGGCCGGATTAGAGAAAGCTGCCACCAGCGTCATAAAATTATCATAATACATCCTAATAATATTCTAATGTTTCGTCATATCACATAATTATGTTATTTTTGTATAATGCTTGCAAACTGGAACCTAGTTTTGACATGAATAGTTTCTTGAATGACGGAAAAGATAATATATAATATTTTTTCAACCGACTTCCTAAAAAAAGGAGGTTCTTAATTCGTCGGTATGTTTTTTTTTTTGTTTGTATGTTACGCGATTACTACGTCAATTGTGAACTGATTTGAATAATTCTTTCTTTAATTAGTAGGGTACGTTTTCGAAACGGTCCCATTTTAATTTCATCGAAATCTGATAGGTATCTCCAGAGATATGATGATAAACGTCTCAAACTTGCTTTTGAAATTGACGCGGGGCATGGAAGTCGGTTGTTTTAGTTCTTAAATTTTATTATATCATATAGGCTAGCGTTTGACAACTATTTCACCTGGTGTTAGATGATGATATGGCCGAGGATAGTGAATACGTCAGGCCTAGGATGGTCTGACTCTCAGAGGCTGTGCTACCAGAACACCGTAAGGTTTTGGTGGCATATTTTCTTCTTGATTGTGAGCTACTTTTTAGTAGCCAGTCAGGCAGAAAATTTTAGTTTATAATATGCTCCAATACCTGTGAAAAAGTTGAATTCAAAAGTGTGAAAGTTCATTCAAATTACCCACACACTTACGTTAACATAACTTAAATAATCTCAAACATATACCATCAAAAATTTACCGTACGATGGGACTCGAACCAGCAAACTCCTGGGAAATATACCCGGCTCTGTATCAACTCAGTTTTATCCAAGTAATTTAATTGTAAATAGTTATTACAGATGGCGCCACCAATGTGATTGTACATAATAATGAACATAAATATAAGGTGTAGATAACGCGTAAAGAAACATAATAATCTCAAACATATTAGATTAGAAAATCTGTCGCCAAACATCTAATGTGTTCCGGCAGCTGTCCTTGAGAGCCAGCCACGCTAGCCCTAGCGTGATTCTCGACCACATTATCACTAACCAATAGGTGAGATAGTGATCAAATGCTAGCCTATATGACATAAAAAAAACATTCGTTTCTCAGAAAAGCAGCGAGTTTTCGTGATCCTGGGCTCTATCTCAGAAACACATCCAGAAATGTTATGTCTTTCAGCTCCACATGAAGACAATGCTGAGTTGACCAGCACGATGCTCGGCTTCAAGCGATCGATGGTACAAGCGCTTCTCATCATCACTTGGACCCTGAACTACTACACCTTCGGAAGCCTCATCATCTGGTGGTCTTTAGCTGCTCTATTGACAGCTGTCACTTTCTTAACCATCACCACTTATGACCATGATTACTGGAAGTCTAGAGGAGTCTTCTCACCCCCAGCATGGCCTATAGTGGGCCATATACTGTCAGTGGTCACTTTTAAAGAACAGGGTGGCATGTGTTTTAAGAGGATTTACGACACGTACAGAAATGAAAGGTATTTGGGTAAGTACAACCTTGCTTACGTTGCTTAATGCTCTCATTTTATTTCACGTGCTTTTTTTTCTTTTTAGGGTTCTGTACCTCAAAAGGTAAAAAAGGAACCCTTATAATATCACTCTCTAGTCCGTCTGTCCGCCTGTTTGCGTGTTACCATAGATTTTCTCGAGAACTGATGGACCTAGCAAGTTGAAATTATTAATTATACCAGATACTGAGGTCTATAGCCCCTATTAGGTGTATAAAAATCAAGGTCCTGAGTCAACACGATAAAAAGATATGGGAAAATTTAGATTTTCGCGAAAACTTAATACCCTATAGGGTACTTCCCGTTGACCTAGAATCATGAAATTTGGCAAGAAGCAAGGTCTTCAAGCACTTATAAAGGTATACATCTGAAAACCGTATATATGTAGTTTAATAACAAAAAGATTAATTTACTATACAAACTTGTTATTTGTGCAGTACTTTTCTATGGATCGAACTACAAAGTGAAGTTTGTCCTTTAACCTACTCCGAGAAGTTGGTAGCCTCGGTGGGCGAGTCCAACTCGACTTGGCAGGTTTTATTATTTTAATGTTGCGTTCATGTTTAAATAATATCTATATTACGATTTTAACTGTCTGTATGTTTGTACCGTTGCGCGAATAAACGGCGCGATTGAAATTTGCACAAAGATAATCAATAGAGTATAGAGTAGGGCAAAGGATTTTTTTTCGGCCAAAGACCCAGCTAGAATGGTCGGCTTTGACGCCAGAGATAGCGGACTCAAATCCCCGCCGTCTACCAATGGATTTCTGTATCTAACAAACTATATGCGTATTTCACAGTGGCCCTCCGGTGATGAAATACATGATCATAAAGAAACCGAAGGAAATTTTCACAAAGTATATATTACTACGCCACTGAGTTCGATCTTCGGCTCTTTGTTTTCAGTCCAGTCCACGAATGTCGTCACTCCACCTAGTCACAGGGCGTCCTACGCTACGTTTGCCGTTAACAGTGGCGTGTCTTGGAGGAGGCCTTCGTCCAGCAGTGGACCGATACCGGCTGATAATGATGATGATATATTACTATGGCCGCTATAAAAAATTAAAGACTAAAGTGGTCCCTATACAAGAAACGTGTTATTCCAGCTGTTCAATTGTATTTATTGTACTCTGGTGCGGAGCCCTACATGTGCGAGTCCGACTTGCATTGGTCAGTTAAATATACATGATATCACAGTTATATAACAGCTATCGGTAATTAGCGTGATGAGTCACTCAGAAGCAATTACTGTGAAAAAACAACAACTGTTCTGACTTCATTGTTCGCACGTGCATTAAACTAATGCACATAATCAGTTTATAATGCATACATCTTTTGAGTGTAATAGACTATGAATAGCAACGAAATTATCGATTTCACCTCAAAAACTATCCAATACTCCACTTAAGCTGTACATAACAATAAAATTAATATACCAAAATAAAGCTCAATAAACAGCCTTTTAAAAACTGTGTCCAAAATGAATGAGTAATTATCACGTGATAAGCGAAAGAAGATGATAGTGAAATGTATATTCTGTTGCGAAATTAAAGAAATGTAGACCGTAACGGCGAGGTGCTAATTTAAATCGTGTTTTTGATCAGTGTTTGGCAATAATGCAAACCTAAAGTATAATTGTAACACTAATTGCGAAACTAATAAAATGTATGCTTTGTATGTTATTTTTTAAGTTATGAGGTGTGACAATAAAAAAAATTCTATCTATCTATAATAGTAGGATATTTTTACTTGAATGCATTAAAAGGAGGGTTATGTTTTTCGAGTATAGATCAACACCAATTATAAATACGAAAGTCAGCTTGTGAATTTGTTTAATTATTACCTCTTCACGGCCAAACGGCTTGACTTTTAGGCTGAACCAATTTTATTTTTTTAGTGTATCAGCTCAGTTTTTTTTGACAACCCTTGCACATTTATGACTGATACCGTAAGTACCTACACGGGCTGCGGTGTTGTCCGACATCAAAGGTCAACTCAATTGTTTGGATTCTTAAATTGTGCTTGTAACTAACAAACAATGTAATAAAACAAGTAATATTTAAAAAAAAACCTTTATCAACACAAACTTTTACATAACCTAGGACCAGAGTAAGTCAAGACAAATCCAACGAGCCCAAACACGACGGGTATAACATGTGTAGTTTAGGAGTTGCTTTGGCCGCCTTCCAGCTCCATCATCAAATCAGCACCATGTCATCATAACATTGTCACACGATTTACACATGTATGCAAAAGTTTAACTCAATCGGTAACCGGGAAGTGGATCAATTTAAATAGGCAAGATTGGATGACAAACATCAAGACAGGTAAAACTAAATAAAAGCTTGTTATATGAGAAGCCAATTTTAACGTACTTCTAAATATCATATCGAAATGAAACTTTATATATATGTAGTTTAGATGACAATACTATAATTTGGTAGCTTGGAGCAGATCTGATGATGGATACAGGAGGTGGATAGTGGAACCCTTTACTAGCTACTGGTATATACCCTTCGAGTTTGGGCTCATTTTATCCGTTTTGATTTTAGTGCAATAAAACGTCAGAAAGTAATTTAGCTTCCAAGATTGGGTCCTTCCAAGTGACCCACACAAACATACATACATACTAGCACGGTAAGTTAAATAAAAGCTAGTGAAAGTAAAACAAAATCTGACTTGGCCAAAGTAAAGACTTCAACGCGTTCGTCGAAAAATACATTTTGTGCATTACGTCTTGACCTGAATCTAAAAAACCAGTTAATATTGAATAGCTGCGCCCCGCAGCTTCACTCGTATTAAAATGTATTCCATGTTCTAATCTAGGTCATAAACTATCTGTGTGTCAAATTTTTACTAAATCCGTTCAGCCGTTTTTGTGTGACGGAATATCAAACATCTATCCGCCATTCACAGATTAAACGAGTTCTTGAGTGGAGACAGCGCATCGATAATCGTAGCGAAGAACGCCCTCGCCCCTAGAGCGATGATATTCGCAAGCTGACTGGCAAGAGCTGGACAAAAGTATCCAATTTCTTACATATATACATACTTAAAATCCGCCCTTTTTCCGCTATGGTAGGCAGATACTTCTTTCCACATGCTACGATCCTGACATACCTCTTTCACTTCTTCCACTTTCATGAGCGCCTTCACACATGATCGCCAGTTATAACTACTTTTGACTTGGCCTTTCTTTAAAACGTCTCCGATCTGGTCATTTTATAAATATCAAATTCAGAAAAGTGCTCAGTAGCATGCAATTGGAGAGGCCTATGCCCAGCTGTGGACTAGTATATAGGCTGTCAATGATGAGTCCGCAGTTTCGATCATAGTGTATCTGTTCCAGGTACCCACCAGTTCTACCAACGAACGCTGGTCATCCGTGACCCAGAGCTGATCAAACGGATCTGCGTCAACGACTTCCAACACTTCGTCGATCGAGGGTTTTTCTTCAACAAGGTAGATACTATACATTTACTACTTTACATATAAATAACCGCCGGATGTCCATTTGCCTAATTTTTATTGATTCCATCCAAAGATTATCTGGAATAGATCGCTCATTTAACGATAAGACCGCCTATTTTACGGTTCACATTTTGTTAAGCTTTTTATATTTGTTCTCAAACGCGTTTGAAAACCATCTCGTCTGGTGGTAAGCAATGATGTGGTGGAAGATGGTGAACACGGTAGGCCAAGAAGAATACTGACTCTCAAAGGCTGCCGGAACACCGTAAGGGGCAGATTTTTCTCCTTGATGGCGGTAAGCTACTTTTTGTTAGCAAGTCAGGCGGAATATCGAAATAATATACTCCTACGACCTGTCGAATATCCAATCCATAAATAGCAACGATCTCATAGTCTAAGTGATATTAGGCGAGATTACGGTCAAGTGTATCTCAGTCCCTAAAAATATCTTGACTTATTCAGACATTACTTTTTTAGGACGTAGATCCTTTAGCAGGATCTGTGCTCTTCCTCAGAGGCAACGAATGGCGGAGATTGCGCGCAAAAATATCGCCGATATTCTCGTAAGTTATCAAAATGTATTTTTGTTCAAGTGGTAGGACTTATGCAAATTTTTTTACATGCTATAGATATGCGTTTGACAACTATCTCATCTGCTTGTAGGTGATGATGCGATCGAGGATGGTAGCTCGCTAGGCCTAGAATGTGAACTGGCTCTCAAGGATAGCTGTCGGAATACAGTAGATGTTTCATGGCAGTTTATTTTTTTCTTGAGGGTGGTAGCTGCCCAGGCGGACACTAGACAGTGTCCTACCACTATGCGCCATGCCAATCCGCCTGTGGTGGTTTTAGTTTATGTCTTATATGCTAGCGTTTAACCACTATCTCGCCTGGATTTGAGCCAAAAATAGTGAACACGCTAGCCCTCTGTACACTGATTTTCAAGGGTTGTGTGCTGCTGGAACACCTTGGTAGCAAGTCAGTCAGAATATCGATATAATATGCTCCTACCACCAGAGGATGCACGCTATAATTTGAACAGCGACCTCGCGCTTAGAAGGCAAGACATGTCCTTTACGCCAACGGGTCTCTCAAAGTACTAAGACTTGATTGCTTAATATAATGTGATAATTAAATAATTATTTCGGTATATTACATATCATTAATTAAACTCAATGTTTCCGAATTATTTAGACTTTGTTACTCGAACACCACAATATCCTCCCTTTGACCATTAATTTTATCTAAACTTTGACGTAATCATTCGCACTCAATATTAATTATATTATTTATAGTGAGTTAAAATAATATTACCTATACTGTAATATACCTATTACTAATTACACTATCTCGTAGTTCAAAAGGCCTTCGTCATTCCCTTTGTCGGGATTAGTAAAGCGCTGACGTCAACTTTAAATTATTTTCCTAACAGGAAGCTATAAAATATTCAATTTTGTTAGATATGATATTCATAACATGATTCATATATTTTATTTACTTGGATACCTAACTACTTCCAGGTTAATAGTTCATTGTTGTTTTCAACTAACTTTCAAAAAGCAGGAGGTTCTCAATTCGTATGTATGTTTTGTATGTATGTTACGCGATTACTCCGTCAATTGTGAACTGATTCGAATAACTATACTACAAATTATTATTAATATTATATATATATATATAATTATTATTATTACAAAGGCGGCAATAGCCCAATGGATAAGGTGTCGGACTGGCGATCGAGAGGTCGTGAGTTCGATCTCCACCCCACCCATTGCACTATTGACGTGAACCCACTCCAGACACAAGCATATTTAGCTTAGTTGGAGGGGTTAACAAGAATACTAGTAATGTGGAACCCACATTGCGAGTAATCTTTTATTTATAAAAAAAAAAAAAAAAAAAAAAAATATTTATCGGTGGGGTAAGTTTCCAAGGTGGTTCCATTGTAATTTCATCGAGATTTGATAAGTATTTCCAGAGATATATGACGATAAACGTCTCAAGCTTGCTACTTGACTTGCTTGGTAATTGACTCGCGGGGCATGGAAGTCGGTTGTTTTAGTTTTTAAACCATCTTAATTATGTTTTTTATATAATTTTATTTTATTATATTTGGGGGCTTTACAGCTGATATTTCAAAAAAGAAATGAAAGTAGCAGCGAGAAGCTAATTACAAGCATCCACAGTTAACACAAAAATATGAAATAAAAGTGCTTCTTAGAGTTACATTAAGTTAATATTTCATTATTGAACACATAACAAGAACGTGTTTGTTGGTTGAGAACAAGGTGGGTCAGGACTTAAGAAACATTTATGTACTGCAATTATGCTTCCCGCAAATAAGTTTAAATGGTAATAATACAACTCTCCTCCAGCACTACGAAAATAAGAGTGAATGTAGGAAAACTCGAACTCAGGGTTCCCTAGTGCGGCTAAGGCGGTGCTTTAAGGTACGGACACACCGCAGCGTCCTGCATACGCGATCTAGACGGCCATCAGATAGCGCAGTAGTATTTGTACCGACTGGTTCACACCAAACGCGATCAGAAAACAAATGAAAAGTACTAAGATCGCGCCCGCAGATCACAGGACTCCGCAGTGTGGCCTTTAATCTTAATAATTAAGTTCGTTTAAAAAATTAAATAATAAAGATAGTTTAAAAATAAAAAACCGAATTCACATGCCGCGCTAGTCATTTTTAGTAGCAAGTTTGAGGTTTTTAAAAAACAATAAGGAACGTTACCGGCAGACAGCTGCGACCTAGGTTCTGTTTTTTATTTTTATTTATAATATATCATACATTCACAGTTCAAATAGTTTTATTTATTTTTAAGTTGTATATATGTACCATACAAGTTATAAAGGTAGGTTCATTGATTGATTTCATCTGATATATAAAAAACAATTAGTATCTTTAACCATTTAATTGACTACAATGTATAATCTTCCTTCAGTCTAACTAGGGCGGTATTGAAGCACGTTTTTGGTTTTAAGGTAAAATGTGTAGTGAAATACAGGACATGTAAGACTCGATGTCTAATTGTTTCAAGGTAGAGAACACCGTGCAGTGTTGCTGAAATTTTTGTAGTTCCACATTGCTGTGCCCTTCCAGGGTCTATAAAGAACTGTACGTTTCTAATAAAATCTTTGTAAATACTTTTATAGATGCAATAAATACTGAATACTAAGTTTTCCGTGCCACCATTTCTGTTATAACCAGACATCATTGCTTACCACAGGATAGGTAATAGTTCTGCTAGTCTGTGTTGCTAACCATCAGACGACATGCTTGTCATGTTACCTACCCACTAACATTAAAAAAAAATGTTTTTCTTTCAGCCCTAACAAACTGAGAGGCATGTTCCCTCTGATAGACAACACAGCCAATGATTTTGTGATCCGAGTAAGAGATCTACTCACCACAGCCACAGCTGAGGAAAATACCAAAAATAACAACCATAATAGTCATAATCTTAATTTAGATAATACAACCAGTAAAACTGCAATGGAAAATGGAGTCAAGAATAAGCCAAAACATTTAGAAAATGAAGTAATAGAAAATGGCACTAAAGATTACAGTAACGAAATTAGAAATGGTAATTTGAAAGTTGAATTTAAAGGTGTGACACAGAATGGAAATTCTATCTTAAAAACTGCAGAGAAACATCCAGAATACAATAAAAATCTAAGCGAAGAGATCTCAGCTGTGGTGGATTCTGAAAAGCTCGTTGGAGGTTATACGGCAGATGCTATTGTGCCCTGTGCTTTTGGGTTGAAGAGCAATGTTATGTACAATGAAAAAGATCCATTTGCCGTGGCGCTGCAAGCATTTTACGAGATGTCAGCGTTTAACATATTTGAGAAGTGAGTATTTATTTTTCAGCACATTTGCTCAAAAAATGCATTTACGAAGCCTGTATACATTGTTCGAAAGTTAAAAATTACGCACTATACAGCGGAGCGTGCAGAAAGTACTTACCGCACGTTTGCGGTACGTACTTTCCGCATGCGGTGTATGGCATGAAGTAACTATTATACAATCTGTGGTATGGCACCGTGCGTATCCTTTACGGTTTATTTTTAATTTTCGTAAAATCTACATAAGAATTTCACCAAAGAGTTTCATATTGCGAGAATAAATAAGCTGAATGATAGCACCTCCTTGAAAGCGCTTTTGCTTAATACATTTGTCTCACTTTAATACTAATGAGTAAATGAAACGAAAGATGTAGTTCTAATTTTTAACACACATGGCACCATTTGCAAATTCGCGCCATTTTCATATTAGAAACGTCAAAGATTCTTTGTTTCTACTTTTTGATTATTTCATTTATGTTTATTTTATTACCAATTGTAGTGTTTTCTCGCAAATTTGCTGAAAAATATTGTATGACACACGTGCGGATATTGGTTTTAACAAACTTGTGACTATGGTAAACCCTCGACTTCGTCTCGGGCTTACATTCGTCTACTCGTTTGTAAAAACCAACTCAGCGCACTAGTATCATAAATAGGTAACTATTTCCGATTAAATTATTTTATGCACAACATTTTTGCAGATGAGTGCATCCGCGCTTCTATCATTTTTGTCTTAAAACCTTTTCAAATTTGTCTGGTAGCCGTTTAGAACAAGGCAGTAAAATAGCTCAATTTTCAGGTTTTTGAAGGGTCGTATATTTTTATTTTTGCAATTGGTTAGTAAAAAAAGCAAATGACAGGGGCGTAGATACAGCAGACCTTGACTGTTGTAGAAAAAAATGTTGCTCTAGAAACATTTTTCTGGGAGGAAACAGGGAAATACATGTGTTTAGAATTATGCACCCCGCCTTCCCTCTTCCGACCATTCCAGTCAGCCCAAACAGCTCTGCTGTGAGCTGGTGGGCAGTTAGGTATGTTGCAGCTCCTAGATGTCCCAGCATCAGACCAACGTTATATTTTTGCAATATAGTTTAATTGACGGTATCGTACCTTTAGAATCCATCAGGTAGTAGCTCTCATACCCTCACCAACTAGAAAAGAGCTGATGATCTTCAAACGGCCCAAAAGATTTTCTCAAATCCTAGCTAAGAACACGCGTGAACAAAATCTAAATTAAAATCGGTTCATCTGTTTGGCACAGAAAGATACACAGACAACTTATAACACACATTTTTGCGTGAAGAGTTAAAAATACATCTCAATTAATATTACAATTCGGTTAAACAGCTTTAATAAAACAGTAATATAATGTCAAATTAAACCAAATAAGTCAAATAACCCGCCATCTGAGCGCTCCGGATTTACCGGAGAGCACTCTATTGTTCATTTTAGTTAACTGATTGAATTGATCCTTGCGAATATCGTCGCTTCACCTAGTCTGAGGACGTCCTACGCTACGTTTGCCAAGTCGCGGTCGCCACTCAAGAACTAATTCACCCTAGTTGAGTTAGAAATAAGATAACATAGATGTAGGTAAATGACTAATCCCATTAAATGTTACAAATTTGCTTGAACTTGTTACAATGTTGGTAAAGGATATTATTTTATCAGTACGTAGTGTACCGGATAGAACATGTCCAGTGGGCGGTGTTGTTATAAGATAAGCTGACCATAGATATTATCATGACGGACTAGCTTTGAGTGCGTCATTAAGTATCCTATTAATCTTGGTATAACTATCATAATGCCAAGTTTCATCCAAATCCGTCTAGGCTATTTCGTGAAAGATTAAAAATATCCACCCATATCCAAAGTTTATTTATTATAAAAGTATCTACGAGGGTCATTCAATAAATACTTAGCCTACAAAAAGTAAACGAAAATTTTGGAAAAGTGGCAATTTATTTTTCAACATAGTCTCCTTTTTAACCGACTTCAAAAAAAGGAGGAGGTTTCTCAATTCGACCGTATATATATATATATTTTTTTTTTTTTTTTTTTTTTATGTTTGTTCGCGGATAACTTCGTCGTTTATGAACCGATTTCGATTATTCTTTTTTTGTTCGAAAGAAGATATCCCAAGTGTGGTACCATGGTAATTTTATCGAGGTATGATAAGTATCTCCAGAGATATTGAGATAAACATCTCAAAATTGGTACTGAAAATTAATACCGCGGCATTGAAGTCGGTTATTTTTTAGTTTTTAAACGATATTATAGTTCGATACACTTAGCCCAGCGATGCTCCAACTTTTTTAACCCGTCCGAAAAATAGTTTTTGTCAAACTCTGCAAAATAGGCCTCCGCGGTGGCGATGACCTCCTCATTTGATCCATATCTATTCCCGGCGAGAGATTTTTGCAGATTAGGAAACAGAAAGAAGTCACAAGGTGCCAAATCTGGAGAATACGGTGGATGGGGCAGCAATTCGTAGCGTAATTCGACCAATTTGGCCATGGCAACGGCAGACGTGTGAACCGGTGCGTTGTCGTGGTGAAACAGCACTTTTTTCTTAGCCAGATGGGGTTGTTTTTTCTTTAATTCGGCGTCGAATCGGCCCAATAAATCGGCATAGTAAAGCCCTGTAATTGTTTTACCCTTCTCGAGGTAATCGATGTAGATCACACCTTGTGAATCCCAGAAAACGGTGGCCATAACTTTTCCGGCCGATTTTACAGTTTTCGCCTTCTTTGGAGCACGTTCCCCGGTCTGGATCCATTGTTTTGATTGCTCCTTGGTCTCTGGTGTGTACCAGTGGATCCAGGTTTCATCGACGGTCACAAAACGACGCAAAAACTCCGCTGGATTCCGCTTAAACAGCGCCAAACACGTCTCCGATGTGGTCTCACGGTTGCACTTGTTTTCCGGTGTGAGTAAACGCGGCACCCATCGCGCCGACAGCTTTCTCATGCCGAGTTCCTCGTGAATGCACTGTTCCTTGTGAAATGCCTACAGTCTCAGCTAGCTCCCGAACCTTCAATCGGCGATCTGCCAATACGAGATCATGGATTTTTTTAATTTTTTCCTCCGTAGCAGCTGTTTTCGGTGCACCTGGACGTGGTTCATCCAAAACCGACGTACGGCCACGTGCAAACTCGTTGAACCAATTCTTGACGGTGGCCATCGATGGAGAAGAGTCACCGTACACAGCATCCAAGCGCTCTTTGATTTCGATGCGCGTTTTCCCTTCCAAAAATAGGAATCGAATCACCGAACGATATTGCTCTTTTTCCATTTTTGTAAAACCGATCGATACGTTCGCTTCCATAAGTTGACAAAATAAAACAAATGAAGGGATTGGAATGAAAATTTGAAAAAAGAATTAAAAAAGAATGTGGTAAATGGAAATACACTGTGGTAAAACTCTTTTGAAACTACAGCGCCCTCTGGCGATGAGGCTAGGTACTTATTGAATGCACCTCGTAGATGGTGCTGAAGTATTTCGCACCATTCTCCTCGTATACATTGCCTCAATGTATGAGATCCTGCATCGCGTAAACTACGCGCGATATCAGTCTATCAGCTGCACTTGCTTCGTCAATAGATATCTGAAAACTCTTTAGAAACATTTCGCATTTATAATATTAGAAGGATATACATCACACACATTGCACACGGCACGTCGCCGCGGCTACGGCTATGACGCCGCTCATACGGTAAGGCGTTACTTGGGAAAATGGCAGTGTAAGTTCAACCTTAGTTACTTGTTTTCTATTATAAATATCATATAGGCTAGCATTTGACCACTTTCTCACCTGTTGGTAAATGATGATGCGGTCGAGGATGGTAGCACGCTAGGCCTAGAACGGGAACTGGCGCTCAAGAATAGCTGACGGAAAATATTAGATGTTTGGCGACAGATTTTCTAGGCGGACACTAGATAGTGTCCTACCACCATGCAAAAAAAACTTTATATCAATATCGTAAGAATGATTTTTAATGAATGGCCCGCAAAATAAGTTTGTACAGCTCTCTCCTGTTTTGCAACCTCTTGGCTTAGCGGCATTGGGTAGAGACGTAAGCGCGTTGACGACTGGCCGTTAGCGCGGCTACGGTGAGTTAACCGCTACCGACCTATCTATTTGAAGTCGGTGCCAGACAATTCTAATAGGTAGTAGATAGATAATACCTACATGTATCTACCTACTTACTAACCTACATGTACCTACTTACTACTACTACATACCTATCTATCTATCTATTATCCAGTAGACTTGGCTGGCACCGACTTCAAATAGATGAGTGGGTAGCGCTCATAATAATTTTAAGTAATTTATTTTTCGCTTTTGAGTGCCTGTTTGTGATTATGAAGTCGGTTTTTTTTTTTTTTTAAATAACTTATTTTACCCTTTTTAGTGCATAACAAGTTTTAATTAAATTACATGCATCTATTACATTTGGTGTCTGGGCCGTTATACACTGACGGATATATACTTTTTGAAAATTTCAAGTATGTACCTATAACGGTTAAGAAGATACAGATCTGTAAAGTGTGCACATATGTATAGACACACGGACGGACGGACGGACGGACGGACGAACGGACAACAAAGTCTCAGAAAGTGTTCATTTGGTACCCTTTGGTTTCCTTGCTAAAGTGATAATATTCACTAGTAATAATTATGTCATCAAGGTATCAAAGGACAATGTCCAAAATGGCCCTGTGCAATTAAAGCATCTGACACACACGATAATTAATTGTCTATTTTATTACAATAATTCCAAATACTTTTATAACACGGACTAGTTGTATTCCAAAATGAATATAAAAAAGTATTATTTGCGATTATTAACATTACTTGCCGCCATATGGCCAACAGAGTACTGAATCACACTACTAAGTTATAAGAGGCACTTCCCTATTGTTGAAACCCAAATTATGAAAGCACTGCGTAGCCAACCTAACAATGGAAAGTATTATTTACGTAGTAACTATCATATAATCTGTGGTATTATGCTTATAAATATTTTTTTGCAGTGTTGGTTGGTACAAAGTACGTTCATGATTCTGAGTTATTTAATAATGTATGCAGTGTCGCGGGACTGAAATGGCCGCCATCTTCGGCAAACGTCATGTCATGTCAAAAAATCTTCGGTATGTTTAAAAAAGTTTGCACCCTAACAAGACTTTGCCCGGTAGAACATTCCTGTGAAGACAAATTATTTATATTTATATATAATTATTTATTATAATTATTAATATATAATTATTTATTGAGAGCCCGGTGGCGTAATTGGGAGAACAGTCGGCTTTGATGCCGTGGTACCGAGTTCAAACCGCCGTGCACCAATGAATTTTTCGATCGAAAAATATATGTGCGCTTCTCACAGTTGCCCTCCGGTGAAGGAAAACATCGTTAAGAAACCAACAACCCCCGCATGGTGGTAGGACATATCTAGTGTCCGCCTGGCCAGCTACCACCCTCAAGTTAGAAAATCTGTCGCCAAACATCTTATGTGTTCAGGCAGCTATCCTTGAGAGCCAGTTCCCATTCTAGTCCACTTCTCTATCTTCGACCGCATCATCACTTAGCAACAGGTGAGATAGTGGTCAAACGCTAGCCTATAAGATATTAAAAAAATATATATTTATTATCCCCACCTTTATTTCTATCTCGCTCACAGTTACCGTAAGAATATCTGTCAAAAACCAAAATCAACGAGAAGAAAGATGTCATATTTTTTAGTCTTCAAAAGTATATCCAATAGCAACCTCCATTGTGTATAATCTTTTTGGGACTCTTCTACTAAAACCAGTACATTCTCCTATGTTTGAGGTAAAAAAAAAAAACATACAGACGAATTGAGAACCTCCTCCTTTTTTGTGAAGTCGGTTAAAAACAGCTCGGCCGATTTCGTTAAAATTTAAATGGGACCACCTGGGAAGGGTACCTTTTGAAACAAAAGATTTTTTCAAATCGGTTCAGGCATCTTGGAGTAATCGGTGAATATACATTTAAAAAAATCTGACGAATTGGCAACCTCCTCCTTTTTTGTGAAGTTGGTTAATTAAATAATAAACTGGCCAAGTGCAAGTCGGACTCGCACTCGGAGGGTTCCGTAACACAGTTAAGTATTCCATAACAATGATTTTTCGCAACTACAAAATTAACTTTGTTTTTCATAGTGTTTGTATGAAAAACAAAGTTATCTTTGTGGTGGCCATATCTCTAAAACTGCTGACTGTATCTCGTTCAAACTAATTTTCGTTGTTAGTTTTTATTGATATCTACAGCATATATTTTTTTTAGATTTTTCAGTCCCATACTTTAAAAGGTAGAGGGGGGGGGGGGGGGTCACACATTTTACCACTTTAGACGCTCCATCTTTCGAATGATTGACTTTGAGGAAAAATTTGGATATTTGGATAAAAATCGGAAAGCGGTTCACAGAATACATCTACCTACCATGTTTCAATTCTGTAGTCCTAACAGTTTCGGAATAAAATGGCTGTGAAATACGGACGGACAGACAGACAGACAGACATGACGAATCTATAAGGGTTCCATTTTTTGCCATTCGGCAACGGAACCCTAAAAAGGATGTTTCCTATAAGTGATTTTTTAGGGTTCCGTAGCCGAATGGCAAATAAAATGGCTGTGACATACGGACGGACACACAGACAGACATGACGAATCTATAAGGGTTTCGTTTTTTGCCATTCAGCTACGGAACCCTAAAAACGGAACCCTTATAGATTCGTCATGTCTGTCTGTCTGTCTGACCGTCCGTATGTCACAGCTATTTTATTCCGAAACTGTTAGAACTACAGAATTGAAACTTGGTAGGTAGATGTATTCTGTGAACCGCTTTCCGATTTTTATCCAAAAATATAAAATATAAAAGTTTGAGGGGGGGCATACATGGAACTGAAACAAAAAAAATTTTTTCTTCAAACCTATACGTGTGGGGTGTCTATGGATAGGTCAAAATGACATTGAGGTTACTAAAATCATTTTTTCTCAAAGTCAATCATTTGAAAGATAGGCGCGTCTAAAGTGGTAAAATGTGTGTCCCCCCCTCTAACTTTTAAAGTATGGGAGTGAAAAATCTAAAATAACTATACGCTGTAGATCTCAATAAAAACTAACAACGAAAATTGGTTTGAACGAGATACAGTCAGCAGTTTTAGAGATATGGCGACCGCAAAGATAACTTTGTTTTTCATACAAACACTATGAAAAACAAAGTTAATTTTTTAGTTGCGAAAAATCATAGTTATGGAATACTTAACGGTGTTACGGAACCCTATGAGTGCGAGTCCGACTTGCACTTGGCCAGTTTATTTATAACTTCTATACCCATTTAATGTACGTACGGAAGGTGAAAGAAAAACATCGTTAAGAAACCAACAATTCCGCATGGCGGTAGGACACTATCTAGTGTCCGCCTGGCCAGTTACCACCCTCAAGTTAGAAAATCTGTCGCCAAACATCGAATGTGTTCCGGCAGCTCTCCTTGAGAGCCAGTCCCCATTCTAGGCCAAGCGTGCTTACCATCTCCGACTGCATCATCACTTACCAACAGGTGAGATAGTGGTCAAACGCTAGCCTATAAAATATTTAAAAAATCGTTAATAACTTCTACCTAAACTAAACAACTTCCCCTCCGTTTCCCCGTTTATAAATTTTTGAACATTTTCAGGACGATGCGTCAGTTCTGGCCAGCCTTCGTGTTATTCTTCCGAATGAGAATAATACCGAAGAAAACTCATGATTTCTTCTACAACATTGTCACCAGCGTACTGAGAGCGAGGGAGAAAGGTTGGTCGCATCCTAACACTAATAAGTTTTTGTAGTGGTAGGACTTCTGCTAGTCCGCCTGGGGCGGTACCACCTCTTTGCCAATTAATTTTCAGCCGTGAAATAGGAATGTTCTTCGATTGAAATGGCAAGGTGTACAGTGAAATTACAGGGCATGTGAGACTCAACATCTTTATGTCTCAAGGTAACAGGCGCAGTGCAGTGACATGCAAAATTCTGGACTGCCAGACTTTCTGCATGCCACTGTATCTGTAATAGGTAGACGTCATCGCTTACCATCAGGCGAGCGTCGTGGTTGTCCTGTTTCCTTTTACCAAAAAAAGTGTTAACTAATCAGGGGAATTAAAAATTTGTTTTAAGTGTGATGTTCTACGTTTTTATGAAAGCGGAATGGCTCAATACTATTTTTTTATAATTCAAAGCAATGAGTTAAGTTTTTGTTAGAAGTATTTAGAATAATTATAATTGATATGATCTATTTAATGTTATTTGACGTGTGTAAGTTCAGATTTTTAACTTTCCCACATAATGTAATAAAGTAATAAATGCTTTGACTTTACTAACTAGGTACTCAGGACTTACTAGGTATTAGGGACTACGATGTAAGACGTAGTCCTATGTGGATTGTAAAAATATAGTGTTTTAGGGTTCCGTAGCCGAATGGTAAAAAACGGAACCCTTATAGATTCGTCATGTCTGTCTGTCTGTCTGTCCGTCCGTATGTCACAGCCATTTTATTCCGAAACTGTGAGGACTACAGAAGTAAGAATTGGTAGGTAGATGTATTCTATAAACCGCTTTCCGATTTTTATACAAAAATAAAAAATATAAAAGTTTAAGGGGGGGCAACCCATACATGGAATTGAAACAAAAAAAAAATTCTTCAAACCTATACGTGTGGGGTGTTTATGGATAGGTCTTCAAAAATAACATTGAAGTTTCTAAAATCATTTTTTCTCAAAGTCAATCATTTGATAGAGAGGCGCGTCTAGAGTGGTAAAATGTGTACCCCCTCTAACTTTTAAAGTATGGGAGTGGAAAATCTAAGAAAAATATATCATGGAGATCTCAATAAAAACTAACAACGAAAATTGGTTTGAACGAGATACAGTCAGCAGTTTTAGAGATATGGCGACCGCAAAGATAACTTTGTTTTTCATACAAACACTATGAAAAACAAAGTTAATTTTGTAGTTCCGAAAAAGTATAGTTATGGAATACTTAACTGTGTTACGGAATCCTACGAGTGCGAGTCCGACTTGCACTTGGCCAGTTTATTTTATCCAGACCAATACTATAAAAACGTTTCTTTATAGCATTAGGCTGAACATAGGCTACTTTTTGTGAAGATAAAATCATGATAATCATTGACTTTAACAAAATGTTGATATACAGAGCTTTACAGTGATACAATTTTTAGTGTACGCAAACGAACGTTCGCGGGTATCAGCTAGTAAATTATCTTACTTCTTACTAACATAATAAAGGCGACAGTTTGTGTGCATGTTTGTTACTTCCTCACGCTAAAACTATTCACTGAACCGATTGAGCTGAAATTTGGTATGCCTAGATATATATATATATATATATATAGATAGCCTAGACCCTGTAATAATACCTAGGGTACTTTTTATCCTGATATTCCCATAGAAACGATGTATACGCGTGTAAACCACGGGGCAGCTGTGCCCCGTGGTTTACACGCGTCTTATATTTTAAAATCTATAGGAATCACTTGGCCATTTTCCATAAGGTGGGCCACTTGCTTGTTTGTCACCACAGAAATGTATCATCTCAACATCATAATCATCGGCATCAGCCTATAGTTCACTGCTGGACATAGGCCTCTCCAACTGCACGCCACAGAGCATTTTATCACCTATGAGTAAAAAAATATAAAAAAATCCTTAGTTCTGAGGTGACAAAGAGGGGATGATTTGTAAGAGGCTTATATGAGTGGAATGATGTGGGCTCATCTTTTGTGAAATCGGTTTAAAAGTGCTCCAAACCTGAGTAAATAATGTGTCCGCAGGAGAACAAGAAAAACGTGGAGACTTCATTGACATGATGATGGCTCTACGAAGCGATGACAACAACAATAAGGGTGAAGCAGATGACGTCGAGATAAGTAAGTGTTTAGCCGACTTCCAAAAAGGAGGAGGTTATCGACTTGTTTGTATTCTTTTATGTCCGCTACCTCAGTACCCGACAACTATTAACTTATTTGGAGATTTATTTTTGGTTGTTTCTCGTTTGATCTCGTTCTACATTCATCGCGATCTAACAACTATTTCCAGAGATATGGAGATAAATACCTTAAAATTGCTTTTGAAAGGACTTGATAAAATAACAATGGAAATAAACGGAAAATATACTTTTAGAAATAAAAAAATAATTTTCAAAATCGGTTGATAATTGACGAAGTTCTGAAGTAAAAATAATAAAGATAGTTTAAAAACTAAATCAACCGATTTCCATGCCCCGCGAGTCAATTTCAGTAGCATGTTTGAGACGTGTATCGTTATATCTCTGGAGAAACTTATCAGATCTCGATGAAATTACAATGGGACCACCTCGGAAACGTACCCTACCGATTAAAAAAAGAACCATTCGAATCAATTTACAATTGACGGAGTAATCGCGTAACATACATACAAAAAAAAAATATAAATATAATATTAAAATAAACTATAACGTGACTTACGCTATATCGACATCGCGTAAGTCACGTTAAATTCCCGTTTTTAAATCTATAAGTTTAAAATGAACGTGAGTTTCTATGATTAAAATGTATAATTAAAAATTACAGGCGGGTTGAGGACCAACTCCGTTTTTGTTAAGTTGATCATAAATATATAAATGGATAGATAGATAAACTATTTATTTGCACACCAAAAGAACAGAAACAATAGGAAACAAGTATACGAGTATCATACATATCGAGTTTTGAAATTAAAACGGTCGGATAAAAACTGTACATAATCTTCCAGCTGATATGGTGATATCAGCGAATGCCTTCATAATTTTCCTGGGTGGGTTTGAGACCACCTCCTCCACCCTGGCCTTCCTCTGCTTGGAGCTGGCAGCGCACCCTGAAGTCCAGGAGAAGATGCGCGAGGAGATCAGAGCTGTGCTGGAGCGACGCGGCTGCATCAGCTACGAGGGGCTGCAAGACCTCACATACATGGAAATGGTTATACAAGGTAAAGGAACGTGACCTAATTTTTTTACTCGACTTCAAAAAAAGGAGGAGGTTTCTCAATTCGACCGTATCTAATACTATAAGAATCTTTGTCCTGACATACTGACTGACTCACTGACTCACTGACTCACTGACAGACAACGCACAGCCTAAACCGCTGGTCGTAGAGACTTGAAATTTGGAGGGTATATTTGTCTTAGTACGTAAGGGTGTACTAAGAAAGGATTTTTCAAAATTCACCCCTTAAGGGGATGAAATGGGGGTTCAAAGTTTGTATGGAGAAACAAGATTAGATTGTCTTTTCTATCCGAAACTTCACATAAGTGCTTCAATAAAAAAATAAGTAAAGACGTGTTTCAGGTTTTTTTGGAATTCCACCCCTAAGAGGGTGAAATGGGGTAATAAAGTGTAAAATCAATATTGTTTCGGATTGCGCTGAAATTTGGCATGCAAATAGTTATTACGACGTTAGTTCCCACTGAGAAAGGATTTTCCAAAATTAACCCTCGAAAGGGATGAAACGGGGGTTCAAAGTTTGTATGGAGAAACAAGATTAGATAGTCTTTTCTATCTGAAACTCCACACAAGTGCTTCAGTAAAAAAATAAGTAAACACGTGTTTCAGGTTTTTTTTAATTCCACCCCTAAGAGGGTGAAATTGGGTAATAAAGTGTGAAAATCAATATTGTTTCGGATTGCGCTGAAATTTGGCATGCAGATAGTTATTACGACGTTAGTTCCCACTGAGAAAGGATTTTCCAAAATTAACCCTCGAAGGGGATGAAACGGGGGTTCAAAGTTTATATGGAGAAACAAGATTAGATAGGCTTTTCTATCCGAAACTTCACACAAGTGCTTCAGTAAAAAAATAAGTAAACACGTGTTTCAGGTTTTTTTGTAATTCCACCCCTTAGAGGGTGAAATGGGGTAATAAAGTGTAAAATCAATATTGTTTCAGATTGCGCTGAAATTTGGCATGCAGATAGTTATTACGACGTTAGATCCCTCTTTGAAAGGATTTCCCAAAATTAACCCTCGAAGGGGATGAAACGGGGGTTGAAAGTTTGTATGGAGAAACAAGATTAGATCGTCTTTTCTATCCGAAACTTCACATAAGTGCTTCAGTAAAAAAATAAGTAAAGACGTGTTTCAGATTTTTTTGTAATTCCACCCCTAAGAGGGTGAAATGGGGTAATAAAGTGTAAAAATCAATATTGTTTCGGATTGCGCTGAAATTTGGCATGCAGATAGTTATTAATTACGACGTTAGTTCCCTCTGAGAAAGGTTTTCCAAAATTCATCCCTGAAGAGGATGAAGCGAGGGTTCAAAGTTTGTATGGAGAAACAAGAATTGATTGTCTCTTATATTCGAAACTTCACACAAGTAGTTTAGTAAATAAATTAGTGAAAACGTGTTTCAGGCTTTTTGAAATTCTATTCCTAAAAGGGTTAAGTGGAGTAACAATGTCTGAAATCAATATTGTTTCGGATTGCGCTGATATTTTGCATCCAGATAGAAATTTTGACGTAGGTATCCGCTGAGAAAGGATTTTTCAAAATTCACTCTTCAAGGGATGAAGCGGGGGCTCAAATTTTGGATAGTCATTTTATTCGACATTTCACACAAGTACTTCTGTAAATAAATAAGTAAATACGAGTTTCAGACTTTTTCAAAATGCCACCCTAAAGAGTGAACTGGGGTAAAAAAGTCTGAAAATCAATATAGTTTCGGATTGCGCTTTATTGGGTTTTCGGGTTTTAAAAATATGAATCCTGATTTGTCTTAGTCACGCGATAACATGAAAACAGGTGAACCAATTTGGCTAATTTTTATTTGATGTCTTTAATGATAGAATCGTTTTTACAAAAGAAAAGTTTTAAGTAAACAAAAGGAGTTTTTAACGCGGGCGTAGCCGCGGGGGACTTCTAGTATATATATATATTTCTTATGTTTGTTCGCGGATAACTTCGTTGTTTATGAACCGATTTTGATTATTCTTTTTTTGTTCGAAAGGAGATATCCCAAGTGTGGTATCATGGTAATTTTATTGAGGTCTGATAAGTATCTCTAGAGATATTGAGATAAACATCTCAAAATTGGTACTGAAAATGAATAGCGCGGCATTGAAGTCGGTTCTTTTTTAGTTTTTAAACAATATTATTTTATATCTAAAAGGCCAGGCTTTTAACTTCATTCTCGCCTGCTAGTAAGCGATGATGTGGTCGAAGATGGTGAACACGCTAGGCCTAGAATAAGAAAAAAAAAAAGTTTAAAAAATAAATCGTGTAACATACCCGCAAAAAAATTTTATGAATGCACCTATTATGAAGTCAGTTTTTTTTAAGGTATGACCACACCGTAGCGTACTGCGTTCGCGTGCGCGTTCCCGTTCGCGTTTTGATTTAAATCGTTTTCTGATCGCCGTAGATTCCGATTGGTGTAAACCAGTCGGTACAAATACTACTGCGCTATGTGATCGCCGCCTATACCCCGCACGCAGACCACCGCGGTTTGGTGGTTTTGCGGTGGTTTGGCCTTTAATGACAAATAGGAAAACGTTTGACCAATATCTCACCTGATGTTAAGTGACGATTCGGTCGACGATGTCAAATAGTTAAATCATCTACCGTAATTCCAGAGACCCTGCGGCTATACCCTCCTTTCCCGAGCATCCAGAGACTCTGCACCAAGGACTACCACGTACCCGGGACCACTACCCTCGTGCAGAGAGGCACCATCGTGCTCTTCCCAACGCTGGGCATACAGAGAGATGAGCAGGTATTATTGTACTAAACTACGTTTATTTATCCTACTTATTGACCGAGCGAATTTAAAAATGGTGGAGCCATTTTGAATTTTTTTTGTAACATCTTATGTACAATTAAATCCTTAGTTTGCCTTCTAGTTCGACTGAATTTAATTCCCCCCCCCCTTCCCCTATTTACCCCCCAATAAAAAAACGCGATCGACATAAAATCCAAAATAAATCATGGAACCCGTGTGCCTATTTTCGTCAACATCGGTTGAAAAATGCGACCTATAGGCGAGAACAGACAGACAAACATCCGGACAAAAGTATTTTTGGCCTAGTTGAAACTGAGACGCTTCGCTCGCCACGATCGCTCCGTCAACTAGACCAACCGATAAGTCATATGATGCCAATCAATTCACTGCTAAAACAATAGGTAGTAAATATGTCTATTGTGTCGGGAATTTAAAGTCACAGAATGTTAATTAGTTTTCATTTCGCCAATAAATAAAATATTATTGTTCCATTGCAGTGATAAGGTGCTAAGAATAAGCGATATAATCTATTAAGTAGTATTAAGTGGCAGGACTAATGCTACCATCACATTTTCTGTTATTCATTTCCGTCCATTTCGATTGTCACAGTACTTCAAAGATGCGAACCGGTTCATACCGGAGCGCTGGGCGGAGTCCCAGCTTCCGCCCCCAGCTGGGGTGTACATGCCTTTCGGAGACGGACCTCGGTACTGTATAGGTGAGTATACGATACGCTATTGGACAAACTAAAAATAACCATTAAGGGGGATATTGTAACCCAAAATGTTTTTTACCCAATTTTAATTAATTTATTTACCCAAGTTATTATTGCTTTCCTGCGTCCATAGGCTTTGCAGAACAGATGATGATGATGATGATGATGAGAAAGCATTGCTAGTTATACTACTCTGTCTTCTTAGACAATCTACCGCGCACTAATTCCTGGGTGGTGGTAACTAATATTTCAGTAAACCTAGTTCTAAATTGACTGTAATATCTTGGGGCGCCAAGATACAGGCGTAGCCTAGTTTGGGGCTCACTGCAATATCTGTTTTGATGATTTTAATATTAATAATAAATAAATGAATAAAAATGGAAAACCAGGTTAGTGGTAGGCCGAGGCTCAAATCACCTCCCTAACAGAGACGTGTTACCAATTGGTTCGCTGAGTTCTAGCGTTCAGGCAGGTGGAACATCGATACTATATACTCTTAACACCTATGGAGAGATGGTAAGTGAAAGCTTGGTTGGGATAGTTGCGCTTTGTGGACTAGTGATTACCAAGTGGTCACTCATTTGCACCACTTAGTTCATTAACTAGTTATTACAGAAGCAGGAAGTTAACAATGACCATTTGATTGATTGGGTGACAACGACCCCTTATTTGGTTTAGTTCAGTTATTATTGATTGCGTCACACAATTTTTAATTTCAATGAATGTGCGCAATTAGCATATAAAGAGCCATAATACCTAGATGGGTCATTATGTGCAAAATACGCTTAATAAAATATAGTATAGTTCTCAATAATAAATGAGTAACATATAATAGGTTCCAGTAACTTCTTAAAGTATGACAATAGGATATCATTCCTTAATATAGATGTCAGTAATTCCATGTGTAAAGTTTGACGTATTTTTTTTACGTTGCATCATATTTTGACGGATGATGTAATTACAGTCCAGCAAGTATAACTTGGCGTGCCTGTGCGCCACTGTGCTTTTACTTTGTACTTTGATAACAGTCTCTCTTAAACCACTTTTAATTACTTTTGGCATTATTGAACTATTTTAATGTAGCAGATTTATCAACAATAATGTCGCGGTAATCTCTCAAACGTAAAACTCACAGTTTCAATTAAAAGAATTAGTTCCAAAAACCACCACTGCCAAGTTATACTTGTGGCACTGTAATATAATTGAGATAGTTTAACAATCGACTTCCATGCCCCGCGAGTAAATTCCAGTAGCAAGTTTGAGACGTTTATCGTCATATCTCTGGAGATACATATCAGATCTCAATGAAATTACAATGGGACCACCTCGAAAACGTACCCTACCGATTACAAAAAGAGTAATTCGAATCGGTTCACAATTGACGGAGTAATTGCGTAGCATATACACAAAAAAAAGAAAAAAAAACATACAGACGAATTGAAAACCTCTTTCCTTTGGAAGTCGGTTCAAAATGATGATATCTGGACTCTTGTTTTGGTCTATACGTGTTTTAAGATTTTTTTAAATTTCTTATTATCTTGTTGTTTGAGAAGTGACTTGATCGGAAGTGTTTTAGCTATGTTTTAACGAAATCTGTTCAGCCATTTGAAAACAATCCGATATTTTCTCGTTAAGTCGGGGTTTTTTACCTATATTGGTCTTGGTGTTAGTTGTAACATCTAGAACAAGTTAGAACATTTATGGCCAGTTTTACAGGTTCATGATAAAGTGACAGATAGTTTTCTGACAGATGACTTCATACAAAAGCTGTCAAAAATGTGTCAGATTAGTTTCTGATTGGGCTATCAGAAACCGGTGAAACTGGCCCTAAATTAAATACTAAATTATAACACAAAATACGGCTCATTGTATTTACTATGGTACCTCTGCGAAGGTGCATAACTACAAAAATCCACTCTGTAAGTGGGCAAAGTAAAAAGTGATGTATTGACATAATAAAATGTTACAACTGATGTAATAAATAAAGGTTCTTGAACTTGTTGCACTGTCTGTCTGTCTGCTGTATCTCATGAACCGTAATAGTTAGACAGTTGAAATTTTCACAGATGATGTATTTCTGTTGCCGCTATAACAACAAATACTAAAAACAGAATAAAAACAGAAGAAGTTAAAAATAATAGAGGGTCCCCATACAAGAAACGTGTTTTTCTCGGCATTTCACGCCATCTATGAACGCTTATTTATTAATTATTATTTTTTTCTGGCGAAAAATGATAGTGGTATTTTTTGCTCGATCTTATAAAATACTGTAGTGTGCTACGGAACCCTATTAGTGCGAGTCCGACTTGCACTTGGCCAGTTTATTTCCAATATGTCAGATATACATGACTCAAGCGATGACTTATGATTACTAAGCCATAGAATATTAAGTTATGCATATAATAATTTAAGCCCGACTTCAAAGATCGCGCTAGTCAAAGTAGCCAGCAGCTAGTATCTTGTCATCAAAGTATACAAATGCATCGTAATACAAATGTGGATATATTAAAAACGGCTCGAAAGATTTCGTTCAGATTTAAATGGAACCATCTGGGAAGGGTAATCTTTGAAACAAAAAAGAATTTTCCAAATCGGTTCAGTCATCTTCGAGTAATCGGTGAACATACATTTAAAAAACCGACGAATTGCAACTTCCTCCTTTTTTGTGAAGTTGGTTGAAAATGTTACAACTGATGTAATAAATAAAGGGTCTTGAATTTTTTACACTGTTTCAGATGATAGTTGTATTTTCCCAATATGTCAGATATACATGACTCTGGCAATGACTTATTCTTTAACTACGCCATAAGGTATACGAAAATGACTCAAACAACGAGGGCATTATAGAATATTAAATATATATATTCAGATTCGGATATTTTATTTGCAAAAAACACAGGTAATAAGGTAAAGATGGTAACAACAAAATTATTAGTTTAATGTACGTATTTGCCAGGACTGGCGTGCAAATTTTACCTTAAATTGAATTAAGCTATAATCACGCCTTAGTTAAGGAATTTAGAACAACAAGAAGACTTATATAGTTACACACAGTCCAAAATGTAATCGTACCGACGGGATTCGAACCATCCCCATCCGGGAAACAAAAATATAAAGTGGGTGTGTGTGTGTGTGTGTATGTAGGTTGTTAGATAGATAGATAGATAAACACTTTATTACACCATACAAATTTAAAGTAAAAAAAGGTAAATAAAACAATGTGGCAACAGGCGGTCTTATAGCTTAAAGCGATCTCTTCCAGACAACCTTAGGGTGGAAAGGAATAGATTAGCATACATGGCGGTATAGGTGTAGAAAAAATAACAATAAAAAAATAAATAACAATAAAATAATAGGATGTTGTTGATGTTTTAATTATAATTTATTCTAAAAGTTTATTTAGAACTAATTAGACGATGCGGTCGAAGATGGTACCACGCTAGGTCTATAAATTAGAACTGCCATGGCCCTCGAGCTAGCTGCCGAAGCACAGTAGATGTTTGGCGAAACATTTTCCTTCTTGACCCTCAAGAAGCGGTCAAGCGGACAGGCTCGTCATGTCCTACCACCATGCAGTGGTCGTTAATACATTGATACAAGCAACCCCACACCTGGCAGCTTATTGAGCTGGACACAGGTTCCTTTATAGTTCACTACCTGATACCCACGACTTAGTTCACGTACACCAAGAATTTAATAGCTTATGTTCATCTTGATGCTATAAAGAATCTCCTTGTTAAATTTTAGTAAGATCGGATCGTGCGTTTAGGCGTGATTAGGTAACAAACAGACAGAGTGGTAGAGTGAAAGAGTTACAAATATTTTTTTTACATTGAACTCGGTAGCATTTGACCACTCTCTCACCTGATGTTAAGTGATGATGCGGTCGATGATGGAGCGCGTTGACCCACAAGATTATTCAGATTCAATCGCGATTTGAAGACCCCCATACTGTCGAAACACAGTGGTCGGTCGGTTAGTCGGAAACACAGAAACACAGACTCATATAATACATAAAATTAGTATGGATTTCGGGAGTTTCTTAACGATGTTTCCTTCATCGAAGGATATAATATCTTAGAGAATATAATTAAGATAGTTTAAAAACTAAAACAACCGACTTCAATGCCCCGCAAGTCAATTTCAGTAGCAAGTTTGAGACGTTTATAGTCATATCTCTGGAGATACTTATCAGATCTCGATGAAATTACAATGGGACCACCTCGGAAACGTACCCTACCGATTACAGAATCTTTCGAATCAGTTCAGAATTGACGGAGTAACATACACACAAAAAAAACATACATACGAATTGAGAACCTCCTCCTTTTTTGTGAAGTCAGTTAAAAATTATTGATAAAATCTCCATAGCAAGTAAGATTAAACACTTGTTTCCTGTTTCCAGGTAAGAGATTTGCCATGATCCAGATGAAATGCTGCTTAGTGCGGTTGTTACAACATGTTCGCATCTCGCCAGCGAGCGCGAGCATGTTCGCCGAGCGGCTCGCCGAACCGTTCGCCGCCGACCCGCGATCGCCGCTCACTCTTCATCCTGCTGACTCTCTTGTCAAACTCTCCATGTTATGACGAACATTGTAATAAAGATAAATAAAGCGTAAATTAATAAAGCTTATCAATTTATTTTATAATCACTGATTTACATAGATCGAAGCTGTCCAAACGCAGAATTCATTATTTGGCAACAAAGCGCCTGTATCTTTGCTTTTTGCTCGCTTCGCTAGCTTACATCATTGGGATCCAGTGAAATTACAGGACATGACTAAAAATCTAGATGCTTCGGACGTAGTGATCTACGTCCGAAGAAGAATCTAGATTTTTTCTGCGCGCACGTGCGCTTCTATCAAGACGCGCACGTGCAAAAATGTGTAAAAGTTGTATAATATAAAAATTTGTTACTATTAGGTAGTCTAGAATTTGAGCTGGGACTACTCGGATAGAAATTGCATGGTGGTAGGCGACCATACATTTTTTCATTTAATTTTTAGTATATTTCAAGATAACTATGCGAGTCATACATAGATAGTTATACGTATATTTTATAAAATTTGTACATTATATAAAAAAAATTAAATGGTTGTGCAGTAAACTTATTGTGTAAATATATATTTTTATGATATAAGCATGTTTTTATTTCCTTTCTGGATAGTCAAGCGTTTGAACACTCTTACGTGATGTTACGTGGTAATGTGGTCTACGATGTAGCAGGCTTGCCTAGAAGATACCTATTCGTTCGCGACAAAAATCTGGATTGCCAGAAACATATGATCCCGTTGCCCTTGAGACATTAAGGATGTGATTAAGGGGCCTGTTTCACCCGTTCCTAAGGGATGATTTATATTAGACTAGGCCGGGCCGTGTACGTGGCCCGGATGGGGCACGGATTTGAAACGTTACATACATTATGTATGAAGCAGTTTATATTACACAGTGTGTATACACCGTGTCCCGTCTGGGCCTGTCTACTAACGTCACACACTAGCCCCGCTCGGGCAGGCCATGGCCTCGGCCTGGCCGAGGCACGGCCCGGTCTAATATAAAACATCCCTTATTAAGAACTTATCTGTCAGTTTGTTGAAAACTTATTTAAGACGTCACATGTAACATAACTATTTGATTTTTTATCAGAAACTAACGGACATCCGGCGTGTGATACTACGCAAAATTCTCCCTAATGCATTGTTTTAATAGTGAAAAACCATCTTAGCATTATTGCCTTTGTAATGAAACTATTTTGGGGTACATCGGTTGGATGGTTTAAACTCTATAACCGACACAGGTAGATACATTTTTGAGTGTTTTATATACAGGGTGATTCAGCACCGATGGATCAAACGAAGCAGGGTAGTAGAGGACCTCACTGCGCATCTATTGAACCCCCATGTATGTTCTACCATTTTGGATAGTGTATGAGATATGATATTTTTTTTCATATTTTTACCTACCGCCGGTTTGTTTCACAAACATTTTTTTTTCTGCCGATCCCTTTACGCTAGGGTCCAATTTTTTTTTTGTCGACGTATGCAAATAATTGAACTAACGAATTGTAGTATTATTACTTTAATCGAATAGTAATTACATTCATAATAATAAATAAGCTTATTCCGCAGGGGCGGCTTTGTGGCGAGCTGACGGTGAGTGGCGACACCGCGTACCCCTATCCCGTGAGGGCTAAATGAGACCCTCTGACCCCCGGCTTGCCTTGACCGGCCGGCCGGTGGTGGGAATCGCAAGAGCTAAGACCTAAGCTCCAGGGTGGAAGTGTTAAAGGCATAAAGCCGCTAGTAGCGTTTAGTGAAAGTGCAGCACACCTCTCAACACCCTTAGCTATCCACGCCAATGTTGCCCCTCGGCGCCGATATAACGGTCCGCATTTATGGGGGTGTTATATTCAGTGTTTAGCAAGGGCAATGAGGCATAATTGGTGGGTGCCGTACCTCATCCTAGAGTCCAGACCACTGACCATTAAGAATTCATAACAATAGCCTATCCGTCAATGCCTTCCAAAGGTCCGGGCGTCTTACGACCCGAGAGATTTCATCGAATAAATGAATAAACTTACAAAATTCTCTTTGACCAATGCTACTGCATAAAGTTTGCGAGACACATACAATAAAAAAATCACATGGTATTTTTTTTCTTAGCAATTTTAGAAATTTCAGTATTTGTCTAACTACCACCTCTGTAAATTTTATTTGCTTAAGTTATGCTGCTCATATTAAAATGGTGTGGTGAAGTCAAAATTAGTTCACATGATATTTCAAATTCACCCATCCTTTCATAGATGTTTAGATACAATAAGTAGCTCTAAGTTGCATAGCTATATGCAGCAGAAAAAAAAATAGATTTGATATAAAATGAGACTGAAACGTGCTACTATTTACTAACTTTTTACGTCTCTTTCACACGTATTGTTGTATGTTTTGAAAATATGTAGATTTCGCTGATTATTGTCACGGTCTATGGGAAGGTCATTGTTGCCTTCCTGCGTTCGTAAGCTTAGACCTGAAGGTACCCTGCACATGCTCCCTCGATAGTGCTTAATGGGTGACCATCAGTGTTAGAATAGGTAATTAATATTATTAATAATATAAACAATTGTTCATAGATATAGTAAAAAACACGTTTTTTGTATGGGGACCCAGTTTCAATTTTAACTTTGTTCTGTTTTTAGTACTTGTTGTTATAGCGGCAACAGAAATACATCATCTGTGAAAATTTCAACCGTCTAACTATCACGGTTCATGAGATACAGCCTGGAGACAGACGGACAGACAGACAGACAGTGGAGTCTCAGCAAAAGGGTTCTGTTGGTACCCTTTGGATTTGGAACCCTAAAAACTGACTTCACATGCCGCCTGAGTCAGTTTCAGTAGCAATTTTGAGATGGTGATCGATCTCTGGTTTTTTTTTTATTTACACGTCAAACACGAGCCAGAGCCAAATTGATGCTACAGAAAGTTAGAATAATAACACAAACAATTTTAAAAACATAACGCACAATTAATTAATCAATAATTACAAAAAACACTAAAATAACCAAAATAACAGATTTTCTACACAATTCTGCGCCGCGTCTTTGAATTTCGGCAGCGTGCAAAAAATAATGTCTATATTCAAAGAGCAAAATAAAAAAAATGTTAATTAAACGAATAGCTCGTGACAAGGGCGCAATCATAAATCGATTTTACTCTACGGACGGCACCAACAATTGTTTAGGCCGCGGTCTGGACAGTATAATATATTACTGTTTATTATAACGATTAATGGTTTTTTCCCCGCAGATGGATAGTAAAATTATTATTTTTTTTAAATTTTAATGGAAATTTTCCCTCCACGTTTTTCCCTTATTTTAGTATATTTTATATTACTATGGCGTACGCAGAGAGAGAGAGAAAGTAGCTTGACATTACGAGTTAACAGCTATTTTTATGGAGTAGTGTTGCCCGTAGTTTGTAATACAAATATTACTAACATAATTTACGATGGTCAACATCAATGTGTCTATATATGTGGTCTGTGGAATGTGTCCACCCGTCGACGCGCCCCTAACACCGTCACTCGCAGCTGCAGCTCATCTAGTACCTCCGGGTGTTGAGTGACGCAACGCAGCACGCGGAACACGTACGTGCACAGTGCCACGTCCCGCCTCACCGCCAGCCTATTGGACCCGACCATACCTATTACGAATAGGCTCGGGTCGGGTGCATCAATGGGTAAAATAGGTATATAATTACCTATTTTACCCAATGATGTACCCGACCCGAGCCGGTATAATTACCTATTTTACCCATTATTACCACCGCATTCTTTTAAGTATAAAAATCTGGTGAACTTATATTGATTTTTTTTCCAACATCTGGGAATATTTAGCCTCGTGAGGATTCCAGATCATGGCGCTCGTTTTGAGATGGCTCCTGACGAGTGCGTTTTTTTTTTTTTTTTTTTTTTTCTTTATGGCTCCACACGATTAGTGTATTTAGCCAGTGTCAAGTATTGAAATTTTTCAAGTTTTTATGAATTTTCATCGTAGAGATGGGTCAAAGTCACATTTCAGGTCAGTTGTCAAGTAAAAGTCTAGTCTAAGTCATACCTTCAGTAAAGATGTGGTGTTTACTGAAGATTTTCAGTGGAATTTTGGTGAGAACGCAAATAGCATGTTTTTCAACATTGTGCTGTTTCCCTACACTCGCACACATTCACCGGCACTTAATGGTTAATAATCCACATTTATTACATATTAACACGCGGAAGAACACAAGTTTTAGGAAAAAATACATTGAGATCACACACACTTTTCCACGTTCCCGCCAAAACTCCGACGAGTGCGTTGTACAGTAATCTTATCGATGACATACTGCAAAAATCCTTAGGGTGCGTACAGACTATGTAACATAACATGTTATAACGTTGTTATTTAACATGTTTCAGATAATGTAATAATAAAGATAATGTAATCAGATAATGTAAAAATAAAAAAAGCCGGCAATAGCCCAATGGATAGGGTGTCGGACTGGCGATCGAGAGGTCGTGAGTTCGATTCCCACCCCACCCATTGCACTATTGACGTGAACCCACTCCAGACACAAGCATATTTAGCTTAGTTGGAGGGGTTAACAAGAATACTAGTAATGTGCAACCCACGTTGCGAGTAATCTTTTTCTAGAAAAAAAAAAAAAAAAAAAAAAATTTGGACACGGAATATTATAAAACAAGTTATAATAACATGTTATAATATTATGATTTATAACATTCCGTGTCCACATTATCTGAAACATGTTAAATAACAATGTTATAACATGTTGTGTTACATAGTCTGTACGCACCCTTACACTGTCTTAAAATGAAACCTACATTTTGGATGGAACTCTTACAGATGTCAAAGATGTGCTTTCAAAACAGCATCTCGGGATCTGCACCCAAAAGTCAAAGTCAAAGCATTTATTCAGCATATGGGTAAATTAAAAATCTACACTTACACACGTCAAATATTATAAATTACTTACACTAATTGCTTCTTGTATAACCACAATACACTACACTCACTACTTAATACTCGTACAACGACAATGATACATTTCACCACTTTACAACAAACTGACACTGTAACTTGATTACAGCACACATACATTATATTCACACACTTTTACACACTTTAGCAAAAATTATATTCTAAAGTACCTTGTATACCTAGGTACCTTAGTACCTAGAATGATTATAAATTAGAACTAGGGTGGTGCTGCTAATTATTGGTAATGTTACCTATGCAACTTTCATATCTATTGTTATTTTATTTTTTGGGACATTCAAGACCAATAACTATTTATTTATTTATTTATTTATTTATTAAGGAACAGTAAACAGCCACATTATACAATATTAAATTTTTAAAAAACAATTAAGTAATCACAAGTATCAATAACGCAGCCCACCACACTATTCTCAGATTGTTACATGCATATTAGCAAACATAATCGCCAGATGAGCGACTGACTTATACAAAAAGAAATAATTATTATAATTCAGTTTCGTTACAAAATGGATAAATATGAGTGTTGACAAAACATTTGGATAAATTATAGATTAAGTACATAAAATTACACTTAAGCTATTATTTATTAATTCTCTATTCTGTGGCGATAGTTATAGTTACAAATTAATGGATGGAGTTGCAATTATAAGTAAATGAATTATGATAGATTTACATAGAAATCGTTGTAGAACTGCATAGAAAAATTACAACAGACTCAAATACGAATGAAAACAAGGAATAAAAGGGTATTTAGGTTAAGATGTAAGATTTTGTAGAACGGCTATTTTGAATTGGCTAAGGGTACAGGAAAATATGTCAATATTTTCAAATTTATTGTTATATAAATCAGTCATCCTCCGAACAGGATTACGGATGCCAGAGTTAGTTCGACTACTGGCCTGTGCAAACAGACGAACAGCGCGCGCCTCGCGCCTCTGAACTGTTCTAGGTACAATGTAGCATAGGCTCATCACGAGGTCGATACAATCAAATTTGTTATTTACTATTTTGTACAGAGTGGTCATTTCCAGATATGTTCGTCTGGACTCCAAACTCAATAGCTTATATCTAGAAAGTAATTCAAAGTAAGACAAATAAGTTTTATGGCATCTATAGTGCATAGTGCGTAAATATTTACGTTGAACCTTCTCAATGGCAACTTTGTACTTGTTGTAGTAGGGGTTCCATATTGGTGCGGCATATTCTAATTGGGATCGAACTAATGTTTTGTATAGATATAAATACGTGACTGAACGTTTGAAATCGCCAGATGATCGCATTATAAAGCCATACATTTTAAAAGCTTTACTAATAATAATAATGTTGTCAACGTGAGTATCTAGACATAATTTAGAATCTAGTTGTACACCTAGATCTCTTAGAATGGTCACTTTTGAAAGAAGTGTATTACATAGATAGTAATCAAAGTTGATGATCTTTTTATTCTTTGTGAAGTGTATGTAATGACATTTTGGAATACTAAGCTTAAGTTTATTTTTATTACAATAAATCGTCAGTCTATTTAAATCTTGTTGAAATAAAATACAATCATTAACACTATTAATAGTCTTGAAAGTTTTCAGGTCATCTGCATACAACAAATATTTAGAATTTTGGAAACACTGACCAATATCGTTGATAAACATTATAAAGAGCAAAGGTCCGAGGATGGAACCCTGCGGTACACCTGAAGTAATGACGATGCTTCGAGAATGATATCCATTGACAACAACCTTTTGAGTTCTATTTAGTATATAAGAGGTGAACCAGCGCAATAAGTTACCACGTATCCCATTAAAGGCTAATTTGTTAAGAAGGAGCTCATGATCCACCCTGTCAAAAGCTTTCTGGAAGTCTGTATACACTGCATCTACCTGAATACCATCATCCATTTTCCCAAACAGAAACCTAGTAAACGAGAGTAAGTTTGAAACAGTAGATCTATGTTTAACAAAACCGTGTTGTTCATCTATAATTATTCTGTGCATAATAGGATAAATTTTATTGTGAACCAGTCTCTCAAAAAGTTTCGACAGGGTGGACAGAATTGATACAGGTCTATATTGTGCTACATCATGTTTGGACCCTCCTTTGTGAACCGGTGTAATATTAGCGCGCTTCCACATTTCAGGAAAGATCCCTTCTTCAATTTTAACTTTGTTCTGTTTTTAGTACTTGTTGTTATAGCGGCAACAGAAATACATCATCTGTGAAAATTTCAACCGTCTAACTATCACGGTTCATGAGATACAGCCTGGAGACAGACGGACAGACAGACAGACAGTGGAGTCTCAGCAAAAGGGTTCTGTTGGTACCCTTTGGATTCGGAACCCTAAAAACTGACTTCACATGCCACCTGAGTCAGTTTCAGTAGCAATTTTGAGATGGTGATCGATCTCTGGTTTTTTTTTTATTTACACGTCAAACACGAGCCAGAGCCAAATTGATGCTACAGAAAGTTAGAATAATAACACAAACAATTTTAAAAACATAACGCACAATTAATTAATCAATAATTACAAAAAACACTAAAATAACCAAAATAACAGATTTTCTACACAATTCTGCGCCGCGTCTTTGAATTTCGGCAGCGTGCAAAAAATAATGTCTATATTCAAAGAGCAAAATAAAAAAAATGTTAATTAAACGAATAGCTCGTGACAAGGGCGCAATCATAAATCGATTTTACTCTACGGACGGCACCAACAATTGTTTAGGCCGCGGTCTGGACAGTATAATATATTACTGTTTATTATAACGATTAATGGTTTTTTCCCCGCAGATGGATAGTAAAATTATTATTTTTTTTAAATTTTAATGGAAATTTTCCCTCCACGTTTTTCCCTTATTTTAGTATATTTTATATTACTATGGCGTACGCAGAGAGAGAGAGAAAGTAGCTTGACATTACGAGTTAACAGCTATTTTTATGGAGTAGTGTTGCCCGTAGTTTGTAATACAAATATTACTAACATAATTTACGATGGTCAACATCAATGTGTCTATATATGTGGTCTGTGGAATGTGTCCACCCGTCGACGCGCCCCTAACACCGTCACTCGCAGCTGCAGCTCATCTAGTACCTCCGGGTGTTGAGTGACGCAACGCAGCACGCGGAACACGTACGTGCACAGTGCCACGTCCCGCCTCACCGCCAGCCTATTGGACCCGACCATACCTATTACGAATAGGCTCGGGTCGGGTGCATCAATGGGTAAAATAGGTATATAATTACCTATTTTACCCAATGATGTACCCGACCCGAGCCGGTATAATTACCTATTTTACCCATTATTACCACCGCATTCTTTTAAGTATAAAAATCTGGTGAACTTATATTGATTTTTTTTCCAACATCTGGGAATATTTAGCCTCGTGAGGATTCCAGATCATGGCGCTCGTTTTGAGATGGCTCCTGACGAGTGCGTTTTTTTTTTTTTTTTTTTTTCTTTATGGCTCCACACGATTAGTGTATTTAGCCAGTGTCAAGTATTGAAATTTTTCAAGTTTTTATGAATTTTCATCGTAGAGATGGGTCAAAGTCACATTTCAGGTCAGTTGTCAAGTAAAAGTCTAGTCTAAGTCATACCTTCAGTAAAGATGTGGTGTTTACTGAAGATTTTCAGTGGAATTTTGGTGAGAACGCAAATAGCATGTTTTTCAACATTGTGCTGTTTCCCTACACTCGCACACATTCACCGGCACTTAATGGTTAATAATCCACATTTATTACATATTAACACGCGGAAGAACACAAGTTTTAGGAAAAAATACATTGAGATCACACACACTTTTCCACGTTCCCGCCAAAACTCCGACGAGTGCGTTGTACAGTAATCTTATCGATGACATACTGCAAAAATCCTTAGGGTGCGTACAGACTATGTAACATAACATGTTATAACGTTGTTATTTAACATGTTTCAGATAATGTAATAATAAAGATAATGTAATCAGATAATGTAAAAATAAAAAAAGCCGGCAATAGCCCAATGGATAGGGTGTCGGACTGGCGATCGAGAGGTCGTGAGTTCGATCCCCACCCCACCCATTGCACTATTGACGTGAACCCACTCCAGACACAAGCATATTTAGCTTAGTTGGAGGGGTTAACAAGAATACTAGTAATGTGCAACCCACATTGCGAGTAATCTTTTTCTAGAAAAAAAAAAAAAAAAAAAAAAATTTGGACACGGAATATTATAAAACAAGTTATAATAACATGTTATAATATTATGATTTATAACATTCCGTGTCCACATTATCTGAAACATGTTAAATAACAATGTTATAACATGTTGTGTTACATAGTCTGTACGCACCCTTACACTGTCTTAAAATGAAACCTACATTTTGGATGGAACTCTTACAGATGTCAAAGATGTGCTTTCAAAACAGCATCTCGGGATCTGCACCCAAAAGTCAAAGTCAAAGCATTTATTCAGCATATGGGTAAATTAAAAATCTACACTTACACACGTCAAATATTATAAATTACTTACACTAATTGCTTCTTGTATAACCACAATACACTACACTCACTACTTAATACTCGTACAACGACAATGATACATTTCACCACTTTACAACAAACTGACACTGTAACTTGATTACAGCACACATACATTATATTCACACACTTTTACACACTTTAGCAAAAATTATATTCTAAAGTACCTTGTATACCTAGGTACCTTAGTACCTAGAATGATTATAAATTAGAACTAGGGTGGTGCTGCTAATTATTGGTAATGTTACCTATGCAACTTTCATATCTATTGTTATTTTATTTTTTGGGACATTCAAGACCAATAACTATTTATTTATTTATTTATTTATTTATTAAGGAACAGTAAACAGCCACATTATACAATATTAAATTTTTAAAAAACAATTAAGTAATCACAAGTATCAATAACGCAGCCCACCACACTATTCTCAGATTGTTACATGCATATTAGCAAACATAATCGCCAGATGAGCGACTGACTTATACAAAAAGAAATAATTATTATAATTCAGTTTCGTTACAAAATGGATAAATATGAGTGTTGACAAAACATTTGGATAAATTATAGATTAAGTACATAAAATTACACTTAAGCTATTATTTATTAATTCTCTATTCTGTGGCGATAGTTATAGTTACAAATTAATGGATGGAGTTGCAATTATAAGTAAATGAATTATGATAGATTTACATAGAAATCGTTGTAGAACTGCATAGAAAAATTACAACAGACTCAAATACGAATGAAAACAAGGAATAAAAGGGTATTTAGGTTAAGATGTAAGATTTTGTAGAACGGCTATTTTGAATTGGCTAAGGGTACAGGAAAATATGTCAATATTTTCAAATTTATTGTTATACTAGCTGTTACCCGCGGCTTCGCCCGCGTTATTTGTGTCTATGACCATTGAGATCATTGATCTAGTCAATGATCTCTTAGGCCAAGTCATCATAGATGACCCTCAAAGTCGAACTCAATATCCTCTATTGTTAAAGTCATTAATCATTTTGGTTAGGTATACGAAGTTGTGCTGTTTAAATTTTTGACTCAACACAAAAAAACATTTCTTACAAAGAAACATTTCTTACAAAGAAAATAACGCGAATAGCTGCGCGAGCGTAGCGAGCGCTATTATTGGGCGAGTGAACATTTTTTATGGCTTTTTATAACCCTGACAGTTTAATGACCTAATCATCAAGTCAATATAGATGACTCTTAGGTTGAACTCGATATCGTCTATTGTTAAAGTTATTAATCATTACTTGGTACTTGGTAAACCTAACCAAGGCTTACCAAGTTTTTCTGTTAAAGTATTTGAGTCAGTTTAATGTATGAGGCTGTTAATACACGCTATTATACGCTATGTAGCATTATTACTGCGCAAGCGAAGTGAGAAACTTTTTTATGAATTTTTATGACCCTGAAAGTTTTTAAGACCTACTAAGTCAACACCGATGACCCTAAGGTTAAACTTGATATCCACTTATTTTAAGGTAAAAAATCATTATGAATATTGAAGGTTGTACTGTTTCAATTTATGACTCGTTTTGATGCATGTGGCTATTAAAATACAAAAGTTGCTGAAATGTTTCCTACAAAGTACAAAGTAGATATAACAAATGCTTAGCGACCGGAGCGAGCGCTATTACTGCGCGAGCGTAGCAAGCCCTATCACAGCGCCAGCGAAGCGAGCGCGAAAAATTTTTACGACTTTTTATGACCCTGACAGTTTTTATGACCTACTAAGTCAACACCGATGACACAAACGTTAAACTTGATATCCACTTAATGTGGCTATTAAAATACAAAAATTTCAAAAATATTACCTACAAAGTAGATAAAACAAAGGTTTGCGCGAGCGCAGGTAGCGCTATTAATGCGCGAGCGAAGCGAGCGCGAAAATTTTACGACCTTTTATGACACTGACAGTTTTTATGACCTACTAAGTTAACACTGATGACACAAAGGTTAAACTTGATATCCACTTATTTTAAGGTTAAAAATCATTATGATTATTGGAGGTTGTACTGTTACAATTTATGACATGTTTTGATAAATGTGGCTATTAAAATACAATAGTTGCTGAAATGTTTCCTACAAAGTAGATATTACAAATGCTTGCACGACCGGAGCGAGCGCTATTACTGCGCTAGCGCAGTAAGTGCTACCATTGCGCGAGCGAAGCGAGCGCGAAAAATTTTTACGACCTTTTATGACCCTGACAGTTTTTATGACCTACTAAGTTAATACTGATGACACCAAGGGTAAACTTGGTATCCACTTATTTTAAGGTTAATAATCATTATGATTATGGAAGGTTGTACTGTTTCAATTTATGCCCTCGTTTTGATGCATGTGGTTATTAAAATACAAAAAAGTTGAAATATATCCTGCAAAGTAGATAAAACAAATGTTTGCGCGAGCGCAGCGAGCGCTATCAATGCGCGAGCGAAGCGAACGCGAAAAATTTTACGTCTTTTTATGACCCTGACAATTTTTATGACCTACTAAGTCAAGACCGATGACCCTAAGGTTAATCTTGATATCCACTTATTTTAAGGTAAAAAATCATTAATATTATTGAAGGTTGTACTGTTTCAATTTATAAACTCGTTTTGATACATGTGGCTATTAAAATACAAAAAATGCTGAAATATTACCTACAAAGTAGATAAAACAAAGGTTTACGCGAGCGCAGCGAGCGTTATCAATGCGCGAGCGGAGCGAGTGCGAAAATTTTTACGTCATTTTATGACCCTGACAATTTTTATGACCGACTAAGTCAAGACCGATGACCCTAAGGTTAAACTTGACATCTACTTATTTTAAGGTAAAAAATCATTATGATTATTGAAGGTAGTACTGTATTAATTTATAAACTCGTTTTGATGCATGTGGCTATAAAAATACAAAAAATGATGAAATAAAACCTACAAAGTAGATAAAACCAAGGTTTGCGCAAGCGCGAAAAATTTTGACGACCTTTTATGACCCTGACAGTTTTTATGACCTACTAAAATAACACTGATGACATAAAGGTTAAACTTGATATCCACTTATTTTAAGGTTAAAAATCATTATGATTATTGAAGGTTGTACTGTTCCAATTTATGACATGTTTTGATGAATGTGGCTATTAAAATACAATAGTTGCTGAAATGTTTCCTAAAAAGTAGATATTACAAATGCTTGCACGACCGGAGCGAGCGCTATTACTGCGGGAGCGTAGTAAGCGCTATCACTGCGCGAGCGAAGCGAGCGCGAAACATTTTTACGACCTATTATGACCCTGACAGTTTTTATGACCTACTAAACCGCCTTCGTGATTGTAATCCTTTCCTTGCATGGTTGTCTGGAAGAGATCGCTTAAAGCGATAAGACCGCCCATTGACGCTATTAGATTTAAATTGTTTAGTTTTAATGTATTTCTGTTTTTTATAAGTGGTCAATAAAGAGTTTATCTATCTATCTATCTATCTACTAAGTTAATACTGATGACACAATGGGTAAACTTGGTATCCACTTATTTTCAGGTAAATAATCATAATGATTATTGAAGGTTGTACAGTTTCAATTTATGGCCTCGTTTTGATGTATGTGGCTATTAAAATACAAAAAATGTTGAAATATTACCTGCAAAGTAGATAAAACAATGTTTGCGCGAGCGCAGCAAGCGCTATCAATGCGCGAGCGAAGCGAGCGCGAAATTTTTTTAAGTCTATTTATGACCCAGACAGTTTTTATGACCTACAAAGTCAAAGACCGATGACCCTAAGGTTAAACTTGATATCCACTCATATTAAGGTAAAAAATCATTAATATTATTGAAGGTTGTACTGTTTCAATTTATAAACTCGTTTTGATACATGTGGCTATTAAAATACAAAAAATGCTGAAATATTACCTACAAAGTAGATAAAACAAAGGTTTGCGCGAGCGCAGCGAGCGTTATCAATGCGCGAGCGAAGCGCGCGCGAACAGTTTTACGTCATTTTATGACCCTGACAATTTTTATGACCTACTAAGTCAAGACCGATGACCCTAAGGTTAAACTTGACATCCACTTATTTTAAGGTAAAAAATCATTATGATTATTGAAGGTTGTACTATTTCAATTCATAAACTCGTTTTGATACATGTGGCTATTAAAATACAAAAAATGCTGAAATATTACCTACAAAGTAGATAAAACAAAGGTTTGCGCAAGAACAGCGAGCGCGAAAATTTTCACGTCATTTTATGACTCTGACAGTTTTATGTCCTACTAAGTCAACACCAATGACCCTTAGGTTAAACTTGATATCCACTTATTTTAAGGTTAATAATCATTATGATTATTGAAAGTTGTGCTGTTTCAATTTATGGCCTCGTTTTGATGTATGTGGCTATTAAAATACAAAAATTGCTGAAAAAGTACCTACAAAGTAGATAAACAAAGATTTGCGTGAGCGCAGGGAGCGCTATCAATGCGCGAGCGAAGTGAGCGCGAAAATTTTTACGTTTTATGACCCTGACAGTTTGTATAACCTACTTAGTCAACACCGATGACCCTAAGGTTAAATGTGGCTGTTAAGACACGAATGCTTTTGAAATACTTCCCACAAAGCAGATAAAACACGTTGTAACACGTAAATTTTGATGACTTTTAATGACCCTGACAGTTTTATGGCCTAATTAAGGCACTTATCAAGTTTAGTCATTAACTATGAACCTAAGCTCAAACTTTTATGATTATGCAAACTCTATGTGAAGTTTAAAAAATATATAGGCACCCACACTTAACTGCCGAAAAAAAGTATTCTTTGCCCTTTTATGCCTTATTAAATGTCTGTACAAAAATTCATCTGAATTGGTCAAGCCGTTTGGCCGAAAAGAGGCCACAAATTTACAAAATTCCGTAATAAAAATATAGAAATCCGAAATTTCCACCCAAAAAAAAAGTATTCGTTGCCTTTCTATGTCTTTTTGACTGTCCGTGTACAACATTTTAGCTTAAATGGTTAACCAGTTTGACCGAGAGTGGGCCACACATTTACAAAGTTCAATTTAAAAATTCTGGACAACTGGACTCGACAGCTAGAAAAAAAGTATCCTATATCCTATTCTGCCCTATGACATGTATTCATACAAAATTTTAGGCAAATCGGTCAAGCCGTTTATTCGAGAGGAAGTTTTATATTTACAAAATTCAATTAAAAATATCTGAACCCCCTGACTCGATAGCCAAAAAAAAGTATCCCATATCCTATTCTACCCTATGAACTGTCTTTATACAACATTTCAGGTAAATCGGTCAAGCCGTTTATTCGAGAAGAGGTCTTATATTTACAAAATTTAATTAAAAATATCTGGATCTCCTGACTCGATAGCCAAATAAAAAGTATTCTATATCCTTTTCTGCCCTGCCTGTACTGTCTTTATACAACATGTCAGGCAAATCAGTTAAGCCGTTTATTTGAGAAGAGATCTTATATTTATAAAATTCAATTAAACTTATTGGGACCCCCTGACTCGATAGCCAGAAAAAAGTATTCTTTATCCTATTCTGCCCTATGACATGTATTCATACAACATTTCCGGCAAACCGGTCAAGCCATTTATTCGAGAAGAAGTCTTATATTTACAAAATTCTATTAAAAATATCTGGACCCCCTGACTTGATAGCCAAAAAAATTGTATCCTATATCCTATTCTACCCTATGAACTATCTTTATACAACATTTTAGGCAAATCGGTCAAGCCGTTTATTCGAGAAGAAGTCTTATATTTACAAAATTCAAATAAAAATATCTGGACCCCCTGACTTGATAGCCAAAAAAATTGTATCCTATATCCTATTCTACCCTATGAACTGTCTTTATACAACATTTCAGGCAAATCGGTCAAGCCGTTTATTCGAGAAGAGGTCTTATATTTACAAAATTCAATTAAAAATATTTGGACCCCCTGACTCGATAGCCAGAAAAAACGTATTCTATATTCTATTCTGCCTTATAAACTGTCTTTATACAACATTTCAGGCAAATTGGTCAAGCCGTTTATTCGGAAAGAGGTCCTTTAGTTACAAAATTCAATTAATAATATCTGGACCCTCTGACTCGATAGCCAAAAAAAAAGTATCCTATATCCTATTCTGCCTTACATTCTATCTTTGTACAAAATTTCAGCCAAATCGGTCATGCCGTTTGACCGTGAAGAAGTCCCAAACAAACAAACAAACAAACAAACAAATAAACAAACTGACTTTCGCATTTATAATATTGGTGTTGATTTTAGGCAAATCGGTCAAGCCGTTTATTCGAGAAGAAGTCTTATATTTACAAAATTCTATTAAAAATATCTGGACCCCCTGACTTGATAGCCAAAAAAATTGTATCCTATATCCTATTCTACCCTATGAACTGTCTTTATACAACATTTTAGGCAAATCGGTCAAGCCGTTTATTCGAGAAGAAGTCTTATATTTACAAAATTCAAATAAAAATATCTGGACCCCCTGACTTGATAGCCAAAAAAATTGTATCCTATATCCTTTTCTACCCTATGAACTATCTTTATACAACATTTCAGGCAAATCGGTCAAGCCGTTTATTCGAGAAGAGGTCTTATATTTACAAAATTCAATTAAAAATATTTGGACCCCCTGACTCGATAGCCAGAAAAAACGTATTCTATATTCTATTCTGCCTTATAAACTGTCTTTATACAACATATCAGGCAAATTGGTCAAGCAGTTTATTCGAAAAGAGGTCCTTTAGTTACAAAATTCAATTAATAATATCTGGACCCTCTGACTCGATAGCCAAAAAAAAAGTATCCTATATCCTATTCTGCCTTACATTCTATCTTTGTACAAAATTTCAGCCAAATCGGTCATGCCGTTTGACCGTGAAGAAGTCCCAAACAAACAAACAAACAAACAAACAAACAAATAAACAAACTGACTTTCGCATTTATAATATTGGTGTTGACATTTATAATATTGGTGTTGATAAATCAGTCATCCTCCGAACAGGATTACGGATGCCAGAGTTAGTTCGACTACTGGCCTGTGCAAACAGACGAACAGCGCGCGCCTCGCGCCTCTGAACTGTTCTAGGTACAATGTAGCATAGGCTCATCACGAGGTCGATACAATCAAATTTGTTATTTACTATTTTGTACAGAGTGGTCATTTCCAGATATGTTCGTCTGGACTCCAAACTCAATAGCTTATATCTAGAAAGTAATTCAAAGTAAGACAAATAAGTTTTATGGCATCTATAGTGCATAGTGCGTAAATATTTACGTTGAACCTTCTCAATGGCAACTTTGTACTTGTTGTAGTAGGGGTTCCATATTGGTGCGGCATATTCTAATTGGGATCGAACTAATGTTTTGTATAGATATAAATACGTGACTGAACGTTTGAAATCGCCAGATGATCGCATTATAAAGCCATACATTTTAAAAGCTTTACTAATAATAATAATGTTGTCAACGTGAGTATCTAGACATAATTTAGAATCTAGTTGTACACCTAGATCTCTTAGAATGGTCACTTTTGAAAGAAGTGTATTACATAGATAGTAATCAAAGTTGATGATCTTTTTATTCTTTGTGAAGTGTATGTAATGACATTTTGGAATACTAAGCTTAAGTTTATTTTTATTACAATAAATCGTCAGTCTATTTAAATCTTGTTGAAATAAAATACAATCATTAACACTATTAATAGTCTTGAAAGTTTTCAGGTTATCCGCATACAACAAATATTTAGAATTTTGGAAACACTGACCAATATCGTTGATAAACATTATAAAGAGCAAAGGTCCGAGGATGGAACCCTGCGGTACACCTGAAGTAATGACGATGCTTCGAGAATGATATCCATTGACAACAACCTTTTGAGTTCTATTTAGTATATAAGAGGTGAACCAGCGCAATAAGTTACCACGTATCCCATTAAAGGCTAATTTGTTAAGAAGGAGCTCATGATCCACCCTGTCAAAAGCTTTCTGGAAGTCTGTATACACTGCATCTACCTGAATACCATCATCCATTTTCCCAAACAGAAACCTAGTAAACGAGAGTAAGTTTGAAACAGTAGATCTATGTTTAACAAAACCGTGTTGTTCATCTATAATTATTCTGTGCATAATAGGATAAATTTTATTGTGAACCAGTCTCTCAAAAAGTTTCGACAGGGTGGACAGAATTGATACAGGTCTATATTGTGCTACATCATGTTTGGACCCTCCTTTGTGAACCGGTGTAATATTAGCGCGCTTCCACATTTCAGGAAAGATCCCTTCTTCAATTTTAACTTTGTTCTGTTTTTAGTACTTGTTGTTATAGCGGCAACAGAAATACATCATCTGTGAAAATTTCAACCGTCTAACTATCACGGTTCATGAGATACAGCCTGGAGACAGACGGACAGACAGACAGACAGTGGAGTCTCAGCAAAAGGGTTCTGTTGGTACCCTTTGGATTCGGAACCCTAAAAACTGACTTCACATGCCACCTGAGTCAGTTTCAGTAGCAATTTTGAGATGGTGATCGATCTCTGGTTTTTTTTTTATTTACACGTCAAACACGAGCCAGAGCCAAATTGATGCTACAGAAAGTTAGAATAATAACACAAACAATTTTAAAAACATAACGCACAATTAATTAATCAATAATTACAAAAAACACTAAAATAACCAAAATAACAGATTTTCTACACAATTCTGCGCCGCGTCTTTGAATTTCGGCAGCGTGCAAAAAATAATGTCTATATTCAAAGAGCAAAATAAAAAAAATGTTAATTAAACGAATAGCTCGTGACAAGGGCGCAATCATAAATCGATTTTACTCTACGGACGGCACCAACAATTGTTTAGGCCGCGGTCTGGACAGTATAATATATTACTGTTTATTATAACGATTAATGGTTTTTTCCCCGCAGATGGATAGTAAAATTATTATTTTTTTTAAATTTTAATGGAAATTTTCCCTCCACGTTTTTCCCTTATTTTAGTATATTTTATATTACTATGGCGTACGCAGAGAGAGAGAGAAAGTAGCTTGACATTACGAGTTAACAGCTATTTTTATGGAGTAGTGTTGCCCGTAGTTTGTAATACAAATATTACTAACATAATTTACGATGGTCAACATCAATGTGTCTATATATGTGGTCTGTGGAATGTGTCCACCCGTCGACGCGCCCCTAACACCGTCACTCGCAGCTGCAGCTCATCTAGTACCTCCGGGTGTTGAGTGACGCAACGCAGCACGCGGAACACGTACGTGCACAGTGCCACGTCCCGCCTCACCGCCAGCCTATTGGACCCGACCATACCTATTACGAATAGGCTCGGGTCGGGTGCATCAATGGGTAAAATAGGTATATAATTACCTATTTTACCCAATGATGTACCCGACCCGAGCCGGTATAATTACCTATTTTACCCATTATTACCACCGCATTCTTTTAAGTATAAAAATCTGGTGAACTTATATTGATTTTTTTTCCAACATCTGGGAATATTTAGCCTCGTGAGGATTCCAGATCATGGCGCTCGTTTTGAGATGGCTCCTGACGAGTGCGTTTTTTTTTTTTTTTTTTTTTTCTTTATGGCTCCACACGATTAGTGTATTTAGCCAGTGTCAAGTATTGAAATTTTTCAAGTTTTTATGAATTTTCATCGTAGAGATGGGTCAAAGTCACATTTCAGGTCAGTTGTCAAGTAAAAGTCTAGTCTAAGTCATACCTTCAGTAAAGATGTGGTGTTTACTGAAGATTTTCAGTGGAATTTTGGTGAGAACGCAAATAGCATGTTTTTCAACATTGTGCTGTTTCCCTACACTCGCACACATTCACCGGCACTTAATGGTTAATAATCCACATTTATTACATATTAACACGCGGAAGAACACAAGTTTTAGGAAAAAATACATTGAGATCACACACACTTTTCCACGTTCCCGCCAAAACTCCGACGAGTGCGTTGTACAGTAATCTTATCGATGACATACTGCAAAAATCCTTAGGGTGCGTACAGACTATGTAACATAACATGTTATAACGTTGTTATTTAACATGTTTCAGATAATGTAATAATAAAGATAATGTAATCAGATAATGTAAAAATAAAAAAAGCCGGCAATAGCCCAATGGATAGGGTGTCGGACTGGCGATCGAGAGGTCGTGAGTTCGATCCCCACCCCACCCATTGCACTATTGACGTGAACCCACTCCAGACACAAGCATATTTAGCTTAGTTGGAGGGGTTAACAAGAATACTAGTAATGTGCAACCCACATTGCGAGTAATCTTTTTCTAGAAAAAAAAAAAAAAAAAAAAAATTTGGACACGGAATATTATAAAACAAGTTATAATAACATGTTATAATATTATGATTTATAACATTCCGTGTCCACATTATCTGAAACATGTTAAATAACAATGTTATAACATGTTGTGTTACATAGTCTGTACGCACCCTTACACTGTCTTAAAATGAAACCTACATTTTGGATGGAACTCTTACAGATGTCAAAGATGTGCTTTCAAAACAGCATCTCGGGATCTGCACCCAAAAGTCAAAGTCAAAGCATTTATTCAGCATATGGGTAAATTAAAAATCTACACTTACACACAATACACTACACTCACTACTTAATACTCGTACAACGACAATGATACATTTCACCACTTTACAACAAACTGACACTGTAACTTGATTACAGCACACATACATTATATTCACACACTTTTACACACTTTAGCAAAAATTATATTCTAAAGTACCTTGTATACCTAGGTATCTTAGTACCTAGAATGATTATAAATTAGAACTAGGGTGGTGCTGCTAATTATTGGTAATGTTACCTATGCAACTTTCATATCTATTGTTATTTTATTTTTTGGGACATTCAAGACCAATAACTATTACAGACATACAACATATATACAGTTGGTGTAATGTGTTTTTTATTATAGAGGTGTGTCGTGTAGTGTTGTGTTATTTTAATATACATAATTAAATATTTTACTTTTTTTTTTACTAGCTACATTTTTATTTCTTTCTTATCGTTTTCTTTTTTAATTTTTTTTTCTGCATGCAGACTGGACTTTTTTGGCTATTAAAATATATATTTTTTTTTCTTTTTTTTCTAATTGCATTTTACAAATACAAGTACATTGAAGCAATGAAAAACAATTAAAGAGAATACACATCTAAATCAAATCATATTACATTATAACAAATCAATTTAAAGAAAATAAAATTATTTTATTTTACAAATTCAATTAAACGAAATATGAAAATGTAACAATAAATATTAAACAATCATAAAATACAGATAATAATTCATTTATGTCATTTGAATTACAATAATAATTTATATTAGTGATAAGTGTTTATGGCGGCCATTTAGCCGTGCTTCCGTTAGCTTTGGATACCTTTCTAATAATGATTCGAATTAATTCTAGAAAAACAATCTGTGTGCCCTTGCACTTCAGCAGTTCCCCGAGCGCACTTATAGTAATTTTTGTCCCCATCTTTACCTCCGCTTCCAAACGCTCCGCACCAAACCTAGGACAGTCAATCAAAGCATGGTTCACGTCTTCAACAACCCCCGGCTCACACATGCACCAAGGATCAGCCTTCAACTTAAATCGGTAAAGGTACTGTCCCAGACCGCCGTGTCCGGTCAGAGCCTGGGTCAGTAACCCATCTGGTTCTCTTGCCCTGTTAAAAGAGTATGCAGAGAAAACGTCACGGAGGAATTCTCGTATTATCTTACCGGATGTTTTTGCCGTATACCTACAGTTCCATTTATTCAGAGATTCCTCCCTGATGACTCGCTTCGCATAGGATTTTAATATATTAACTATGTATATTCTTATACATTTCCACAGAGTACCTTCTTACCTACGCAATAATCTAAAATATGTACGAGGGGGCCTGGCGACCTGTAACATAGGTTTTTTTTACAAAAACCTACATCAGGCGCCAGCTCTCAGAAAGTAGTATAAGTTTAAACATTTATTGTTCACGTACTTTTGTTTTTTTTTTTTTAAGTTTTATTATGGCTTCACACGATTTGTGTATTTAGCCAGTGTCAAGTATTGAAATTCTTCAAGTTTTTATTAATTTTAGTCATAGAGATGGGTCAAAGTCACATTTCAGGTCAGTTTTCAAGTAAAAGTCTAGTCTAAGTCATACCTTCAGTAAAGATGTGGTGTTTACTGAAGATTAGTGGAATTTTGGTGAGAACGCAAATAGCATGTTTTACAACATTGTGCAGTTTCCCTACACTCGCACACAATCACCGGCACTTATGGTTAATAATCCACATTTATTACACATTAACACGCGGAAGAACACAAGTTTTAGGAAAAAATACAATGTTATCACACACACTTTTCCACGTTCCCGCCAAAACTCCCCCCGTACTTTTGTTATCCTGTGTTAATAGTTACTAAGCTGTACCTTAGTGACGAGAAAATAAATACTTATCTATTATTATTATTGTTATTTATTATAAATATATCATATCAATTATAGTTATTCTAAATATAACTATAACATTTTAATTCCTCTGATTAATATAGGACTGCCAACCGTACTATTACGTGTACCCAAAATGCATGTTTTAGTACTTCAGAAAATGGTGAATAGCTCGTGAAGAATTCGAGGAGATGCAGTGTGAATCCCAGTGCGGCAAACTTGGCAAGTAAAACATGTCGACAGTGACTTAGGCTTTCTTGAAGTCAAAGTATGCGCAGGACCCACCTGTCCCCCCGCGTCAATGACTGGCGCCATGTCTGAATGTCGGCCTGAAACCATGCTGAGCGTCAGTTTATTGTGAAATACTTATCAGAACTTAATTTTCTTTTATTTATTTTCTTTTGCATGGTGGTAAAACACCATCTAGTGTCCGCCTGGGCAGCTACCACCCTCAAGTTAGAAAATCTGTCGCCAAACATCTAATGTGTTCCGACAGCTATTCTTGAGAGCCAGTTCCCATTCTAGGCCTAGCATGCTTACCATCTTCGACCGCATCATCACTTACCAACAGGTGAGATAGTGGTCAAACGCTATAAGATAATAAAAACAAAAATAATAAAAAATGTAAATGGGACCACATTGGAGATAAACTTTACCAATGAAAAAAATAATCATCCAAATCGGTTCAAAATTTATCGCGTAACAAACATACAAAAACAAAACACAGATGGATTGAAAACCTCCTCTTTTTCGAAGTAAGTTGGAAAAAACTAAACCCCACTGAGTGAAAAAGAAACGTGAAATAATTTGTGGTTTTTTAGAATGTATCATTCTAAATTACATTTAAACATACAACTTTGTTATATTGTCGTAAACCCTTTCTTTTTAAATCGCATTCGATATATATGCGGCTGATAGTCGGACAATCAGTTCCATTCGGAACATGATTTGTACTGCAATTAGTCTGCGTTTTATTTATCTATTATGTTTCATTATTTCACAATTTTTTGGATAAAAATTGTCTGAAGTACTGAAACATGCACTGGGTTGCGGGTGCACGTAATGGTACGGTTGGCAACCCTACATTAATAAGGGGAATTAAACATGTGTTTTAAGTGTGACGTTCGACGTCTAGATGAAAGCTGAATGGCTCAATACCTTTGTTTTTTTTTTGTAAATTCAAAGCGTTATGTTTCTGTTATATCTATATTTTTTGTTGAATATGATCTATTTAATGTTATTTGACGTGTGTAAGTGCTAATTTTTAATTTGCCCATATACTGAATAAATGCTTTGACTTTGACTTTGACTTTGATAGGTTTTGAGGAAAGAAAAATATAATTTAAAGACATAATATTGCGCCAAAAATCGGCCGTTTTAATTTTCATAATTTCGATATACCCATTGTCACTTTCACAATCAAGACGAATCTAACGACACCTCCCAAGCTAAACACTATCAAGCTGATTAAGCTACAGGGCGTGCGAAGGAAAATATACAAAAATACATGCATACACCCGAAAAATTAAGACACTTCAAAAACTAAACAAAGCCGACTTCTATTCCGCGCGAGTCAGTTTTAGTAGTAAGTTTAAGATATTTATCGCCGTATCTCTTAAAGAACCAATTAGATATTGATAAAATTGAAATAGGACCACTTTGGAGATAAACCCTACCTATTGAAAAAAATAATACATACAAAGGAAAATATACAGACAAATTGAGGACCTCCTCCTTTTTGGAAGTCGGTTGAGAAACATAACCCTCCTCCAGGCGCAGTCGGGTAATAAAACCCGCACGCGCCGCTCGTTTTGATCCGTAGATTACAAGGGAAGTGTAATGAATAATAAATCCATAACTTTGGGAATTGCCCATAAGAACCAAACAACATGTAACGTAATGACGTGTCTTTGTTGCTATAAAAAACTCGCGTCCCTCAATGAAGCCCAACAGTACAGTGACAGCATCACGGGAGAATACACGAAACGAACGAACAAAAACCTAAATATTAATTTTAAAAACTATTAGTGAACTACAGAAGAATTATTAAGACTTCAGTGTAGTGAACGACTTACACTTGTAATTTTTAAATACATTTTCTATGTGTTAACTAGATTTCAGTGTTATGTGTAATAGAACTAAGTGGACAAAAAAAACTTTTGTTGTGTTTAAAAGTTTATAATGGATATGTAAGAGGCGCCCGTAATTACGCTACTACATTGTGAAATAGGTAAGTTGGTATAAATATTATTCTTTTATTGATAGTTTAATTATTATTTATTGTAGTTTAAATAATTTGGATATAGTCATTAGGTAATTATTTTTAAGTTGTTTAATTATAGTGTATTAGTAGTTGTGCCACGCGACTTCGCATCGTATTATATACATCACATACATACGTCATGGGTCTTAGACATGTTTTATCAAAATCGGTTCAGTCGTTTCAAATTTTATTTGCTGCGGCAGGGATCTTAGACGCAAAATGGGTTTTTATTTTACTTTGAAACGTATTAATGTGAGACCTAAAATTTGAAACACTCATGTATGCTACATAACCATGCACGGTTATGGAGTTCTTGGTCTGATGCTGCAGCCAGAATATCCAACACTCTTGAAAGAATAATAGCAGATATGTCGTGTTTGGATTCGATATAAAAAAAAACTTTTCTTACGTAAAAATCTTATTCTTTCATAAAACACATGAAAAAAGAGTAAGCCAAATCTGTCCACTCGTTTCCAAGTTATGGCGTGATCAATAGGGATTCATTTTTATAAAACCATCAATCGGTAAGGTTTTCCTTTATATAATGAAGAGAAGAAGATTTTGCTATACCCTTTCTGGGTCCAATGTTGACTTAACCTTAACTGTAACATCTTATTAATTGTACATATATATGGTGGCAATAAAATATTGAGGACAAATTTAACCGGTTCCTGATTAGGAACTTATCTGACAGATTTTACATGGCGTCATCTGTCAAATAACTATCTGAAACTTTTTCAGGAACTGGTTAACCATGAGAGTATTAAGTAATGCGTTAAAGATGCCAGTTTTCGTAGAGGTGCTCAATCGTAGCTCTCGTAGACGTCGTAGAAACGCTACAACAACATCAACTGTATTTAAATATTATTAAACTGACTTCGTTGAAGGAGATCATACCACAATGACTGACTTAGACATATAGGAGGAGGTTATCAATTGGAATCTGTGTTTTTTAAGTGTATGTATCTCGATGATTCGTACAATCAATTTTGAATCGATTTTTTTTTTGTAATATTATTGTTTTTAATAAATGTAATATTAATAATTAATTCGATTAAGGTCCTTTCTTTTTATCGAGATCTGATTACTAACTCAAGTTAGTATCTATCTATTAGTATCTTATATTTATTTGAAAACGAATTAAAGTTAATTAATACCTATAATTTAATTCTTAAGTAGGGTATACCTACATATATCTGATGCGGCCCTTTAGTGAATTTCATCGAGATCTGACGAGTATCTCCAGAGATATGGAGATATACACCTCAAACTTTTAACTGAAAATGACTAGCGTGGCATTTGCAAATGGGTCCACGTGGGAAGTATCACCCTTCAAACAAAAGAAGAATTAACCAAATCGGTCCAGGCATCTTTGGGTAATCGGTGAACATACATAAAAAATGCAGTGGAACATAGAAACTCCTCCTTTTTGAAGTCGGCTAAAAATAGTATGAGACACTATATCTGATTTTCAATTTCAAAATTCTTTATTTTCATTCATAAATAACAATTGTACATTTCTAGTGTGAGTATATCCTAGAAGCGACAAAACAATATAACAAAATAAAACGCTTTACAAGCTAGACACTTTAAAGCCTATTACATGATATTCCTAATCTGATTCTTCTGATCATTATATCTGATTGTCTCAATGTAACAGGCGCAGTGTAGTGTACCTACTATTATATAATATTACTAGCTGACCCGGCGAACTTCCGCGAATATAAATAAACTGTCCAAGTGCGAGTCACCCGCACACGCAGGGTTCCGATTGAACAAAATATGCCTGAAAAATACGTTTCTTGGGGAGGGCCTTTAATTTTTAATTTAAATTTATTATTTAATCTTGCAGCCATTGCAATACACACCATGACACAGAAAAGATAACAATCCTACGACCAAGGGTAAATTTCAAGTGTTTATCTATAAAGGTTTGTAAAATCGAGCATAAAAAGCAATAAATTAACTTTATTTTGTTTTTATCGGTTTTTATACACAAATAGCGAATACCCATGTATGGAAGCGCCATAATTATAACCATCAAAATAAGTGAATACAATGACAAAAATGTCTGAACGAACCAACAATGACAACCTGGGCCAACCATCAAAATTCAAAGTATTAAAATTTAAATACCGATAATTCGAGTAATGTGGATATATTGTTGTCGATTAAAAACCCTTAATTTGATACGTGCTTCAAATTTTAATTCGAGAGTTGAACAGTGTCTCGGTATTCTACCCATATAAATAGGAATAAATTATTCCTATTTCTGTGATCCTACCGTACCGAAGGGACGAACGTCAAATGTTTGACAGGAAAGTAGGTAGAACAGTTTATATGGGGAAAGTCAAATAGTTGTTTTTACTATCTTCCTCGAAATTTTTCCAAATTTTCTCACCGTTTAAACCTTCCCCGGACTACGACAAATATTTCAAAACCAAAATCAGCTAAATAGGCCTAGTTGTTATCGAATTTTAGCGGGACTAACGAACAGCAATTGACTTTTATATATAAGACTAGAAGTCCCCCGCGGCTACGCCCGCGTTAAAAACTCCTTTTATTTACTTAAAACTTTTCTTTTGTAAAAACGATTCTATCATTAAAGACATCAAATAAAAATTAGCCAAATTGGTTCACCTGTTTTCATGTTATCGCGTGACTAAGACAAATCAGGATTCATATTTTTAAAACCCGAAAAACCCAATAAAGCGCAATCTGAAACTATATTGATTTCAGACTTTTTTACCCCAGTTCACTCTTTTAGGGTGGCATTTTGAAAAAGTCTGAAACTCGTATTTACTTATTTATTTACAGAAGTACTTGTGTGAAATGTCGAATAAAATGACTATCCAAAATTTGAGCCCCCGCTTCATCCCTTGAAGACTGAATTTTGAAAAATCCTTTCTCAGCGGATACCTACGTCAAAATTTCTATCTGGATGCAAAATATCAGCGCAATCCGAAACAATATTGATTTCAGACATTTTTACTCCACTTCACCCTTTTAGGAATAGAATTTCAAAAAGCCTGAAACACGTATTTACTCATTTATTTACTAAACTACTTGTGTGAAGTTTCGAATATAAGAGACAATCAATTCTTGTTTCTCCATACAAACTTTGAACCCTCGTTTCATCCTCTTCAGGGATGAATTTTGGAAAACCTTTCTCAGAGGGAACTAACGTCGTAATTAATAACTATCTGCATGCCCAATTTCAGCGCAATCCGAAACAATATTGATTTTTACACTTTATTACCCCATTTCACCCTCTTAGGGGTGGAATTACAAAAAAACCTGAAACACGTGTTTACTTATTTTTTTACTGAAGCACTTGTGTGAAGTTTCAGATAGAAAACACTATCTAATCTTGTTTCTCCATACAAACTTTCAACCCCCGTTTCATCCCCTTCGAGGGTTAATTTTGGGAAATCCTTTCAAAGAGGGATCTAACGTCGTAATAACTATCTGCATGCCAAATTTCAGCGCAATCTGAAACAATATTGATTTTACACTTGATTACCCCATTTCACCCTCTTAGGGGTGGAATTACAAAAAAACCTGAAACACGTGTTTACTTATTTTTTTACTGAAGCACTTGTGTGAAGTTTCGGATAGAAAAGACTATCTAATCTTGTTTCTCCATACAAACTTTGAACCCCCGTTTCATCCCCTTCGAGGGTCAATTTTAGAAAATCCTTTCTCAGAGGGAACTAACGTCGTAATAACTATCTGCATGCCAAATTTCAGCGCAATCCGAAACAATATTGATTTTCACACTTTATTACCCAATTTCACCCTCTTAGGGGTGGAATTAAAAAAAAACCTGAAACACGTGTTTACTTATTTTTTTACTGAAGCACTTGTGTGGAGTTTCAGATAGAAAAGACTATCTAATCTTGTTTCTCCATACAAACTTTGAACCCCCGTTTCATCCCCTTCGAGGGTTAATTTTGGAAAATCCTTTCTCAGAGGGAATTAACGTCGTAATAACTATTTGCATGCCAAATTTCAGCGCAATCCGAAACAATATTGATTTTACACTTTATTACCCCATTTCACCCTCTTAGGGGTGGAATTCCAAAAAAACCTGAAACACGTCTTTACTTATTTTTTTACTGAAGCACTTATGTGAAGTTTCGGATAGAAAAGACGATCTAATCTTGTTTCTCCATACAAACTTTGAACCCCCATTTCATCCCCTTAAGGGGTGAATTTTGGAAAATCCTTTCTTAGTACACCCTTACGTACTAAGACAAATATACCCTCCAAATTTCAAGTCTCTACGACCAACAGTTTAGGCTGTGCGTTGTCTGTCAGTGAGTCAGTGAGTCAGTGAGTCAGTCAGTATGTCAGGACAAAGATTCTTATAGTATTAGATAGCGGATCGGGCAGACGTTGTCTCGCAGCGCCACCTATCAGGTCCAATTGTGAATTTAAACTATCTACGGACTAACTCAAACACACAAACCAAAATTCATTTAAATCTGTTCAGCCGTTTAAGAGGAGTTCAGTGACATACACACGTACAGTAGAATTATATATATATATATAAAGATGTGTTCGTAACGTAAACCAAATCAATTCAGAGTTTTGCGTGCCACAGCTTATGTTATAGGTAGTCGTGAGACGTCATCTCTTACCATCATACCAGAGTCGTGCTTTTCCATAAACAATACAATTAAAAAAGCTTAGTGTTTGCGTTATTTGTACCTAGTTCTAAAAGTATATCCGGGTAGCTTTTGTTAAACATTTGCCCTTTTCAGGCATATCCAGATCACATCGTGTCTTATGACATCTGCAGCTGAGACTACTAGCTGGTCAAACAGTCAGTGAGCTGAAGAAGCTGCCGCAGAGAAGTAACCGAAGCGTGATGTGGTGATGTCTCCTCCGAAAAAACCTGTCTCTCTACGAATAAGTAAGAAATATTTTTATCGCGAACAGACACAACACTTGTCGAACTTGTGGCGAGCGATGCAGTCAAAGATAGTATTCTTAAAATACTATCTATATATCCAGATCGTATCCAGATACGATGAAGGACTGCAGCGTTATGAGCCGTAGCCGGTAGCATGGGAGTATATTTGAAATGTTATTCGTTAAAAAAATGAGGCTATTAATTTGTCTGCACTTGAGTTATGAAATTATCACGAGTTATATTCACATTTTAGTTTTTTATACTAACCGGCATTCACTCGCGTTTATATTTCGCATTATGCTCCGACCGGTTTCGACTCAATTTGAGATTATCCGGGAGCGGCTAGAAGAGCTGCACGAGCTTCCCGGCGCTCCTGTCATATGTGATTTAAGCCCACCTAGAAAGGGCTTCAATTAATTTATACTATTTAAAGTTCTTTTGAATGAAATTCAAAATTTTATTCCGGAAACTTTTGACTACCTTTGGCAATGTTATGGATTGGATTCTAAATTACTGTACCGAAACTATTTCATAAATTCTTGCTCAGGTTGTCAACAGGGCGACCCTCTTGTACCAGCCATTTTCGGACTAGCAATACACTCTGTAATTTCAAACCTAAATTCTAAATTAAACATGTGGTATCTGGACGACGGAACTCTTGGAGGCAAAGCCACAACTGTATTACAAGATTTACAGTTTTTAATTGACAAATTTAAATTTAAATTTCCGGTTTTTGTTGAAGAACATCGTCAAAAATTTGACAAAGCGTCTCACCGAAATTCATAACCACATGGCTTACCATCTAATTCGATTTTGTCTTTTTGTGCCAAAATTTACATACATACTACGCTGTAGTCCTTTTTGGAATCATCAACCTTTACTACTAAGTTTAGATGACGCGATCAAAAATAAAACACAAATTCTAAATTGTTCACTTTCAAATAATTCATGGTGTCAGGCCTCTCTGCCTATTCGGTTTGGAGGCATATTGGCATCCGCAAAATTTCAAGTGTTTCACTACCGGCCTTTTTATCTTCTATTAATAGTGTTTCATCTCTTTTTAAAAAAATAATTTCAAATTCATCATCCAACATTTCTATAGCATACATGGAAGAAGCTAAAACCGCCTGGTCTTTGGCTTGTCCAGGTGAGGTCTTACCTATAAAACTTAGTTCACAAAAGCTATGGGACGAGCCCCTTTGTAAAATTATTCAGGATGAACTAATTCAAAATAGTGTTGATATTAGGGACCGGGCTCGTCTCCTTGCCACACGTGAAAAAGAATCTGGATACTGGCTACACGCATTACCTTCTTCCAACATAGGTACCCTTATGGACGATGACAGCTTCTCCATTGCTGTGGGATTATGTCTGGGCATCTCCCGGACAGTACCTCACAATTGTCACGCCTCCTTGAATGACGTCATTCGTCGGGCCCTTGCCACCGTGAACGTGCCGGCTATATTAGAGCCAAACGGTATATCACGTGTACGGTAAGAGGCCCGACGGTATGACGTTGGTTCCGTGGTGCCGAGGGAGACCGTTGGCGTGGGACGCGACGTGTGCTGACACATTAGCGGCGTCCCACATATGCGGGACCTCACGAGCAGCAGGTGCGGCAGCGGATGCGGCAGAAACCCTCAAACGAAGGAAATATAAATAAATAAATAAAATATGTTTATTTCAAGTGACCAAGACTCATATGGAATTACAATATAAAGAAATTAAAATTATTTGAGACACTAAATTACAAAACAATACAATAATAAATGACAAATTACACAACTAAATTAGCAAAAAATAACACAAATGTAAATAATAATTTAAAATAAATAATTGAGCACACAATAAAATCTAAATTTAATTTAATTTAATTTCTACCCCGAAATGATGAGGGTATGTACGGAGCATGTCTGTCAGCGCAGTGTCTCAAGAATGGGCAATCTACCCTCTCCGCAATCATCGCTAGGACGACGTTGCCACTGGTCCTCACTCTACGCATCAGAGATGAGGCACGCTTACGCATGGTCGTATGGAAACAATCCACCCGCGCCTGCGCAAACATGCTCGATGCGCTGCAGTATCTGGGCAGTCCCATCATCGCCCTAAACGCGTTGTTAAATTGGACGCGAAGAGCATTGTACGCCGCCCGAGCATAACTCGCCCATAAGCTGCACGTATATAGAGAAGTGCAGTATGCTCGAAAGAGCGTTACTTTCACTTCTCCTGAACTACGTGAGAACCTGCGAGCCAACATACCCGCCCTAACGGCCAAGGATCTTCGTTCCCGCTCAATGTCCGCATCATCTCTGAGGCCAATAGTAACGATGTGTCCCAGATACTATGCTGCCATTGGTGATGGCTACATTTTTCTTCCGTTTGGGGTCGAAACAATGGGTTCGTGGGGTCGAGATGCGCAAGGTTTTGTAAAGGAACTGTCCAGGCGATTAATAGACGTCACTCGTGACCAAAGAGCTGGCGCTTACCTCGGCCAACGGATTAGCCTAGCAATTCAACGTGGTAACGTCGCCAGCTTTTTGGGAACGTTACCGGCAGACAGCTGCGACCTAGGTTCTGTTTTTTATTTATAACATTTTACGTATTTGTATCAGTTTAAATAGTTTTCATCTTAATTTAGTTTTAAGTTGTATATATATGTACTATTTGTAAATATTACTTATAAATTAAAACTATTTAAAGTCAATAATTAGTTAATAATACATTTTGTATTGCAGGTTTGTTTCAAGGTCGTAGAGCACGTGGTATGGTCAAGCGTTCTTCGGGCCGACAGGCGACGCCTTCTCGCGGTGTGCCATTAGATATCCAAGGTGACGCACGGATTCAGAAGTTCCTAAAAATAATGCTAGGAATACGCGCCAGATAATTGACAATGCCATAGCCAAACTGCGAATCTATATGAATCGTAAGAATATTTTATTCCATTTTAATTAGACAGTCACTACTGTACACCAGTAGTCGGCAAAAACTCATTCTTTCTCACACACACCTCATCTATAAGGGTTCCGTACCCCTACACACGTTTTTTATAGATCACTTTTTATCCGTCGGTGTGTTTGTCTGTCCGTCAAGACCCTGTTTTCTCAGGAACGCGTAAAGGTATTAAGTTGTATGCATAGCGCGGAAAGGCCGCGCTGGATGCGCCGTATTGGCGAAAATAGATGCGACAGTTGAGCGGTTAAGGAAAAATTCTGAAAATTGTAACGATGTTGCTTAGTTCTTTAAAAATAGGCGAATTTACTACTACAAACTTATTATTTGCGGTTGGGACAATAACCGTGTTTAGAGATCGAACTGCGAAGTTAAGTTTGTCCAATAACCTAGTTTGTCTTTTAGTTTAAGCAATAATGTCTACAAGTTTCTACGGAACCATTGGTGCACGAGTCCAACTCGCACCGCGCCAGATATTTCAACTTGATATCAATAAATTGCTATAATATGGCGGACGCTCCTCTAACTCGCACAAAGAGTTTTGCTTTTACATACATCATATGTACTGCCAATGAATGCCCCTCTGTTTCCCGGTGGGAACAATCCAATAATCTTCAAATCGCGAATAAACATATATTTTCTAGGTAAACGTGCTATATCGTCTATCGCATTGCCACATAGTATCAGGTAAAAAACTGGTAAAAGCTTGTCATTAAAAATAATATCGTTTTATAATCAAATTCAATAGGATCTATTGTTGTGGCATTAGTAAATACTGATCATTTGTTTTGTTACAGGCTATCACAACAGCAGACCAGTCTCTCCAGTCTCAAGATCAACACCCATGCAGTCATCGTCTCGCGACAATCCTCCAACATTACAGCTAACGCGACCAAAAAGAATTGAGCATGCTGCTGGTTCGAAAACAGCGACTCAAAATACTTCTACAACATTGAAGTCAATCTTGAAAAAACCACCAGTTACTACTGGGGATGAAGCACCACAGAACGCAGGCACTTCACAGATAGAAACTTTAGAAGGAAGTACCGTAAGTGCCAACAATCAAAATTATCATATGAATAGATTTATTAATTTTAGCCTACGAGTATTAAATATGAAAAAAACTCCACACGATATTAATACAAATGATCGTTTCGATAGATTGTTAAATAAAAGCCTTGCAAAATTAAAATCCCTTGAAACAACTAAAGCACCAAAAAATCATAATGATTTAGATAAAATCATTGAATTTTCCTCTGCTCAATCGAGCATAATAAGTGATAATAATGCAGTCGACAAAATCACTTCAAATCTAAAAGATAGCAATAGCACTCCAATGAAATCATCGAACCACACTACAAATAATAAACGGAAATTATATTCAGTGATTGATTTTTTACGTAAAAAACAAAAAATGGTTAAAGAATTTGATCAAATTGGTACAAGTGTCAGTTCTGCCAAACACGATCAAATAAAGAATTCGCTGGTCTGTTCTCAAGCTTGTGTTGAATTACAAAGGTCTCTCTCCGCTGAAGTAGAACAGATCACTGAAGCCACTACTTCTTCTATAAAATCTTCTGTTTCTCAGCCACAAACTGTATGTTCGGAAAGTTTAGATCTAAATGCTAATACCAATATCAACGTTAAATATCCATCTCAACACTGTCCCTCTCACTTGACATCAGAGAAATCTGACGACCGTTCTTCAAATACTTCGAATTCTTTGACACACTATAATATGATGCAAGAACCAAACAAAATACTACAAACTACAACTTTAAGTATGAATAAACTAAGTACTTTAGTGAGTAGTGAAAGTGAAACTCATTGCGATTCCCTTGCGCCAAGTAAATCTGGATATTCTAATGAAACTCCAGTTAATGTCTCGGTTCATTATGCAACTTTAACATCACAGTCTCAGTTTGACAACCAAAGTAGTATTCACATGCTGCAAAATGTAATTAAATCATTTACTACCCAACATTCTCAAAACCACATGACAATAGCAAAAAATGAAACACCCAGAAATAACATCCATAACGTTATATCATCAAGGGAGACTTTTTTTGATTCAACAGCAAAGCTAAATAACGCTCAAGAGGAGAAAGATATGTTTATTCCCCATCATACAAGTCAAATCAGTGAAGCTTCGATAGACCGACATTTTATGGCTAGTTCTAGTTATACTAATGATTTTTCTGAGATTTGTCACAAAATTTCTCCTTTGAACAGTTTCAAGCAATTTCCTTTATTAACTCGCAATGGTCTTCCGATATGCATTGTTTGTGCACCTAATATTATGGCCCCAAGGAATTCTTTTGCACGTTCAAATACGAACAACCAACAACGACTATCTGTGCCTCAGAATAATTGGACTCCTTCAAGCAATGATCGCCATGCACCTGTGGCATTTCACAATGGTATTGCTCCTTCTTGTTGTAATTGCAATGGACGTGTAGCAAATTTCAATGGTATTCCTCCTTCACGCGGTGATTACAACGCATCTGTGGCATATTTGAATGGTTTCGCGCTTTCACGCAGTGATCACAATGCAACTAATACATTTTCCAATAGCTGTATAGCTTCTTCACGCAATGATCACAATACATCTATGGCATTTTCCAAAAGTATCGTTCCTGCTCACAGTGTTTGCCATGCACCTGTGGCATTATCTAATAGTATCGCTACTTCACGCAATGATGACAATACATCTGTACCATTTTCCAATAGTATCGCTCCGACACGCAGTATTTTTAATGCACCTGTGGCATTATCTAATGGAATTGCTACTTCACGCAATGAGCACATTACATCTGTACCAGTTTCCAATAGTATCGCTCCTGCACGCGGTGTTCGCAATGCACCAGTGGCATTATCTAATGGTATCGCTACTTCACGCAATGATTACAATACATCTGTACCATTTTCCAATAGTATCTCTCCTGCTCGCAGTGTTCTTAATGCACCTGTGGCATTATCTAATGGTATCGCTACTTCACGCAACGATTACAATACAACTGTACCATTTTCCAATAGTATCTCTCCTGCTCGCAGTGTTCTTAATGCACCTGTGGCATTATCTAATGGTATCGCTACTTCACGCAACGATTACAATACAACTGTACCATTTTCCAATAGTATCTCTCCTGCTCGCAGTGTTCTTAATGCACCTGTGGCATTATCTAATAGTATCGCTACTTCAAGCAATGATTACAATACATCTGTACCATTTTCCAATAGTATCTCTCCTGCTCGCAGTGTTCTTAATGCACCTGTGGCATTATCTAATGGTATCGCTACTTCACGCAACGATTACAATACAACTGTACCATTTTCCAATAGTATCTCTCCTGCTCGCAGTGTTCTTAATGCACCTGTGGCATTATCTAATGGTATCGCTACTTCACGCAACGATTACAATACAACTGTACCATTTTCCAATAGTATCTCTCCTGCTCGCAGTGTTCTTAATGCACCTGTGGCATTATCTAATGGTATCGCTACTTCAAGCAATGATTACAATACATCTGTACCATTTTCCAATAGTATCTCTCCTGCTCGCAGTGTTCTTAATGCACCTGTGGCATTATCTAATGGTATCGCTACTTCACGCAACGATTACAATACAACTGTACCATTTTCCAATAGTATCTCTCCTGCTCGCAGTGTTCTTAATGCACCTGTGGCATTATCTAATGGTATCGCTACTTCAAGCAATGATTACAATACATCTGTACCATTTTCCAATAGTATCTCTCCTGCTCGCAGTGTTCTTAATGCACCTGTGGCATTATCTAATGGTATCGCTACTTCACGCAACGATTACAATACAACTGTACCATTTTCCAATAGTATCTCTCCTGCTCGCAGTGTTCTTAATGCACCTGTGGCATTATCTAATGGTATCGCTACTTCACGCAATGATTACAATACATCTGTACCATTTTCCAATAGTATCTCTCCTGCTCGCAGTGTTCTTAATGCACCTGTGGCATTATCTAATGGTATCGCTACTTCACGCAACGATTACAATACAACTGTACCATTTTCCAATAGTATCTCTCCTGCTCGCAGTGTTTTTAATGCACCTGTGGCATTATCTAATGGTATCGCTACTTCAAGCAATGATTACAATACATCTGTACCAGTTTCCAATAGTATCGCTCCTGCACGCGGTGTTCGCAATGCACCTGTGGCATTATCTAATGATATCGCTACTTCACGCAATGAGTACTACACATCTGTACCTGTTTTTAATAGTAACGCTCCTGCACACAGTGTTCGCTATGCACCTGTGGCAATATCTAATGGTATCGCTACTTCACACAATGATTACAATACATCTGTACCAGTTTCCAATAGTATCGCTCCTGCACGCGGTGTTCGCAATGCACCTGTGGCATTATCTAATGATATCGCTACTTCACGCAATGAGTACTACACATCTGTACCTGTTTTTAATAGTAACGCTCCTGCACACAGTGTTCGCTATGCACCTGTGGCAATATCTAATGGTATCGCTACTTCACACAATGATTACAATACATCTGTACCATTTTCCAATAGTACCACTCCTGCACGCAGTGTTGTTAATGTGCCTGTGGCATTATCTAATGATATCGCTACTTCACGCAATGAGTACTACACATCTGTACCTGTTTTTAATAGTAACGCTCCTGCACGCAGTGTTCGCTATGCACCTGTGGCATTATCTAATGGTATCGCTACTTCACGCAATTATTACAATACATCTGTACCAGTTTCCAATAGTATCGCTCCTGCACGCGGTGTTCTTAATGCACCTGTGGCATTATCTAATGGAATTGTTACTTCACGCAATGAGCACAATACATCTGTACAATTTTTCAATAGTACCGCTCTTACACGCAGTGTTTTCAATGCACCTGTGGCATTATCTAATGATATCGCTACTTCACGCAATGAGTACTACACATCTGTACCTGTTTTTAATAGTAACGCTCCTGCACGCAGTGTTCGCTATGCACCTGTGGCATTATCTAATGGTATCGCTACTTCACGCAATGATTACAATACATCTGTACCATTTGCCAATAGTATCACTCCTGCACGCAGTGTTGTTAATGCACCTGTGGCATTATCTAATGGTATCGATACTTCACGCAACGATTACAATACAACTGTACCATTTTCCAATAGTATCTCTCCTGCACGCAGTGTTCTTAATGCACCTGTGGCATTATCTAATGGTATCGCTACTTCACGCAACGATTACAACACAACTGTACCATTTTCCAATAGTATATCTCCTGCACGCAGTGTTCTTAATGCACCTGTGGCATTATCTAATGGTATCGCTACTTCACGCAATGATTACAATACATCTGTACCAGTTTCCAATAGTATCGCTCCTGAACGCAGTGTTAGCAATGCACCTATGGCATTACCTAATGGTATCGATACTTCCCGCAGTGATTACAATACAACTGTACCATTTTCCAATAGTATCGCTCCTGAACGCAGTGTTCGCAATGCACCTGTGGCATGCATTGAAAGTGCACCTAAATCAATAGCCCCAAGGCTTGATGTCAAATTACAACAAAATGTTGTCCTTACTGACATTTCTCGCAGACAATCTGTTTCTTTCAACAGTGGACTAAACAGTGCTCCTAAACCTACGGATTCGAGCCTCGATACCGAGTTGCAAATTGATTTTGATGTTTCTTCTAATGATAGTTTTGGACATTTTGCTCCTTCAACCAGTGAACTAAACAGTGCTCCTATATCTACTGATTTAGAACTCGATACCGATTTACAACCAAATCATGATGAGTCTACTGACTTATTATGCAGACAATATGTTCCTTCAACTAAAATTCAACTCACACTAAAAAGTGGTCCTAAATCTGCGGTTTCGAGTCTCGATACCAAATTAAAACGAAATGTTGTTGTGTCTACGGACTTTTCACGCAGACAATCTGCTACTTCAACCAGTGAACTAAAAAGTACTCCTAAATCTGCGGATTCCAGCCTCGATACTAAGTCACAAGCAAATGTCGTTGTTTCTATCAGTCTATCTGATCTTCCTGAAAAACAATATACTTCTCTTACAAGTGAACTAAAACATGATAATGAATCTGCAACACCGTGCCTCGATACCGATTTACAGAGCAACGTCACTGTATCACCTAACCACTCTCGTCGACTGTCTGCACCATCTAGAAGTTACAATGCACCACCTGTTACTATTCAAGAAAGTCCATCCGCAACTCATTCTATTTCCGCAATCAAAGCGGTTTCACTAACGAGGTATCCTCGGCATTCAGATCATGTTTCAAGCTGGAACTCCGTATGTTATAATTTCTACACGAATTCAGTGAAACAAGCTATTCCTGGTGTATCAAGTTCCTCGGAACCCGACCAGCCAGTTCAATCGATAAACACATTTGGGATAAAACGTACAATTCCTCGGAAACCCCCTACGCATCGAAATTTTCTCCAGGATTGATAACAGACATTTTTGGTCAAAGCACGATCATGCGTAAGTACAAAAATAATAAATGAATGAATAATACTTTATTTCACACCAAGAAAAAATACAAAAGTAACAGAAAAACAGTGCATAAAATATCGGTACTACAATGGGCAGTATTATCGCTTAGAGCGGATCTCTACCAGACAACCTTTGGATGGATATACAAATTATAAAATTGCGGGGGTGTAAATAAACACAAATATTAAACATACTTCAAAATCATACCTATATATTTTTTTTTTTTTTTTTTTTTTTTCTGATGTACATAATTTTAATACAAGACATAAAAACTTAAAAATAATTACCTAATGACAATATCAAGATTATATAAACTACAATAATAATATCTATACTATAAATAAAAGACAGTATATTTTATGTAACTAAATAGACATTATTATAGTGAATGAATGTATTTATTTTAGCTTGTGCTCCTAGGTTACAAAGTTGTTTAATTACATTGATGTCAAAACGTGTCTCTAGATCCTACTTAGTCAGTATACAAGCACAAATATAATTAAAATATAATATAAAATAATAATAAAAGTATGTTACAAGTCTAAAATTAAATTACGTTATATAGTATATAATGTTACATAGTATAACGGCGCTGTTTAGTTAAGAGGCTAGGCTGTTAATTAAACGGCTAATCAAGCAATCTGCCTGCGACATATACATATACCTCAATAAATGGATAAAAGCAACTTAGGGAAAAATTGAGTTTAAATACCATATTTTTAAAAGCTTGCGTAGATTGGGCTTGTCTAATTGTTGTAGGAAGATCTTTTCATAGGCGGACAGCTTGCATGGAGTAAGATTTGCTGTAGTAGAGTTAGTTAAATAATGTTATTTACTTTAATACAGAAAATAGCTCTAAAATATTTCAGTTTTAACACATGAGTAAATAAACGGGCTATATATAGCTCACGTCGTATGATTTAGTTTATTTGGAAAATCTCTCGTTTCCAAGGAAAATATAATTATCGCGGGCCTTGTGGCCAAACGATAATCAAACATATTTTGGAATTGTGTATCTTATTGATCTATACTCAAAAATTTACGAACAATTCTGCAGTTGTTGAGGATTACTGCTTTTTGTAGGAGAATGAAATTGAGTTTGTGAATATGTAGAGTTTCCAAGCTGGTGAATAGTGTATAAGGAATGACGCCGGTAGATGACACGATGATAGGTATGGTCTTCACTGTCTGTACTCTCCATTGCGTTTTCAATTCTATGGCTAAATCTGAATACTTTGTCAGTTTTTCAGTGTGTTTTGTCATTAAATTGTGGGTGTTTGGGATAGCGATATCGATAATTATTTAATTATATTTAGTTTATTACTATTATAATATGATTTATAAGTACGTACAATATGTCTACGTACAGTAATACCTAACTAGGTACTCATGCCTAAATTCAGATTGCGGAAAGTTAGGGGTTCATTTTTCGGAAACTGCCAATACCACAGCCCAAGCTCTATATAACATAAATTGTATAATAATTATTTGTTGTAAAAATTGTAACTTTTAATAAAATTTACTAAAATATGACAAAAAAGTTACAAGCCCCATAGAGTTTCTTGGTGTTTCTTCTCTAATGGGAGTACTACCAAAACATCAACAACAGATTCAACAGTCATTCAGTTTTCCTCTTCCGTCCGCAGATCTACTAGAGTTGCCACTTTTACGACGATATTATTTAACTGAGAGACGGACTACCAGTTCCATTTGGATGATGATTTTTACGATCAGTATGTTTTTTTATATCATAATTGTAATTCATTATATCAAAAATTTTGGACAAATATTGGCTGAGGTAATGAAACATGGCGGTGTGTGTATATATTACGGTTGGCAACCCTACATTTATTAGGGGAACTATTTTATTTTAACCAACTTTTTTAGGGTTCCGAACCCAAAGGGTACCAACGGAACCCTATTACTGAGACTCCGCTTTCCGTCTGTCTGTCTGTCTGTCTGTCTGTCTGTCTGTCCGTCCGTCTGTCACCAGGCTGTATCTCATGAACTGTGATAGTTAGACAATTGAAATTTTCACAGATGATGTATTTATGTTGCCGCTATAACAACAAATACTAAAAACAGATCAAAATTAAGAATTAAAGGAGGTCCCCATACAAAAAACGTGTTTTTACAATAGTGCCATCTATGAACGATTGTTTACCAGTGTTTCTCAACCTTTTTCATGACGCGACGCGACCCTCTTAGTATGAAAAAAATCGACCTACTTGCACTGTTTATAATTTGTATTTTGTTGTATTTCTAGCTTCTACCCGCGGTTTCGTTCGTGTGGCCTTCAGGAAACAAATTACATATTTTCTTTTAAACCAAAAATTATAAGCACTCTCAGTCAAAACACCTACTTTACTCACTCTTTAATTAATATTTTTCTTTAAAAGTATGTTTTCAAACTTTGTTTTTTTCATTTACTGAGGTTTCGCGACTCCCTTATAGAGGCTTCGCGACCCCCCAGGGGTTCGCAAGTGGCGCGACTCACACGTTGAAAAACACTGGTTTTTTGTGTTAACTAGAGATGCGCTGAATATTCGTTTGGTATTCGGTATTCAGCGTATTCGGCATCTTTTCCATTATTTGTATTCTGCCAAATTATTCGGTTTTGTTGCCAAATATATTCGGTTCAAGCATTTCTATTTTCTTGGCTCATGTAGCCAAGGTGTAGAACTAAAAGAAAAAACTTCTTAAATGTATGTATAAGATTTATGTTATATTATAAGTCAAAGAAAACATATTTACTTCTTAACCTATTGTTAGTAGGTATAGTCAACATTTATTTTAAGCCTTAAATCAACATTTAATTTAAATCTCGCAACAATATTTATGTTTAAACTTAAAAATCAACATTTTTATAAACCTCAATTAAAATTTATTTTATCCCCATTTAAATTCATCCAAGTTCCTCGTCTAACCAGCAGCGGCACGTAGCGCACATTCTAGAACTTGTTTACGCGGCCAAACAATGTAATTGTAAACCGAATAATTCAGCCGAATATCTTTTTCGGTAAAGGTTACACCGAATAATATTCGGTATTCGGTAATTCGGTGAAACCACTAACCGGCGCATCTCTAGTGTTAACGTTCACTTAGTTGGCGTTAGAAGTTCGTTAGACATTCGTTAGATGGCGTTGTAGTAAATAAGCATGTTTAGTATTGACACGGTATTTATATCATCGATGTACTTTGTACTTTATTTTTCCGGCAAATTTTGTTTAATCGGAACCCTACTTGTGCGGGTCCGACTCGCACTTGGCCAGTTTATTTTATGTTGGGGAACAAACAATTACCTAATGACGATTGATTTTTTTGTTTAAAAATGTATAATGTATACTTCTCAGTATCTACAGATATATGAATGTAAGCTTAGGTGACAATTATTTAATAATTTAATTTAATTCTTTTTTATTTTATTATTTAACAATTATTTTACTATAATATTTGCACGCCTGCCTGCTGGCTGGATACACTGACCTAAATATATGTAAGATCATTTTGTACTGTTTGCAAATTTAAAATTTCAATTCAAGTCGCTTCTTTTAGGTTTTTAAACGATTTTAAATTAGTCTGACGTCGACGATTGAATGAAAACTCACTGATTTACTTTTATTTTAATTCATAGTGATTTAAGTAAGTCTTATGTATTTTATGTTTTGAATAAATATGTAATAATGTTTTTTAAAAAAATTTGTTATGATTTATTTTATGATATTTCACTTACTTTAGCGGCACTTTTTGTCAGCCTGTATACAGAATAATTAATTTGAGTTATATAAAAAAAAAACAATATTGTCTCGGTTAAATATACATACATATAAGTGTATGTATATACTATACATAAGTATAAATTATTGTATTAAAATTGATTGAATGTTCCTACATATACCAAAGGCATAGTAAGTAATAATTACCAATATTAACCAATTACCAAACAATGTTAACCAAAAATCAACCATTTTTAAGTAATGATAATTTTGTAAATAATAAATGTAGAAAAGGGCTTAGAATCTAATAATAATAAGTTTAAACTAACTTATAAGAAATAAAAGCAAATGAAGGCAAATTTTTCCTATTTCCTGTTTTTTTTTTCATACACACTTAAGTTTAATGTTGTTTACTTAAGTTTATTTAAAGTTTTATTTCAAAGAATATTTTAAAGTCGATGTATTGTGGCATATAATAACAAAATAGGGTAAAACACCTACTATCAAGACATAACAGAGGCATTTCTGTACCAAGAATATGTTACTTACTAGTTAATGATAATCGCAAATAAAAAAAAAGTTTGCTTGACCATATAGTAATACTTAGTTTAGTTTTGTATCTGTCACAGCCAACTAGCTTAGCCGTTCAATCAACAGCCTTATCCTCTTTACTAAACAGCGCCGTACAACTAGCGGCCTGAATGATATTCAGCCATTTGAAGGTCTTTTGTACCTTCATTTAAACGCCATGGCGTCGGTTCTGGTGATGCGCGTCACGCGGTGGTCACTGTTCTCTAGTGCCTTAGTGTCAGACTAAGCCAATTTATTAAATGTAGGAATAAACGCTACGACTCAATATCATGCAGGCCGCTATAGATAGTAAAGAGGCTTGGCTGTTGAATGAACGGCTAATAAAGCTAGTTGGCTGCGACATATTCATCTTTTTTATCTCTTCGCATTGTTATTTAACAATGTAGCTTTCACTATGTTACTTTATTATTTAGATACTTAAATGTAAGTAGATATTTTAATAATGAATTTTCATTATTAAAATATCTACTTACAAAACACATCAATTTTGATGTGTTTTGTAAAAGCGTGCCGTGCTTTCCTTTGCTTAAAAAAGGTGCATTTAATTTAACATAAAATTATTTTATATGTACAAAGACAAGTTCGGAATATGGGTAAAGTGTATATTAATTTTAATCACGGAAATTTCACTGACTCTAGTCCATCCCTTTATCTGTATATTAAACAATATTAAAAAAGTTATTAAATATCAAATTTCAAGTGTCTATCTATAATGGTTAAGGAGAGACAGCGCTCTGACAGACGGATGGACGGAAGGACAGCGAAGTCTCACTAAAAGGGGTTCCCTTGGTACCTTTTGAGTACGCACTGAACCCTAAATACTGTAGTTAGTTTTAGGCTTGATAGCGTAGGTGCCTTCATCATGTAACACTCGCTTTATTTTTGAAAATTATTCAATGTACAGACTTGGTTTTTTTATTCAAATAAATTCGATTTGACATTATTTATTTTCAGATAAGACACATGCATTTGCTAGTAATTAATTAGCTTAAGAATAGTTTAATACAAATTTACAATGATTTTAAGACTTTATTATAATGTAAATAGATATAATAATATAAGTATACATATGTAGATTACTAGGTATTTGTATCTAGCCCTAATTCGGTAAGCTCGCGGACCCAATAATCTGTATATAGCAATCCACTTGCATATTTCTCACCTATTTTCAGCCAATCACAGCTCATGGGCATCGCTTTGTATCTTTTTTTTGCTCGCTTCGCTAGCTTACAGAATTGGGACCCAGTAAGATTACAGGATATGAATCAAAATCTAGATGTTTCGGACGCTATGACATGCGCGCAAAAATATGCGTATAAATAATATCATTAATAATAGGAAAATTAGAATAGTCTAGAATTTGTGCTGGGACTCGGACAGAAAATGCAAGATGATGCTTTTTTTTATTTTATTTTTAGTACATTTCAAAATTTGTAGATTGCCTTCAAAATCTAACTTTTAATTTTTACAATTGTTTAGCAGTAAGTTTCCCAAAAATAAATACAGTAAAATACACGTATATTTTATAAGATTTGTACATTATATAAAAACATGCTTGTTGGCTGTACTATTATTTATTCTGTGTCTTTGGTTATACATTAAACGTATTATGTAAATACATATTCTTTTTTTATCATAATATGCATGCATTATTTGTTTTTTTTTAAGCGATGTCGTCTACCTATTACAGATACAGAGGCATGCAAAATCCTGGTTAGTTAATTTTGCCCATCACTACACTACGCCTGTTACCTTGAGACATAAAGGTGTTAAGTCGTACATGCCCTGTAATTTAATTAGGCCATTCAAACGAAAATCATTCCTATTTCACGGCTGCAATCTTTGGTAAAGTGGTGGTACAGCCCCAGGCTGACTAGCACAAGTCCTACCACTACAGATTAATCTAAGGATTGTACATAAGTCAGTTGTCCCAATTGTGGTGTAGTAAGCAAGTAGTTTAGTATATTATCAATGTGTAATCCCAAATAAATTCAGTCTTAAACCAGCATCTAATTGTTTCCCTACTCCCTATTAGGCCACCCTCCATACATGGCGACCTTGCCTTAATTGAGTCCAGCTAGGCTATTCTGTAGGCTATCTCGACAGCGGAATCCGCGGTGAGATTCGAATTTCGTACTACGAAATTCAATCGTATCACGTTCGTAATACGGTTGAATTTCGTAGTACGAAATTCAAATCTCACCGCGGATTCCGCTGTCGAGATAGCTTACAGAATAGCCTAGCTGGCCCGGTGCAACGATGTCATCGTGATTTTCGGTGTCAATAACTAACTAATTATTTAAATGTTTAATTGATCGTGGGGACAGTCCACTATAAATATGGTGAAAATGTGCCAATATAACGTCAAGAAGAAGGAAGATGGTCTGCATGTAAAAGTGGTGTAAAAGCAGATCATACTGGCAGGGTTGTGCAGGTCTGTTAGAACCTGCCCTGTTCTATACCAGTAAAAGCGTGTGAAACCTGTTGTTGAGAGCAGCAGGGAGGTGATGGAGTCGCGATGTGACCAGGCGTGCGTGGGTAAGGATACCCCTCGGCCGTGTCTTCTTACAAGGCCAATACTTCAAGAGGTAATGCGTATCTAATGTGAATTGAGTTGAAATACTTTAATAAAAACAAACCCACCAAATACATTTTCATGTAAAATGTAGCCAAGACGAGACCATGCGGTTCGCACTGTTAAAAAGTTATCAGATCTCATTTAGAGCCAAGATTCTAACTTTACACGCCCTTACTGTACTAGCTCTATCTTCACAAGCACTACACCATAGTGAAAATATGTGGCTGGCCATTTCGTTACTACAAGAACTATTTGCATAACAGAAAAGTGAAACTGTGAAGAAATTTTTTTCTCCTTTTTTTATGTAGTGAAATGCCCAAGCCTCATTTTCTGTTATAATCTTATCTAACTTACTTCCTACCTCGAAGTAAGTTAGATAAGATTTATATAGGACCGTCTCTAGTGTTAGAAGATTTAAGATGTAAAGTAAACATTCTAAATAAACTGGCCAAGTGCGAGTCGGACCCGCACAAGTAGGGTTCCGATTAAACAAAGTTTGCCGGAAAAATAAAGTACAAAGTACATCGATAATATAAATACCGTGTCAATAATAATAAACATGCTTATTTACTACAACGCCATCTAACGAATGTCTAACGAACTTCTAACGCCAACTAAGTGAACGTTAACACTATAGATGCGCCGTATAGTGGTTTCACCGAATTACCGAATACTGAATATTATTCGGTTTAACCTTTAACCGAAACAGATATTCGGCTGAATTATTTGGTTTACAATTACATTGTTTTGCCGCGTAAACAAGTTCTAGCATGTGCGCTACGTGCCGCTGCTGGTTAGATGAGGAACTTGGATGGATTTAAATGGATTTAATTGAGGTTTATAAAAATGTTGATTTTAAGTTTAAAAATAAATATTGTTGCGAGATTTAAATTAAATGTTGATTTAAGGCTTAAAATAAATGTTGACTATAGCTACTAACTATAGGTTAAGAAGTAAATATGTTTTCTTTGTTGAACCGAATATATTTGGCAACAAAACCGAATAATTTGGCAGAATACAAATAATGGAAAAGATGCCGAATACGCTGAATACCGAATACCAAACGAATATTCAGCGCATCTCTAGTTAACAAAAAAAACAGTGTTTTTCAACGTGTGAGTCGCGCCACTTGCGATCCCCTGGGGGGTCGCGAAGTCTCAGTAAAAGAAAAAAACAAAGTTTGAAAACATACTTTTAAAGAAAATATTAATTAAAGAGTGAATAAAGTAGGTGTTTTGACTGAGAGTGCTTATAATTTTTGGTTTAAAAGAAAATATGTAATTTGTTTCCTGTAGGCCACACGAACAAAACCGCGGGTAGAAGCTAGAAATACAACTAAATACAAATTATAAACAGTGCAAGTAGGTCGAATTTTTTTCATACTAAGGGGGTCGCGTCGCGTCATGAAAAAGGTTGAGAAACACTGGTAAACAATCGTTCATAGATGGCGCTATAGTAAAAACACGTTTTTTGTATGGGGACCCCCTTTAATTCTTAACTTTGATCTGTTTTTAGTATTTGTTGTTATAGCGGCAACAGAAATACATCATCTGTGAAAATTTCAATTGTCTAACTATCACGGTTCATAAGATACAGCCTGGTGACAGACGGACAGACAGACAGACAGACAGACAGACGGACAGCGGAGTCTCAGTAATAGGGTTCCGTTGGTACCCTTTGGGTTCGGAACCCTAAAAATGGAAGAGAGTAGGTGGTCCATAAAAATCAGACTACGATTTATATATGTATATACAGTATATCAAAAATGTAATTATAATGTAAAAGTAATATATAAAGCATAAATATCGAAAATGTAATTTACAGTATCTATTTAGTGTAAAACATATTTGTAACGTAAAATAAAATAAAAAATATATTTATAAGTACGTGTGTAATTTACTGTATTATAATTTGATATAATGTTATAATGAGTATGGTGTATTTAAATAAAAATATACTAACTAACAACTTAAAAAAACTAAAATATTAACTACTAGCTGTTACCCGCGGCTTCGCCCACGTTATTTGTGTCTATGACCATTGAGGTCTAGATCGATGATCTCTTAGGCCAAGTCACCATAGATGACCCTCAAAGTCGAACTCAATATCCTCTATTGTTAAAGTCATTAATAATTTTGGTTAGGTATACGAAGTTGTGCTGTTTAAATTTTTGACTCAACACAACAGTTCCTGAAACATTTCTTACAAAGAACATAACGTGAAAAGCTGCGCGAGCGTAGCGAGCGCTATTATTGGGCGAGTGAACATTTTTTATGGCTTTTTATAACCCTGACAGTTTAATGACCTAATCATCAAGTCAATATAGATGACTCTTAGGTCGAACTCGATATCGTCTATTGTTAAAGTTATTAATCATTACTTGGTACTTGGTAAACCAAACCAAGGCTTACCAAGTTTTTCTGTTAAAGTATTTGAGTCAGTTTAATTTATGAGGCTGTTAAAACACGCTATTATAGCGCTATGTAGTGAGAGCGAAGTGAGAAACTTTTTTATGACTTTTTATGACCCTGAAAGTTTTTAAGACCTACTAAGTCAACACCGATGACCCTAAGGTTAAACTTGATATCCACTTATTTTAAGGTAAAAAATCATTATGAATATTGAAGGTTGTACTGTTCCAATTTATGACATGTTTTGATGCATGTGGCTATTAAAATACAAAAGTTGCTGAAATGTTTCTTACAAAGTAGATATAACAAATGCTTGCGCGACCGGAGCGAGCGCTATTACTGCGCGAGCATAGCAAGCCCTATCACAGCGCAGGGAAGCGAGCGCGGAACATTTTTACGACTTTTTATGACCCTGACAGTTTTTATGACCTACTAAGTCAACACCGATGACACAAACGTTAAACTTGATATCCACTTAATGTGGCTATTAAAATACAAAAATTGCAAAAATATTACCTACAAAGTAGATAAAACAAAGGTTTGCGCGAGCGCAGGGAGCGCTATTAATGCGCGAGCGAAGCGAGCGCGAAAATTTTTACGTCTTTTTATGACCCTGACAGTTTTTATGACCTACTAAGTCAAGACCGATGACCTTAAGGTTAAACTTGATATCTACTTATTTTAAGGTAAAAAATCATTATGATTATTGAAGGTTGTACTGTTTTAATTTATAAACTCGTTTTGATGCATGTGGCTATGAAAATACAAAAAAGATGAAATATAACCTACAAAGTAGATGAAAAAAAGGTTTGCGCGAGCGCAGCGAGCGCTATCGCCGCGCGAGCGAAGCGAGCGCGAAAAATTTTACGACCTTTTATGACACTGACAGTTTTTATGACCTACTAAGTTAACACTGATGCCACAAAGGTTAAACTTGATATCCACTTATTTTAAGGTTAAAAATCATTATGATTATTGAAGGTTGTACTGTTCCAATTTATGACATGTTTTGATGAATGTGGCTATTAAAATACAATAGTTGCTGAAATGTTTCCTACAAAGTAGATATTACAAATGCTTGCACGACCGGAGCGAGCGCTATTACTGCGCGAGCAAAGCGAGCGCGAAAAATTTTTACGACCTTTTATGACCCTGACAGTTTTTATGACCTACTAAGTTAATACTGATGACACAAAGGGTAAACTTGGTATCCACTTATTTTGAGGTTAATAATCATTATGATTATGGAAGGTTGTACTGTTTCAATTTATGCCCTCGTTTTGATGCATGTGGTTATTAAAATACAAAAAGTGTTGAAATATTACCTGCAAAGTAGATAAAACAAATGTTTGCGCGAGCGCAGCGAGCGCTATCAATGCGCGAGCGAAGCGAGCGCGAAAAATTTTACATTTTTTTATGACCCTGACAGTTTTTATGACCTACTAAGTCAAGACCGATGACCCTAAGGTTAAACTTGACATCTACTTATTTTAAGGTAAAAAATCATTATGATTATTGAAGGTTGTACTGTTCCAATTTATGACATGTTTTGATGAATGTGGCTATTAAAATACAATAGTTGCTGAAATGTTTCCTACAAAGTAGATATTACAAATGCTTGCATGACCGGAGCGAGCGCTATTACTGCGGGAGCGTAGTAAGCGCTATCACTGCGCGAGCGAAGCGAGCGCGAAAAATTTTAACGACCTATTATGACCCTGACAGTTTTTATGACCTACTAAGTTAAAACTGATGACACAAAGGGTAAACTTGGTATCCACTTATTTTAAGGTAAATAATCATTATGATTATTGAAGGTTGTACTGTTTAAAATTATGGCCTCGTTTTGATGCATGTGGCTATTAAAATACAAAAAATGTTGAAATATTACCTGCAAAGTAGATAAAACAATTTTTGCGCGAGCGATGCGAGCGCGAAAATTTTTACGTCTTTTTATGACCCTGACAATTTTTATGACCTACTAAGTCAAGACCGATGACCCTAAGGTTAAACTTGACATCCACTTATTTTAAGGTAAAAAATCATTATGATTATTGAAGGTTGTACTGTTTCAATTCATAAACTTGTTTTGATACATGTGGCTATTAAAATACAAAAAATGCTGAAATATTACCTACAAAGTAGATAAAACAAAGGTTTGCGCAAGCGCAGCGAGCGCGAAAATTTTTACGTCATTTTATGACTCTGACAGTTTTATGTCCTACTAAGTCAAACCGATGACCCTTAGGTTAAACTTGATATCCACTTATTTTAAGGTTAATAAGCATTATGATTATTGAAGGTTGTACTGTTTCAATTTATGGCCTCGTTTTGATGCATGTGGCAATTAAAATACAAAAGTTGCTGAAAAAGTACCTTAAAAGTAGATAAAACAAAGATTTGCGTGAGCGCAGGGATTTTTTACGTTTTATGACCCTGACTGTTTGTATAACCTACTTAGTCAACACCGATGACCCTAAGGTTAAATGTGGCTGTTAAGACACGAATGCTTTTGAAATACTTCCCACAAAGCAGATAAAACACGTTGGGCAAGCAAAGCCATCTTGTAAATTTTGATGACTTTTAATGACCCTGACAGTTTTATGGCCTAATTAAGGCACTTATTAAGTTTAGTCATTAACTATGAACCTAAGCTCAAACTTTTATGATTATGCAAACTCTATGTAAAGTTAAAAAAATATATAGGCACCCACACTCAACTGCCAGAAAAAAGTATCCTAACTTTTTTTCTGGCAGTTGAGTCCAGTTGTCCAGAATTTTTAAATTGAACTTTGTAAATGTGTGGCCTACTCTCGGTCAAACTGGTTAACCATTTAAGCTAAAATGTTGTACACGGACAGTCAAAAAGACATAGAAGGGCAACGAATACTTTTTTTTGTGATTCTATGCAATATGAACTGTAATATGTATAAAATTTCAGTCCAATTGGTCTAGCTGTTTAGCTGATAAGAGGCCACACATTCACAAAATTAAATAAAAAATATCTGGACCCCCTGACTCGACAGCCAGAAAAAAAGTATCCTATATCCTATTCTGCCCTATGACATGTATTCATACAAAATTTCAGGCAAATCGGTCAAGCCGTTTATTCGAGAGGAAGTTTTATATTTACAAAATTCAATTAAAAATATCTGAACCCCCTGACTCGATAGGCAAAAAAAAGTATCCCATATCCTATTCTACCCTATGAACTGTCTTTATACAACATTTCAGGCAAATCGGTCAAGCCGTTTATTCGAGAAGAGGTCTTATATTTACAAAATTTAATTAAAAATATCTGGACCTCCTGACTCGATAGCCAAATAAAAAGTATTCTATATCCTTTTCTGCCCTATGTACTGTCTTTATACAATATGTCAGACAAATCGGTCAAGCCGTTTATTTGAGAAGAGATCTTATATTTACAAAATTCAATTAAACATATTTGGACCCCCTGACTCGATAGCCAGAAAAAAAGTATTCTATATCCTGTTCTGCCCTATGACATGTATTCATACAAAATTTCCGGCAAACCGGTTAAGCCATTTATTCGAGAAGAAGTCTTATATTTACAAAATTCAATTAAAAATATCTGGACCCCCTGCCTTGATAGCCAAATAAAAAGTATTCTATATCCTTTTCTGCCCTATGAACTGTCTTTATACAACATTTTAGGCCAATCGGTCAAGCCTTTTGTTCGAGAAGAAGTCTTATATTTACAAAATTTAATTAAAAATATCTGGACCCCCTGACTTGATAGCCAAAAAAATTGTATCCTATATCCTATTCTACCCTATGAACTGTCTTTATACAACATTTCAGGCAAATCGGTCAAGCCGTTTAATTGAGAAGAGGTCTTATATTTACAAAATTCAATTAAAAATATTTGGACCCCCTGACTCGATAGCCAGAAAAAAAGTATTCTATATTCTATTCTGCCTTATAAACTGTCTTTACACAACATTTCAGGCAAATCGGTCAAGCCGTTTATTCGAAAAGAGGTCCTTTAGTTACAAAATTCAATTAATAATATCTGGACCCCCTGACTTGATAGCCAAAAAAAAAGTATCCTATATCCTATTCTGCCTTACATTCTATCTTTGTACAAAATTTCAGCCAAATCGGTCATTCCGTTTGACCGTGAAGAAGTCCCAAACAAACAAACAAACAAACAAACAAACAAATAAACAAACTGACTTTCGCATTTATAATATTGGTGTTGATGACTAATTAATAATAAAAAAAACTACAAATAATAAAATTGAATTAAGGTCGCTTTCTGCTGGTAGAGTCCCCAAAAGCTGGCGATATTACCTCTTTGAATGGCGAAACTAATGCGTTGCCCGAGGTAAGCGCCAGCTCTTTGGTCGTGAGAGACTTTGATTAGGTGAGCCGTCCAGACGGACGGCTCGCTAACAAAACCACGTGCTTGTTGACCCCACGGGCCATGGTTTAAAAACGGAAGAAAAGCATAGTATATAGTTGTATAAAAGTATAATGTGTTACATTGTAAAATAAAAAATGCATTTTCATTTTATTTTAATTAACGGGGTTGATGTGGTGTAGTTAGCAAGTACTTTAGTAGTAAGGTATATTATCAATGTGTAATCCCAAATAAATTCAGTCTTAAACCAGCATCCGATTGTTTCACTGCTCCATAATTTAAGGTACGGCTACACCGCGGCGTCCTGCGATCTGCGGGCGCGATCTCAGTACTATTCAATTTTTTTCTGTTCGCCTTTGGTGTGAACCAGTCGGTTCAAATACTACTGCGCTATCTGATCGCCACCTAGATCGCGCACGCAGGACGCTGCGGTGTGTCCGAACCTTTAGGCTACCCTTTACTCTAGTACTCAATTCGTCTTCAATACTAATCGTGGCTGTCATCAAACATCACGCCAGTACTCAGTGACTCAATTGGCAACATGTCTCTTTTCGGCGGGTTTTACGTTGTAAGTTCGTGTTAACTTAGCCGCGACAATTGAAAATATACCCATGAACACTCGGTGGCAGCAAAGCTCAATATAAAACTTGTTGAAATATGACTTGAGTTTGAGAAACACTCATTTATCATCATTTACGCTTTATTTAACACCACTTATTATTTTTTAAGGTAAAAGGTAACAGGACAAGCCGACACTCGCCTGATGGTTAACGATGACGTCTACCTATTACAGATACAGCGGCAAACAAAATTCTGGCAGTCCAGAATTGTGCATGTCACTGCACTGCGCCTGTTATCTTGAGACAAAAAAGATGTTAAGTCTCACATGCCCTGTAATTTCACTGGACACCTTGCCATTTCAACCGAAAAACATGCCTATTTCACGGCTGAAATTAATTGGCAAAGTGGTGGTACTGCCCTAGGCGGACTAGCAAAGCAAAGCAGTCCACCATTTCCAAAAATACTCAGGCTAGACCTACAAATACTCAGTAGTCTCAACTAGTCCTAAGTCCTAGTGATAGATTCCTTATAGCCGGTCTTATCGCTGATATCTGTTTTAGACTTCTTCCATATAATTACATATTATACAAACAGAATATTATCGTGAACAAAAGCAATTTCTGAACCTTCCTGCCCACATATGTAAAATGTGGAACGAGTTTCCAATTCAGGTCTTCCCGCTGAGCTGCAATGTGGAGTTCTTGATAAAGGTGGAAGGAGCCTTAAAAGGTAGGTGTTGTAGGTTACCATTGGTAATGGTGATCGCTTACCATTAGGTGGGCCATTGGTTTGTTATCCGCCTACAAAATACGGAGTTCACTAAATCGATAAATCATTGTTTCTACCACAAGGAGAATATCAGTCATCAAAACCTAAACCCTTGAAAATCATTCTAGGTTTAACTTTACCATCCTCGACCACATCATTGCTTACCAACACACATACGCTAACCTAGCTAGCTATCAGATACGTAGGTATAAAAATCTCCACTGCAACTACCTCAGTGCAAAATTTCAGCTAAATCGGTCCTGCAGTATGACCGTGAAGAGGTCACAAAGAAACAAACTGGTTTTCGTATTTATTAGATTGGTGTTGATATAAGCCATAGCGCGAGGCAGGATGTCACGCTTCGATATTAATGTGTGCCCTAAATTAACAATGACTAAGTTAGGTTAGGTTGGTTTTTTGGTCTTTTTATATCAAAATCAATGCCAATATTATAAATGCGAAAGTCAGTTTGTGTACTTCTTCTTTGGGACTTCTTCACGGTCAAACGGCTGGACCGACATAGCTGAAATTTTGCACAGAGATAGCCAGTATTATGGATTAGGCTATAGGATACTTTTTAACGCGGGCGAAGCCGCAAGGCACAGCTAGTCAACGATAAATATAAATCTTATGTTTTGAATGCGAAAGTTTGTGTGTACGCTTGAGCTGCAATTTGGTATGTAGATAGTCTAGCTAGACCTTGAGATAACATATAGGGTCCTTTTTTGTGATATAAGGTAACGGGGCTAGCACGACGCTCGCTTGATGGTAAGCGATGACGTCTACCTATTACAGATACAGTGGCATGCATGTCACTGCACTGCGCCTGTTACCTTGAGACATGACTATGTTGAGTCTCACATGCCTGTAATTTCACTGGACACCTTTCTTTTCAACCGAAAAACATTTCTATTTCAGGGCTGATAATCATTTTTATCCCGATATTAACACGGGAACGATGTCTACGCGGGTATAACCGCGGGGCACATCTAGTATGGTATATTTATTTAACAATTAAACTAAAAGTTGGCTCAAAACCGCAAGTTCGTAAACATCGTAAACAACAAGTTCGTATCATATCACCTACATAATATTTACATACATAATAGCATAAATGTAAATTACAAATCACATTAGAATTAAATATTTTCTTAAGCTAATAATAATAATATTGTATTAAGCTCATAAATAAATATCGGGCATAGGACACGCGCACGTGTCGACTTTTTGTTTATCACACCAGCAACCCGTTCGGCAACTACGTCACGCGAAGCGGCACTCGCTGTGACACCTACAGAGTACTTTATATGCGACACCGGCCGACAATCCTCTCTTTTTTAATAGGTTACGAATATCTAAACAAGTCACTACTGCGAAGCGCATGCGCGTCACCTGCCCGACCGCTCCATTCATTTTTACGCGTTTAATCTTATACTCAATCTCCAGGCAATCCTTCTAACATTCAATCAACGAAACAACCTGGGTGTTCACACTCGGACGCCCATAATTCTATGTAAAGATAAAGATGATGTCATTGTAGAGTGTATCTACAGAGTACTAGCTAAACAAGATTAGTGCTCATCTTCATGTAGTGCAATAACAAAGGACTTTGACCATTATACTTTAAATGTAACGGCGCGGCGCCAACGGGGCAGACCTCACTTGGAGATTTCTTTACAGCACTTGTACTATTACTTATTCTGCGACAGCACAAGGGTTAGCTTTTGATCACTATCCCACCTGTTGGTAAGTGACGATATGAACGAAGATAGTAGCATGCTAGCACCCAGCTCTGAAATGGAAACTGGCTCTCAAGGACAGCTGCAAGTTAGGACAAAATTTTTTCGAACCTACAATCCAATATTCCTTAACTCTAGGTTTAAAGATAATAAATAAATACATAATAAAAAAATCTATTTACATGACTCCCATATTGACCCTCAGAAAATGTCTCATATCTGTCCATGTAAAAATAAACCCTTCATGTCACCCCTTTAATTCACAGATATTCAAAAACATTAAACACCTAATGTTTATTATTTCAGATTTTAAGCCCACCAAATTTCATACCTCAAATACAAAAATAAACAACTATCAAGTTTATTTTAATCCTAGTTTTAAACCTATTTATTATCTCCTTCTGTATTACCTTATTATAAGATTACCCACCTACAAAACCTATCCACCTATCCACCACCTATCTTACAAAATTTTACGTCTCTAACTCTTATAGTATTCGATAATAATTTTACATCAGTGAAGTAATATTCATAAATAAAACTAGATAATCGACATAATTCCCAATAACAATCACTGATATCAAAATAAATTCCCAAGCTTATCACGTCTCAATTCCCATTAAAAATACCGACTAACAACGACGTTTGACCCTGATAACGCGGTCACGTGCCTAAACAATAATCTTCTAATAAATTATTCATTCGTAGCTTACTATAATCAACACCAATATTATAAATGCGAAAGTCAGTTTGTTTATTTGTTTGTTTGTTTGTTTGTTTGTTTGTTTGGGACTTCTTCACGGTCAAACGGAATGACCGATTTGGCTGAAATTTTGTACAAAGATAGAATGTAAGGCAGAATAGGATATAGGATACTTTTTTTTTGGCTATCAAGTCAGGGGGTCCAGATATTATTAATTGAATTTTGTAACTAAAGGACCTCTTTTCGAATAAACGGCTTGACCGATTTGCCTGAAATGTTGTGTAAAGACAGTTTATAAGGCAGAATAGAATATAGAATACTTTTTTTCTGGCTATCGAGTCAGGGGGTCCAAATATTTTTAATTGAATTTTGTAAATATAAGACCTCTTCTCAATTAAACGGCTTGACCGATTTGCCTGAAATGTTGTATAAAGACAGTTCATAGGGTAGAATAGGATATAGGATACAATTTTTTTGGCTATCAAGTCAGGGGGTCCAGATATTTTTAATTAAATTTTGTAAATATAAGACTTCTTCTCGAACAAAAGGCTTGACCGATTGGCCTAAAATGTTGTATAAAGACAGTTCATAGGGCAGAAAAGGATATAGAATACTTTTTATTTGGCTATCAAGGCAGGGGGTCCAGATATTTTTAATTGAATTTTGTAAATATAAGACTTCTTCTCGAATAAATGGCTTAACCGGTTTGCCGGAAATTTTGTATGAATACATGTCATAGGGCAGAACAGGATATAGAATACTTTTTTTCTGGCTATCGAGTCAGGGGGTCCAAATATGTTTAATTGAATTTTGTAAATATAAGATCTCTTCTCAAATAAACGGCTTGACCGATTTGTCTGACATATTGTATAAAGACAGTACATAGGGCAGAAAAGGATATAGAATACTTTTTATTTGGCTATCGAGTCAGGAGGTCCAGATATTTTTAATTAAATTTTGTAAATATAAGACCTCTTCTCGAATAAACGGCTTGACCGATTTGCCTGAAATGTTGTATAAAGACAGTTCATAGGGTAGAATAGGATATGGGATACTTTTTTTTGCCTATCGAGTCAGGGGGTTCAGATATTTTTAATTGAATTTTGTAAATATAAAACTTCCTCTCGAATAAACGGCTTGACCGATTTGCCTGAAATTTTGTATGAATACATGTCATAGGGCAGAATAGGATATAGGATACTTTTTTTCTGGCTGTCGAGTCAGGGGGTCCAGATATTTTTTATTTAATTTTGTGAATGTGTGGCCTCTTATCAGCTAAACAGCTAGACCAATTGGACTGAAATTTTATACATATTACAGTTCATATTGCATAGAATCACAAAAAAAAGTATTCGTTGCCCTTCTATGTCTTTTTGACTGTCCGTGTACAACATTTTAGCTTAAATGGTTAACCAGTTTGACCGAGAGTAGGCCACACATTTACAAAGTTCAATTTAAAAATTCTGGACAACTGGACTCAACTGCCAGAAAAAAAGTTAGGATACTTTTTTCTGGCAGTTGAGTGTGGGTGCCTATATATTTTTTTAACTTTACATAGAGTTTGCATAATCATAAAAGTTTGAGCTTAGGTTCATAGTTAATGACTAAACTTAATAAGTGCCTTAATTAGGCCATAAAACTGTCAGGGTCATTAAAAGTCATCAAAATTTACAAGATGGCTTTGCTTGCCCAACGTGTTTTATCTGCTTTGTGGGAAGTATTTCAAAAGCATTCGTGTCTTAACAGCCACATTTAACCTTAGGGTCATCGGTGTTGACTAAGTAGGTTATACAAACAGTCAGGGTCATAAAACGTAAAAAATCCCTGCGCTCACGCAAATCTTTGTTTTATCTACTTTTAAGGTACTTTTTCAGCAACTTTTGTATTTTAATTGCCACATGCATCAAAACGAGGCCATAAATTGAAACAGTACAACCTTCAATAATCATAATGCTTATTAACCTTAAAATAAGTGGATATCAAGTTTAACCTAAGGGTCATCGGTTTGACTTAGTAGGACATAAAACTGTCAGAGTCATAAAATGACGTAAAAATTTTCGCGCTCGCTGCGCTTGCGCAAACCTTTGTTTTATCTACTTTGTAGGTAATATTTCAGCATTTTTTGTATTTTAATAGCCACATGTATCAAAACAAGTTTATGAATTGAAACAGTACAACCTTCAATAATCATAATGATTTTTTACCTTAAAATAAGTGGATGTCAAGTTTAACCTTAGGGTCATCGGTCTTGACTTAGTAGGTCATAAAAATTGTCAGGGTCATAAAAAGACGTAAAAATTTTCGCGCTCGCATCGCTCGCGCAAAAATTGTTTTATCTACTTTGCAGGTAATATTTCAACATTTTTTGTATTTTAATAGCCACATGCATCAAAACGAGGCCATAATTTTAAACAGTACAACCTTCAATAATCATAATGATTATTTACCTTAAAATAAGTGGATACCAAGTTTACCCTTTGTGTCATCAGTTTTAACTTAGTAGGTCATAAAAACTGTCAGGGTCATAATAGGTCGTTAAAATTTTTCGCGCTCGCTTCGCTCGCGCAGTGATAGCGCTTACTACGCTCCCGCAGTAATAGCGCTCGCTCCGGTCATGCAAGCATTTGTAATATCTACTTTGTAGGAAACATTTCAGCAACTATTGTATTTTAATAGCCACATTCATCAAAACATGTCATAAATTGGAACAGTACAACCTTCAATAATCATAATGATTTTTTACCTTAAAATAAGTAGATGTCAAGTTTAACCTTAGGGTCATCGGTCTTGACTTAGTAGGTCATAAAAACTGTCAGGGTCATAAAAAAATGTAAAATTTTTCGCGCTCGCTTCGCTCGCGCATTGATAGCGCTCGCTGCGCTCGCGCAAACATTTGTTTTATCTACTTTGCAGGTAATATTTCAACACTTTTTGTATTTTAATAACCACATGCATCAAAACGAGGGCATAAATTGAAACAGTACAACCTTCCATAATCATAATGATTATTAACCTCAAAATAAGTGGATACCAAGTTTACCCTTTGTGTCATCAGTATTAACTTAGTAGGTCATAAAAACTGTCAGGGTCATAAAAGGTCGTAAAAATTTTTCGCGCTCGCTTTGCTCGCGCAGTAATAGCGCTCGCTCCGGTCGTGCAAGCATTTGTAATATCTACTTTGTAGGAAACATTTCAGCAACTATTGTATTTTAATAGCCACATTCATCAAAACATGTCATAAATTGGAACAGTACAACCTTCAATAATCATAATGATTTTTAACCTTAAAATAAGTGGATATCAAGTTTAACCTTTGTGGCATCAGTGTTAACTTAGTAGGTCATAAAAACTGTCAGTGTCATAAAAGGTCGTAAAAATGTTCCGCGCTCGCTTCCCTGCGCTGTGATAGGGCTTGCTATGCTCGCGCAGTAATAGCGCTCGCTCCGGTCGCGCAAGCATTTGTTATATCTACTTTGTAAGAAACATTTCAGCAACTTTTGTATTTTAATAGCCACATGCATCAAAACATGTCATAAATTGGAACAGTACAACCTTCAATATTCATAATGATTTTTTACCTTAAAATAAGTGGATATCAAGTTTAACCTTAGGGTCATCGGTGTTGACTTAGTAGGTCTTAAAAACTTTCAGGGTCATAAAAAGTCATAAAAAAGTTTCTCACTTCGCTCTCACTACATAGCGCTATAATAGCGTGTTTTAACAGCCTCATAAATTAAACTGACTCAAATACTTTAACAGAAAAACTTGGTAAGCCTTGGTTTGGTTTACCAAGTACCAAGTAATGATTAATAACTTTAACAATAGACGATATCGAGTTCGACCTAAGAGTCATCTATATTGACTTGATGATTAGGTCATTAAACTGTCAGGGTTATAAAAAGCCATAAAAAATGTTCACTCGCCCAATAATAGCGCTCGCTACGCTCGCGCAGCTTTTCACGTTATGTTCTTTGTAAGAAATGTTTCAGGAACTGTTGTGTTGAGTCAAAAATTTAAACAGCACAACTTCGTATACCTAACCAAAATTATTAATGACTTTAACAATAGAGGATATTGAGTTCGACTTTGAGGGTCATCTATGGTGACTTGGCCTAAGAGATCATCGATCTAGACCTCAATGGTCATAGACACAAATAACGTGGGCGAAGCCGCGGGTAACAGCTAGTATTTGATAATACACAAACAACCCGCACGCGGCGCTTTTGATGGCTACAAGCCAAATCATGAAAAACAAAATAATTACTCTGGGAATTGCCCACAAGTCAAGCAAACATTCCGCGCTACGTGGCCGCTACACAACAGTCTACTGTGACACCTACGTCATACGTCGAACATCGTTTGTTTGGTATAAACGTTCTCTAGGCTTGAATGAACCACACTCCACAGAACAGCAGCATCAAGGGAGAACACACGAAACCGGTCGTTCAATATTAATTTGAAAAACAATCAGTGAAGTGAAACAATCAAACAGTTTAAGTACAACTAACTAAAACTTTTTAAATACATTTCTAATATGTAACTAGTAATAAATAGTGTTGGCGTATGTGTAATAAAACTAATAATAAAGTGGATGGATAAGAATTATTTTATTTGAGTTATTATAATCGAGATATAAAGGACGCTCGTTGTGCAAATACGTTGTGAGTATTTACTGGTAAGTTGAGAATAATATTAATTATTTTAAACCTCTTAGTAGTTGTACCTAAAGAATGATGGTGATTAGTAGTTGTGGCCCACGGCTTTGCCTGTGTTCAAATGTAATTATCATATACCGCGATAAAAAGATCTGGACAGCTTATCTGGTAATCCACGTTATAAAATCCGCATACAAACTGTCACAATTTATAATATTATTAGGATTTATTTTGATTCTATGCTATTTTTATACTTTATTTGAAAATATTTTTATAGTTCTGTAACAGTATAATTATGTATATGTATGTAAATATATTTTGTAATTATTTACAAGGATTAATTGAATTAATTTTTGTTTAGTTTAATGTTAACGTTTAAATATTTTATAACGATATTTTGAAACAAAAATAACTTACCATAAAGATATTAAACACTCCATTAAAATGCATTAATAATTAAATTAAAATAAAATCTAGTGTTTTTTCTTATTATTGCATAATAAGAAAATAGTTTGCCTCACATTTTTTAAAAGATCGTAATTATATTTTTGACTGAAAAGAGGAGTAAGCATTCGTTAGAGGTGGGACAGCGCGGCAAATTTGTTTTGTGTATGGCCTCAAAGTCTAGCTTAGATTAGATTAGAGTGGTGACCACATATCGCGCGAGCAGAGCCAGCAAAGTGAGCGTGCAGCCGCAGCGGCCGGCGAAACGCCTTTGCGATTGCTGGACTATTATAAATTATTGTTATGTACTTGTTCTGTGCTTGAGTGATGTCAGTTTTCGTAGAGGTGCTCAACCGTAGGTAACTCTCGTAGACGTCGTAGCATCGCTACAATATCAACCGTGTTTAAACTTCATTTAGAAATTGTACTGCTTACAAAAGAGGAAGTTATTAATTAATTTGTTTATTTAATAGCTAACATTTTATTGTGAACCGATTTGTTTTGTTTTTTCATGAGGTTGGATATATCGCCGCGGTTGTCCTTTCCCTTTATACAATTCATCGAGACTTGATGAATATCTCCAGAGATATGAAGATAAACTGCTCAATTTTTTTATTTTTTCACTGAAAATAAACCAATTGTAATTAGTTACTAATATGTTATTCTTGAGTAGTACTATGTTGTCTCATTTTATTCAATTATTTTATTTTTGAGTAGGTTATATCTCATGTTATTCAATTATTTTAATATTTTATTTTTGAGTAGGTTATATCTCATGTTATTCAATTATTTTATTATTTTATTCTTGAGTAGGTTACATCTCATGTTATTTTATTATTTTATTCTTGAGTAGGTTACATCTCATGGTTTTTTATTATTTTATTATTGAGTAGGTTATATCTCATGTTATTCAATTATTTTATTATTTTATTCTTGAGTAGGTTATATCTCATGTAATTCAATTATTCTATATCGAATCTCTACTATAGATATTATATTTATAATATTTTATTTTTTCAATTCAATTTATCTATGCCAGAAACATTAACTCATTGTATTAGACAAATACACGTTATTATTACTACTTATTATACATAGATTATTAAAAATATAATTATAGAAATTTTTAGGAACAAAGAATCATCAGTTATTAGAATTGCGTCACTGTTATCGCATTTACGTTCTTGGTATACACGCATTCGTATATAATATATATACGGCTGATAATAACTGAGAAACCATTGCGGTACCGGACATTAACGAACATTACCGAACATTTGCGGAACGATGGCAAACTGCAGTTTTATCGCAAAGAAATTCATTGTGTAAGACGCTTTCCTGGTTAGTTGGTTGTAGACATAATTTGGGATTAGGATGCCTGGCCAATAGAAGAACGAAATATGACTAATAAAGTAATTCGTCTGCGCCGGTGTAACATCAATTTCATAGCTACTTCCGAAACATTACTGATAAGGACGCTACTATACAAATCTCGCTTTGGTTTGAGCGAGACAGCAAATGCAAAACGTATGACAACTGCCAGTATTTTCGCTGTTTTTCTGCCGCATACGGTTCTGTTTTTGCACAGACTCTACTGTTACTTCTAACCCTAGTAACGAGGTATTATATATACCCGACATTTTTATTGTGTTCACATTACTTTTGTCATATTCTTCATAAAATTATTATATTGTACATAATTGTATTGATAAAAATAAGTATATGTATAGATATAAAGTACAATTAAACTATAAAGAGGTATGTTCACTACTTAGCAAAGTACTATTATTTATTCTGTGGGAGTGCGTCCACCACATTACTAACTATTTATCAGTGAACTGACAGAACATCTTAATGTGAGACACTGAGACAGACGCAGTGTAGTGTAGTGCAGTAGCGCAAATCAAGTAAATTCAGAACTCTGCAGGCAGTTGTGAGACGTCATCGCTTACTATCAGGCGAGTGTTGTGATTGTCCGTTACCTTTTTACATAGTGTAAAACAAAGGCGCTCCCGCCATATGTGAAGATCTTTTAAACTACGCAACGGTTCTTAAAGTAGTTTTCAGCAATTAATTTAAGAGGAAGGTTTTATAACTAGAATCATATGCGGAAAATGCCGTGGGACGCAGCTAGTATTCTATTAAAAAAACTTTAGCATTAACTTGTCATACTTCTAAAAAGTATGTTTGAGTAACATTTGCTATAACCGAGTAATTTGTGACCTTTTCAGAAAATATATCCAGACCACATCGTGCCTTAAAATATCACAAACTACTGGCTGTAACTAGCTGGTTAGTCAGTCAGTGAACTGAAGAAGCTGCCGCGGAGACGTAACTGACGCGCGATGGCTCTTCCGAAGAAACCTTTCTCTCGAAGCAAAAATAAGAAAGGTATTTATCGCGAATAGATATAACACTTGTTGTCGAAATAAATTCCTTCAGTCAATAAAGCTACTTGCTATCAGATATTAAAAATACATACATATGATTACATGCTGTTTGGGCTGTGGCTTGCGCTTAGGTTTTTTTTGTATAATATAGCCGTTTGACCACTTTCTGACTTGTAGGTAAGTCGTCACTTACCTACAAGTCAGAAAGTGGTCAAGTGGTCACCCGTATCGTCATGCGGGTGAGTACTGGACGCTAGGTGGTCACTGCACGCTAGGGAATCCTACGCTAGGGAACTGGCTCGCAAGGACAGTTGCATAATATGTTTTGGCAACAGATTTTCCAACTTGAGAGTGGTCACTAGATAGAGACCACCATGCGGGAGCCGTTACTGACTGATACAAGCTTGAACAACACCTATATCCTGCCACGTAGTAAGCTAGCGGTATAATGGTGGTTCCTAACATGATCATCACAAAGGGGTTTCTTAACGTTATTTTCATTCGCCGGAAAGCCAATGACAAATGCGCACATCACATAGAAAAATCGATTGCTACAAGACGGGATTTTAACCCGTCTTGCCTACTACCTACTCTACTAACCTCTGATGCCTAAGTCGAATTTTCTCGGTGCACTGGGCATTCAAATTTTAAGTTCCTATTTGATGTAAAAACTAAAATAAAATACACTTTTTTTTTAAATTCATTTTGTGTTGCAGGGTTTTTGCATCATGGCCGTAAAGGCCGTAGTGGCGTCAAGGCCCCGAAACAACTGGCGGCGCCTTCCTACGTTTATATCCAAAGTGTTGTTAACGCTCTGGTTGAGGAGATTCTTCAGGACAATGCTAGGAATACGCACCGAAAAGTCAACAATGCCATGGCCAAACTGCAACTCTATATCAATGGTAAGAATATATCAATTTAATTACAATTACAGTTATTCCTGTATAGGAGTATTCTGGCGTATGTCAGTGTATGGCAAAATCTCTGTCTTTCCCATACACCTCAATCTATTTTGAATTACATCGATAAATCGTTTTATACGAACATTCCACGGAAGTTCTATCAACTCGGGCAAAGCTTTTTGGTGTCATATTTATCATACATACTGCCAAGTACTGCCTCTTTGTTTCATAATTGGAACAATCCAGGATCTTCAAATCGCAGCAAACAGGTCACACATCATCACATCGCCACTTAATGTCAGGTCTTTCAAACATAAAACATTAAATTAACTGTCGTTTCGTGTTCGAATTCACGAACATCTATTGCTGTGGCATTAGTTAACAAGTACTATTAAGTATTCTGTGTTAATATTGACCAATTGTTATATTACAGGCTATCGCAATGACACACCAACATCGTCTCGCGACAATCCCCCAACCTCAAAAAGAATGGAGAATGCTGCTGGTTCGAAATCAGCGACCCAAAATACTTCCACAACATCGAAGTCAACTTTGAAAAAAATTCCAGTGGCTGCTGTGGATCAAGCACCACAGAACGCAGGTAGAAATAAAACACAGATAATAACTTTACAAGAAAGTACAGTGAGCGCTAATAATCAAGATCATCGTAAAAAAAGATTTTTAGATAGTAGTCTGATTAAAGTATTAAATAAACGTGAAACGTCGCAAACAGTGCCACAAAACACTAAAAGTTCAGACGTATCGTCACCAACTATGAAAGAAACTCCACATGATAATAATACAAATAATAGTTTCGATAGATTGGTTAAAAAAGGCCTTGCAGAAATAAAATCTCCAGAAACAGCAAAAAAATCAAAAAATCATAAAGATTTAGATAAATTAATTGATTTCCCCCCTACTCAATCGAGCATATGTGATAATAATGCAGTAGAGAAGACCATTTCAAATCTAAAAGATAGTAATAACACTCCGATGGTATCATCAAACCGCACTAAAAATAACAAACGGAAATTAGATGCCGTGGCAGATTTTTCACGTAAAAAACAAAATATGCATAATAAAGTTGATCAAATTGGTACAAGTGTCAGTTCTGACAAAAACAATCAAAGAAAGAATTCGCTGGTCTGTTCTCAAGCTTGTGTTGCACTAGAAGGGTCAAATAATACTGCTGAAGTAGAAAAGTCCACTGAAGCCACTACTTCTACTACAAAATCTTTTGTTGCTCAGCCGCGAACTTCTCAGTTTGACAGCGACTATATCGTATCCTCACCAACTATGAAAGAAACACCACATGATAATAATACAAATAATAATTTCGATAGATTGGTTAAAAAAGGCCTTGCAGAAATAAAATCTCTAGAAACAGCAAAAAAATCAAAAAATCATAAAGATTTGGATAAATTAATTGATGTCCCCCCTACTCAATCGACCATATGTGATAATAATGCAGTAGAGAAGACCACTTCAAATCTAAAAGATAGTAATAACACTCCGATGGTGTCATCAAACCGCACTAAAAATAATAAACGGAAATTAGATGCCGTGGCAGATTTTTCCCGTAAAAAACAAAATATCCATAATGAAGTTGATCAAATTGGTACAAGCGTCAGTTCTGACAAAAACAATCAAAGAAAGAATTCGCTGGTCTGTTCTCAAGCTTGTGTTGCACTAGAAGGGTTTAATAATACTGCTGGAGTAGAAAAGTCCACTGAAGCCACTACTTCTTCTATAACATTTTCTGTTTCTCAGCCGCGAACTTCTCAGTTTGACAGCGTCTATGGTATTGGCACTACTGTCGATAGGTCAGAAGTTCCAATCCCCGTCATGAAAGCTAATAAAATACAAATGAGTAATGAGTGTAGGGAGGACTCGAAAGATATAACCCAAAATATTATTGATGACGTTATTCCCTCAAAGAAGCCACAGATTTATGTAAGAAAAGATATTTTTATTTCCCCTCAGGAAAGAAACTTTTCTTTCCTTAGTGAAGTTCCGATAGATCAACATTCTATGTCTGATTCTAGTCATGCCAATGAATTTTCAGGGGCTTTTCACAACTCCTTTCCTCCTTTGAGCAGTTCCACACAATCTCCTATGCTATCTCACAATTGTTCTTTTAGCATTGCTGGTGCACCTAATAGGATAACCACTCGCAATCGTTTTGCTCCTTCAAATTTTGATAGTGAAAAACTTGTGCCTCAGCATTATTTGGCTCTTTCACAACGTGACTGCAATGCACCTATAGAATTTCCCAATGGTGATGCTCCTTCCAGCAGTAAATGCAATGCACCTGTGGCATTTCACAATGGTAATGCTCCTTCCCGCAGTGATCACAATGCGCCTATAGCATTTCCCAATGGTAATGCTCCTTCCCACAGAGAAAGCAATGCACCTGTGGCATTTCGCAATGTTCATGCTCCTTTCCGCAGTAAACACAATGCACCTGTGGCATTTTACGATAATACTGTTCCTTCCTGCAGTAATAGCAATGAACCTGTTGCATTTCACAATAAAACTGCTCCTTCCCGCAGTAGTCACAATGCGCTTATAGCATTTCCCAATGGTAATGCTCCTCCCTACAGTGAAAGCAATTCACCTGTGGCATTTCACAATGGCAATTCTCCTTCCTGCAGTAAAATCAATGCACCTGTGGCATTTCACAATAGTACTGCTTCTTCCCGCAGTAAAAGCAATGCACCTGTAGCATTTCCCAATGGTAATGCCTGCAGTGATTGCAATGCACGTGTGGCATTTCCCAATAGTAATGCTCCTTCCCGCAGTGATTGCAGTGCACCTGTGGCATTTCCCAATGGTAATGCTCCGTCCCGCAGTGAAAGCAATGCAACTGTGGCATTTAACAATGGTGAAGCTCCACCCCGCAGTGACGGCGATGTACCTGTGGCATTTCCCAATAATAATGCTTCTTCCCGCAGTGATTGCAATGCATCTGTGGCATTTCCCAATGGTAATGCTCCATCCCGCAGTGACGGCGATGCACCTGTGGCATTTAACAATAGTAATGCTCCTTCCCGCAGTGATTGCAATGCACCTGTGGCATTTAACAATAGTAATGCTCCTTCCCGCAGTGATTGCAATGCACCTGTGGCATTTAACAATGGTAAAGTTCTATTCCGCAGTGAAGGCGATGCACCTGTGGCATTTAACAATAGTAATGCTCCTTCCCGCAGTGATTGCAATGCACCTGTGGCATTTAACAATAGTAATGCTCCTTCCCGTAGTGATTGCAATGCACCTGTGGCATTTAACAATAGTAATGCTCCTTCCCGCAGTGATTGCAATGCACCTGTGGCATTTAACAATAGTAATGCTCCTTCCCGCAGTGATTGCAATGCACCTGTGGCATTTAACAATAGTAATGCTCCTTCCCGCAGTGATTGCAATGCACCTGTGGCATTTAACAATAGTAATGCTCCTTCCCGCAGTGATTGCAATGCACCTGTGGCATTTAACAATAGTAATGCTCCTTCCCGCAGTGATTGCAATGCACCTGTGGCATTTAACAATAGTAATGCTCCTTCCCGCAGTGATTGCAATGCACCTGTGGCATTTAACAATGGTAAAGTTCTATTCCGCTGTGAAGGCGATGCACATGTGGCATTTCACAATGGTAATGCTCCTTCCCGTAGTGGTGGCAATGCACCTGTGGCATTTCCCAATGGTAATGCTCCTTCCCGTAGAGATAATTCTACGCCTTCAAGCTCCAATACCGAGTCACAACCTAACGTCACTGTATCACCTAACTATTCTCGCAGACAATCTGAACCATCTAGAAATTGCATTACACTACCTGTTCAAGAAAGTCCATCCGCAATTCCCGATAGCCGTTTAGACGATGTTTCAAGCTGGCACTCAGTAATTGATCATTTCTTCACGAATTCAGTGAATCGAGCTATTCCTGGTATATCAAGATCCGCGAAACCCGACCAGCCAGTTCAACAGCAAACCCAATATGGGGTAAGACGTTTAAATATGCAGAAGCCTCCTACAACGTAGTTAGGTATTTAAAGTTATTTGACTTTTATATAAGCCAAATTTTTGTTTCTGCCTACATACAGAATAAATTATTTAAACTACAAAAATAATAATAAACAAATATAAATAAAAAAAAATAAAAATGACAAAAAACAATAAAGAAGAAAAATAGAAAAATATTGTTGCGCCTTTGTTAACATAACGGATGTTTATTAGGATCCTATGTCGCAACTCGACATCTAGACAGCCACTAACTAGTATATGTCGAGCTAAAATTATTAATTTTGATGGTATATTACATACATGTATGAGTAGTGTTACAATTATGTCACGTATTCCAATTTCCTGTTTTTTATAGAGGTACACTTATGCTTAATGTTATGTGTTATTTTTAGTTTTATAATGTAAGGTAATGTTTATGTTCATATGAGTTTTTTTTAGTTGTATAATATTATAAGGTTGTTTGAATGTATTACAATATTGTAAGTAATATAGAGAACAAAATAGAGTAAATTACCCATCATCTATGTCTAGACGAACAAGAGCATTTCCATGTAAGTGCAATTTTTGTATTTATCTATATTCAGAATAAATGCTATAGATTTTTATTTAGAAAATAAGACAAAAATACCTAAAAAGAATAAAAAATGCCAAAAAATATACAAAAAAGAACAAAAACTAGTATCCATAAAAAAATTGTACTTTCACCACATTTGCGCTGGCTAAGTAATTAATTATTCAGCGTGAAAATATTTATATTTTGACTTTAAAATATACATACACATAATTATCATTGTACTTGTATAAGATATTGTATTTGAATGTTTTTAATGTTTTAAATGCACATTTACCAAATACATAATCAAAGTTAAAATATTTAGGTAAACAATAATAATACATGTAGATTTAAAACTCAGGCAATAGGACCAGTGCCAAAATTTGGACCTTTTACCCTGTTTATGTTAAATCACTTTGCCTAGCAGTTTTAGCTCAAATTAGATGTCCATTTTATATTACCATATTATTTAGATATCTATAATAACGTAGGTATTGTAATAATAAAATTAGAAAATTCATATTTTGTTATGGCATGTTGTTATGGCATATGAAATAAAATGTAATTTAACCTAAAATTCCTTAATTTACTCAGATAAGTACGGAATACTGGTAAAGTTCACAAATAATTATAATTATGCGGGTTGCAGACCGAAAACTAAGGTAACTTAGTTCAGCTTGGCTCGCATTGCTGACGCAGTTTTATTGGTCAAATAGCTTGCGTAAACTTGGCTTGCAGTCTTCATACATGTATGAAAATCAGTGTAATTTATGCGAGCTAAGCTAAACAAACTTGCTTAGTTGTCGGTCTGCAATCGCATTATAGTTATTTAACTGACTGACCTTAGTCCAGTACAGTCTATAAATTAAACAGTATATAAAACGTTAATGATAGACTTATTTTTAACCGACTTCACAAAAAAGGAGGAGGTTCTCAATTCGTCTGTATGTTTTTTTTTTTTTTTTTTTGTGTGTATGTTACGCGATTTCTCCATCAATTGTGAACGGATTCAAATGATTCTTTTTGTAATAGGTAGGATACGTTTCCGAGGTGGTCCCATTTTAATTTTATCGAGATATGATTAGTATCACCAGAGATATGGAGATAATTACCTCAAACATAGGAGAATGTACTAGTTTTAGTAGAAGAGTCCCAAGAAGATTATACACAATGGAGGTTGCTATTGCATATAAGATATTCTTACGGTAACTGTGAGCGAGATAGAAATAAAGGTGGGGATAATTTTTTTTAATATCTTATAGGCAAGCGTTTGACCACTATCTCACCTGTTGCTATGTGATGATGCGGTCGAAGATAGAGAAGTGGACTAGAATGGGAACTGGCTCTCAAGGATAGCTGCCGGAACACATTAGATGTTTGGCGACAGATTTTCTAACTTGAGGGTGGTAGCTGCCCAGGCGGACACTAGATATGTTCTACCACCATGCGGGGGTTATTGGATTCTTAACGATGTTTTCCTTCACCGGAGGGCCACTGTGAGAAGCGCACATATATTTTTCGATAAAAAAATTCATTGGTGCACGGCGGTTTGAACTCGGTACCACGGCATCAAAGCCGACCGTTCTCCCAATTACGCAACCGGGCCCTCAATAAATAATTATATATTAATAATTATAATATATAAATATAAATAATTTGTCTTCACAGGAATGTTCTACCGGGCAAAGTCTTGTTAGGGTGCAAACTTTTTTAAACATACCTAATATTTTTTGACATGACATGACATTTGGCGAAGATGGCGGCCATTTCAGTCCCACGACACTGCATACATAATTAAATAACTCAGAATTATGAACGTACTTTGTACCAATCAACACAGCAAAAAGAATTATATGCATAAAACCACATATTATATAATAGTTACTACATAAATAATACTTTCCGTTGTTAGGTTGGCTACACAGTGCTTTCATAATTCGGGTATCCACAATATAGGGAAGTGCCTCTTATAACGTAGTAGAGTGATTCAGTACTCTGTTGGCCATATGGCGGCAATTAATGTTAATAATCGCAAATAATACTTTTTAATATTCATTTTGGAATACAACTAGTCCGTGTTATAAAAGTATTTGGAATTATTGTAATAAAATAGACAATTAATTATCGTGTGTGTCAGATGCTTTAATTGTACAGGGCCATTTTGGACATTTTCCTTTGATACCTTGATGACATCATTATTACTAGTGAATATTTTCACTTTAGCGCGGCATTTAAAGTCAATTTTTTTAGGGTTCCGAACCCAAAGGCTACCAAATGAACACTTTCTGAGACTTTGTTGTCTGTCCGTCCGTCCGTCCGTCCGTGTGTCTATATGTGCGCACTTTACAGATCTGTATCTTCTTAACCGTTATAGGTACATACTTGAAATTTTCAAAAAGTATATATCCGTCAGTGTATAACGGCCCAGACACGAAATTTAATAGATACATGTAATTTCATTAAAATTTTTTTTGCACTAAAAAGAGTTAAATAAGTTATTTTTCAAAAAAATGAAACCGACTTCATAACCACAAAAAGGCACTCAAAAGCAAAAAATAATTTACTTAAAATTATTATAAGCGTTACCCACTTCTCTATTTGAAGTCGGTGCCAGCCAAGTCTATTGGATATTAGATAGATACTATGTATGTAGTAGTAGTAAGTAGGTAGATACATGTAGGTATTATCTATCTACTACCTATTAGACTTGGCTGGCACCGACTTCAAATAGAGAAGTGGGTAACGCTTATAATAATTTTAAGTAAATTATTTTTTGCTTTTGAGTGCCTTTTTGTGGTTATGAAGTCGGTTTCATTTTTTTGAAAAATAACTTATTATAAGTACGTATTACGTTAATAGATTTTTATTTTAAATGTATTTCGAAATGCATCATAATTCAACAATATTTGTATGTATTGTATATAGTAGCATGTATTCATTTTATTCAATAAAATAAATATACATATTCCAGTAAAATATCGTTTTAGTTCATTCCCAAAGCTTTCCCGACTTTCCCTTTCTTTACTGACTGACTGTATCTCAATACGCCTGGGTTTTTGTTTGTTATATGGCTAGTTTTTGACCACTATCTCGCCTGGTGGTTAGCGAGGTTATAGTCGAAGATGGTAAACGCGCTAGGCCTAGAATACTCTGACTCTCAAGGTCTGAGTGCTACCGGAACATCGTAAGGTTATGGCGGCAGATTTTCTCCTTGATTGTGGTAAACTACTTTTTGTGATATAAAAGAGATCCAAGGTTCGAGGCTGATTTCTCCTCTCTCACAGCTGTAATGCTCGAATCTGAACTGTTACATTACAGACGAATGGTCAGACCTTATATGACATACCAAATGGTGAATAATACTCTGAATCTGAGCTGCTAGACATCCTAATATTATTGTATGGCGAAAGTTTGTGAGTGTTTATGTTTGTTACTTCTTCACGCTAAAACTACTGAACCGATTGAGCTGAAATTTGATATGTAGATAGCCAGAACCTGGAATAACACGTAGTGTACTTTTTATCACGATATTCCCATGGGACCGATATCTACTCAGGTAAAACCACGGGGTTAATCTAGTAAAAAATAAAACATAGACTTTGTCACTAAGCTGTTACTAGCTTGTTAGCTTATTTATAGAGTCTGTGCAAGAAGAGAACCGTCGTGGCGTTACGATAAACTAACATTCAAAGGTAAGGAAGGAAGGTACATACCTACTCAGTTGCACACGATAATTATAAGAGTAGGTACCTACCAAGTATCAAATTTTTTAGTCATACTAGTAATGACAGCAGTGCTATCAATGCAACGAAAACACTAAATTAAAACGACCGACGACCGACGCGACCTCAATTTCTACGACGGTTCTCTTTTTGCACAGACTCTACTTCACAAATATACGAATACAATGATAGTGTATTATATTCATTATATTGCTATAAGGTACGGTAGGTAAGTCTTAATTCGTTTGAAGGGGTGTCAACAGGAAGATGACACTTTCATTATCTGCGGTTATAATAATATACCCACGTTCTCTATGTTCTTATCTACAAGTATAAACACACTCAAACACAAAAAGAATTTTCCAAATCGTTAATAAATGACGTAGTTCCACAGAAATATGAATAACCTTATTAATAATAGGTATTTCTGTGCGTAGATCTAAAATGCATAAAGAAATACAACAGAACAGAGAGCCTCCTGCTTTTGTGCAGTCAGTAAAAATAAAATTGGCATTTATTATTAAATGTATTTTTATTGTATTATTGTAACATATCTGTCCGTAGTTCAGATATTAAGAGCTGCATTTTAACAATGGTAGCACAGGATGGTGGTAGCTACAGGGCCGGTAGTCTCTACATAGCGATGATGAATATGATGATGAATAGCGATGATTTTCGAGCGATATTCGTCGATAAGAAAAGAGATGCAAATGTAAACAGTCTAGGTGCATCTCCTTCTATAAGATGTTTGCGATGACATGACGCATCGCTATCAAATTTAGAGACTTCCACCTCAGGTCGGAGCAGTCTAGTCGAAGCTGGTTCCAGTCACCTCCTCGATCCAAGACACGTAATCAGCCAGGGGCAGGAAAGCTGGGAAAATCGGACATGATCTAAGAATTGCCGTTTTTAGCATATTTTATTTTATATAAAATTGTTTTTTTTAAAATACATAATTCAAAAATAAAATTATAGTTACATATCTCCGTCACTTTGCCATCTTACACTCCCCAGTCATATATGATCTTAACTTTCACGAAATGTTCGTTTAAAGTGAGATAAACAAAGCCGCCGACCAGCCGACACAACCCGCCTACATAACCCGGCAGCCGATGTATACTTGTCGGCGGGCTAGTATACACTATTATTATTATTATAACTAGTCCACCGATAAGTTCAAAGACTTGAGTTGCCGACATATGTCGGCGGGTCGGCGCCTTCGGTGTGTATTGCGCTTTATGGATACAAATCTATAGGAAAACAAAGTGTAACTTACTGCCAGCATTGTCACCATCAGCGGCTCCTACAAGCACAGCTACCTGCTGGCCTTCACTCACCAGGGGCGCTCCAAGGTCGAACTGAAACATTAATACAACATGAAAGATGTTACAACATGAGTGATGTTAAAACATGAACGATGTTACAACATGAGTAATGTTACAACATTAACGATGAGACAGTTCTTTATTTCCATTGTTTTCACTGAGAGAACTCCACAGGCATGGACCGAAGCATGGTGGTTCTGATTTTTAAAAAAGGAGACTACAAAACCTTATTGAAAAACTACCGCCCGATTTCGCTTCTGAGCCATGTCTACAAGCTATTTTCAAGGGTCATCACGAACCGTCTTGCGCGAAGACTCGACGAGTTTCAACCTCGGAATAGGCCGGGTTTCGAAGCGGTTACCGCACCATAGACCACATCCCCACGTGCGGCAAATTATACACAAGACCGAAAAGTACAATCGGCCCCTGTGCTTCGCATTTGTAGCTATGAGAAGGCCTTCGACTCACGAAACCTGGTCCGTCCTGGAGTCCTTGCAGCGTTGCCAAGTTGACTGGTGATATATCGAAGTGATAAGATGTCTGTATAATGCCGCAACGTTGAGTGTACAAGTACAGAACCAGCGTACTAAACATATCCACCTGCGTCTAGGAGTGAGACAGGGGGACGTCATATCCCCGAAACTGTTCACTAACGCTTTGGAGGATTTATGTTTAAGACGCTGGACTGGAAAAATTGTGGCATCAACATTCAACGGCAAGTACATCTCTCAACTTCGATTCGCAGATGACATCGTCATTATGGCAGAGACGCTGCAGGACCTACAAAGTATGTGGAATAGCCTAGCTGATTCTTCTCGTCGCATCGGTCTCCGGATTAATTTGGATAAAACCAAAGTCATGCACGTTGTTCCGGAACCGATTGCCATAGATCGAATCCCAATCGAAGTTGTCACTAAGTATGTTTACCTAGGGCAGACGCTCCAACTAGGCAAACACAACTTCGAGAATGAAATCAAGAGAAGAATTCAGCTAGGCTGGGCAGCATTCGGAAACTCCGTCGAGTCTTCTCGTCGCCTATACCGCAGTGTCTAAAGACAAAAGTCTTTCACCAGTGCGTTCTGCCTGTGATGGCATACGGAGCCGAGACGTCGACACTCACAGTTCGACTAGTCCACCAATTTAAAGTTGCTCAGCGAGCTATGAAGAGAGCTATGCTTGGTATTTCTCTGCGGGATGGAATCCGGAACGAAGTAATTCGCCATAGAACTAAAGTTACGTAAAGTGACGTAGCTAAACGGATTAGCAAGTGAAGTGAAGTGGCAGTGGGAAGGTCATATCTGCCGCAGATCAGATAACCGTTGGGGTAGACTTGTGGAGACCGCGAATCGGCAAACGTAGCGTAGGACGTCCTGTGACCAGGTGGAGCGACGACATACGCAAAGCGGTGGGCACTTGGGCAGTAATTGGAAAAAGAAGAGCCGAAGATCGGGCTCAGTGGCGCATCTTGGGAGAGGCCTACGAGTAATAGTAATAGTAATAGTTTATTTGAACCAAAAGACACCTATTCTTACACAAATTATAGTACAATTTTTTTGTTTATTAAATGCGTTGTAACTAGGTATTAATAACAAGGAATGCACTGGCGCTTAAACTAGCCGTAGCTGTGCGATAAGCGCAAGTAACAATTCGCAGTTGGTCTGTGATACAGTTTACATTTTACCGATCACTGTATAATAACAGCTAAGATACATAAATGGTAGATATATGTTCCGCGTGGTGCTAGGTGTAACCATCGGAGTGTATGTGTGTGTGAGTGCGTATGTATGCGGGTGTGTGTGTGTGTGCATGTGTGTGTGAGTGCGTATGTATGCGTGTGTGTGTGTGTGTGTGTGTGTGTGTGTGTGTGTGTGTGTGCGCGTGCGTGCGTGTGTGTGTACGTACGTATGTGATGTTGGTGTTGATTGGTGTTTGAGTATTGATGTTGGAGCATGAATGTCGTATTTTAAATTATATTTATAATATATATTATTTGTAGTCTTGGATTTACTTTTTATTCTAGTTGGTATAACAGAGCTTCGGTTTCGTCATAGTATAGTGTTTGTAAAAAAAATTTAACAGTATTTTTGCATTTAAATAAGTTTAAGTGGTTGAGAGAAACTGTTTTTGAGTCTGTTGTCGAGTACCTGTTAGATGCGCGTGAATGATCGTTTTAAGTATGAAGAGCTGCCGTACCGTTAATACATTGCAATTTTTGTACAACAGGGTTGTGGGGTGTAGCCTTGGTTTTTTGGTCATCACCTTGAGCACTCCTCGTTGGGCGCGTTCCAGCTTTATAAGAGCAGTTTTGTCCGTTCCACCCCACACCGGTATGCAATAGCTTATTATGGATTCACAAAGTGAGTAGTATACCGTTTTCAGTATCTGAAGGTCCCCAATATGTCGAATCTTTTTGAAAACTGGCATAAGCTTTCTTGTTCTGTTTGTTAGTAATTCTATTTGCTTGTGCCAGTTTAGATTTTGGTCAACCCATACCCCCAAGTATTTGACATGAGATACTTTTTGTAATGCTAGGTTAGCCTTTCACTGGCAGGTTTTAGTGTTATAGTCGTTGCATGTATGTGCAATCAGTGATGATTGTAGTTCCTTAGGTTGTCCTATTTTATTTATTGAAAATGTGATGTAATTTGATTTAGTAATGTTTATTGTTAGTTTATTGTAGTTTAACCATTTTATGACTTCATATATACCAGTCTCAGCCACTTCCAATGCATGTTTCCAGCTGTCTCCATTAAAGATAATCGCAGTATCGTCTGCAAAAGTTACAATTAGAGCATTTTTTAGGCTAAGGTTGCATAGTTCGTTAATGTAAATTAGGAACAAGGTAGGGCCAACTATGCTACCTTGTGGCACCCCATATGTTATTAAAGCATCTACACTAACATGCACACCGATCTTGACACACCGATTGAGTAATGATACGACATGAACGACGTTACAGCATGAGCCATGTTAAGAATTTTTAAATGTACTTATTAATTCAATATAATTTATTTATAATAATATTTTTTTATTTTTTATTTTCTTTCGTACAATATTACTGATTGCAGTAATATTATACATATTGCCTACATTTATTTGTTATAATTTCTATATCTTGACTTTGTATTCATATTTATATTAGTCTATTATTACAAATGCAACAATGTTTACCAATAAAGATGATGATGGTAAAATCCTGACGGTTCGTTCAAAATAACAATATGTTTATTCAGATTTATGAATTCAATGTAATTAAGTAATAACCTGAGTGGCAGCACCGTCGTCGCTGGTGGCAGTCACAGTGCCATCCTCCGCGGTGGTCAGAGACAATGGGTAGCAGCTGAGCTGTTCTCCGGCAACTGGAATACACATTATTCACATGACCACTGGTGGTAGTAAACTACCCACCGAACTAAGATATGTTGCGAGGGCCTAGTGGTGTAGTGTGAGAATGGTCGGCTTTGACACCAGAGGTTTCGAGTCCAATCCCCGCCGTGCTCCAATGGATTTTTCTATCGAAACATTTATGAGCGCTTTTCACAGTGGCCCTCCGGTAAAGTAAAAACATCGTTAAGAAACCCGCTAACCCCCGCATGATGGTAGGACACCATCTAGTGTCCGTCTGGCCAGCTATCACCCTCAAGTTAGAAAATCTGTCGCCAAACATCTAATGTGCTCTGGCAGTTATCCTTGAGAGCCAGTTTCCATTCTAGCCCCAGCGTGCTACCATCTTCGATCGCATCATCACTTACCAACAGGTGAGATAGTGGTCAAACGTAGGATAGGTAGTTATATAATATTACAAAATGCCATTAGTTAGCCAAATTATATGCGAGTGTAGTAGTATAATTTTTTTATGAAAACGGATCATTACTATTGTGAGAGAACGTCGGAAGTCCATTCAGTAATCAAAAGTAAGCCAGTGCATAACGGCAAGTTTTCTTAGATGTCCATTCATTTACAAGAAACAAATAAAACCGGCTAAGTGCTCGCGCACCGAGGGTTCCGTACAAACTTGTCAAACTAGGTTTAAACCTAGTTTGACAAGTTTGTACGGAACCCTAAAGACAAACTTAACTTTGCCGTTCAACAGCAAATATTCAGTTTGTAATGTCGTTTAATAAGCTTTATGTTATTATTAAACTAAATGTTTACGATTTTTTATATGTGCTGTAAGACCTTACTCTTGCTAAATTGTATGATTCTAGGTCAACGAGGAGTATAGGTTTGATTGCCATGTGAAATAACAAAAATATATTCAACAAAACAATGGTCATAATTATATTTTGATCGCTTCGACTGACTATTCAACTAACTTCCAAAAAGAAGGAGGTTCTCAATTCGTCTGTATGTTTATAATTTTTTTATATATGTTACGCGATTACTCCGTTAATTGGGAACGGATTCGAATGTTTTTTTTTTTATCGGTAGGGTACATTTCCGACGTGGTCCCATTATAATGTCATCGAGATCTGATAAGTATCTCCAGAGATATGACGATACACGTCTCAAACTTTCTACTGAAATTGACTCGCGGGGCATGGAAGTCGGTTGTTTTAGTTTTTAAACTAGGTATCTTATTTTCTTTTCTTATTTGTTTGATTTCTACACAGCCTAAATAAACCGTAGACCCGAGTATTTGATGTTAATTTTAACATGATATCTCTTCACGTTCCTAAGAAAAAGGGTATGGACAGACGGACAACAAAGTGATCCTACATGGGTTCCTTTTCAACCGACTTACAAAAAGGAGGAAGTTCTCAACTCGTCTGTACGTTATGCGATTACTCCGTCAATTGTGAACCGAGTCGAATGATTATTTTTTTAATTGGTAGAGTACATTTCCAAGGTGGTGCCATTGGAATGTTATCGAGATCTGATAAGTATCTCTAGATGACGATAAATGCCCAAACTTGCTACTGTTGGCTGTATTCGTTTTCAAACTATCTTAATTATTTACTTTTGAGGTAAGAAGAAACCTTAAGAACAGCATTAATAAATAAGTTGCCGTACCGTCTTCGCTGAGTTGTCCCCAGCCGCAGAAGTCGCCAGATTCAGGAACTTCGCCCCCCACACTAATGGACTTGATGTTGTCTGAAAATTAATAAAAGAAAAAACGATAATAATATCACGTTATATTTAATTGCTAACTGTAATTTCTTTCCAAATTTTATAAATATATTCAAAAATTGCACTATCAACTACAAAAGAACTGTAGCCCGCCGTCATGTCAAAAACTATATTAATTTATATAGTACTCGTATACTATATTTCATTTTTACAGGCTTAATTGAACTGTACAACTTTTCTATAATTACTTTTATTATATCTCTATCCGTTTAAGCAGCGTTCGTATAAAACGTATTTTCTCGACCGTTTTTATCGACTTAGGTTGCAAAATATGTCGTCATGAATTGCTTATATTCATATTAAAAAATGTAAATTTAGGTAACAAAATATTAATTAATAAAAATTTAAATACATATTATTTTCCTACATAATAGTCTGATATATATAAATAATATTTACCAGTGACTTCGATGGGTCGGTTAGTGTTGATGATGGCGAGGTTAGCGTCAGGATGGCGATTGACTACGTTGGTTTCGATGACGAGCGACGGGTGAACCACGTTCACTACTCCGAGGCGAACCCAGATGAAACGAGACCATACGGTGTTAGTGCTGAAACGGAAGTAACAAAGATTAAGAGGTATATTTTATTTTTTATCCGACTAAGCTGAGAAGGAGGGTTATGTTTTTCGAGTGTATATTATCTTTATTTCTTTGGAATGCTATTTAGCCTAATTGGTTTGATGGATTTCAGCTTGAGAGGTGTCGTTAGATTAGATTCGTCGTCGTCGAAAATGGCGACGGCTAATTTTAGCGCCGTGTTGTTCAAAAACGAAATAACTTTCAATAAGGTTAAAACTATTTTTAAAAACATGCTTTTTGTAAAAAATGTCGTTGTAATGAAAAGTTCTAGTGATAACAATACTAGCCCAAATTCGATTGTCCTAGCATACACAAACACATTAGCTTAGTTGGAGGGGTTAACAAGACTACCGGTAATGTGCAACTCACATTACTAGTAAGCTTTTAAAAATAAATAAAGGTGTTCATGGTACAACTTTGTTTTAATGTAGCTTCTGTAGCAAGTTTTTTTTTTATGCGATAATGGGTATCGCTTGACCACTATCTCACCCGATGTGAGTATATAGTGAAATAAAGTATGCCACAGAGTCTGATGTTGAAAATAAACTAAGCCACAGTGTCTGATGTGTAAAATAAACTAAGCCACAGAGTCTGATGTGTAAAATAAACTAAGCCGCAGTGTCTGATGTGTAAAATAAACTAAGCCACAGTGTCTGATGTGTAAAATAAACTAAGCCACAGAGTCTGATGTGTAAAATAAACTAAGCCACAGAGTCTGATGTGTAAAATAAACTAAGCCACAGTGTCTGATGTGTAAAATAAACTAAGCCACAGAGTCTGATATGTAAAATAAACTAAGCCACAGAGTCTGATATGTAAAATAAACTAAGCCACAGAGTCTGATGTGTAAAATAAACTAAGCCACAGCGTCTGATGTGTAAAATAAACTAAGCCACAGAGTCTGATGTGTAAAATAAACTAAGCCACAGAGTCTGATGTGTAAAATAAACTAAGCCACAGAGTCTGATGTGTAAAATAAACTAAGCCACAGAGTCTGATGTGTAAAATAAACTAAGCCACAGAGTCTGATGTGTAAAATAAACTAAGCCACAGAGTCTGATGTGTAAAATAAACTAAGCCACAGAGTCTGATGTGTAAATAGTTTAGCAAGGCATTTTTTTTCAAATGAATGTGAATAAGTTGGACTATTCACAATCAATCATAATCTTCTTATACATACTATAAAACAAAGTCGCTGCCGCCATCTGTACGCTTAGATCTTTAACTACTAATTATAAGGCAACGGATGGATTGATTCATGAGGAAGACTTATAAACAGAATTAACCGCAGGCAAAGCCGCGGGGTACAGCTAGTGTCATATACTTAAAAACCTCTCCTTCCCTTTCGTCTCGGATCTTTGCAATTCACAATGCTTCAATTGGAATGTTTTGATATTTTAATAATTTACGGGTTAATCAATAATATTCAATCAATCAAATCATTTATTCAGTATGTAGGCAGTATTCATATATGCACATATACGCATCAAAATAATTAAATAAATTATAGTAAATTCACAAGTAAACATAGCAAAAGCAGAATTTAACGCTTTGAATTTAAAAAAAAAAAAGTAATGAACCATTCAGCTGTGATCCAATCGTTGACGTACTCAGACTACTAACTATTAATAATTAATATAAATTAATTGATATATTATTCAAATATAATATTCAAAATGACACTTCCGAAGTAAAATAGTCCGATTAAAATGAGAATACCTATGCTGGTCTATTCACAATTAGAGGAGGTCGTTATCACAATAGCAATGACAATGCATTATTCTCACGTAATGTATAATGCATTATTTTTTATTAAACGGCTTCACTCACGTAATCAGTCGAAAAAGGCTATTTAGGCCTCCGACCGGTTTCAGGGCGAATCGCCTTTATCAAGGAGTGAGCGCGGCTCCGACGGTTGCCGTGCGCGAAGATTCGCCCTGAAACCGGTCGGAGGCCTAAAAAGCCATTTTCGACTGATTACGTGAGTGAAGCCGTTTATTCATTTATAATGAAATGTATAATGCATTTTTTAGCCATTTATAATGAAATGTATAATGCATTTTCAAACATCCAACAAAATAGCTATTGTTATTCTTGAAGTTATTCTGTTATTTGACTATTTAATTCACTGTTATCGAAGTCGTGCAGACACGTCGGTTTGTTGCGTATGTGCACACTTCACAATCATTAGAAAACCAATTAAGAATTTAGAAGAAATTTAGCAGATTTTTTTTTTTTGTGCGAGGAAAGCCGCAGTGCGCCTTCTATGTTGTAAAGGGTCATCCATAAATTACGTTAGGCGATGGTGACTTTATTTTTCGACTATTGGTGAGATGTTATGATATTTTTCCTAATAATAAAATACGTAAAAGTAAAAACTACTAAAATTTTACTACTGTCTTCTTGCCTCTTGCGGAAAAAAAATTACGTGATATTAGCTGAGACCCCCTCTCTCCCCCACGTGAGATTGGGTGAGGTTTGGCTCAACCTACTCCCAGATTGGGCCAAACCTCACAAATGTCACATATAATTAATGGACATAATAAGAATAATAAAATAAGAATAAGCCATCTTAGCTTATGTAAAAAGAATATAAGTATCATACTCAGGGACGCATTCCTTGGTGGTGAGAATCCAGTTGGTTCCGATGAGTGTTCCCGCGCAGGAGTACAGCAGACCGCTGGTGCTCAGCGCGATGCGGAGGTGGGCCACGTAGGGTTTTTCTCCCAGAGCGGGCTCGGTTACGCTCCCTGTTGGTTGTTATTACAAAACATTTCATACATCTACAACATTATATCATTTTAGATTTATAGTTATCGTGAGTTTGAATCATGATTTTAAAACACCGACTATTATACTCACTACTGTTTGTAACTGTTTTTTGTACTGTACTGTACTGTACTGTACTGTACTGTACTGTACTGTACTGTACTGTTGTACTGTTTTTTTAACTGTACTGTTTTTTTATATATAACATCAAGACATTCTATCGTCCACCAAGCCAACTCACACAGATGTTACGTTCACCAAAAGACAAAGATAATTTGAACGTACCAGGGGTATATAGAATACCGTGTGACTGTGGCAAGAGTTACGTGGGAGAGACTCGACGCAATATCGCAACCAGATTGACTGAGCATATCAGGAGTATTAAGAATATGGACATCAATAGCTCCGCCTTGGCTGAACACGCACATCTGACACCAATCACTACATTCGGGTGGGTCGACAAGGCCTCCGTATTAGCAAGAGAAAAGTACTTCATACCTCGAAAAATACGTGAGGCCATCGAGATAACCCGCCACCCGAATATCAACAGAGATCGTGGATGGAGCCTACCTACAACATGGATAATTCTTCCTCAAAAAAGAAAGAGTTCTCCAGTCTGGAACGTGACACGGTCAGCTTTGTTTGTAACAATGCTTTTGACGAGAGTGACGATGAAGATCTGTCAAGCATCGGACAAACTCAATCTCACACCATCACTGAGCAGCGCCGCTCGCCGAGCCCCCCTCCCCCGACGAGCCGCGCGCTGCGAGCGGCGGCCCGCAGTGCTCGTCGCGATCTCGCTGCGTGAACTTTCGAGGATGTGCATCAGACATGCATGAAACCTAGGTCGAGACAGTCGACAACAAACAGTAGTGAGTATAATAATCGGTGTTTTATAATCATTATATCATTTCTTGAATGTTGTTTAAAGATCCCTGTCGGCATAAAGGATAGATAGATAGCGTGACTTCGAAGCGAGAAGTCGCCGGTTCTAAAACTAGCATGGGTGCTCGTCCACTAATGTTAGAAGCATATTATATTGATGTTCCGCCTGACTTGCTACCAAAAAGTACCTTACTACCACGATGAAGAAAATCTGCCGCCATAACCTAACGCTGTTCCGGCAGCACACTGCCCTTGAGAGTCAAGGTATTCTAGGCCTAGCGTGTTCACCATCTTCAACCACATCATCGCTTACCACCGAGATAGAGGTCAAACGCTAGCCTATAAGATATACAGAAATATCGTTTACAAATAATTTAAAAGAATTGATTTAATAAAGCTGCGTGAGTCAATTTCAATCAGTAACAAGTGTAAGGTGTTTTACCCCCATATCCCTGAATATATTACCCATCATAATTTTGATAACATTTATCTTGCCCTTGGCCTCCAAAACTGTTCCCGTGCTCTCCACTCTAAAACTTTATAAGTACTCGCACAAAAATTATGTTCCAAATAGATCCACATGTGCCTCTACCCTTAGTACGAGTTTTCATACCAAACTCGAAATCGTATATCGAGCCAATTTTGTATGAAAAACAGTACAGCGCCTCTAGCGGTTACTACACTTAACTAAATTTAGACCAATCAGGGAGCCAGGATAAGTTGAAAACTATGTGAGATCTGTCAAAAGCGTTTACGATAAAAACTCGTACTAAGGGTACTGTTGTTTTATAGTATTTCGACACTTTCGAGTTTCGACCATACCTCTGAATATCATATTTTATCTCGAGTCTTTCTGCACTATTTTTAACCTTGGTTGATTATGAAGATTTGAACGATTCTTTAAGTGGTCATTACCACCTCAAAAATCGGCTCAGCAAATCAGCGATTACCTAAAAAGTACCAAAGACTAATAAAAAACTAATAATTTTATTTAAAAGAAAATGCACTTACTTTGGCCAACGGCGCTGCGTGCCTAGAACAAAAGAGAGTCGTTACGTCTTTGCTTATTTCATAACACTGCTATATTATTTTCTTGTCATCTATAGCTGAGAGCCTAATCGATAAAACAAACGGTCAAGGTCTATGAGCGCGTATGGGACATTGATCTCCAAATTCATGTGACGTCTTATCTAGGGTCGACATGCGTACAGAACCTATATATATAATAATATAATAATTATAAAAACTGTGGTGTGGTTTTATGAAACCACGATACAAGTGAATTTTTTTGTTTATGTGTAGCTAGCTTCTATGACAGCAGTTGACATGGCACATTAGCATGTATACAAATATGGCTGCGGAAGCGTCCGCCAATCACAGCTAGACCTAAATGTCATACACCAATCAGCACCGGCTGTAATGCGACATGCATATCGGCGACATCCGATAGACGGACGAAAAAATTTGAGGTGATGTAATAAAATGTTTACTTTAATAACGATATAAAATAATAAATAACAGTTAAAAACGAGGGGACCGTGTTAATATGCCGCGGTGATTTCATTTTAGTAACAATTTTGATATTTTATTATATTTTTATTAATTTTGAGATATAATAGGTCTTGATAAAATTTAGATATGACTATAATGCAGCTTCTCTTTCTTATTCGGACAAATAAAAATGATCTATGTATACCAGAGTTCTTGGGTAGGTACAATAGATACCAATTGCACTATTTACCGCTTGGTACTTCTTACTGTATGATGATACAGTACCCGGCTGGCATCAAAAATAATGCAATTCGAGCCAAACAGGATAATCGGCTAGTTTCGGCTTCATAGAGCCTCGTCTTGAAGTCTCGAAGTGCATTTTTACCGCCGGCTCGGGTACTATACCTCCCTTTGCGATGTTGATCAAAACGGACTGATTTTAGATTTTTTTATGTCTAATAGGCTAGCGTTTGACCACTATCTCACCTGTTGGTAAGTGATGATACGGTGGAAATGGTAAGCACGCTAGGCCTAGAATGGGAAGATAATAGATAACAGATGTCAGCAATCTAGAGATATGGCCTTAGAACCATCTGTTAATCTGATAATCTGTTAATTAGATATCTTCAATGAATAGGATTCTAAAATAGTTCCATATTATGTAAACTACATTTATATTTTATTATAGTTATACTAGGTATAAGGTACTTAGATCACTAAGTACCAAGTACCTACTTAAAAATACCTGAGTGAATTGAAATACAATAAAAGTCAAATACGAGAGGTCTATGCCCAGCAGTGGACGAAAATTGGCCGATAATGATGGTGATGAAAATTCAAATAGGTTCAAGTAGCACCTAAGTACCAATGAGTGATGATCTTTTAGTTGCATTCTACTTGATCGGAAGGTAACTCTAAACGTTATTGATAAAACACCAAAAGTAAGCCAATAATAAGTACGTAGGTACGTACCTAAGAACCAATAGGTAGTACTACTAGATTGGTACGTACCTAGTACCTACCGAAAAGTACTTGAGTTATTTGAAACGCAATAAAAGTCAAATTTATGTACGTACTTATCTAACCTAAATACCAATAGAAACTTGTATTTTTAGTACTGCTAGATCAGTGCTGCAAGGTACCAAGTACCAACGTGTAGGTACTTATATTATTTAGAATGCTTTGTCACTATACTTATCTTTAAGCCGGTAGTACTATATCATGATAATAATTCTAATAAGAACTTAGATTAGAATGTCAATCAGTTTATAAATCGTAGTTTTTACTAAGTGCGTTGTCGATAAGATTAATTTTACTGTAAACATCTGTGGAAAGTTGTTGCAATGTAGGTTAGACAACTTCTGAACTTTTGGATGGCTGGTTGGCCCCATTAGTGGGGCGCTACGTATTTTTCTCATTTGCCCCACCAGCTACGCTAATACTTGCTACGACAATCGTCGACATCTACGAATGCTGCCGGTGGAGCAACATATAAAAAATATGTATTTCCATTGCCCCACTTCGTTGCACCGTGATATAACTTCATGGAGTCTTTTATTTTACATGAATATATATTATAATATGTATTTTGTTTTTTACACCTTATATGAAATATTCCATTTTATTCTATTATATTAAAGCTATTCGCTTTAATAACATGTAAAAACAACAAAAAAAACAAACTATAAAACAAACAAACAACTTATAAAATAACATGTAATAATATCGTTTAAAAACTAAAAAACAACCGACTTCAATGCCGCGCTATTCATTTTTAGTACCAATTTTGAGATGTTTATCTCAATATCTCTGGAGATACTTATCATACCTCTATAAAATTACCATGGTACCACACTTGAGATATCTCCTTTCGAACAAAAAAAGAATAATCGAAATCGGTTCATAAACGACGAAGTTATCCGCGAACAAACATGAAAAAAAAAAAAATATACGGTCGAATTGAGAAACCTCCTCCTTTTTTTGAAGTCGGTTAAAAAATAACAAACTTCATGAGACCAAACGGTAAGTCTATCCTCTCAAACAAAAAAGGATTTATCCAAATCTTACGGAGTTCTATGGTAAAAACAATATATAAAAAAACTAATAGAACTCCTCATTTTTGAAGTCGGTAAAAATATAACCTCAATAATATCATGGCCAACAAGCTCGCATGTAAACGTAACCTTGAAGCAATATCATGTTGTCTCTCATTTATCAGCCTATCTCTGTCCACTCCTGGCTATAGGCCTCTCCTATACAGGGTGTCGGGTTTCATATGGTCCAAACGAAAACCGTCGATGGAGGACTCCAAGGGCTACCCAGAGAAGCCCCATGTATGTTCCGCGAAAATCTATAAGTTTTCGAGAAAATTGCGTTTTACTTGTTTTCGACTTCGTCCTCGAAATGTTGCAATTTATTTAAATTTTCTGCCAAACTACAAAGGCCAGAGCCCTAGTTATTTTGTGGGACTATGAACAATGAATAGGTCTTTCAGGATAAACAAGATTTTTTTATTTAGGCTTATTATTTTTTGGGAAAAAAAATAAGACATCACATTTTTTGATTTAGACGATATTTGAACTTTTACTTTGAGCAGGCTTTTCTCCAAAAAAACACAGAATAAAAAAAGTTAAAATCGATTTTAATAACTTGTCTGTTTCATGGACCTGCTGCTTGGCAAATTTCATACGGCTACGACAAGAGGTTCAGGTCTAAAAACATAATTAACAAAATAGAAAAGGTTTCAATTTTCAAATTATTTCTTCTGAAATAGTCTCTGGAAATCTCTTTTTTACAGAATTAACTCAAATGAAGAGAAGAAGTTATAATTAAAGCCCAATATCTTTGAATGAAAAGGTTTTATGTTGAAAAATATCGACAATTTTCTTAATTTTCTTGTCAAATTTGTAATAAACTTCAACGTGTCCCTTTACAGCAATGCAAGCAAAGTGTTAGTTAAATAAATTGCAACATTTTGGGGACGAACTCGAAAACAAGTTAAACGCAATTTTCTCTAAAACTATAGATTTTTGCGGAATTTACATGGGGGTTCTCTGGGTAGCCCTTGGAGTCTTCCATCGACGGTTTTCGTTTGGTCCACATGAACCCCGACACCCTGTATATGGCACGCCACTGAGCTTTATCTTCAGCTTTTTTGTTTCCAGCCGCTGCCCAGCTTGCGTATACGAGTATCATAGCTCTGTGTCTAGTGATCATGTTAAGATGAGTTCGTCGACAGTATCGACATCACACAATAGACATATTTTAGTGACGTAGACTATTTTTTTTTAATACTTTATAGGACCACTATCTCACCTGTTGGTAAGTGATGATGCGGTCGAAGATGGTAAGCACGCTAGGCCTAGAATGGGATCTGGGTCTCAAGGATGGCTGCCGGAACACATTAGATGTTTGGTGACAGATTTTCTAACTTGAGGGTGGTAGCTGGCCAGGCGGACACTAGATAGTGTCCTACCACCATGCGGGGGTTGTTGGTTTCTTAACGATGTTTTCCTTCACCGGAGGGCCACTGTGAAAAGCGCACATAAATTTTCCGATAGAAAAATTTATTTGGTGCACGGCGGTTTGAACTCGGTACCACGGCATCAAAGGAGACCGTTCTCCCGATTACGCCACCGGGCCCTATGAGCCATTTTGTTTGCGATATCACGTGCGCAGTGTATAAACGCTCCGAATATAGAAACCTCGCCAACTTGTCTGAGAACGAGTGACAATCGGCACCAACGATAACTCGCTGTCGTTTTAAAAATTAGTTATTTTTAACCGACTTCAAAAAAGGATGAGGTTTTCAATTAGATTTGTTTTATCATTTATTAACCGATTGGTAAAATATGAGTAAAATTTGTGGTAACTCGGTAGTTACTCATATATGAGTACGAAACATAGCATGAGTCAATCTTCTAATACAAATCTCGCCTCTCGATTGATAAAAGATTAAACATCGTATCAGTTAGTTACATATTTGGTTACACTATGAGCAATATACATACCTATGTCCGTTCATGTTATGTTCATACCTATGTTTTTTTGTATTTTAGCGATAGTAGGTACTATCTACCTACTATGTATCGCTAAAATACTAAAAAGGAAAGATGACCTGATTAGTGATTACTAAGTGAGAGATCGCCAGTTCAAATCCTAACACGTGTGTTTGTCCATAGGAGCATATCATATCGATGTTCTGCCTGACTTGCTGCCAAAAAGTAGCTTACCATCATCAAGGAGAAAATCTGCCGCCATAACCTTACTATGTTCCGGCAGCACTCCGCCCTTGAGAGTCAGAATATTCTGGGCCCAGCGTGCCCACCATCCTCGACTACATCATGACCATTAGTACGAGTTTTCATTGTAAACACTTTTGACAGATCTTACATTGTTTTCGACTTATTCTGGCTCCCTGATTGGTATTAAATTTAGTTAAGTGTAGTAACCCCTAAAGGCGCTGTAATGTATTTCATACAAAATTTGTTCGATATATGATATCGAGTTTGGTATGAAAACTCGTACTAAGGGTACATAGCTTACCACCAGGTGAGATAGTGGTCAAACACCAGCCTTTAAGATTTAAAAAAAAGATAATGATGATAACTGATGCAGCAGGAGTATAAAAGACTCTCACCTGTACGGCAGCCAACCCACACAGAAGAAGAACAGCTAGGACCTTCATGTTGCTCAGTTCTGGACGCACTAACACTGACACTACCACCTCATTCAATTACTTATAATAATTAACACAACGAAGCGTCACGGTATATCGAAATCTGCTGATACGTTTGTATTAATTATACTGATTTTGAAGATATTTTTTTTAATCCGGTGATAAGTTAAATTCGGTGAAGTCTGGGTTTTTTCGTTAGTTACGTTATTACGTAATTAAAATTGACATAAGGTCGATCGATCTAAGACCAAATGGTGAATAATACTCTGAATCTGAGCTGCTAGACATCCTAATATTATTATAATGGCAAAAGTTATGAAAGTTGTGAGTGTGAAGATTGTTATTTCTTCACGCTAAAACTACTAAACCGATTGAGCTGACATTTGATATGTAGGTAGTCTAGACCCTGAAATAACACATAGGGCACTTTTTATCACGATATTCCCACGGGAACTATATCTACGCAGGTAAAACCACGGGGCACATCTAGTAAAAAAATGTAACTTAGGCTCTGTTACTAAGCTACTACTACAAGTTATTAGCTTGTTACCTTATTTATAGAGTCTGTGCAAAAAGAGAACCGTCGTGGCGTTACGATGAACTAACATTTAAAGGTTACCTTTGAATGTTAGTAATATTGTTAGTAAATAGTAGTTAGTAGGGAAGAGAGGCACATACTCAGTTGCACACAATAATGATAAGAGTATGTACCTACCAAGTGTTAAACATTTTTAGTCGTACTAGTAATGACAGCAGTGCCATCAATGCAGCTAAAACAGTAAATTAAAACCACCGACGACCGACGCGACCTCATTTTCTACGACGGTTCTCTTTCTGCACAGACTCTACTTTACAGCCAGTTTATTATAATAATATTATATGTAATATATAATAATAACAATAAGGTACGGTAGGTAAGTATTAATTGATTTGAAGGGGTGTGAACAGGAACATGACATTCATTATCTGCGGTTATAATAATATACCCACGTTCTCTATGTTCTTATCTATATCTATATTATATTATCTATTCTATCTCTCTGTGGACACTAGAGCCAGTGTGGTTTTTTCATTAACTATAATTTACTACACTTTATCGAATACCTTTTCGGTTTGCAGGCTTTAGAAGATCGCCCTACTTGTATCTACCCTCCATTAATTAGATGAGTAGAATCTCACGAAATCAATCGAGCGTCAGACAACGCTATAATATAATAGCTTATACCATTTAGTAAAGCGCAACAATATCGCTCACCATACCACATCCCGGACACTCGCTAAATCTCCGTACAAACTAGCGTTTTAACGACCGACACTGTGACACCGACACAGACACTACACACGGGTCGTTTTTCTCGCGCGCATTCGTGTGCGTGATGTCTAAGGTTGTCGCCCGTAATCACCGTATCACAGATTATATAATAGTTACTTCGTACATTCGTACTACGTACTGACCGTATGAATATTTTTTGTACACTTACCCAAAAAACTTTTAACACTAAAAATATTAGTCGCTATTTCGTAAACCATCGTCTACAGAAACAATAAATCACAACACTTCAACAAGCAAAGAGAATATAAATACTACGTAGGTACTTACATCAAGTTCCTAATTGCTATGTTATAAAAATGTTTTACCGTAAAAGTTTTTCTGAATATTTTACAAACTAAATGTTATTTACGCACGAGAATATATCGTTGTTTCATTTATGAAAATGAATTCTAAAATACGAATATGTTATGTACGCACGAGTATATATCGTTGTTTCATTTATGAAAATGAATTCTAAAATACGAATATGTAGGTAGGTATACTAATATAATTAAGTGTTTATTATATACCTACGTAATAAGAACCTACGTAAATTTGAACCTCCAGTGTCTACTGGTCCCAACATAAATGTATGAAGTTAATGTTCTTCTCTCCGTGAGTAGTAATTGTTCTATAGTCGTACGCGTGTGGCGTCCTTGCTCAGCGCAGCTCCTCGACAGCTCCAAGTCGGTGGCGGGGTGAGGAAGCCCGGAATTGGTGGGGGGAACAGAGTGTCCGTTCTATACGTAGTATTATTATCTTTTCTATGCCCATAAATTTATTTAGAACACGTTCACAGTTAGCTGCTATACTATATATGAGCCGGCTTGCTTGTAATGCTGTACTCGGCGACATCATAGAAAATGTCGCTGGCTGTACTAGTATAGAATATGAGTAGAATAGTATTAGCATAGTCTGAAATGCACTTCAGACCTTGTAGAGGTTAAAAACAAATTGATTCTTGCATTTAAGATATTGGTGATAAATGTAATTAAAATCGTTTAAAAAACCTAAAAACCGACTTCACATGCCGCGCTAGTTATATTCAGTGACAAATATGAGGTCTTTTTATTCTCCATATCTCAGAAAATACTAATAAGATCTCGATGAATTATACAATGGGACTAAACGGCAAGTATAAACACTCTCAAACACAAAATGAATTTTACAAATCGTTAATAAATGACGTAGTTCCACAGAAATATTAATAACCTTATTAATAATAGGTATTTCTGTGCGTAGTTTTAAAAAACATAAAGAAATACAACAGAACAGAGAGCCTTCTGCTTTTTCTGCAGTCAGTAAAAATAAAATTGGCATTTATTATTGAATGTATTTTTATTGTATTATTGTAACATATCTGTCCGTAGTTTATATATTAGGGGCTGCATTTTAATAACGGTAGCACAGGATGGTGGTAGCTAGCTACAGGTCGGAGCAGTCTAGTCGAAGCTGGTTCCAGTCACCTCCTCGATCCAAGACACGTAATCAGCCAGGGGCAGGAAAGCTGGGAAAATCAGACATGATCTCAGAATTCCCCTTTTTAGCATATGTAAAGTTGATTTTTTTTTTAAATATGTACATACATTAAAAATAGTTACATATCCCCGTCACTTTGCTATCTTACACTCCCCAGTCAAGCATGATCTTAACTTTCACGACATGTTCGTTTAAAGTGAGATAATTCTGTTTCTAGTTCTAAAACGAAATATACACGAAAAAGCCGCCGACCCGCCGACACAGCCCGCCGATATAACCCGGCGGCCGATGTATAACTTGTCGGCGGGCTAGTATACACTATAACTAGCCCGCCGACAAGTTCAAAGACTTGAGTTGCCGACATAGGTCGGCGGGTCGGTGGCTTTAGTGTGTATTGCGCTGTATGGATACAGATCTATAGGAAAACAAAGTGTAACTTACTGCCAGCATTGTCACCGTCAGCGGCTCCTACAAGCACAGCTACCTGCTTGCCTTCACTCACCAGGGGCGCTCCAAGGTCGAACTGAAACATTAATACAACATGAACATGATGAACAATGTTCTTCGAGTCTTTTCATCGCCCATACCACAGAAGCCTGAAGAGGAAAGTCTTCAACGAGTGCGTCCAACCTGTTATTACTTACGAAGCCGAGACGTGGACACTGACGGTGCGGCTAGTTCCCCAATTCAAATCGCTTAGCGAGCTATGGAGAGGGCTATGCTTGGAGTTTCTCTGAAGGATCGAATTTGAAACGAAGTCATCCATCAGAGAACCAAAGTTACCGATATAGCTCAAAGGATTAGCAAGCTGAAACGCAGTGGGCTGGTCAAATCTGTCGTAGAACCGATAACCGTTGGGGTAGACGAGTTCTAGAGTGGAGACCACGGCTCGGTAAACGTAGTGTAGGACGCCCTCCAGCTAGGTGGAGCGATGATATACGCAATCTGGCAGCGGTTGGAAATGAATAGCTGAAGATTGAGCTCAGTGGCGTGCCATGGGTGAGGCCTATGTCCAACAGTGGACGGAAATTGGCTGATAATGATGATGATGGTGAACAATGTTTCAACATGAATAATCTAACATGAATAATGTTACAACACGAATGATGTTTCATCATGAACAAATCTACAACATGAATAATGTACGTTACAACATGAATTATGTTTCAACAGGAATTATGTTACAACATAAATAATGTTACAACATGAACTATGTTACGACATGAACCATGTGACGACATGGACTATATTAGAAACTTAAACAATATTACTCGTATCTATACTTCTATACTAATATTATAATGAGAGAACATTTGTATTTTTGTATTTTCGTATTTTTGTATATTTGTAATGATTTGGCTCAAAAACTACTGTACCGATTTAAAAAATTCTTTCACTAATATATAGAATGGACTTTCGAAATGAAAATAGGCTATATATTATCCCGTTTAAATCAAAGGTACATTCGTGGAGACCTAATTTGCAACATAAGTCGACAAAAAAACGGTCGAAAAAACACGTTTCTCACGAACGCTGCTGAATTGAAAACAGATGGAAGAATATTTTCTATGGAAGAGTTGTACAACTTAATAAGACCTACAAAAAAGTCCGCAACAGCATATGTCTATCTCTTAAGGTTGACTCACAGTAACCATTTTAATCTTTAATTTTTTGTTAAAAAATATTACATAACTTCCAGGGCTATTTTCATGTATATATTATTTTTAACACCGTTGCTCGTAAAGCTGATGTAATTCCACCGGTTTTAAATATGTAAAGCGGGTCATAAAAAACGCGTGTGTTACCAAAGCAAATAGTTAAGTTATAGTCCATACAAATTCCATGACAGTATTATTTGCCATTTCGCGCGCTGTTGCTATTCAAATTTCGAACTAATCGCCGCGCGGCGCCAGTCAGTAGGCAGCGCTAGCGCGCTGTTAAAATGGCGGAAAAGCAACAGTGTGCATTCAGTGTTTAATAGCCATTTTTTATATATATGGCTATTAAAAAATAAGGGTTGATCGTAGAAGGGTGAAAATTGAGGATTGTATGTATTTTTGTATGTTGTATCATAAAAAAATAGAAATTAAAAATTTTGTCTAAAAAATAAAAAAAAATTTACGGTGGACTACCCCTAACATTTAGGGGGATGAAAAATGATGTTAAATGTTGGCCGATTCTCATAGATACCGGATAAGCACAAAAAATTTCATCAAAATCGGTCAAGCCGTTTCGGAGGAGTATGGCAACGAAAACTGTGACACGAGAATTTTATATATTAGAGAAGATATAACCACCCCGACTGATCTATGTATAATCTTTTCATTAAAAGCATTCCAATGACTCTAAAGACGATATTACAATCTGAGCTGTAAGTTGGTGAGGATTTGAGTATTCTGTAGAGTCCAGGAGATGTCCCAGCATCAGGTCAATGCTTCCATGTTCTTACAATATCGTTGAAGAAGAAGATTTTCGAATTGATCAGACCTATGAAAGTTGATTAAAGCTGGATTTTGGAAGTTGGATCTATATACAGAGTTCATCGGCTCAGGTTCTACTAATGTCTCTATGAAGGGTTCCAATAAGATTAAAAAGTACATTAAGTATAAGAAAATCATTAGGAAAAATACGCATAAATTACAAAAAATTAACCATATCAAAAAAATAAATTTAAAGACTTGTAAGAAAAACATCGACTTAAGTAAAGAATTACAGCATTGCCTAGAGATGTTAGATCGCAGTAACAAAGAATTAATAGAATTTAAAGAAAAGGCTGAATTATTAAAACAAGAAATGTGCGTCTCAAAAGTTTTAATTGGGGTTCCTATCTGTGGTGTGCAGAGTGAATGCTACCAAGAGGATAGCAGCTCACCAAGTACAGCTAATACTGCAAGTTTACGTGCACAGACTGACTTGGTTAGGCAGGAAGTAGTGTCATCGTTACAGTGCACTGGTGCCTCCGAGGTGGACTCAGGCAGTCCTTTACAACTGCCGGAGCCTGCTAGAGAGACCATTGTGTTCAGCGATGAAATGGGAGTAGGTATGGGTAGCTTATTAGACAATAGATTGAACCAAAATGTTTATAACAATTGCTGCCCTAATTTATCAATTACAGATTTATGTAAAAAAATATGCAGCTTTCAGTATCACAAAAATTGTACTATTGTATTGCAGCTAGGTAATAGCACAAACGTTAAAAAAGCTGATATTAATATTCTAATTAAACTTTTGTCAGACATTGCCAGCAGAGGCATTAGTAAAATAATAGTTTGTTCATTCCCGTATCTTAAAACAAGTAGTTGCTCTTATAATGAGCATGCTCATAAATTGAACTTGGCACTGTACAATTTGACGTGTCGCTTCAGCGACTTTTTGTATTTTGAAACCAACAAATTTATTAGTAAAGTAATATTGACAAAGGATACTTTGTATCTCAATAAGACTAATAAGTCGACCATTGCTAAGTTATTAGCATACAATATTTATGACCCTGTTTTACATATTGTAACAGATCACAAAGACGAGCCCCAACGTAGTGGTGTTACTATGCAGGGTAATTGTAGCGTAGTAGACTTAGTTAGTTTAAACTAATGTCTAAGACAATGGGGAGGCCTGACTCAATCAACATTTTTCATCAGAATATACAAGGTCTCTCCAGCAAAGCCTTAGAGTTAGAATTATTTCTCAATTATTATAAAGTTGACATAATGTGTATTACTGAACACTGGTTTGTGAAAGGTACTTTGTTACCAATATTAAAAAATTATACAATTGCCAGCACATTCATTAGACAAAAGGCAATTCGTGGTGGCTCACTAATATATGTAACTGAAAATTGTAACTTTAAAGAGCGTAAAGACATAGTAGCTTTGTCTGTGGAACGATGTGTTGAATTATCTTGTATAGAGCTGGGGCAACATATAGTCATCTGTGTATACAGACCTCCATCGGCTGATTATAAAATGTTTGAAACAATTATGGAAGAAGTAATGAGCAAAGTCTTCAACACCTCTAAATCTTTAATAGTTTGTGGCGATTTCAATGTTAATTTAATTGAGCAGTCTCCGCTCAGCGACAAATTAAAAAAATTATTTCTAAGCTTCAATCTGAAGCATCTTTTTAATCAGCCAACAAGAATCACTAGCTCGTCAGCTACCTGCTTGGACAATGTGTTCTGCAACTGTGAACCCGAAAAAATTGCAATTTTTGATAAACTTGGCTCGGACCATCTGGGACAAAGTGTCACTTTTTCATGTAAATTATCCATCAAAGGCCAAGAACATTTTTACAGGCCCATTACCACCAAACGGGTTGAACAGTTTGTGGATATCATTGACAAGCAATTAATGAACCTAAGATTTTCTGAGGATCCTGATGACCTATGCAGTGCTTTATTTCAAATGTTAGATGCAGAGTTCAATGATATTTTTAAAATTAAAATGGTTAGAAAGGGTGCGAAGGTTCGTTTCGATGACTGGGCAACTCCTGGTATTTATAAAAGTAGAAACAATTTGTATAACTTGTACTCACAAAAAACCATTAATTTACATAATACTAAATTCATAAATCACTTAAAATTGTATTCAAAAACTTTTAAAGTTGTTTGTCAGACAGCAAAATCACTGCATCTAAGTAGAAAAATTAAGCATGCCGATGACAAAATAAAATCAACATGGAAAGTCATTAATACAGAAACTGGAAAAATTAAGCAGAGGGACGGTAAAATTATGTTAAAAGTTAATAATAAACTAATCATAGATAATAATGATGTCGCTAACACATTTGTTGAGTACTTCTCACAAGTACCTATTATTACTACTCAGCCTTTAAACTCTTCCCCTAAGGATGCTTTTGTTTTACTATCAAAGTGTGTGAATGTATGTGACTCTATGTTTGAGTTCAGACACATAACTTCAATATCAATTATCAAAACTTTTAAAATGCTCAATCAAAAGAAAACCGAGGATCTGTGGGGTATGTCAACCAAAGTACTTAGTTATATTATTAATGCAATTAGCCCTCACTTAGCGTTTATTTTTAACAGATGCGTCGATGAAGGTGTCTTTCCTGATGTAATGAAAAAAAGTAAATTAATTCCCCTATACAAATCAGTGAACAAAAATGACCCTTCAAACTATAGACCAATCTCTATATTACCGGCGCTCAGTAAAGTTTTTGAAAAAGTTATATTAGACCAGCTTTTGGCACATTTTAATATTAATCATCTTTTAAATCACAAACAATATGGTTTCACTAAGGGGCGTTCTACTACTGATGCTGGAGTAGATCTTCTTAAACATATATTTGATGCCTGGGAGAAAGCACAAGATGCTATCGGCGTTTTCTGTGACTTATCTAAAGCGTTTGATTGCGTCTGTCACAAAACGCTAATTTGCAAATTAAAACACTACGGCGTTAACGGAAAAGCACTTGATCTGGTCTCATCCTACCTCAGTAATAGAATACAGATGGTTGAGGTCAATGGCGTCAGGTCATCTGGATCCCTCATAAAAATGGGAGTTCCGCAGGGATCGATCTTAGGACCATTTTTATTTCTAGTTTATATTAATGACTTGCCGTCTTTCGTGCAAAACTTATGTGACATTGTTTTGTTCGCGGATGATACATCCTTAATATTCAAAATAGATAGGATTGCGCCTGGATTTGACGATGTTAACAAATCAATCGCACAGGTTTTGAATTGGTTTACAACCAATAACTTATTACTGAACGCCAAAAAAACTAAATGTATTAAATTCTCGCTGCCAAATGTAAGAAAGGGTGTCATTAATAGCAGGATATTAATAAACGATGTACCGATAGAATTTGTTGAATCCGCTACATTCTTGGGCATCACCCTGGATTCAAAACTACAATGGGGTTCTCAAATATCGGCTCTGGCAGGTAGATTGAGCTCCGCTGCATACGCAGTACGTAAAATCAGAAACTTGACTGACGATTCCACTGCTAGATTGGTTTACTTTAGCTACTTCCATAGTATAATGTCCTATGGCATTTTATTGTGGGGGAAAGCCGCCGAAATCCAATCTATATTTGTTTTACAAAAAAGAGCTATTCGATCTATATATACCATGAAGTCGCGAGACTCACTTCGTGAAAAATTTAAGGAGATTAAAATTCTCACAGTGGCATGTCAATATATATATGAAAATATTATGTATGTACGCAAAAATTTGAATGAGTATGATAAGAGGTCCGATGTACATAATTTCAATACAAGACACAAAAATAGATTAATTCTACCTCAATTCAGGTTGTGGAAAGTTAGTGGTTCTTTTCTGGGGAACTGTATACGATTTTATAATAAACTTCCTAAAGATATTGATCAACTGTCTATAAGCAGATTTAAAACCTTTGTAAAATCCAATTTAATGAAGAAATCGTACTATACAATAAATGACTATATGAATGACAAAAATGCTTGGCCTGAATGCCCCAAGCTCCAAGATATAATATAAATTGTATGATAATAGAATTACTTATTGTACATTAAACATTTATTTAATATGAATTAAAAAAAATGAATTAAAATAAGTGACAAGCCCCATAGAGTTTCTTGGTGTTTCTTCTCTGATGGGAGTACTTCCGAAACACCAGTAGATTCAACAGTCAATCAGTTTTCATCTTTTGTTTGCAGATCTAGGGTTGCCTGTTACGACGGTATTATGCGGCTGATAGTCGGACAATCAGTTCCATTCGGAACATGATTTGTACTGCAATTAGTCTGCGTTTTATTTATCTATTATGTTTCATTATTTCACAATTTTTTGGATAAAAATTGTCTGAAGTACTGAAACATGCACTGGGTTGCGGGTGCACGTAATGGTACGGTTGGCAACCCTACATTAATAAGGGGAATTAAACATGTGTTTTAAGTGTGACGTTCGACGTCTAGATGAAAGCTGAATGGCTCAATACCTTTGTTTTTTTTTTTTGTAAATTCAAAGCGTTATGTTTCTGTTATATCTATATTTTTTGTTGAATATGATCTATTTAATGTTATTTGACGTGTGTAAGTGCTAATTTTTAATTTGCCCATATACTGAATAAATGCTTTGACTTTGACTTTGACTTTGACTTTGGCTCATAGTTTTATAACGATTGAACGAATTTTCATGAAACAAAGCTAAGAACACTCTCGATGAAGACACCTATCAAAAAAAAAACTATCAATAATCAAATCAAAATCGGTTCATCCGGTTGGGTGCTAAGATGCTACAGACAGACACAAAGATACACACGTTAAACGTATAATACCCCTACTTTAAATCAAAATCGGTTCATCCGGTTGGGTGCTATGATGCTACAGACGGACACACAGATACAAACGTTAAACGTTTTATACCCCTACTTTTAGCGTCGGGGAACGCCGTAAGGTTTCGGCGGCAGATGTTCTCCTTGGTGGTAAGCTACTTTTCAACCGACTTTCAAAAAGAAGGAAGTTCTCAATTCGTCTGTATGTTTCTTTTTTCCTTCTTTTTTTGTGTGTGTATGTTACGCGATTACTCCGTCAATTGTGAACCGATTCGAATGATTATTTTTGTAATCGGTAGTGTACGTTTCCGAGGTGGTCTCATTGTAATTTCATTGAGATGTGATAAGTATCTTCAGAGATATGACGATAAACGTCTCAAACTTGCTACTGAAATTGACTCGCGGGGCATTGAAGTCAGTCGTTTTAGTTTTTAAACTATCTTAATTATTGGTAGATTTAATGATCCCACGAAAACCCATGATTCATGAATGCTCATAAAACTTTCATTGGTAGGTATATAGCTAGGATTAGAACCAACGACCCTCGGGTCAGAATCAGGGTAACTATCCTTTACGCCAAAGGGCCGTCCAATATCACTACGTAAGTATTATAAAACAATGTCCATCACTGCGTCTGTCTGTCTGTTCGCAATAATCTCAATACCTTCTGAACGGATTATGATGCGGTTTTCACCAATAGCCAGAGTGTTTACGAGGAAGGTTTAGGTCTTAGGTGCATAATTCGTTAAGGTTTTGTGTAAATTGGTTGAAATATGACGATGATTGTTAAATATGTTAATATTATATATTCGATGCAACAAACTGATGCAAATTTTGTAGGCATATATGTTCTACCCGTGCGAAGCCGGGGCGGGCTGCTAGTAACTTATATAATCGCTAAGACCTTTGACCACAGACCTCGAACTTCCCATGTTGTTCCATTGTCATTTTATCGAGATCTGACGAGTATCTCTAGGGATATGGAGAAACACTTCAAACTTGATACTTTTTAGGTCCTTTTTTAGGGTACCACAGTCCTGACAAGAAATCCGTATAGTTTCGTCATGTCCGTCTGTCTGTCTGTCCGAGGTTTTGCTAAGAGACCGTTAGTGTTAGTAGCCTGTGTTCATCCTCATACCATAAAGTATCTCCTTGTTACATTTTAAAAGAGCGGATCGTCCGTGTGGTTAAGTAACAAACAGACAAACAGACAGAGAGTGACAGAGTTACAAATGTTTTTATAATATTAGTATAGAAGTATGGATTAGTCTGGATTCTGATGATTAGTAATTAAAATTAAATGCGGCAATAGTCCAATGGAAAAGGTGTCGGACTGGCGATTAGGTCGTGAGTTCGATCCCCAGTCCCCACCCATTGCACTATTGACGTGAACCCACTCCAGACACAAGCATATTTAGCTTTCGATCGCCAGTCCGACACCTTATCCATTAGGCTATTGCCGCCTTAAATGAGCAACCTACATTATTAGTAAGCTTTAAAAAATAAACAGAAATAAAAAAATTACCTTAGTGGCAGCACCGTCGTCGCTGGTGGCAGTCACAGTGCCATCCTCCGCGGTGGTCAGAGACAATGGGTAGCAGCTGAGCTGTTCTCCGGCAACTGGAATACACATTATTATTCTCATATTTATTTTCTTTATTTAGGTCTGACCACTGTTGGTAGACTTCGGCCGTGGCTCAAACTACCCCCCCGAACAAAGATACGTTGTTGGGGCCCAGTGGTGTAGTGGGAGAGTGATCGGCTTTACCGCCAGTGGTACCGAGTTCTGTACAAACTTGTCAAACTAGGTTAAAGGGCAAACTTAACTTTGACGTTCGATTTATAGACACTATTAAGGCACCAACAGCAAATATTAAGTTTGTAATATCGTTTAATTAGCTTTATTTTGTTATTAAACTAAATATTTACGGTTTTCAAATTATTATTCTTTTATATGTGCTGTAAGACCTTGCTTCTAGCCAAATTGTATTTTTTTTATACATCGTATAAGCTAGCGTTTGATCACATTCTCACCTGTTGGTAAGTGATGATACGGTCAAAAATGGTATAAGCACGCTAGGCCTAGAATGGGAACTGTTTTTCCAAGGATAGTTGCCGGAACTCATTAGGTGTTTGACGACAGGTTTTTTTTAATTGTATGATTCTAGGTCAACGGGAAGTACCCTTAATTGGTTTGATATCTATGTGAAATCGCAAAATAAACAACATAAACGGTCAAATATTTTGATCGCGTTGACTTACTATTTTTTAACCGACTTCAAAAAAAAGGAGGAGGTTTCTCATTTCGACCGTATATATTTTTTTTAAATTATAGGTAAGTTTGATATCTTCACAGTCTAATATACCATACGCATTCCATAGAATAATATACCTATTTACGAATATATATTGTGTAATATTATGTATGATATTGTATATTTAAATATGTGTATGTATTTGTGTATATGCATTTATTATTAGCAATATGTGAGCATATATGAAGGCGCTCATGAAAGTGGAAGAAGCGATGGAGGTACTCGTATGTCAGGATCGTAGCATGTGGAAAGAAGTAGTCTCTGCCTACCCCAACGGGAAAAGGGCGTGATTGTATGTATGTATGTGTAGTATTTGTAGTTAAATATAGACATATTTATATGAACTAAGCTTATAATATGTATATATCATGTAATTGTTATGTGATAAAAATATCATTTTTTTTTACATTTAAATTACACCGCCGTCTATCTGTCTAATTTTAATCCATTCCATCCAAAGGTTGTCTGGTAGAGATCTCCCTATTAGTGACAAGACCGCCCATTGTACGGTTCATATTATATAAAGCATTTTATGTTTGTATATATCTTATAAGTTGTGGTGTACAATAAAGAGTTATCTATCTATCTATCTACTAAACCGTAGACCATATATTATTTGATGTTTATATATATATATATATCATATGTTTATATATCATAGTATTTGATGTTAATTTTAACATCTTTTTGACATCTTTTCACGTTCCTGCCAAAAAGGATATGGACAGACGGACAACCAAGTGATCTTATATGGGTTTATTTTCAACCGAGTTCCAAAAAGGAGGAGGTTCTCAATTCGACTGTATGTCTTTTTTGTATGTTACGCGATTACTCCAACAATTATGAACCGAGTCAAATATTTATTTTTTTAATTGGTAGGGTACATCTTTAAGGTGGTCCCATTGTAATTTTATCGTGACTGATAGGTATCTCTAGAGATATGACGATAAACGTCACAAACTTGCTACTGAAACTGACTCGCGCGGCATGCAAGTCGAAGTATTTGTTTTTAAACTTAAAAGAATCTTAACTATTTCCTTTTGAGGTAAGGAACCTTAAGAATAGCATTAATAAATAAGTTGCCGTACCGTCTTCGCTGAGTTGTCCCCAGGCGCAGAAGTCGCCAGATTCAGGAACTTCGCCCCCCACACTAATGGACTTGATGTTGTCTGAAAATTAAAAGTTACTTAATAAAAGAACAAACCGGCCAAGTCGAGTTGTACTCGCCCAACGAGGCTTTTGTACCAACTTCTCAGACTAGGTTAAAGGACAAACTTAACTTAATAGTTCGACCCATAGCAAATGTATTGCACCAACTACACATAATAAGTTTAGTTTTTGTTAATAGTAAATTAACGTTTTTTTTTGTTATTAATCTACATATTTACGGTTTTCAGATTTATTCCTATAGAAGTGCTTCAAGACTTGCTTCTTGCCAAATTTAATGATTCTAGCAAAAGGCAAAATATGCGAAAAATGCTACTTAAAGGGTCATATGCCTTGATCGCGTCAACTTACAGTACAGGTTTGTTTTTTTCACAGCCGAAAGATACCGTAGACCCGAGTATGTGATATAAGTTTCAACATGATGCCGCTACGGATTCCTAAGATAAAGGGTCTTGACAGACGGACAGACAGAAAGATAGACAGACAGACGGACAACTATAAGGGTTCTTCACTATATGATCAGGTAAAATGTTGTAGAACCTTACACAATTGCTTACAAAGGATTTATTTATTTTACTTCATCTAGTTCTAGCAACAACTATTTTATGTTTATTTCTAGTATTATGGTTGTGAACTTGGCTGTTTAACCGCAGTATGATACTACGGTAATATTATATATTATATTACTGTGTCAATAGTAAACATGCTTATTAAGTACAACGCCATCTAACGAATATCTAACGAAATTCTAACACCAACTAAGTGAACGTTAACACACAGGGTAGGTAATTAATATTATTAATAAGGTAAAGAATCGTTCATAGTTGGCGCTATAGTAAAAAAACACGTTTTTTGTATGGGGACCTCCTTTAATTTTTAACTTTGTTCTGTTTTTAGTATTTGTTGTTATAGCGGCAACCAAAATACATCATCTGTGAAAATTTCAACCGTCTAACTTACACGGTTCATGAGATACAGCCTGAAGACAGACGCACAGACAGACAGACAGACGGACAGCGGAGTCTCAGTAATAGGGTTCCGTTGGTACCCTTTGGGTTCAGAACCCTAAAAAGGTGCCATACTTAAACGTCATATTGGAACTTAAAATGGCTTTTTGATCGTTTTTAACCGACTTCAAAAAAAGGAGGAGGTTTCTCAATTTGACCGTATATATATATATTTTTTTTTTTTTTTTTAATGTTTGTTCGCGGATAACTTTGTCGTTTATGAACCGATTTCGATTATTCTTTTTTTGTTCGAAAGGAGGGGATATCTCCTGTGTGTGTGTGGTACCATGGTAATTTTATCGAGGTATGATAAGTATCTCCAGAGATATTGAGATAAACATCTCAAAATTGGTACTGAAAATGAATAGCGCGGCATTGAAGTCGGTTGTTTTTAACCGACTTCAAAAAAAGGAGGAGGTTTCTCAATTCGACCGTATATATATTTTTTTTTATGTTTGTTCGCGGATAACTTCGTCGTTTATGAACCGATTTCGATTGTTCTTTTTTTGTTCGAAAGGAGATATCCCAAGTGTAGTACCATGGTAATTTTATCGAGGTATGATAAGTATCTCCAGAGATATTGAGATAAACATCTCAAAATTGGTACTGAAAATGAATAGCGCGGCATTGAAGTCGGTTGTTTTTTAGTTTTTAAACGATATTATTATTTAGTTTTTAAACGATATTATTATATGTGTGGTTCACAACTGTGTGTTCGACTCTTTAGATGTGATTGTAGTTTACCAGTGACTTCGATGAATCTGTTGGTGTTGATGAGGGCGAGGTTAGCTTCAGGATGGCGATTGACTACGTTAGTCTCGGTGACGAGCGACGGGTTAATCACGTTTACTACTCCGTAACGGACCCAGATGAAGCGAGTGCTGAAACAAAAGTAACAAAGATTAAAAGGTACTATATATTTTTTATTTTTTTTTATTCGACTGAGCTGAGAAGGCGGTTTAAGTTTTTTGAGTATATATACAGGGTGAGTTTTTCAAGTGGGCGTGGATGGCCAAATCCGAAACTATGGAGAATAGCGGAAAATACTTAAAGGAGCCAGGAGAGAGGATAAATATATAAAGAATAATTGATGTTTCGATATTTTATTCTTAAAACATCGATGTGTCGATGATATCGAAGTCAATGTTTTCCAGCTAAACATCGATGTTTATTTACCATCGATGAATATCGATTATGTAACATAAGAAAAATAAAACACTATTTTGTTAAAAATGATCTCTTTCTTTAAGTTAAGTTAAGTCTTAGTTTGCCTATGTCAATACTTCCCATAATTCGTTCCTTATTAGCGATATTATCGAATGGTGTATTAATACAGGGTGTGTGTGTGTGTTCATTTTTCAAAATCGCCTGTTTCGATTCCTGGCAAGGAATATGGATAATTCAAAAACCGAATGATGCAGTTTTGGTTTTTATCAAAATCGACCCAAGACTCCTTTGAGTACTTTTCCCTCAGACTATCATAAAAAAGGCAGACAGATTCGTGCCGAACACCCGAGTGACCGCAAGTTCAGTAATACTAAATTCTTGAGTAATAAGTTTCCGCGCTCAGTCCAGCATAGTCAATACGGCATGATTAATACGTAAGCAACGCTGCGAAGTAATATTACACGGCAGCGTCCGACCCTGCTTCCGCTTGGTAGCAAACTAAGCGCGGAAGCGTATTACTCAAGCATTTAGTATTACTGAACTTGCGTTCACTCGGGTGTTCAGCACGAATCTGTCTGCCTTTTTTATGATAGTTTGAGACTTTTCCCTATTCCTTTAGTTTCGGATTTGGCCATCCACGCCCACTTAAAAAAATCTGGTTATAACTTTGGCACGCTATGTAGCTTAAATTACTTGATTGGTTTTAGCTTGAGAGGTGTCGCTAGATTCGTATTAATTATGAAAGTAACACTAGGTATATCGAAATTATAAAAATTAAAATGGCCGATTTATGTGCCGTTTTAAATGACTTTTAATTGTTTTTCTCCTCAAAACCTATCGACTGTGATATCGCAATAATTTTATAAATGGCTTAAATAATATCGTTTAAAAACTAAATAAAAAGAACCGACTGCAATGTGCATTTTCAGTAGCAATTTTGAGATGTTTATCTCAATATCTCTGGAGATACTTATCAGACCTCGATAAAATTACCATGGTACTACACTTGGGATATCTCCTTTCGAACAAAAAAAGAATAATCAAAATCGGTGCATAAATGACGAAGTTATCCCCGAACAAACATAAAAAAAAAAAAATATATACGGTCGAATTGAGAAACCTCCTTTTTTTGAAGTCGGTTAAAAATATATAGGTACAACTCATAAGTTTCTATGAGAAATGCTAAAAAACAATTAAATAGATTTATTTTTCATGCAGTTTGGTTTCGTGATATTTGCCGAGATCTCTCCCCCCTACATGAGATTGGGTGAGCTTTAGCTCAACCCCCCTAAATGTCTCATTTAATTTATGGACAACAGAATAAACCATTTTAGTTTGTGTAAAAAGAATATAGGTATCATACTCAGTGACGCAATCCTGGGTTGTGAGCACCCAGTTGTCTCCGATGAGTGTTCCCGTGCAGGAGTTCAGCAGACCGCTAGTGCTTACCGCAACGCGGAGGTGAACCAGCCAGGGGTTATCTCCCAGAGCGGGCTCGGTTACGCTCCCTGTTGGTTATTAAAAACATTTCATATATCTATAACATTTTTTGTCTACAATTAAATTAAATTTAAAACTATACATACATACATACAATCACGCCTTTTTCCCGTTGGGGTAGGCAGAGACTACTTCTTTCCACATGCTATGATCCTGACATAATCTCTCGCTTCTTCTACTTTCATGAGCGCCTTCATACATGCTCGCCGGTTATAAGTACTTTTGACTTGGCCTTTCTTTAAAACGTCTCCCATCTGGTCGTGATACGTTCGCCTAGGTCGGCCTCTACCAACTGGCACATTCACACTCGTCTCATAAATCTGTTTCGTCAATCTTTCTTCATCCATCCTCACTAGATGTCCAAACCATCTAAGCATCCCATTCTCTATCTTTGTTACTACGTCTTCTACCAAACCACAACATTCCCTTATCACGCTGTAATATATGTGTATACTTTTACTTAATATATAATTGAAACTATATATACAATATAAACTACACATTATATCGTTTCAAGAACTGAGGCCCGTTTGGCGTAAAGGATGGCTTCACTTCTAAGGGAGAGGTCGTTGGTTGAACTACTAGCATGGGTGTTCGTCCACGAGTGGTAGTATTAGATATTATAACCATGTTCCGCCTACCTTGCTACCAAAAAGTAGCTAACTACCACCATGAAGAAAATCTGCCGCCTTGCGGTGTTCCGGCAGCACACTGCCCTTGAGAGTCAGAGTATTCTAGTCTTAGCGTGTTCACCATCTTCGACCACATCATCGCTTACCATCAGGCGAGATAGAGGTCAAACGCTAGCCTATAAGATGTACAAAAATATAGTTTACAAATAATTTAAAAGAATCGATTTATTAACCTGCGCGAGTTAATTTCAGTAATAAGTTTGAGGAGTTTACTCCATATCCCTGAATATTCGCGTCACATTCTGATAACATTTATTACAAAGAACCACCAGGTTTGACCTCCAACACTGTTCCCAGAGCTGTGCTCTCTACTCTTAAACTTTATAAGTAGTCGAACAAAAAATATGATCTAAATCGATCCTCAGGTGCCTGTTTATAGAACTATAATACTATTTCGACACTTTCGAGTTTCAATCCATACCTCTGAATATCATATTTTATCTCTAATCTTTCTGCACTATTTATCAACCTTGGTTGATTTTGAAGATTTGACCGATTTTTTAAGTGGTCATAACTACTTTAAAAATCTATTAAATATAAAGACTATTACAGCGATTACCTAAAAAGTACCAAAGACTAATAAATAAAAGAAAACGCACTTACTTTGGCCAACGGCGCTGCGTGCCTAGAACAAAAAAGAATCATTACGTTACATCCTACGATACATCTTGAAAAGCACTGCTCTATTTTTTTCTTGTCATCTACAGCTGACTGTGAGCCAAATTGATAAAACGAACGGTCAAGGCCCATAGGAGCGTGTGGGACATTGAACTCCACATACATGTGGCGTCTTATCTAGGGTCGACATGCGTACAGCGTAATTATATTAAAAAACTTTAGAAGGGACCGATTAAATATGCCGTGGGAGTTCATTTTGGTAGCAGGTTTGAGATATTTTTTACCATATCTCTGGAGATATAACTTTGTTGTGATAGTGTACAAACACACAAAACCTTAAAAGCATGCTGTGTTCGTCTCTAGAAGTGCTTGCACTTTGTTATTTTAATTTTACATTTATAATACTTAAGAATATTTTGTGTTTAGTCCAGTTTGGTGAACCTAAACAGAAAAACAAAATAATAACGATAAACATCAGATCTTGATAACATTTAGATGGGACTATCCTGCAGCTTCTTTTCCTTTTTCGGACAAATAAAATTATCTACGGATACCAGAATTCTTGAGTCCAGTAGGTACCAAGTGCACTATTTACTGCTGGGTACTTCTTATTGTATAATATAGTATCTGCTGGCAGTAAAAATAATACAGTTGGTGTTGGAGCCAAAGAGGGAGGGCTTAGTCTCGAAGTCTCCAAGTGTATTTTTACCGCCGCGCCGGGTAGGATACGATACTGTATTTCCCTTTGCGATATCGATCTAAAAGGACTGACTTTAGATGTCAGAGATTTAGAGATATGGCTTAATATTAACCTATAACCATCTGCTAACGGAACTAAACTTAGGCTGAGTTGCACCATCTTACTTTAACCGTAACTATAACTATTAACCGGTGTTTTTTATGGAATTTGACAGATGTTTAACGTTTGTTATAGTTAAAGTAAGATGGTGGAACTCAGCCTTATTGTTTACCAAACATACAGTAAACAATAATGTCTTCAATGAATACCTAGGCTTCTAAAATCTAATACTACAAGAATCTTTGTCCTGACATACTGACTGACTGACATACTGACTGACTGACTCACTGACAGACAACGCACAGCCTAAACCGCTGGTCGTAGAGACTTGAAATTTGGAGGGTATATTTGTCTTAGTACGTAGGCGTGTGCTAAGAAAGAATTTTTCAAAATTCACCCCTTAAGGGGATGAAATGGGGGTTCAAAGTTTGTATGGAGAAACAAGATTAGATAGTCTTTTCTATCCGAAACTTCACACAAGTTCTTCAGTACAAAAATGAAATAAATTCGTATTTCAGGTTTTTTTGAAATTCCACCCCTAAGAGGGTGAAATGGGGTAACAAAGTGTGCAAATCAATATTTTTTCGGATTGCGCTAAAACTTGGCATGCAGATAATTATTACAACGTTAGTTACCTTTGAAAAGGGATTTTTCAAATGTCACCCCTAAAGGGGATGAAACGGGGGTTCAAAGTTTCTATAGAGAAACACTATTAGATAGTCTTTTCTATTCGAAACTTCCCACAAGTGCTTCAGGACATAAATAAGTAAACACATATTTTTTCGAAATTCCACCCCTAAGAGGGTGAAATGGGGTAACAAAGTGATAAATTCAATATTGTTTCAGTATGCGGTGAAATTTGGCATGCAGATAGTTATTACGACGTTAGTTACCTCTGAGAAAAGATTTCTCACCTACCGAAAAGTACTTGAATTATTTGAAACGCAGTAAAAGTCAAGATGTATGTACGTACTTATCTAACCTAAGTACCAATAGAAACTTGTTTTTTTAGTATTGCTAGATCAGTGCTACAAGGTACCAAGTACCAACGTGTAGGTACTTATATTATTTAGAATGCTTTGTCACTATACTTATCTTTAAGCCGGTAGTATTATATCATGATAATAATTCTAATAAGAACTTAGATTAGAATATCAATCAGTTTATAAATCTTAAGTAGTTTTTACTAAGTGCTTTGTCGATAAGATTAATTTTATTTGTTTACCTAGACATCTGTGGAAAGTTGTTACAATGTGGTTAGGCAACTTCTGAACTTTTGGGTGGCTGGGTGGCCCCATTAGTGGGGCGCTACGCATTTTTCTCATGTGCCCCACCAGCTACGCTACTACTTGCTACGACAATCGTCGACATCTACGAATGCTGCAATAACATAATAAAAATATGTATGCCCATTACAGCCGCACTTCGTAGCATCGTTATATACATAATGAAGTCTTTTATTTAACATGAATAGGTATATTATGTTTCTTGTATTATGTTTCTTGAAGTTGAAGTCTCTTGAAGTCTTGAAGAACACACTTAATATTTTTGTAAATTGTTATCTTGTCGGTACGATAAAATTTTGGATCGTGTATAACAACAGGAATATATATTATGATATTTGCATTGTTTTTAGGGTTCCGTACCCAAAGGGTAAAACGGGACCCTATTACTAAGACTCGTCTGTCTGTCTGTCTGTCTGTCCGTCTGTCTCCAGGCTGTATCTCATGAGCCGTGATAGTTAGACGGTGTAATTTTTCACAGATGATGTATTTCTGTTGCCGCTGTATTTTTTGCTCGCGAAAAATGATAGTGGTATTTTTTCCTCGATCTTATAGTGTATACTGTATATTATGTAGTTATATACTGTAGTTTGATCCAGTGTGGTACCTACGAGTGCGAGTCCGACTTGCACTTGGCCAGTTTATTTTAAACCTAGTATGCAATATTCTATTTGGTTTTATTATATTAAAAACGAATAAACAAGTATTTTCAAAACTTGAATTTATATAAATATTGAATTGATTTCATTGAATATAAATAAACATATATTTTAACTAAAAAATAACCGACTTCATGAGACCAAACGGGAAGTCTATCCTCTCAAACAAAAAATGTTTTACAAATCTTACTGAGTTTAAACAAACATAAAAAAAAACAAATTAATTGAGCAAGCACCTCCTCCTTTTTGAAGTCGGTTATAAATATACCTTCCATAATATAATATACAATATATGGTCATCCATAATACAATATATGGTTAGGTTAGTTCTACTTATATCTCTGATTTTGCAAAACGAGGAAGGTAGGTAGGTACTTACTATGAAAGTGTCGATTAGAACTTATACAAGCTTTTATATTCGTTACAAGGTTTTTAACGATACGTAATCTGTCCTTGAGGCAATATCATGTTGAGACTCATACATAGACCTAAGCCATAGGTGTATATCCGAGACTCAAGGTCGAAGGTGGACCTTAGGTCCTAAGTTAACGCTTTGCTAAAATGGTTTCACTTGTTAAATTCAGTAAGTATATGTATATTTTTAGGTGCCTACACCTAGCTATCTAGTGTCTGTGTCTCATCATCATCATCATCAGCCTCTCTGTCTACTGCTGGACATAGGCCTCTTCTATGGCACGCCACTGAGCTCGATCTTCAGCTCTTTGGTTCCAGCCGATGCCAGGCAGCTTGCGTATATCCTCGCTCCGTGTCTAGTGATCGTGTTAAGATGAGTTCATTGACAATATCGACATCACACAATAGACATTTTAGTGACGTAGCCTAGGGGCCATTTTGTTTGCGATATCACGTGCGCAAACGCTCCAAATACAGAAACAATCTTGCCTTAAGAACGAGTGGCAGTTGGCACCAATGATAACTTGCTTTCGTTTAAATTAGTTCTTTTTAACCGACTTCAAAAAAGGGTGAGCTTTTCAATTAGTTTTTTAAGTAGTCATAGATGGCGCCACCAATGCATAATTGGGTTAACAAATGCAATCCACTAATTTCGTCGTATCGATGGATCGAACCGTGGCTTAATTGGCAGAGCACCTGGACGTGTAATCCGGGGGGCGCGGGTTCGAGTCACGTCGGTACGATGAAATTTTGGATTGTGTTTAACAATATCGTATCAGTTGGTATAACACCTGTGGTTACACTTTGAGCAATATACCTACCTATGTTCGTTCAGCGATAGTAGGTACCGACAATCGCTAAAATACTATAACGGAAAGATTGCTTGATTTCTAACCGGGAGATCACCCGCGCCAGTCAAATCCTAGTATGGGTGTTCGTCCATAGGTAGGAGCATATTATACCGATGTTCCGCTTGACTTGCCGCCAAAAAGTAGCTTACCATCAAGGAGAAAATCTGCCGCCATAACCTTACGGTGTTCCGGCAGCACACCGCCCTTGAGTATTCTAGGCCTAGCGTGTTCACCATCTTCGACTACCTAGTACATCATAGCTTACCACCAGAGAGAGAGATATAAAAGATAATGATGATAACTGATGCAGCAGGAGTATAAAAGACTCTCACCTGTACGGCAGCCAGCCCACACAGAAGAAGAACAGCTAGGACCTTCATGTTGCTCAGTTCTGGACGCACTAACACTGACACTACCTCCTCATTCAATTACTTATCATAATTAACACAACGAAGCGTCACGGTATATCGAAATATGCTGATACGTTTATATTAATTATACTGATTTTGAAGATATTTTTTTAATCCGGTGATAAGATAACTAAGTTAAAGTCTGGGTTTTTTCGTTAGTTACGTAATAAGCGTAATTAAAATTAACTGAATATGCCTACTATGAAAATAAGTAGTCTCTGCCTACCCCAACAGGAAAAAGGCATGATTTTAAGTATGTATGTATGTATGAATATGTCTTAGTTTTATTACATACAGACAAGCTTTTGACACCTTCCTTACCTGATAGGGACGGTGCGTTTCTACTTCGCGGGTGGTAGCAGTATTATTTCAATGTTCCGCCTAACTTGCTACCAAAAAGTAGCTTACCACTATTACTTGAACTATTATTTATTCTGTGCCACCATCAAGAATAAAAACCCGCTGCCATAACGTTTGAGTGAAGACATAAAGAGGCGGGTGCAGACAAGCCGGTACGGGTAAGTACCGATTCGTACAGGTAAAATATTCAATTGTTTCTTAATTTTCTCAAACCTGTTTCTTTATGCGTGAGCGCATTGATAACATTGGAATATTTTACCATTACGCATCGGTACCTACCCTTACCGGATTTTTCTCAGTCTGTGTGGACGTACGTTCCCATTCTTGGATTCGTGTGAGGGTTTCGGAGGCGAGCCTCCTTACCCTGGTTGGGCTCCGGTGGCAACTACTCCCGGGGTACGGACGGGCTTTAATCAGCCCTATAGTGGTCCGATATGGTCGTTGGCCAGATCTGGGCGTGGTGGTCATGTTGGCCATCTTGGCATGGTGGTCTTGTGCTGCTGTGGTAACCGCTACTCCTCTTCGCTGTCTTCATCCACGGTCACCGGGACTAAGTCGCGTGGGAGTGCACGCCAGGTCGATACTGCGCCATCAGGCGGCCGGGCGAGGTGCAGTGCAATGTTCTGGAGGTGTGGGTGTGCTCCGATGTCTGCGCGGTCATATTGACAGCGCGCCAACCGGCCCACGAACTTTCTCACCATCTCGATTTTCACGTCCCGGGCGACGGCGTCATTGCGTACGTATCGACCGGCTCCCGTGCATATACGCGGGGTGACGTTCTGAATGATCTGAAGACGCTTGCGCTGGGTTTGCGAGCATAGGGCATACCACGCAGGGGCAGCATACGTCATCCGGAATTCTCTACACAATCCGGTACGGGTCTGTCTCTGTTCTGACCGCAACGTCCCTTGAGGGTCAGACCATTCTAGGCCTAGTGTGTTCACCATCCTCGATCACATCATGGCTTACCACCAGTGAGACAGATGGTGAACACGCTAGGTCTAGAATATTCTGACTCTCAAGAGCAGTGATGCCGGAACACCGTAAGGTTATGGCGGCAGATTTTCTCCTTGATGGTGGTATGCTACTTTTTGGCAGCTAGTCAGGTCATCAATCAATAGGGTCATACGTTCCCTTCTTGGGTTCGTGGATTGGGTTTCGAGGCGTACCTCCTTACCCAGGTTGGGCTCCGGGAGCAACTACCCCCGGGGTGCGCTCAGGCTTCAAGTCAGGTCAACCTCTCACTAAGAAGTCAAGCGATCTATGCTTTACGCTAACGGGGCTCTCGTGATTGATTGATGATTCCGGTCATGACGATTAAATGAATGAATGAATTTTGAGGGTCCGGTGGCGTAATCAGGAGAACGGTCGGCTTTGATGCCAGAAGTACCGAGTTCAAACCGCCGTGCACCAATGGATTTTTCTATCGAAAAATGTATGTGCGTTTTTCACAATGGCCCTCCGGTGAAAGAAAAACATCGTTAAGAAACCAACAACCCCCGCATGGTGGTAGAACACTATCTAGTGTCCGCCTGGCCAGCTACCACCCTCAAGTTAGAAAATTTAGCAAGAAGTAACGTAGCTGGTGGGGAAAATTGAAAAATGTAAAATGAAAAAAATAAATCTTAAGTTATCCGCGTGATGTGAGCCTAACAGCAAAAGTACCTACCTATATTTAAATACAGCGCGATTCACACTACTCACACAGTACACATACTACGCCAATCGAAACAGATAGTGGAACGGAATTTAATCATCGGAATATTATTTTTAAATATATTGTTACACCGCGTCGTCGAGTCGCGATGTTTCGCCAAGCTTCTCGAACAAAAATAACCGTGGGAAACAAAAAAATAAACTAATTGCCGGCCATAAACCGACCGTCATAAAAGTAACCTTCCTGGAATTCCGACCTTAGTCAATGTACCTAGTTTTGTAGTTAAGATTGAACCTTATTCATAAGTAGTTAGAGATCAAATTAGCGTGTATGGTAAAGTTGTTTACATCAGATGTTCAAAGGAAAGCCGCCCCTTTTGTTTTTGATTTATTGTTTTTTGTCTGTTATTTTTATTCTTTATTGATCGAGGATTTTCTAGAATAATTATTGTGTTCTATATAAAGCGTCGCACCGCGGCGTTAAGGCAGTCATTCGTTGGAAGCGACAGTGTAACTATCTAAGCGCGGATAGCGACCAAGTGATCTTTAAGTGTTATCGTGAAGTTTTACAGTGAACTCGTGTTGTGAACAGTGAAATCAGTGATTGTGAACTAACGACCTCAGTGTGTGTTAACGGACTTTTGATAATTGTGCAAGACGATTTGGAGAACTACTGTGGAACATTGTGTAACCTAGTGTTCAGTGGAAATAAACGTTCATCTCATCGGATTGGCATTTTAATACCACCCCGCACGTAACAATATATTTTATAGGCTAGCGTTTGACCACAATCTCACCTGTTGGTATGTGATGATGCGGTCGAAGATGGTAAGCACGCTAGGCCTAGAATGGGAACTGGCTCTCAAGGATAGCTGCCGGAACACATTATATGTTTTGGCGACAGATTTTCTAACTTGAGGGTGGTAGGTGGCCAAGCGGACACTAGATAGTGTCCTACACATACGCTTATCCACTTATCTTAAATCTTCATTGTTTTTCCTCGCTATTCTAGATATATCTACTTATTATCATTCGATTATATCAGATCTCAAGTGACGTTATATAGGTTATAGATACGTATATCATACCCACATCATACTTATATAAAACCGGCCAAGTCGAGTTGGACTCGCCCACCGAAGCTTCAGTACCAACATATATATATGTACCAATTAAGCTAGTATTGTATTTGAAATTGTATGAGCGCTCAAATAACTCAGAGGCCTATCTTAATTGCCGAAATATGTATGAATAGGGCCACCCTTTAATTTACAACTTTTTCTATTTTTTGGAATGTTTCCTTTATTTTTGCTGTAAGACCTTGCTTCTTGCCAAATTTCATGATTCTAGGTCAACGGAAAGTACCCTATAGGTTATCGACCCAAAACCTACTTCCCGTTGAGCTAGAATTGTCAATTTTGGTTAAAAGCAAGGTCTTACAGAACAAGTAAAGGAAAAATTCCGTAAAATAAAAAAAGTTGAAAATTAAGGTAAATTTTGGTACTTACAAGTTTTTGCGAAAATCTAAATTTGCCCATATCTTTTCATGGTCCTTAATTTTTATATATACCTAATAAGAGTCCCTATTAGGTATACAGACCTCAGTAACTGGTACAAATTTCAACTTGCTAGGTGGTCCACCCGTTCCTAAGAAAATCGGTGGTGACACACGGACAAACAGACAGACTGACTGTCTGAGACTGACAGACGGACAGACGGACAAGAAAGTGATCTTATAAGGGTTCATTTTTTAACCTTTTGAGATGCGGAACCCTAAAAAAGTGTGTGTGAGCTCTGACGCACGACTGAAGTTTACTCTCAGAATTATTTTTATTGTTGATCAAGGTCAAGGGGGTTAAAAATGAAAATCGAAAAAAAAAAACGACAAACGTAACAAAATTATATAATAATTTATTCTTTCTGAGGGCTCTTCGACCACGATCGTTTCTCCTGTCCGTCCTTAGGAAGCGACCAGCTTTTAGATCTCTGCCGTGTTGGTTCGCTGGTTTTTGTCGCGTCAGGTTTCGGGCTCGGCGTGTGTCGCTGCTTAGAGCGAGAGCGACGACTGTGCGAGCGAGAGCGGCGTCGTGACCGGGAACGGCTGTGGTGAGATCTGGAAGTGATACGAATAAATTCATTACGGTTTTTTTTTCATTGCTAACAGACCAAAATAATAAAACACCTCTGTTATTGCAGAGGTCATTAGGCGCCGGTGGCCACTTACCATCAAGTGGGCTGCTAGCTTATTTGCGACACGTCACTACCAATATAATAAATGCGAAAGTCAGTTTAAACAAACGAAAAAAAAACAAACAAACAAATAAAAACAAACAAACAAATAAACATTTGTTTGTTTGAGACCTCTTCACGTTAAAACGGCTGGATCGATTTAGCTGAAATTTTGCCAATACCATGGATTAGGCTATAGAATAAACAAGACATAAAATAATGGAAGTTAGCGATCGAACCTTGACTAATTTTAATAATGTATTTACTCGAGTTTAATATGTTATCTAAAATAACGTTAAGGATAATCACTTTACGTTACCCCTAATTAGACATAAGTAATCCAAGATAACGATATCAGACTCAAGCTTCATTAAAAAATAAATTAATCTTACGTAACTAACGAATTGGCTTTAACTATATCCCGTCTCTGCAACAAAACTGTTGTTCTTGTTAGTTTGAACCACCCGCCGAAAATAGACACGTCGACAATCGGGTGTAGCGAAATATGCAGTGCAATTTTCTATCTTTCTTTTTTATTAATTTTCTATCTTGACATCTATTGGCGAGTAGAGCTTGCTTTAGTGTTATTGTGTAGTTAAAGCAGTTAGTTGCTCTCAATTTAAAATAATAGTATTATTATTCGCCAATAGATGTCGGGAAGAGTCATATTTTTCTGTTTAGGTGGCAAGAAATACGGAGCAAAGCTCGGTCTTCCAGATATTTAATAATATTAATTACCTTTGTGTTAACGTTTACTTAGTTGGTGTTAGAAATTCGTTAGATATTCGTTAGATGGCGTTCGGAACCCTCCGTTTGCGGGACAAAAGTCTGACTCGCACTTGGCCAGTTTTATTTTTATTTTCCGTAAAACCTACATAAGAATTCCACCAAAGAGTTTCACATTGAAAGATAAAATAAGCTTAATGTTAGAACCTCACTGAAAGCGCTTTTGTTTAATACGTTTGTTTCACTTTAAATATTAAAGAGTAAATGAGACGAAAGGTTCTAACATTTACTACATCTAGCGCCATTTGCAAATTCGCGCCATTTTAATATAAGAAACGTCAAAGATTGTTTCGACTATTTGATTATTTTATTTATGTTTGTTTTAAATTACCAATTGTAGTGTATTGTATTCTCGCAAATGTGCTGGTAAACGTTGTATGACACACATGCGGATATTGGTTTTAAACTCGTGACTATGGTAAACTCTGGACTTCGTCTCGGGCTTACATTCATCTACTCGTTTGTAAAAACCAACTTACCGCACTAGTATCATAAATAACTATTTCAACACATTTGCTCAAAAAATGCATGTATACATTTTTCGAAAGTTAAAATTACGCACCATACAACGGAGCGTGCGGTAAAATAGGTGCTCTCACTTAAGTACCTACTTACACTTTTTATACGGTGTCATCTGTCAGATGACTAAGTCAGATCTGTCACCTTATGACCACGTAAAATGCCCTAGGATTGAACCTCTCCTAAAAACCTCTGCAATCCTAAGATGACCATAACATGCGAACAAATAACAACAAAATAAATTATCAATACCTGGACCTTCGACTCCTCGATCTGGAGCGTCGACTCCTGCTCCTAGACCGCCGGCTCCTCGAGCGACGACCGCGTGACCGCGACCGAGTGTACGAACGTCGCCGGGACCGTGACCGCGACCGCGAGTACGAGCGCCGGCGCGACCTCGATCGCGACCGCGACCGCGACCGGCTGTGGTGGCGGTCGTCGTGCTCGTTGCGAGATTCAGATTCTGTCAGTTTCTTGAAATACCTAGGGAAGTAAGAAAGAAAAACAGATAATTAAGATAGTTTAATAACTAAAATATCATCACTTTCAGTAGCAAGTTTGAGACGTTTATCGTCATATCTCTGGAGATACTTATCAGATCACGAAGAAATAACAATGGGACCACCTTGGAAAGGTACCCTACCAATTTAAATAAATAAAACTGGCCAAATGCGAGTCAGACTTTTGTCTCGCACACGGAGGGTCCCGAACCGCCGTATAATACCACGGTAATATTACATTATATTACCGTGTCAATACTAAACATGTTTATTATCTAAAACGCCATCTAACGAATTTTTAACACCAACTAAATGAACGTTAACACCTCTGTGTTAGGGTAGGTATGTGTTAGGGTAGGTAATTCATATTATTAATAAGGTAAACAATCGTTCATAGATGGCGCTATAGTAAAAAACACGCTTATTGTATTGTTTATTGTATTCTTAAATTTTTAACTATGTTCTGTTTTTAATATTTGTTGTTATAGCGGCTACAGAAATAGATCATCTGTGAAAATTTTAACCGTCTAACTATCACGGTAAATGAGATACAGCCTGGAGACAGACGGACAGACGGACGGACAGATAGACGGACAGCGGAGTCTCAGTAATAGTGTTCCGTTGGTACCCTTTGGGTTCGGAACCCTAAAAAGAATCATACGAATCGGTTCACGATTGACGAAGTAATGGCGTATGTACATACAAAAAACATACAGACGAATTGAGAACCTCCTCCTTTTTGGAAGTCGGTTGAAAATATATTTATTTAGCATCAAACACAATTAGCTAAGTACTTTCATCCTACTATTGTACCGGCTCCCCTCCGCGCTGTGCTCGCCGGCGCACGTCATGCGATGCTCATTGTTCTCTAGTGTGTTAGTGCTAGGGTCGAATTGAAAAACCTCTTTTTTTTGAAGTCGGTTAAAAACATGCCATTTTACGTTCAGAACAAAATTCCACTGAAAGCCATCAGTAAAGTTCACATTTTTATTGCTGGTATGACTCGGGCTGGACTATGACTTAAACTTGACTTAAATGTGACTTTGACTCGACTTTACGACTTCAATCTACAAAAAGTTGAATAAGAATAATATTTATTGTTCAAAACTGTGTTTACAAAATGATATTAAAGTTACGTAGTATCAACAGTTTGTTTTTTATTAGCTTTTTATTAGCTTCACCTGTATGTTTGTATGTTTGTAACCGACTTCTTTGGGCGCGATTTTGATCCACTTTAAACGGCCAGATTTCGTTAAAACTTTGTAGATTTATCGAGGACCGATGACAATACACTAATTTGATAAAAAATTATTCCATTTTTCAACTAAAAAGTAGAAAATAAATAATAGTTAAAAAAAAACTAAAAAACACGCTTTTTATAGAAAACCGAGCTAAAAAATAGAAAATAAATTTTAATAAATTTAAATTAAGAATAGTAAGTAACTTAAATTTCAATAAATATAAATTAATAATAGTGTGAATAAAAAAATATATTTTATTTAAAAAAAAGCCTGGGGTGCTTTTAATATTATCAAAATGATAATAACTCTACTCATATCTGTCAATAAATTATTTATAACTATTGACACCACGCACCTCACGCTTTTTTAAAAATAATTTTTTTTTTTTTATTCACACTATATCCGACACCCTATCCATTGGGCTATTGCCGCCTTACATTGATGTCAATAAACAAATAATTTAAATACCCTTTCATACATTATTAATTAACATAGTAGTAACATAACATAACAGAGCGGGTAGGTCTCGCCTACATAACATTCCGCTCTGTTTATTTATTTTTAATATCATTATATTTTGCAAATAATTACTGATAAATTCGGTATTATTCTTCGACTAAACCTTGACGTTCACCAGTGCACATATAATTTCAAGAAACCAATAATTAGGAGAAGAAAATACATCGTCAACATGAAGCTGATCGCAACTAGACGATTCACGTCGAGTGCATCTACCTATCGCAATAACAACACCAGTGTTGGAAACTTGTGCTTTTTATAAAGTGACTATGTGCTTCAGTTAAAAAAGTGGAAGATCTTCGGGAATTATATATTTTTCAAAATTTCTCCCCTTTATATTATCGCCAAAAGCGCCATCTCTGTTTTGGATGTAGTACTACAATGTCATGATACATTCAACGAAGAATAGCTATCGATTGCAACAAAACATTGGACATCTGGTCAAACCGTTCACATAACTATTTATTAGTGTCGGCAATACAACACAGAGGACAAGAGGTGTCAAATTTGTGTCAAAACTTCGTACGGCGGGACTTCTCAGGAAGACGTTAGACTATAATACCTTTTATTTTTATTTATTCCAATTTTTAAGTCTTGTAAAAACAATAATTTTTACTTCTGACGAGTTTTACTTGTGCTTTTTTTTAACCGACTTCAAAAAAAGGAGGAGGTTTCTCAATTCGACCGTATAATGTTTGTTCGGGGATAACTTCGTCATTTATGCACCGATTTTGATTATTCTTTTTTTGTTAGAAAGAAGATATCCCAAGTGTGGTACCATGGTAATTTTATTGAGGTCTGATAAGTATCTCCAGAGATATTGAGATAAACATCTCAAAATTGGTACTGAAAATGAACATTGAAGTCGGTTCTTTTTTAGTTTTTAAACGATATTATTTATATTTAATTGTTGTATTCAATGAATTTAGCTGGCTTAATGCTATTCACTGTTGAATAGCGATTGTTGTATAGATACCTTATTTTATGACATTTTTTGATAATTGGTAGCGTTTTATATACATATTATTTATAAACATTTTATTAATCCTATTTAACATCTAGAATCCTAGATAATATTGACATTATTATTTAAATTTTAATTTTACCTATGACAATTTCTGAGGCTTATTTATAATTCGTTGTAATTTTCAGTTCTTAAATCCATTAACAATATGAGTACCTTATCTACGCCATTGCCATTACCTTGCCCTTACTGCCCTGAGTCTACTCGTACGTTTAGTGGGCATGGACTTAAAGTTCACATAGGTCGCAAACACAAAGACGCGCCTTGTTCGAGAGTTTCCTCTGAGGCCACTCCTATCGTCCCAGTTACCGCAGTTACCCCGCAAGTCCCCCAGGTGGTTTCGCCGCTGGCGTCACAACGGGTTTCACTGGATATGCTTGCTACCCTACGAGAGAATACACCGGTACTGCGTCACATTCCAAAAGGGGCGCGAAATCAGGCGGCAGGTAAACTTTGTGCAATAATCGACAAGTGCATCGATTGCAATGGGGCTGAGGACTGGTTGTTGCTTCTCTCATTCGCTTATACTGCATTAGGAGTTCCTTCAAAAACTCTACCGGGAAATATGACGACCAAAGTAAAGGCAAACGTGGAACGTTCTGAGTATTGTCAGTTTGAGGATGAGCTTGGAGACGTAAAAGTGTACTCCAGTTCGCGTACGGTTCAAAAAATTCATTCAATCGAAGTTCATACAATCGAAAGTGTTGACCTGAGAGGAGCCGTCCGTCTTTTGGTGTCTAACGATACGTTTGCTCAGCAGAACCCAGCCACTCTTGATGAACTGAAGCTCAAACATCCAGAACCATCGCGTCCTTTAAACTCCCCATCGGCGCCGGATGCTTCATATCCTATAGTTTCGGTTGCAGTAGAGGACGTTGCTATGGCGTTAAGCTCTTTTTATAGCGGATCTGCAGCAGGTTTAGATGGCATTCGTCCAAATCATTTAAAAGACCTGACTGGGTCCTCCGGTGAAAACGGACCACGTCTGATGGTATGCCTAACCAGACTCGTTAACTTTTTATTAAGCGGCCAACTCGATCCAGAGATTTGCCCGTATATATACGGGGCAGCTCTTTGTGCCTTGAAGAAAAAGGATGGCGGGTTGAGGCCCATAGCTGTTGGAAGTGTCTTCCGAAGATTAACTGCGAAGCTGGCTTGCCGTGCCGTGAAAAAAGAGATGTCTGAATACATGCAACCGAACCAACTGGGATTTGGTACTCGATTGGGATGTGAAGCAGCCATTCATGCCACTCGAGCATTCGTGATGAACGCGGAAAACTCCGATTGCATCGTGTTAAAGCTAGATATCCGCAACGCGTTTAACACTCTGGAAAGAGACGTCCTTTTGAACGAAGTTAAAGATCAAATTCCTACTCTCTACCCCTTTTTACATCAAATCTACCAATCCCCATCGAATCTTTTTTACAAAAACCACCTTATTCTTTCACAAGTTGGAGCTCAGCAGGGTGATCCTCTTGGGCCTCTCGTTTTTAGTTTAGCTATTCATAAAATTATTTTAGAGTTGAAGTCATCTTTAAACTTGTGGTATCTGGACGATGGGACTATCGGCGGCAAACATGATGTGGTCGAACAAGATCTGCGGACTCTTTTGCCACGCTTTAGGGAGCAGTGCCGGAGCTCGTACACATCTTACAAGTTTAAGTGCGCTTTTACCTGGTCTAAGGGAACTTACCCCCAGCACTTTCGGCTTGTTGGGTTCACCTATATTCCTTGATGGTGTTCCTGAGGCTATACTTTTACGCAAAGAACTTCTACTCTCAGCTCAGGAACGTCTTCAATCACTACCTTCTCACGTGGCACTTGTGTTATTGCGTATGTGTTTCGCGCTACCGAAAGTGACCTACTTGCTGCGTACTTCACCTACCTGGCTTTGTCCGGAAGAGGTTTCAGCTTTCGATGAATCTCTGAAACTCGCTGTTGAGTCTATCCTGAACATTTCTCTAGACGACTCGCAGTGGAAGCAGGCGCCTTTGCCAATACGCTACGGGGGCCTTGGTGTGCGGAGCGCTCGGGACGTTTGCTTGCCGGCATTTCTTGCCTCGGCACATGGGGTTGCGGACCTTGTCACTTTAATTATTCCTTCCAATGGTGACAGGGCATGTATTCCTTATTTGCCTGATGCGGTATCAGCCTGGTCGGCTCTCAACTCGAGCAAACCAATCCCATTGGCCTCCTGTGCTCAGCGAGCATGGGATGATATTGAAGCAAAAAAGAACCTCGAACAGATCTTGCAAAGTGCCACAGGGACAGAATTGGCAAGACTAAGAGCTGTGTCGCAGTCAGAATCTGGTGCATGGTTGCACGCCCTTCCGTCGCCTTACCTGGGCACTCTTTTAGATGATGACTCTCTGCGTGTGGCGGTGGCTCTCCGCCTGGGCTGTAAAGTGTGTGAACCTCACAAATGCATTTGCGGTTCCATGGTGGAGGCCGATGGCCATCACGCACTAAGTTGTCGTCGTTGCACGGGTAGGTTTCCGCGTCACCATGCACTCAACGACATAATTCGAAGAGCATTTATCTCGGCCAACGTTCCCTGTGTGCTGGAGCCGCCGGGTCTCAGTAGGACCGACGGTAAGAGACCAGACGGTTTGACTCTGGTACCCTGGAGGAACGACAAGTGCCTTGTCTGGGACGCTACTTGTGTCAGCACTGTCGCGTCCAGTCACGTGAGCCGCACTTCCCATTTAGCTGCAGCGGCGGCGGAAGAAGCCGCTAGGAACAAGCGGGCTAAATACGCGACAATGGAGTCACAATATTATTTTGTGCCCATAGCCGTGGAGACAATGGGCAGTTGGGGCGTTGACGCTAAATCATTACTTAAAAGTTTAGGGCGTAACATTTTTGAAGTGACTGGAGAAGCCCGTGCCGGCTCGTTTCTGGTGCAAAGAATGGCCATCGCTATTCAGCGTGGCAACGCTGCGAGCGTTATGGGCACCTTTTCACCGGGAACGTTGCGGGGCGGGATTCTTAACTAAATAGGTTTAACGAGCTAATTGAATTGTGATTTTATATTAAAATTATATTGTGACTTTGTTAATTAAGAATTAGATAATTATCTTAATACATTAATAAATCATTAATTTCACACTATTATTAATTTATATTTATTGAAATTTTTAACACTATTCTTAATTTAAATTTATTAAAATTTATTTTCTAATTTTTAGTTCGGTTTTCTATAAAAGGCATGTTTTTTAGTTTTTTTAAACTATTATTTATTTAGAACATACATTTAGGTCAACTCGGGTAAGACGGCATACTCTATTATTAAGGGTAAGACCGTCATTAAGATACATTATAGCTAATTTTTCTCTCACTATAGTGTTGCTAGTGACATTTATGATACAAAATTGAACCAAACTATAATACTGTTATATCGATACTGTCAATGCTAACAGCATAGCTACTCAAAAACGAAAGAAATTAAAAGTAACCTTCTAATTTTTTTTTTATACCTTTTTTTTTACAAAAATTGATTAAAAATGTACACTTTGCCTTATTTCTTCTTATAATTGGCTGAAAGTCAAGGTCGAATACATAATTATATCTTTGAAAGAAAATAAGTTTGTGAAAAAACCATACAAAATTTGCAATATGGCCGTTTTTAGGAACACTAACAATAGCGCCACCTAGAGCGAGCTTTCAGTTTATTAACCCCATTGCGTAGGGTAATAAAATTTTATAATCTGACACTGGCTAAATACCCTAATCGTGCAGAGCCATAATGAAATTTTAAAAAAGATTATCTTTGACGCTTTTGACAGTGACAGCTCAGAACATTCGCATCAAAAGCTACGTAGCGAGTGTAGTAGAACTAAAAATTCGGTCAAAATATATATATATTACTTGTAATACTGATGCGCGGCGTCAGGTCCGTCGAAGTGCGGCATGCGGGGCCGCCCCCAGCCGCGGCCTCGCCCCCTGCCGCGGCCCCGGTACTCCCCGGGGGGGAAGTAGGGTGCTCGCGGCGCGTAGTACATCGACGGCGCTGCAGCATACGGGAGTTACAGGTTATAGTATACATACATAAAATCACGCATTTTTCCCGTTGGGGTAGGCAGACTACTTCTTTCCACATGCTAAGATCCGGACATATCGTCAGGATCGTAGTATGTGGACTTTCGTGGACGTAGTCTTTCCACATGCTACGATCCTGACGGTATGTCAGGACCGTAGCATGTGGACTTTCGTGGACGTAGTCTTTCCACATGCTACGATCCTGACGGTATGTCAGGACCGTAGCATGTGGACTTTCGTGGACGTAGTCTTTCGCTTCTTCCAAATGAGCGCCATCATACATGTGCAAAAAGAGAACCGTCGTAACATGGCGTTACGATGAACTAACATTCAAAGGTAAGGAAGCAAGGTACATACCACCTAGTAACACACGACAATGATAACAGTAGGTACCTACCAAGTATTAAACGTTTTAAGTCGTACTAGTAATGACAGTAAGTATACTTATTCAAAATTAAATCTGGTGATTATATTTTTACAATTAAAATTATATTCAATCGAACTAATGTCAAGTCAATAACTTATCTATAACAATAATAACATTTTTATTATAAAAACTCACGTTCATTTTAAACTTATAGATTTAAAAACGGGAATTTAACGATGTCGATCGCTATATCGACATCGCGTAAGCCACGTTAAATTCCCGTTTTTAAATCTATAAATAATAACATTGTTTAATTCCATCATGTCTTGCTGACGCGCGGGTGAAGTACTTGATTATTGTATTTTTATTCTATTTCTGTATTGCCATATTACATTACTAAACTTAATATCTCTTTTGTATTCATTGTATTACGTTCATAAAAGCCTAAATTAAGTTCATTCAAAAGGTAACACGACATTCATTGCCTGTTAGGTGGTATGAAGTTCGCCGCGCCAGCTAGTTAGTAATAAAACAAACATAAATGAAATAATATAAAAGTCTTTCAAGGAGGTGCACTCATTCAGCTTGTTTGTTCTCGCAATATGAAACTCTTTGGTGGAATTCTTATCTAGGTTTTACGAAAATAAAAAAAAACGTAAAGGATACGCACGGTGCCATACAAGGGAGCGTGCGGTAAATACTTACCGCACTCATGCGGTAAATACTTACGCACGAGTGCGGTAAGTATTTACCGCACGCTATGTTGTATGGTGCGTAATTTTTAACTTTCATACAATGTATACAGGCTTTGTAAATGCATTTTCTGAGTAAATGTGCTGAAAAAAATATTGCATCTACCTAGTGTTGTTTAATTTCAAGGCACAACTTGGAAAAACGGTAACAACTTTTTTATAGTATAGTCTAGCGTTTGTCCACTATCTCACCTGTTGGCAAGTGACGATGTGTTCGAGGATGGTAGCACGCTAGGCCAACAATGGGAACTATAGACCGGCAACCTCGTGCGCGACCGTCCCGCGGGGTGAGACGGTGTACCTCGTCCCCGCCACGTGTGACACCCCGCGGGACGGTCGCGCACGAGATTGCCGGACTATAGCTCTCAAGGACAGCTGTCAGAACACGTAATTGTTTGACCACAGATTGGCCAACTCGAAGAAAGCTAACCGGCGGACACTATTCAAGTCAGTGCCCATCATGCAAATATTTACAAACTATAAAATAATTAAGATGGTTGGATGATGGATGATGGAATTAAGATAGTTTAAAAACTGAGACAACCGACTTCAATGCCCCGCGAGTCAATTTCAGTAGCAAGTTTGAGACGTTTATCGTCATATCTCTGAAGATACTCATCAGATCTCGATGAAATTACAATGGGACCACCTCGGCAACGTACCCTACCGATCACAAAAATAATCATTCGAATCGGTTCACAATTGACGGAGTAATCGCATAACATACACAAAAAAAAACATACAGACGAATTGAGAACCTCCTCCTTTTTTGTGAAGTCGGTTAATAAAGTCGCTCCCGCTGTCGGCACGCTTACATTTTTTAAACTAGGCAATTAGATTTAGGATTTTATTACCGTTTTCATCAATTGATAGAATCATTCAGGAGGAAGGTTTATAACCAGGTTTTAATGAGGGCAAAGCCGCAGTACTTAATAAACAAATTAAACTAATACTGGTGCATATTCTGAATTTGGGTCATCGAGCAGTATACATAGTAAAGTTACATCAGTTGTGCGCAAGATTCCACTAGTGAACGATTTTGCACTCATAAATGCCAGCCAATCAGATAACGTCATTCGAACGCTTTCACGGGGGCTAGCCAACCGGAATGCGCTCTCTCGGCGGATAGCCAATAAGAACATTTCACGTTTAGGCAAACGTGAGTGGAATATATTTGGATCAAGTAACTGTGAGTGCAACTCTATTAGGGATATAGCTCGGTGTGTGTAGGATACTTTGTGGTGCGTAGAACGCCGGCGGGGGCACAGCGGCGAACGGGTGGTAGCCGAAACCGTACGGGGGCACGCCGTACAGAGCTGCAACAAACAATACACACTTATGTAATGATAATAATAACTTTTCTATGTTATGGTGAGCAAACGAGCAGACAGCCCGCCTGATGGTAAGTGGTTACCGCTGCCTATTAACACCTGCAATACCAGGGGCAATACTGGTGCGTTGCGTCATAAACGACGCAGTTATCCGCGAACATCTTCGAGCATTTACCAATGGAGATGTCAACGCAAGGCAAACCCCTCTGCTGGCCATATGGCCATATGAGTAAAATGCGTAACTACGCTGTATTTTTAATACTGTGTGCGTTTTTTTAACTAGTGTGCGGGATCGTTAAAGTGAGTTATTTGTGTGCGTGCAATGCGTGTTTACCTCGTCCCCCGTAAGTATCGGCAGATAAAAATGTTTGCGGATTACAACGTTAACATCTCCATTGGTAAATATTCGAAGGTGAACACACTTAAAAAAATATATACACTCGAATTGAGGAACCTTTCCCACCGACCTTTTCTAAGGACTTCCAAAAAAGAGGAGGTTCTCAATTTGTCTGAATGTTTTTTTTTTAACGGTTTAAAAAAAAAATCTATGTGTATATTCCTGAGAAAGACATTACCAGCAGCTTTATTGAACTCCATCTCTCGGTCGGGTGTGGTGAGACGCTCCGACTTGATGCGCTTGTGTCCGTGTCCGTCCTCTGAAGATATCGAGCTGATGGACGACTCGCGGCGCACCTTCTTTGTTTCCAGCGCTGAACGGATTACTATGCGACCTGTAAGTTAAGGCAATAGGGTATTTTACTCTATATGATACATTTTGGAGAGTGTGCCATCCAATTGCACGAATTAGTCCCACCATCCCCCTTCTTCTATCGGACAACCAGACGTACCGATGTGCGCCATCGATTTATGGTGGACATCTCATCTACCCGCACAAAACGTTTCGATTCATCATTTATCATACGTACTGCCAAGGAATGGAATTCCTTGCCGGTGTCTGTGTTTCCCAGCAACTATAACCCCGGGGTCTTCAAATCGCGAGTGGACAGGTATGTTCTAGGTGCTACATCGTCGACCGCATCGTCACTTAACATCAGGTGAGATGGTGGTCAAACGCTGATCTATCTAGTATCAAAAAAATATATATATGAGAAAAAAATCTATAATACATAGTGTAAGAGATCTATATGGCGCCAGTTCCTGACTTCGCGGCATTCAGTACTGGACTAGCTGGTGCGGACGATGACCAACTTCACGGCGTAACAGGGACCTCTGGCGTTGCGGACGTGTGTGCGGACATTAAATAAATTACGATTAAGATTTTGATTTGATGTTTAGATTTAGGCTTTTCTGTATTACATTATTTAAGGGACTTGGTTGTTTTCCTTATTAGTGCCGCTTCTGATATTTGGAGTGTAGTTTCCTTATAATATATTATTGAGATAGTTTAGTCAAAAAGCAGTCGGAAAACGTTTTAGTTCATATTAGCAAACTTAATTTAAAAATTCAATTTAAAGGTTTCAGCTTTTTTACTCTGTTTCATAACACCATTTAATAGTAGTCGCCATGTTATTACGTCATACGGCTATGTAAACTTAGATGTGTCAACTGTCAACTATAATATCACTGCATTTGTTTATACAGCCAACTGACGTCATGAGTCATGACCAAAGAGCAATATGGCGTCCAGCGTTTTCGTGTTAATTACGTGCGAAATTTAAAAATGCAAAATTTTAATGCATATTTGGTACCACAACGCACAGCCTAAACCGCTGGTCGTAGAGACTTGAAATTTGGAAAGTATATTTGTCTTAGTATATAAGGGTGTACTAAGAAAGGATTTTCCAAAATTCACCCCTTTAGGGGATGAAATGGGGGTTCAAAGTTTGTATGGAGAAACAATATTAGATAGTCTTTTCTATTCGAAACTTCATACAAGTGCTTCAGTAAAAAAAATATGTAAATACGTGTTTCAGGCTTTTTCGAAATTCCACCCCTAAGAGGGTGAAATGGGGTAACAAAGTCTAAAAATCAATATTGTTTCGGATTGCGCTGAAATTTGGCATGCAGATAGTTATTACGACGTAAGTTCCCTATGAGAAACGATTTTTTAAAATTCACCCCCGAAGGGGATGAAACGGGGGTTCAAAGTTTGTATGGAGAAACAAAATAAGATAGTCGTCTCGTGACCACGATCGATGCAACTTGGTCGAAACGTCGAGTAAATAAAATTTATGTTTTAGGCGCGATAAGTCTCGTATTTGAATATTTATATCAATGTGTTCAAATCGCGAAAGTTTAAAGTTTACAAAATAAGATAGTCTTTTCTATTCGAAACTTCGTACAAGTACTTCAGTAAATAAATAAGCAAATACGTGTTTCAGGCTTTTTCGAAATGCCTCCCCTAAAAGCGTGGGGTAACAAAGTCTGAAATCAATATCGATTCGGATTGCGCTGAAATTTGGCAAGCAGATAGTTATTTTGACGTAGGTATCCGCTAAGAAAGGATATTTCAAAATTCACTCTTTAAGGGTATGAAGCGGGGGTTAAAATTTTAGATAGTTATCTTATTCGACATTTCACACAAGTACTTCTGTAAATAAATAAGTAAATACGAGTTTTAGGCTTTTTCAAAATGCCACCCTAAGAGGGTGAAGTGGGGGTAACAAAGTCTGAAACTAATATTGTTTCGGATTGCGCTGAATTTGGCATGCATATAGTTATTTTGACGTAGGTATCCGCTAAGAAAGGATTTTTCAAAATTCACTCTTTTAGGATATGAAGCGGGGGTTCAAAATTTAGATAGTCATTTTATTCGACATTTCACACAAGTACTTCTGTAAATAAATAAGTAAATACAAGTTTCAGACTTTTTCAAAATGCCATTCTAAGATGATAAACTGGGGTAACAAAGTCTAAAAATCAATATTGTTTCGGATTGCGCTGAGATTTAAAATGCAGATAGTAATTATGACGTAGGTATCCTCTCAGAAAGGATTTTCTAAAAATTCCTCCTATATATACGGATACGGAACGGGGATTCAAAGTTTTGTATGGCAGAACAAGATGAGATAAAGTACGTTTTGTAGGATTTTTTGAAATTGGGTAGGTAACAAAGTCTGAATATTTGGGGTTTTGGGATTTATAAATATGAATCCAGAATTGCCTTAGTCACGCGATAACATGTAAACGGGTGAAGCAATTTGGCTAATTCTTATGTGATGTTTAATGATAGAATCGTTTTACAAAAGAAAGGTTTTAAGTAAATAAAAGAAGTTTTTAATGCGGGCGAAGCCACAGGGCACTTCTAGTACTATATATGAACCTTGCTCATAAGGCGACTCTTGTATGGTATAATTGAGGTTTGCTTATAATTTGTGTCATTTTTGTACTATATAGCAGAATATTATAGCATAGTCTGAAATGCACTTCAGTGCAGGACCTCTTGTACCTCAAATTAAAATATTTTTTATTATTATTAGTGTGTTCACCATTTTGGACCACAGTATCGCTTACCACCAGACGAGAGAGGTGAAACGCTAGCCTATCAAATATTAACATAAAACTCACCATCGAGTGCACACTTGAGTTGGTTTCTCTGATCGTCCACGGCCGCCTCCTGTTGTCTCTTACATCGATCCACGATCCTCTGTCTGGCTGATCTCTCTCCCGCTTCATAGTATCGACCAGAGCGGGAGCCGTTATGCTGCAGTTCTGGACGTAGCTGTAACAGGTAAATTAATTATGGTGATATATTTCAAATGCCATGTCTGCACCCTCTCGTTAGAGAATTAAAGGAAAGCTTCTCAGATGACAATGGATATATAAAGATTTAAAGTAGACTTTTATCTTTAAACTCTATGGAATTGAGAATGAGAACACACAGCACAGCTGTATTCTACTTTTCAGATCTTTTTCAACTTCTAACTTCCATCTGCCCTAGGTAAACATACCCTGAACCTCAAAAATTGTGTACTTGCAAAAATTTGGATTAACACAATTTTGCACTTATTACCTTCTTGAAACATCTAGATTTTAGTGTTACATGCCCTGCAGGCTGCTTGGCACTGTACATTGCCTAGACACTTCCTGAGCTTAGCTCTGTTCTGGCCTTAGCATCCATAATGATGATAAAAAGTAAATAAAATGTATATAATTTGCATTTGAGTAATGTTGACACAATAAGCCAGAGAAGATATTGGATGTAATATCATAAGCATCAACATACGCTCAGCATACATTTGAGTTTTTATTGCCCTACATAGAACTATTGAGCCTGTATTGCTCAAGCTACATTCAATCGCCCTTCATGACAGTCACATACTAAGTGCAGATTTCACCAAACTCGGATAAGAGTTACTCTAGAGCAGCGGTCGGCAATGTGTGGCCCGCGGGCCGCATCCGTAAATAATAATTTTATGCGGGTGCTAATCTGGCGACTTAATCAATCTGCGTTTATTTGTCTATAGTCTATTGACAGATAGATACCCTATTATCAAAATTATGAACAAGTGCATATCTACAAGCCCGTATCTACCTTATTTTACAACTGTGTAGCCCCTGCCTGCCACAAGGTTGCCAACCACTGCTCTAGAGTAAATAATTGGAAACATCAAAAAGAAAATATGGTTATTTTTAACCGACTTCACAAAAAAGGAGGAGGTTCCTAATCGTCTGTATGTTTTTGTTTTTGTGTGTATGTTACGCGATCACTTCATCAATTCTGAACAATCTGAACTGATTCGAATGACTCTCTTTGTAATCGGTAGGGTATGTTTCTGAGGTGGTCCCATTGTAATTTCATCGAGATCTGATAAGTAAAACTTGCTACTGAAATTGACTCGCAGGGCATTGAAGTCGGTTGTTTTAGTTTTTAAACTATCTTAATTATTTTAACAAATGACGGTTTACTCTAGCTAGAGTAACCTTATATGAGTTTGGTAAAACCTGCATAAAATCTACTCTATTAGACATTGAAACTTACCTCTATCCGTTTAAAAAGCTCCTCTATCAGTCTTATACCTTGCAGCTTCTTTTGTGCTTTTAACAACTTCTTCTTTTCCTCAGCCACTTTACTGTCCAGATTCATATCATCATTCTGCATTAGCTTGGCTAGCTGCTTCTTTTTCCTTTTCTCCTCTCGCTCTCTCATCTTCTCTAGTTTCTCTCTTTCTGCTCTCTCGTACTTTTGTCTTAAAGAGTGAAAGATTATTCGTGAGCATGCTTCTTTTTGTCTGAAATTGAGGGCCCTATCTTACGGTGATATAATGTTAAGCAGATTTAGGAGTTTAGGTAGGCCCGTCTCGTATATGCTATGGAGTATACATTAATAAGTCCTTGACATGACTTATTTAAATTGTTAAAATTATTACTTCTAGATTGTAAAAGCTACAGTCTATAGTGAAGAGGAAGCCATCAAGACTATTAGAATGGTAAATAATACATAGTGTAAAATATTATAACAATACTGACCTTTCTTTAGCTTCTCTACGTGATATTTTCTCCTTTTCTTGTTTCTCCTCATCATCTTTAGCTCTCTGTCTAGCAATGAGTCTCTCTCTAACGATAGCTCTACGCTTTATGGCCGCATCTGTCATGTGCTTTGTTTTGTCAAAGTCTACTCGGATGCCACACCACTCTGCCATGTCATCTTTCTTACGTAACAACTTGGTGCCTCTCAGAGCGTCCATGCAACGAACGAATCCTACATATTCACTAAACTGGATGTAGCCGTCAAAGTACAGCGCAGCATCTTGTGGAGTTGTCAGTATACCTCTTATTGCAGCTTTCATTTGCATTCGAAAAGGATCTGCCACGGGGACATCCACTTGACGAATGCTACCAAACTTCTCAAAAGCTCTCTTGAAGATACTCTCAGAAGGCGGAGCTTCGTCATCCCTGTCACGATCATGCACGAACCAACGAATGGGCAAGTTGGATATATGAACTGTATCGGGGCGCTCGCCCGGTTTCATCTCGTCCATATCTGTGGCATCACGGAAGAAGGAGTCCCACGAGTGGCGGCTCGGGAATTCCTGCTTCGCCTCGGTTACCTTCAGCTTGAGCGCGTCGGGGTAGTCGGTGAGGCTGACTACCCGGTCGTTGAGGCGCACGATCACGCGCTCCAGCTTGTCTCGACTCTCCAGCTCCGCATCGAACCTTATCACTTCCGTACTATGCTTCGACACTTTTAACACGGAGAAACTCTCAGGTTGGATCATTTTCCGGATTTTCTCCATTAGCTCCCAGTTGGACAACGACTTGCCGTGAACCTTGTGTGGTGGAAGCTGGACAGAAATGTTAAGCTTTGCGAAAGGCTTGAGATACAAACGCTGCGGCAGATATAGCGCCACAGCGTCTGAGATGTCCCTGCATACTTGAATGTTCATTGTGAATAGCTAACCCTAGCAGCCCTATCTTAACCTACATTTATTGTAAAAAATGAATACGAAATGAGTTGATCATAGCGATGGAATGAAACAAAACCTAAGCTTACAACGTAACGATACAAAATAATAATGCTAATAAAGTAAGACAACAAGACATAAGTAGCTAAAATAACTTTATGAAATGACCAAAACAATGTCCAGCCACAGCTCCCATAGTCACGGTTGCGTCCAAATTTTTAGAATTAAGTCAATGGAATCAATATTCCGGCGGAGTAATTCACAATAGGTATCTAAAAAATATTTTTTAGTTCGAAACGAAAACGACGAAAACAAGTTTTTTCACAGATTGACTTCAGAAGAATTCACAGATAACTGTATAATTCAGAATTTCAGATCACAGATTACTATATATTCAGATCCAGTCACAGATTACTATATGTGGATCCAATTCAATTCACTTATTTCCACAGACTGGATAGAATCACACAGACAAAGATTTTCGTTCATTCTGCCTAAGTTCGTGATAGGCCTGCATATCACATTATATTATGTCATAGATTACTATATTGTGTATCCCGTATACTTACAGTACTCTATGTTGTGTATGCTTGGCTTGCAAAGACATTTCATATGATTACGTGGACGCTATACTAACCACATATAGTAATCTGTGCACTAACTATTATCTTTTCTGTGCGCGTGGACGGTTCCGTCCATGTATTATATTATAAGAAGAAAGCGCGGGAAACTCTCCAACATGGCGGGCGTGTTTTAAATTTGTGAAATTGGAAATATTATTTTACCTTGTAAATATTGGTCAGGAGAGTTGAAACTGTGAATCCTTTTAATTTTTATTGTATACAGTTTAATTAGTTGCTTGAATCATCTGTCGGTAAGCACTTTTTCTTTGTTTTTATCTGGGATGGAAGAGCCCCCCGACCCCGGAGGCTCTGTTCCTCCTGTGGGTAGTGATATCATTATTGAGACTACTATCGCATCTACTTCTTCATTAGTAATGCCAAATTCAACTGCACCTATGTCTGCATCAAATGAGTCTGGTATGGAGACCGATGGCTCCGTGGGATGGAATAGAGCCTTAAAACGATCTTGACCCAGCAAGATGTGCCGGCACTGTAATAAGCGTAGACGTAAACGTAATTCGGTGTCAGAACCAAAGGAAAATGACTGCGTTTGTAATACAACGGAAATAATTGCCGAGACACCTATGATAAAGAAACAATCGGACAAAAAACCAGCTTCAGCTCCTGTTTCCACAAATGATAATGCACATCCTCGTCCTTCACCAATCGGTAGGGAATTTTACGAATCCACAGATGTAGCACCACACCTAGTTCACATTCAAAGGGAGTCTAATCCTGGCGACAACACTGTTTTACATCCCATCGCGTTCGGTAAATTATTACAGAAGCAACAATTTAGAAATATTGTAAATGGTAGTTTAAAACGCATAGGCAGAAACAAAATAGCTCTTACTTTCACGCACTTTGATGCTGCAAACACATTCCTGCGCCACGAAAGTTTGCCTAAAAATAAATTAAAAGCATTCATACCAGCATTCTATTTGACGCGCATGGGCCTTATACGAGGTGTACCAGCTGAGTGGTCCCCGGAAAAGGTTACCGAAAATATCAATGTTCCCGTAGGATGTGGTAAAATTATTAAGATTAGACGTCTGAATTATAAGACAACTGTCAACCGGTCCCCAGTCTGGAAACCATCTCAAACAGTAGTAATCACGTTTGATGGGCAGGTTCTGCCTAAGCGAATTTTTATGTGTTTCAATGCACTGTCGGTAGAACTTTATACTTATCCGACAATACAATGCTACAACTGCTGCCGTTTTGGCCATACTAAAATGCAGGGCAGGTCTAAACCTCACTGCTTTAAGTGCGGTCAAGAACTTACTGCGGATAGTTGTAGCATTGAAGAGGATTGTTCTTCATGTTGCCTCTGTTCAGGCTCGCACTTTGCTACTAGCAAGTCTTGTCCTGAGCTCGATCGACAAAAGCGTATCAAGCAATCCATGGCAGAATGTTGCATCTCATACTCTGAGGCTTGCAAACTGCATCCTCAAGTGTATAAGTCTTACGCTGATGTCATTGCCACTAGTCGCACAACACCGGTGATCAAAAAAATGCCGCCACCGTCCTCTTCTAATATGACTTATAGAAAAACTGTTTTATTAAAACCGCGTTCAGCCCGTCAGCCCCCTAAAGGGTATGACTAAGCGGCTCACCAACAACTCATAAAAGACTATGATATGCCACCTCCTGCCAATGGTTGTGCGTTTAAAGCACAAAGTAGTACTGACACTGAGCAGCAATCTTTGACAAACATTATTGTCGCTTTAATTAGCACATTATCTCAGACCAACCTATTGAAACCGGACAACGCTGCCCCCATAATTGAATTACTAAAAAAAATCATACAGATCCATAATGGATCTACGCCCTCAAATAAACACAAACTGTAGTCGCATTTCGGCGTTTCCACTGCATCGCACCAATTGTGTGATAATGCAGTGGAACTGCCGAAGTGCGATTAGTAAAAAACACGAAATCATTTACCATGTAAATAAATTTAACCTTTCGATTATTGCCTTAGCAGAGACTTGGCTTAAACCAGGCTCTGTTTTCAAATTAAATGATTACTCTTGCTATCGACAAGATAGGAGTGACGGATATGGCGATGTAGCCATACTCTTTAAAAGTAATCTTTTCCATAAACCAATCTCTCTGCCACATCATGATGATTATAGTGCTTGCAATGAGATTGCTGACCGCTTGGCGAATGAAGCAGCCGTGTGTGGAGATATTTTTCCATACAAAAACTATTATCATGATCTTATATCTTTAGCTACAATTTCTCTCCAGGAATCTTGGAGTAGAGCCTGGTCTGAAAGCACTCGAAAAAAAGGCAAACATTATTTCAATATTCAAAAATCCATTTCACACAAACCATGGTTCACTGTTCTTAAACTTGGTAAAAGAGCAACTTCTACTCTCATAAGAAGGAATACGCTTGGGTCACGTCTGCAGTCCGGCACATCTTGCTAGACTTAAATTGTAAGTTCGCCATCTTGTGAATGCGGAGAAAGCAGCAGAACGACAGGAAAAATAAGAAAAAACCTATTGCCTACCACTAAATGCGCGCGAATTCGCTTCTTTTTTTATCGCAGAAGATTATTATTAATTTTTTCATTGCTAAGGGTCAATTTATACTAGAGCAGAGTCGAAGCGCATCCAAGCGTCAATCCAAAACTGAACATAACAAATTCAACCTTAATTCCACAGCGTAACGCACACATTACTTTTGAGATTTTAAAAAGACGCGCGCATTCTTCCGAATTCGCGCGTCTGCGCGTGACCAACGCTGATTGGTTGTAAGTTGAGTTGTAAAGAATTTGACGCATAACAAAATTAAATTTCAAAACAATTTAAAAAACTAAATTTGACTAATCTATATATCTATATTTACTATAATAAAACAGTAACTAAGCGAAAACTGTACATTGAATATTTTTTTGAAATTTAAATTAGGGGAAGCTTTATGAATATGAACGCTATAGATGCCGAAAATATAATTTTTAAAATGTTTGTCTGTATGTATGTCCGTTTGAAAAATCATCACGCCGAAACTACTGGACGGATTTCAATGAAACTTAAAGTGAGCATAGCTTGTGTGACTATGGAATAACTTTTAGAATATTGGTTATCCTGAAAAACATAAAGGTTTTGGTGGGACACGGGAAAAACAGGATATATTTATGTAAATGTTATGCAATCTATTAGGTAAACACTTATCAAATGATACCTACTTTGATTGAATGTATATGTATACCAAAGTTTTCATTAAAAAAAAAAAATAGGGATACGGGAATCGTTCCTGGTTCCGTAATTATACGTGCAGATTTACATTGTTATTCTTAAATTCGCCAGGCTACATATGTAAATGATTGGATCAGGCTGAACAGAGATTGCTTTAAGGAGCAAAGGCTGTAGGTTCGAATCTCAACACATGAGACATTTTGTTGAACGTGAAATGTTTCTGTAGTTATTTGTTAGTTATTTTGCGCTTATTCTCATAATTCGAAAACATATTCGGATTCGGAAGCTTCATTTATAAATTTATTCTTTTTTGATCCCTCAGCTGTTTTGCGCGGAAACCTTTCCAATAAATCACTGATTTTTTCTAATTGAAATATCAAAATTAACCGATCGGAGCATTGAGAATTGCAAAGATCCAAGTCGAAGTAAAGGCAGTTTCCGAATTCGAATTTGCTTTCGAATGATTGAGAATAACCCTGCTGATAGGCTTAGCGTTTGACTACTATCTCGCCTGGTGCTAAGCGATGATGTCATCGAAGATAGTGAATCCGCTAGGCCTAAAATGATCCTGAATACCAAGGGCTTTTTGTTGCTGGACACCGTAAGGATACAGTTATAAATATGAAAATACAGGACTTATCGCGCCTAAAACATTAACTTTATTTTTCATATTAATAACTATGTGTTCAAATTGCGAAAGTTTAAAGTTTACAACCGTAAGGATACGCCGGCAGATGTTCTCCTTGATGGTAAAAAGCTATTTTATGTCAACAATTCAGGCGGAACATCGATATAATGCTCCTACTACGTGTGGCAAAAGGTGGTTTGAGTTGTGACTCGCACGAACCAGCCATCAATCGAATAAAAGCATGTCACTAATCGATTCGCTCTCAAGAAATAACATTAATAAAGTAATAAATCTTTGAGAAAGATATTCGGATGATGGTGGCATACGCACTCTCTTTTGTTATCTTAAGTTTAAGGAGATCAGTTCGGCAAACGACACTCGATCGTTCTTCTGCCGATGATGGATTAAACACAGGCCTAATTATTGGAATATAAGCGAAACGAAACTAGCGCCCAATAATCTTTGAGTTACTCAAAGCCAACTATGTATGAGAGCTAAGCGAAGCTAAGTAAGATAACCGAAGTAGGTTTCCATTTGAAACATGAGATGTAGATGACGAATTGCTATGCCAGTCGATGTTTTACTTTACATTACACATTATAACTGCACACATTACAGGATCGTCGGATTTCCCAGCTTCTGAATTCGTATCGCTGGCGTAGTTCTATTAGGTAGAAATGTTGTGCAGTTTCGTACCATTTTAGATTCGTCATGTCTGTCCGTCTGTCTTTCCGTCCGTCTGTCCGTCCGTATGTCACAGTAATTTTTTTTTAATCAAACCTTTACGTGCGATATGTTTTTGGATAGGTCGTTGAAAATGACATTGAGGTTTTTAAAACAATTTTTTTTCAAAGTCATTCGTTTGAATGTTTTACACTTCTAAAGTGGTAAAATGTGTGTGTAAAAAGTGAAAAATCTAAAAAAAATATCCTGTAGATCTCAATAAAACTTTAACCGAAAATTGGTTAGAAGTCGGTAGTTTTTGAGATCTAGCACATTTGCCGAACCGCAAATATAAATTTGTTTTCATAAAAACGCTTTTGTTACGGAACCCTACGAGTGCGAGTCCGACTTGCACTTAGCCAGTTAAGACTTTCTATTGTTTAAATTCACTCTCTTTAGATAAATACCCGAAAAACTTAAAACATGCTGTAAACAAAGCAATAAATCAGTTAAAATTGATCTAAAAACCACGCTATAGAATGCATTTTCATCGATATTTTAGCATCCCTGAAACTTTCAGCTGGATAACTAATTGGAAAGTTTTTAAAATGTAAGTCGTCAGATTACACCTGGCCGATGATGACCGACAGACAAATCAGAAAGTAACTTACTATTTCGTGCTATATAAACTGGCCAAGTGCAAGTCGGACTCACACTCGTAGGGTTCCGTAACACAGTTTAGTATTCCATAACTATGATTTTTCGCAACTACAAAATTAACTTTGTTTTTCATAGTGTTTGTATGAAAAACAAAGTTATCTTTGCGGTCGCCATATCTCTAAAACTGCTGACTGTATCTCGTTCAAACCAATTTTCGTTGTTAGTTTTTATTGAGATCTATAGCATATATTTTTTTTAGATTTTTCACTCCCATACTTTAAAAGTTAGAGGGGGGGGGACACACATTTTACCACTTTAGACGCGCCTATCTTTCAAATGATTGACATTGAGAAAAAATGATTTTACGAACCTGAATGTCATTTTTAAAAGCCTATCCATAGACACCTTACACGTATAGGTTTGAAGAAATTTTTTTTTTTGTTTCAGTTCCATGTATGGGATGAAACTTAAACTTTTATATATTTTTTTTTGTATAAAAATCGGAAAGCGGTTTACAGAATACATCTACCTACCAAGTTTCAATTCTGTAGGCCTAACAGTTTCGGAATAAAATGGCTGTGACATACGGACGGACAGACAGACAGACAGACATGACGAATCTATAAGGGTTCCGTTTTTTGCCATTCGGCTACGGAACCCTAAAAATCATCATAATAATATTTTACAAAAAAAAGAGTGTGTTAACTTTTATTCTGAAGATAGTCAAAAATGTATCTATGAGTACTCTGCGTACTCTAATTTAAATCGGATACATTCAAATTCATTGAAATTGTCATTTCAAATTATAAACATAATTTAGAATCCCTGATTTAACGAATTGAAATGCAAGTATCTCCGTTCCGATAATTGTGAATTGCAAAGATCTAAGTCAAAGGAGAGGTAGTTTCTGAATCCGATTTTTTTTTCGAATGATTGTGAATAGCCCGGCTGAAATTGAAAGGTGCCTTTTATTAAAGGTTATATATGAACGTTTTTTTTAATAAGCCTATCCCCGGTTGTCGAATTTATTGGAGTCGTCGTTGATGAGTTTTCGATTCTGCTATCAATAGTTTTAAGCATATACTTAGCTGGATTTTTAGGGTTCCGTAGCCGAATGGCAAAAAACGGAACCCTTATAGATTCGCCATGTCTGTCTGTCTGTCCGTCCGTATGTCACAGCCATTTTATTCCGAAACTATTAGGACTACAGAATTGAAACTTGGTAGGTAGATGTATTCTGTGAACCGCTTTTCGATTTTTATACAAAAATAAAAAATATAAAAGTTTAAGGGGGAGCATTCCATACATGGAACTGAAACAAAAAAAAATGTTTTTCGTCAAACCTATACGTGTGGGGTATCTATGGATAGGTCTTTAAAAATGACATTGAGGTTTCTAAAATCATTTTTTCTCAAAGTCAATCATTTGAAAGATAGGCGCGTCTAAAGTGGTAAAATGTGTGTCCCCCCCCCTCTTAACTTCTAAAGTAAAGGAGTGAAAAATCTTGAAAAAATATATTCTGTAGATCTCAATAAAAACTTTCAACGAAAATTGGTTTGAACGAGATACAGTCAGTAGTTGTTGAGATACAGCGACCGCAAGTATAACTTTGTTTTTCATACAAACACTATGAAAAACAAAGTTATTTTTGTAGTTGCGAAAAATCTAAGTTATAGAATACTCTACTGTGTTACGGAACCCTACGAGTGCGAGTTCGACTTGCACTTGGCCAGTTTTTTATTTTATAAACGTCAACCATCGCTTTGATATAGATTAAACTGCTGCCCCGGGTGAACTATTGTCTAACTTTAATCAAAACGCCAAGTGGCTGCATAACTTTAAATTCAACTAGCGGCCCGCCCCAGTTTCGCACATATGCCTGGGTAGAGCATACATGCCTGTATCTGTTTGCATCACTTTGTGGCGTCGAGTATGAATTAATCTTTACATAAAACCTTAACGAAACATAATCCTTCCTCATGAATCACTCTCTATCTATTGGTGAAAACCGCAAATTCTGTAGTTTATCGCAAACTGACAGACAGACGCGGCAGGGGACTTTGTTTTATATTATGTAGTGATATAAAAGTAAAATTAAGAGTTGATGCTCAATGAGATGCCAAAAATATCAAGGCGGTTAGTTGTCGTTATAGGTATATCTTTAAATGTAAGAGATCAAACGTTGGACGAGCGCTTCTCTATGAGGCTGGATTTTTGTGCGGCTTGATACATTATAACGACGTTGTTATCTACATACCAAAGTACAATATTTGTCAAATTTTCGTTAGACAATATATTATGTAATAGTATATGCAATTAAATATTGTTTGTTTTCCATTTAAAATACATTGTCATTAAAATTGTAGCCCTATCTACCAAACTGGGCAATGCATTAGGGCCCATATATTGATGGTTAGTGTGGATTATTTAAATTAAGACATGAATTGTTACATTAAAAAAAGTACAGTATAGCAGATATAACTTCTCTTGGCCTAATCATAATGTAAGGCATTGATTTGAACCTTACTGAGACGAATAAAAAATCAGTGTAGCCACACTAACGTTAAGGTTTTGTTAAGTTTTTGTAGGAGTCGCGAACGAAGTCGCGGGTACAGCTAGTAATTAAAATAAAAACTACAAATAATAAATGGAATTTAGGTCGCTGTACAGTCCCCAAAAAGCTGGCGAGATTACCTCTTTGAATCGCGAAACTAATGCGTTGCCCGAGGTAAGCGCCAGCTCTGGGCGTGGGAGATATATGTTATTATATTGTGGAGATATGGGTGAATTTGATCCAATACAATGATTATAATTCATGGTGTACGTGAACGGAACCGCGGGTATCAGCTTGAGATCTATAAATGAAACAATTGGGTAGATGTTTATAAAGTATCTTTTATTTCTTTTTAATACATAATCAATGACTCCACAGAAGACATTGCTTGCAGAGCTATGAAAATTTGCCTATACCAAAATGTACATTTCTAAATTATTCCAAATGGATCATACTGTGTTTACTTAGCACTATCATAAATAATTTAACATACCTAAGATTATATACACAGCGCCTCTTTAATTGTAATTAGTTAAATAATGTACTAAATATATTTCTTTATTGTGATAATTTTCTTCTATTAACTTTTGAGAAAAGTAATTTGCAATTCAGCATAGCTCATTTATATCGGATACATTCGAATCCAGAAGCTTCATCCTTCCCTTCTTCCAACCAATCCTTTCCGATTAGAATCACTCAATTATGCAAAGTGACACATCAAAGTTTCCGATTGGAGCATTGTCACAAAATAATAGTACTAGCACAGGCAGGTTCCGAATCCGAATGTTTTCGAATGATTGTGAAAAGCCCCACTGAATTACCTCAACAATGCAACAAAATTAAAAACAACTATAACTATTAACCGTTGTTTTTATATGGAGTTTGACAGATTTTTGACGTTTGTTATGGTTAAAGTAAGATGGTGGAACTTAAGCTAAGAATAGTTTTAGTTTTGTAGAAAATATTTAATAAATGATTATGTTACAGAAAGCAGGGTCACATAAAAATAAATTACTATCAATATCTTAAGAGGCCAGTTTTCACTGGTTTCAGGAAAATTAAATACAATAATTAAAATGTATGCAAAAGATAATTAAAACCTTAATAAGAATTTAGTTTTATTTTTGTTTTGCAAGCAATAATACGAAACATTTTCAAATTTCTGTTAAATTTGCTGTTTTTCAACTAAACTTGGTAAAGATTGAACTAATTAAATAGTTATAGTTAATTTTACAGGTTCATTTATGTTCAAAAAAAATGTTTACTTCGAGTTCATTCATTCACAATTTTCTTCATTATTAGAGCTTATTTACTATGGAAGATTTTTTAATACTTTGTAGTCCACAACTGCATTATTAATGCAGTTATTATAACAAAATAACATATAATTTTAGGGCTGTAAAAATATGTAACTAATTCTGTGTAATCACATCTTATGCTACATTGTGATGTTTATTTAAGCGTTTAAAAATTATGCAATTGAAGCAAATACTTTTGATACTTTACATTTTATGCACCATTTGTATAAAATGTAGGAATTATTTAAATAGTTAAAAATATGTATTGCTAGAATGACATAAGTGTCGAAATCGACAAAAGGCAAGCTTGATAAAGGGTGGGGGAATCAATGTCTGCAATATTTGAAATGTATGAAACAAAATATTACCAACTGCACTTGAACAAATAAAATCGTAATGGTTGCCGAAATATTTTGTTTTTTTCAAGTACGAAACATTTGGTCCTTCGAGCCGGATCACAAAAGCAGACCGAAAGGGCCTGGATATGATCAAGTCCGTAATCTCTTATTTTAGATTCTGCATCACAGCATTGGTTCACCACACCTCCAGCCGAGCATTCGAGACCTGCATCAATGCAGACATATCAACTACTATGTACATCACTTAGTATACCAAATTAACTCAAACATACAACAAAAAAACCCGATTCTCTGATAGAAAACAAGTTCTCAATCAAAAAATTACAATCTCACAAATATCTAACAGTGTTTTTTTGTTCATAAACAAATACAAATAAATTTTCAGTCTTCTATTAAATAGTTACATAGATCATTTTAATAGATCCTCAGATTTACAATGTTTTTTTATACAGTTGCTATATACATTATATATATCATAGAAGTCAATAGTCACAATTTTTGCACACTTCAAATGTGTCCGTGCACTGTTTCACTTGGTGCATGCATCATCGCCAATATGTACACAATAGTAACAGTTTATATTAAAATACGATCGACGCGCAATATAACTAAAGATTTAAAGTCACTTAGAATTGATTCAACACGCTCATGAATTTTACTAAAAATCTGCATTTTCGTCCACTTATCTCACTGGCTAAGCAACAGTCACATTTCTATAGTCCTTTGTCAACATCACAGCATTACATATGCATAATATGTTGCAGTGTTTCAAATTAATGCATGAAGTTCACTACTCACTTTAACAAGTTCAATTCAATCTCCAATCTGTCAATATAAATGGATCAATATTTTTCTATAATTCACTTCACAGTGCGCATTTATTTCACTGCAATCACAAATCAACGAGTTAATTTTAGTAATACTTGTTGCACAAGGTTTAGACTTCACTTCTGTATAATAGCACACTAAGAGTGAGTAAGTGAGTACTAGTAGTCCCCCTGTGGCCACATGGCCCAGGGTACAGGCTCGGTTCAGTTGGCCCGGGCCCGCTTGGCATGCGCATGCGGCGGGGCGTGCGCTGGCCGCGGCGCGGCGTGCTCTCGCTCATCATTGGTCAGCCCCGACCGCACCATGTATTTCAGCTGCGGCATGTGCTGCATCACGTCACGGATCTGGACTAGTGCCATCCCGTTCTCGCCAGCTGCAGCCGATTTGCATTTGCCAGAGTTGCGGAGGACTTGTAGTTGTGTTCTGGAATGGAAGGAAAGAGTTTAAGGAACGGTTGGGCGAAAGATGTTGTTCTTTACGACTCATCCATACTAATATTACAAATGCTAAAGTCTATCAGAATGTTTCCAGTGGTACCAGTTTTATTACTTTTATTGTCCTCTCTTGCTTCCTAATTAGGGTATCTTACTGCCTTACTCTTAGTACACCTCCCTAATTAAGGAGTTAGGGACCCTGATTCAGTGATTCAATACCCCTATTTGTCCTAGATCTCTTCTGTATTCATTGCAGCTAAGGCTACAGACGCAAGCAGGTATAACTCGCGGCACCGATCCGTCCAATCTTTAGATGCAAGTCGTTAAGTATGTACCCATAGTACGAGTTTTCATCGTAAACGCTTTTGACAGATCTCACATAGTTTTCGACTTATTCTGGCTCCCTGATTGGTCTAAATTTAGTGAAGTGTAGTAAACTCTAGAGGTGCTGTACTATTTTTCATACAAAATTTTTCGATAATACAATATCGAGTTTGGTATGAAAACTTGTATTAAAGGTACTGGGTACCTATTGCGAGTTTCTTTAGATTTATTTACTCACTGAATAACGTTAAAGTAAACGCAGATTTGTATAGAAATTACAATGTTACCTCTTAGGCACACTAGATGGCGCTTTTTAATTTCATATAAATCTGCGTTTACTGTAACGTGATCGAGTAAGTAAACCGGTCTATAAAACTCTCACTAGGCACTCTGTATGTCGGGGCAGAGTAGCGCGGCTGTGATTGGTCCGTCAGTGAGAGTCACGTGACAGTAGATCCGTGCTATATGTGAGAGTGGCAGCACGTATACTAACGAGTTAGGTCGGAACAGCGTGATGGCGAGCGCGTCGATCATGGCGCGGCAGCCGGTGAGCGGCACGCGCGGGAAGAAGTGTGACGCGAGGTCCGGCAGCGTCATCAGCAGCTCCGTGTACTGGTACGGCTTGGCGTTGATGCACGGCACCATCGTGTTCTCTACTAGCGCTTTTTGTACCTGCAACGGGGAGTCAAGCGTTATGCTGAGTTAACAACAAGCTATTTTTTTGTAATGTCATATAGGCTTGCGTATGACCACTATCTCACCTGTTGGTAAGTGATGATGCGGTCGAAGATGGTAAGCATGCTAGTTCTAGAATGGGAAAACTGGCTTTCAAGGATAGCTGGCCAGTCGGACACTAGATAGTGTCGTCCCACCATGTATTGATTGCATGCACGATTTTTGTTGTTAAACTTCTAAGGGTAAAAAATCCTAAATAGATTTTTTTTTCAAAATTTAATTATTTTGTTAACAATTATTCAAACTGGTCAATAGATAATATTATAAATAGGAAGCAAAATAGAACAATCTCATAGAATACCTTTACCTTGGAATTTGTCTCGCTTTCGCTCGTTTTGGTGGTAATTCATGGGGCAAATAAAATAAAATCTTTTCAGAATCGGCTTTAAATGCCACGTAAGTCATTTTAGCAAGATTGAGGTCATCATCAGTATCAGCCAATTTCCGTCCACAGCTGGACATAGGCCTCTCCCATGGCACGCCACTGAGCTCGATCTTCAGCTATTTGTTTCCAACCGCTGCCAGCCAGCTTGCGTATATCTTCGTTCCATCTAGCTGAAGGGCGTCCACTACGTAAAAATACAATAAAAACATTAACCTTATACGGCGTATGGTTGCCACTGATATTGATGTCTGGGATAGGAGTTAGCCTTTTGCGATTGTCCCCGCCGAGAGAGGTTGAGAGGCCATTCATTGTCCCACTCACTTGTGGGGGCACACTGCAATACAAAACATTACATTTACATTAACGAACCACACTATAACTTCGTTAAAAATAGCTAGTGAATCTCCCCACGGTATTATGTTAGAGCCGAAACAAATGATAGTATAACTCGCGTCAGGTAAAAAGAACGCTAGCGGTCAAGCTGCGCATTAGGCGGTGTATCGCTGTATAAGTTTTCGCCCATTTACACGACCCTGCTCCAACACCGCCTTAAACGGAGGTGACTACTCGATGTCCACGCGCGGACAGCTAGCTAGCAGGCCAATCTGCTAGGCTATTCTGTAAGCAATCTCGACAGCGGAATCCGCGGTGAGATTAAATTTCGTACTACGAAATTCAGCCGTATTACGAAAGTGATACGATTGAATTTCATAGTACGAAATTCAAATCTCACCGCGGATTCCGCTGTCGAGATTGCTTACAGAATAGCCTAGCTGAATCTGAATCTGAATCAAGCAAGACGAGTAGAACACTGGCGGTAAGCTTGGCTACAGCGAGCTGTCAGCTAATTTGTGTTGTCAATGTAAAGTCTGTCTACAGAGGACGTCAGAGTCAGAGACTCACATTTTAATGAACATTATTTTGCCGGGTGGGAGCGGGGTCATGTAAGTGGGCGAGGATCTTATTTGGTGGTATGAGGAAGGCGCGGGGCGGGCGGGTCACTTGCCCGCTATTGGTTCGACAGTCGACCTTTACTTTCCCGCGCTGTGTACCCATTCGTTCGCGAGTGTACCCGTGCGCAAACATACCCCTCCACTCTCTTCCAGCTTTCTTTTTACTTGACGCGAGTTATAATCGCTATCCATACATTTATTTATTTAATGTATCGCTTCCCTGCCCTTACGTCTACCGCGTTTCGTGTTCCGAGGCAGGATGATGAGATCGGTGTTCCGGCAGCATACAGCCTTTCAGAGTATTTTTTTATATAAAGGAAGGAATGATGGGGAACTTTTAAATATTATTTATAATTATGTTTTGAACAATTTTACGGATTTTCAGCTTGTTGGGATTTTATGTACCTTCACTCTCATTTTTTGGTCTAGATTGGCCGGACTATTACTAGCAATGTGGGTTTACACATTACTAGTAATCTTAGAGAGAGAATTATTAGATAGAGGATAGAGGCCTATCAGTCTGAAATATTAATCAAAATGTAAATCCCTTGTAGTAAACCCATTAATATCTATATAAGATATTTAGAGAATTATATGGTAACAGGTAAAGGAAGACGTCCGCCTGATTCTAAGCTATGAAATGAAACTGTGGCACGCCAAGCTTTGAATTGCCAGCATAAATAAAAATGTTAATTTTTTTGTTGCCTAGCGGAAAGCAATATTGTGGTCAAAAATAGGTGAATACGCTACGCCTAGAATGGTCTGAGTGTCAAAGACTGAGCTGCCGGAACACCGAAGGTTATACCTACCAAGTGTGGAATAATGCATTGTATGCTATTATATGTCAGATAACGTATCTGAAACTGGCCACTGCTGGTTCCTGTCAGGTTAGTTAAGGATTTAAATTTGAAGGACAAATGCAAATTACTGGGCGTACGAGACTTAACAAAGTTCCAAAGTAGTGTCCCATTGTGGTGACACACAAGTTCTAGCAATTCCGTGTTTTGCGTGCCACAGTATCTGTTATAGGCAAACTTAATCTGTTATCATCAGCCGATTGTTTTGTTTTTCCTATTACATTATACAAAAAATATGATAAGCCTAAATATGGTTAGTTGAACTTATGTCTTATTTAAAATTCTTCCTGACAGACATTTACAAATGTAATAAGAGACGAACCTAAACTAAGTTAGTATTAAGCAACGATTGTGAGGTCCAAATGATAAAGATAAACTAAGCTCCATTGTATCACAGTGACACAACTCTACAAATCTAGTAAATAACATGCTATCTCAACAAAAAAACGGCCAAGTGCGAGTTACACCTAGTTTGACAAGTTTGTACGGAACTGGTGCGCCAGCCTTACTCGCACTTGACAGATTTTTATTTGTTTTTGCCAGACTACAGCGAAGAAAAGGAAAGCAACCTAATGATTTTAACAACCTTTGTATTTTTTTTTATCAAATAGTCTAGAGTTTGACCACTATCTCGCCTGGAGGTAAGCGGTGATGTGATCGAAGATGGTGAACACGCTAGGCCTATTAGCCACAGAAGTCTTAATAATAAGGTACGACTTCTGTGCCTATAACTGTCTGACTCTCTCAAGGGTTGTGTGCTGCCGGAACAAGTTTCTCCTAGACAGTAGTAAACTACTTCTTGATAGCAAGTCAGGCGGAATATATATATAATCTGCTCCTACCACCTGTAGTGTGTACTATTATTTTCTCTCTAGTATAGCTTCTAAACGTAGAGAATAGATTTTGACAAATGTTATTGTGTTATTGTTATAAAGGCTCTATTTTATATGATATCAATTTAATTTGGCCCCTGGATATTATTATATGACTAGATGTTTGTTTCCGTAATCAAATTTTATATTTCAACCTAATGAGGAATCTCATATTATGTTTAATTGAAGTAGAACTATGAGATAAAGATACTACTTAGTTTAGAAATAACTGTTGTTATAGAATCCACGACGTTATTAACATTGTATTATTATTAATACCAATCATATTATAAAAATAGTAGGTACATAAAATATATCTCCAATAATAAGTGATTGAACGCTAGCCTAGCTACTAGATATCGGATAAAAAAAGTCTGAAATGATGTATTTTAGCAATTACAAACAAATTAAACCTAACAGAATGTATTTCGATTTATGGGAACAAGGAAAAGTATCCTAGTCACTACATTAATGTTGTACTGTATTTGTCATAGTCAGACACCATCGCTTACCATTAGGCGAATGTAAAGGTAATACATATTTAGGTAATGTGTAATAAAAAAAATTGTGTTATAAAAATATATAAGTTACTGGTTGTAACATGAAGGTTATAGAGTATAAAAAGCTAAAAATTAATGTTAGGTAGACAGTATTTATGAATATCGAGCGCCCTTGTTCTACCAAGATCTAAAACTTACCAGGATAAATCAGCGGTGTCATTGAGACTTTTAATCTCGGACCGGGGGACAGGCAAATGATAACACGGTTTGGGATTGTATGACAAATTTTAATACTTCAAAACGTCCCTTACCTCCAGAATGAGATACACATTATTTAGTTAAAGCCGGAATACTATGTCTAAACATTTGACTATAAATACCATTCGGTTTTCGTTACTTTTTAGGTTAATTTATTTTACATTTTACTACTGAAATTTGGTTATTGTCTTTCTTGCATCTTGCGAATATGAAATTAAAGTTTTAAGGGTAATAAAAAGAGTTATAATGAAATTAGCTTATCTGCAGCGTCCGGTGGCGTCTGAGCACACCGTTCAAAATAGACGACGACATCTAGCGTCGCTCAAACAGCTCAAAACTACGACGACATCCAAACGTGGTGCGTCGAACAAACATCTCAAAATAACGACGTCTTCCGGCGTCGTACAAACAGTTGACGACACCCATAGTCGCACAAACAGTAGACGACAGTCGTCCAAACAAACAGCGCCAAAGGCTGTAACCAAAAATCCGATTGTAAATATATTTGTCGCTATGAAGGATGACGCGAAACATTTTAGGTTATCAAAAATTGACTCACCGCAAAATCACGACGTTATCATATGGCACTACGCCATAAGCACGCCGAGTATCATCGCAAATTTAATTAACAAGATGGATTAATCTTGTAAAATCTGATTAAGAAAAAATACAAAAAGTTTAGCTCTTCGTAGGCCCCAGGGACAAGAAAAAGTGACGTCTCCGATCGAGAATTGACAGATGTCAAAGTCATTTTTTTTTTAAAGATTGTCTATAGGATATGGAATGATCCACAGACCAAGTAATAACTCGATTATTTAAAATCGACTAAAAATGGCTAAATACGAAAATGTTCTAAATTATTTAAAACCAAAAGGTAATTTTGTCAGTCTTAGAAGCTGAAATGTGCTTCCAAACGAAAAATATGTAACGAGTCGAAATACCTCGTTACAGTACATACCTTCCCAAAAAAAAATAAAAGAATGAAACTTCTTTTATTTTTGAGAAGAACTCCCAAAAAATTCCTAATAAAAACTTATTCAAAAAAATTAATAAACAGAAAATATTCCACCACCAAAATATGAAATTTATTCAAACTAAAAGAAGACACTAATAAAGCATAACGTTAAATCAGTTAAGCTTCTAGCCACTGACTAAGTTGCTCTAGAAAAACAAGTTATAAAAACTTTCTAACCAAGTGAAAAACAATGTAAAGGTTTACCAAAACTAATCCATCAATATGACTCAATCCTAAAATCCATCACAAATTAATTATACTCAAGAGTGGATAAGCACCATAGCCTCCATCTACCTATCTGTATTACAAACCAAATAAATATTTCTGAAATATTTAACAAAAGTGTAGATAAGCACCATCGCCTCTATCTTTTATAATCTCAGAACGATTCTAACTAAATTAAAAGGTAATAACAAAGGTTATCCATATTGTAGTACGGTTAAGCATTAGCTGCCGACTATAGATAATTATTCACTGCAAAAGATTCAGTGAACAAGTTTTCAATGAAAAAGTTGAACAACAAAAGTTCAAATTATTCTCATAAAAATAGAGAACCAAAAATAATAAGTAGTGACCGGCTCAACTCTACCGACTTTCCGTTCACAATATCTAAAGTTTCCAACGCTTGAACCAAAAATGTCAAAGCGAGGAAAAAATAAAGAGTAAAAAAACTTACCCAAAAAGGTTAACTGAGACAAAAGCTCAAAAGAGTCAAATCCGAGAGGCAAATCCGGGTAAAAATTATATAGAGCTCTAAGTGTCAAATCCGAGGCTTAGGTCTACAACAAACACAAACTAAATAATCTAAATAATATATAACATGCTTCACAAAGACTGAAACACATTTATATTAAAAATGTATTTACACTATGTGCAGGCTATTTGAAAAGTGGAAAGCTTTTCATAGCAATCTAAAACAATATTTATACTAGAAAAGTGGAAAACTTCTCAAAGTATCTAAAAGAAAGTTGAGTACTTGAAAAGTGAAAAGCTTTTCAAAGTAACCAAAATAATAAAATATACAAAAATATACATAAGATCTTTTGATGCCAAGAAAATTTCTAAAAGAAAATATAATCGTTAGATGTAGTTTTTAAAGTTGGGTAAAAGTTCAAAAGTAGGATAAAAGTTCCAAAAATAAGATGAAGGTATCAAAAATAGACCTAAGTTAGGTTTAGTATATTTAAAGTTGTATTTCAATAAAGTGTTGGTTTCCTTTCAGATAATCATCTTTCATCCTGCGCGTCCTCTTCCATACATCAAACCTCATTCTTCCACATTCAACGCGCTTCCCAAAAAATATCAAAACAAATTTAAATAAAAGTTAAATCCAAAAATGAAAATTTTAATATTTAATTATATCTTTAACATGATAACGTCCAGTACTTGTTTTATTAAATTCCTTTAGTACATAAACGTTAGGAGAAATTCTCTCTACAATTTCACATTTAATAAACTTAGGTGCTAATTTAGCCGAAAAATATGCAGGTGCATTTGACTGTACAAAACTTCTACGCCAAACTACATCACCGACATCAAAAGAAATGACTTTTCTTCCCCTATTATAATAAAGAGCATTACGCTTATAAGCTTTCAAAAGATAAGCTTGAACTTTAACAAAAACTTCACTAAGTGAATTTAAAGAGTGAGCATAAGTATCTCTAGTACCAAGCTCAAGTTGATCTAAGTTATCAAAAGAGTTACTAAAACGGTGTAAAGATGCATCAAAAATAAGTTCTCTACCGAACATCAAAAAGTTAGGAGTGTACTCTGTAGCAAGATTTACACTACTATTTAAAGCTAATTGGACATGAGGCAAAAACCTTGACCAAGTTCGATGATCATTTTTAACAAAACAAGAAATACATGTTTCTATTGTCTTATTATATCTTTCTACTGGATTATTCTGTGGAGTGTATAGTGCATTATAAAATATTTTAGTGATGTTGAAATTTTTTAAGAAATCTACAAAATATTTAGATATAAATTGGGGTCCGTTGTCGGCCACTAAAATTTTAGGTACACCAAATTTAAGAAATATTTCTTTTTCAAAGATTTTACAAATTACTTTAGAAGTAGCATTTATCATAGGAAATATCCAACAATATTTAGTAAAAACATCTACAATTGAAAGAATGAATCTATGTCCAGAATAAGATTTAGGTAAAATCCCAATAATATCAACGGATAACATTACCATAGGTTGATCAACTTTCTTAGGGTTAACCATCTTACCAGCAGGAGCAGAAGTTGAATGTTTATAAGCTTTACAAATGTCGCAAGAAGAAATATATCTTTGAACGTCTCCGAACATTCCTTTCCAATAATAATGTTGTTTTATTTTATTAAGAGTTTTATGTATTCCAAAGTGTCCAGAATTAATATCATCATGATTAGAACGAATAGTATCTAAAACATGTTCTTTAAGTATTACAATTTTCCAATTTAAACGACTATTAGGGTCAAATTTGTTTTTTACAGTAACGTTAATTTTATGTTCCACAAGGGTGGTAAGGCCTAAACCTTTTTTCTCATAAGAAATATCTTCAAACAAAGCAATGGTTTCATCTAATTGTTGTTTCTCAGAAGGAGTTAAATGAACTGTAGAAGTAACAGCGTTCACTTGAATTTTATTATTGTGAACATATTCAATATTTTTCCACAAGTCTTTAGCTAAGTTAAATTTCAACCAAAAATCAAATCCCAATATAATAGGTGGATCAAAAGAGGGTATTATTAAAAATTCTACAAGTTTACAAACATTGTCAACGGTAACCGGTAATCGCATAGAACCGATAACTTTTCTTGATGAACCGTCAGCAGTACAAGCGGAGGCATCAATAGGTTTAATTTGAAATCCTAGTTTAGAAAAATGCAAGTGTTGGTTATTACCTAAAACACAGCTATTTGAACCACTATCTAGCAATCCAGAAAAAGTTTCATTATAAATGGTAAATTTTAAAAATGGTCTAGTATCATTTTGTTTAGTAAAAAGTATAGGAGCTGCTTTATGAACAGAAAAAAATGTTTTTAAATAGTCAAGCCATTCTGAAAATTCTCTCTTACACGTATCATCATCAGGTTTATAATTGGATATCGGAACACCAGAAGTTTTATCAAAAACTTGGGCCCGATGCCTTACAAGTTTTTTGAATTATTATTTTTTTTAATATTGTCAGAATGACAAGTATCACAGTTCTTTGTCAAAACGCCTCGTTTATGACATTTAAAGCACACAGGTCCAAGAATCTCTGTACACTCTTTATAAGTGTGGTCAGTCGACTTACACTTCAAACAAGAAAGTTTGGTTTCAACCGCATGAAAGTTTTGTTTAATTTCCTTTACAGGTTTTCGGTTAACTAAAATCTCTAATTCCTTACTAATTCGGATAAACTGTTCAATAGTGTCTATTGATTTTCCAAATAAAAACGGTGTGTAAATAGGTAACATGTTGTGTTTAATTATAGTTATCAAAACATTCTCAAAAGTTGGATTAGCTAATCTGCTAGACATATCTAAAATCTCAGTAATGAAATCAGGAAGTGACTCATTACTCCGTTGTTTGTGAGTTCTCATTTCATACTCCAAATGATAATCAAATTCAGGTTTGTCGAATCTGTTCAACAATTCAGTTTTAAGTGTTGTCCACGAAGAAACCCTAATTCGAATACTACGGAACCATTTCGATGCTGTTCCAGTGAGCAGATCAGAAAAAGAACCGACTAAAAAGTTTTCATCAAAGTTTTTATACAAAAAATATTCCTCAACCGAAGTGATAAAGTCTCTAACACAAGTTTTCCCATCAAAAGATATCTTACTACGCTTCAAATCAGGAAGTTTATTTGTTGAAGGCAAATGCTTTTTCAATTGTTCATTGAGTTGAACATTCATCGAGTTAAACGAAGGTAAAGGTGTAAAATTATGCAAGCTACTATGACCAAGGTTAGGTAAGAAAGGGTCAACAGCCTCTGTTGTATTCTGCATAACTAAATTATCCAACGCCGGATTAGAAATAACATCCCTAGAAGTACCAGGTAAATTCTCTTCCAACAAGGGTGGAAATTGAACCTGTTTGTCAGTCATGATGAATAATCAAAAATATTAAAGAAACAAAGACAAACAACCAACTAAAAATTCAAAGAATAGTTAAAACTCATCAAAGTTTATAAGATTTTTTGTTAAAAACGGTTTAAGTTATTATGTTTTAAAGTTTATGTTAATATTTAATAATGTTCAAAAGTATTTAAAGAAATTTGAATGTACAAAGAAACATTCAAATTGTAAAGTATGTAAGATGCAAAAAAGATTCACAATTTATCTCAATTTTCAATATTATTAACAACGGCTAAGGTTATATCTATTTGTGAAAAGTAAAATCAATAAACTAGTTAATAATTATGTTAATAAGCTAGTATTTTCTAATATGAATGTAGCTTAATGCTTCTCAACAGTAAACAAACGTTATAACTTTATATAAGACAAAGTTATATCAATTCAAACAAAAACTTAGCACTTTCAATGTGGTCAAGGTCAGTTCCTTACAAAATGTAAACAACGCATATCTCAAATGTTATTATATAGTAAGTACACACTTAGATTAGTCTATCCAGTATATAAGACATATAAAGAACATTGTATGTTAATTAGTTTTGTTAAAATACAAAAAAAGTTGTAAACAAAGTTACAATTGTGTTTTCAAAGTACACAAAACAAAGTAAAAATGCTAAAAATAACAAAAATTGCACTAAATTGTGACAAGAAAAACAAAAATAAGATGCAAGAAAGATTATATATGTGGAGGTAAATCCGGTCCCTGTTCTCGCGCTAATTGTAATAAAAAAAATTGTGTTATAAAAATATATAAGTTACTGGTTGTAACATGAAGGTTATAGAGTATAAAAAGCTAAAAATTAATGTTAGGTAGACAGTATTTATGAATATCGAGCGCCCTTGTTCTACCAAGATCTAAAACTTACCAGGATAAATCAGCGGTGTCATTGAGACTTTTAATCTCGGACCGGGGGACAGGCAAATGATAACACGGTTTGGGATTGTATGACAAATTTTAATACTTCAAAACGTCCCTTACCTCCAGAATGAGATACACATTATTTAGTTAAAGCCGGAATACTATGTCTAAACATTTGACTATAAATACCATTCGGTTTTCGTTACTTTTTAGGTTAATTTATTTTACATTTTACTACTGAAATTTGGTTATTGTCTTTCTTGCATCTTGCGAATATGAAATTAAAGTTTTAAGGGTAATAAAAAGAGTTATAATGAAATTAGCTTATCTGCAGCGTCCGGTGGCGTCTGAGCACACCGTTCAAAATAGACGACGACATCTAGCGTCGCTCAAACAGCTCAAAACTACGACGACATCCAAACGTGGTGCGTCGAACAAACATCTCAAAATAACGACGTCTTCCGGCGTCGTACAAACAGTTGACGACACCCATAGTCGCACAAACAGTAGACGACAGTCGTCCAAACAAACAGCGCCAAAGGCTGTAACCAAAAATCCGATTGTAAATATATTTGTCGCTATGAAGGATGACGCGAAACATTTTAGGTTATCAAAAATTGACTCACCGCAAAATCACGACGTTATCATATGGCACTACGCCATAAGCACGCCGAGTATCATCGCAAATTTAATTAACAAGATGGATTAATCTTGTAAAATCTGATTAAGAAAAAATACAAAAAGTTTAGCTCTTCGTAGGCCCCAGGGACAAGAAAAAGTGACGTCTCCGATCGAGAATTGACAGATGTCAAAGTCATTTTTTTTTTAAAGATTGTCTATAGGATATGGAATGATCCACAGACCAAGTAATAACTCGATTATTTAAAATCGACTAAAAATGGCTAAATACGAAAATGTTCTAAATTATTTAAAACCAAAAGGTAATTTTGTCAGTCTTAGAAGCTGAAATGTGCTTCCAAACGAAAAATATGTAACGAGTCGAAATACCTCGTTACAAATGGTACGTGCAAATGTCCCGTTAACCTAAATTATGATAAATAAATAAATGAAATTAAAAAAGAAAATTCTTTATTGCGACCTCTTAACTTAAAACTATTACAATAAATCAGTTTTAATTAAAAAGTTACTATGGACGAGTCTTGTCCCTAATAGTCTCTTTAAGGCAACTTTTAGATAAACAAAATTTGTTTATATAACGTCTCAGTTTTTTAAAACTAATTATAACCCATGCAATGCTTTTGGCAAGGACAAAAGTAAAACTAAGTATTTATTTTACATTTGAATGTTTTATGACTAAGAATTTGAAAATACAAATAACTACTTACGAACTCAGTAAATCTCGATTAACAATAAACTAGGTATAAATAATATAATAGGAACTTATTGGTATAAAAAGAACATAAGTAGCAAAAAGCATTATTACAATACACAGTGTCAAGACAATGGCGACAGTTTAAGAAAACAAAACATCTTGTGTACCATATTTATATTATTACAATTCAAAACAACTCTTGTTTGATGCTTTTTAATCGGATATTACCCATTTTAAAATTGTTTCTAACAATACTGCTCTACAAAGAGCAATCCTATGAAAGGAAAAATAGTAAAAATCTTCATTGAAATCGAAAAAGACAAGTGCTTCAGTCCTCTCGACAGCAAGTTTGTGAAGTGAAAACTTTTTAGGCACGCCTTAAAGGGGTATTACGCCACACTGAACCAGGGTCCCTAATAGGGAATATGCATGAAGCTCAGATTTATTGGAAATAATTTTTTTTCGATTCTTTGTTGTCCTGGAGTTATATGTAAAACCATTTTTTTATTTAATTCCATTTTATTTGCTTAAAATAATAAATTAGAAATGCAATTTAAGCGAGGGAAATTTAAGTTTGTAAAACAGATCACCATTGGTCGAATCGAAAGTTGACGTCATTATGCACTACTCCACGTGATAGAAACATTGAGCGCGGGAACATAAAAATAAATGTATGGTGTGGTCTTATTGTATTTATTTCCAAATATTGTGTTTGCCGCGTATTATTGTGCAAAAATGTACATTACTAACCATTGAATATAGATAAAAATGAGTACGAGATTAGAGAAACTGTGTAATTCAATAGAAACATGCCATTGGCTAAATACAATAATCGCGCGGAGTCTTAGTTAAAGAAAAAAAAGCTAGTTTGCTTCAAGCGGCTTGTGTCTGACGTAAGTGCGTGACGTAACAATGCATTACCAAAGAGCCCGGGAAATGATGGCGTTTACACTGCTTAAATTTATTTGTATATTTAAATGTTTATTTAAAAAATAATTAGACTAATTCCAGCAGTATTTTATTTTTTTATTATGTTATATGGATGTAATGAGTGAAATAAAAATATTAAAAAAAACATGCATATTCCCTATTATAGGTGGGCGAGGCCCCTAATTAGGCACCCATCGGCTCGAGTTCGGGTAAACTCGGGTTATACCAAGTTCATATCAACGCTTGTTCGGGTAATATCGGCTTGAGCTCGGATAAACTTGCGTAATTTAATTCGGCTCGTTCGGGTATAGTCGGATTATACAGAGTTCATGTCAACGTTCGTTCTTAGTAGGTTCGGGTTAATTCGGCGCGTAAGTTTCTAACTAATTCGATAGATGACGTTGTACGGTGTAACGGTGTACCCGTTAAAACCATAGATAAGAATATGTACTAACTCGCAAGTGTGTCATTTTTAGTTTCAAATCTAACAGTTCTGACTTGCAGTTTGTTTATGATACTTGTGTGTTCATTTAAAATCGATGATTTATCAAAACAAAGTAAATAATCTGGCCAGATAAGTAATTTTGTATAATGTTATTGTATGGTGTACCAACAACCAGGGCCGGTAGTCTCTACATGCATAGCGATGAAATTCGAGCGATAATCGTCGATACGAAAAGAGATGGAGATAACAACTGTCTAGCTGCATCTCATTCTAGCGGACGTTTGCGATTAAAGACGCATCGCTATCAATGTAGAGACTTCCACCCCAGGACAAGCAAGAAGCTCGACTGATATTAAGCGATGAGCCCAAATGACAGTCTAAATCAGCTTGCAATTGCATAAAATTACACTTCAGAATATTGTTTCAAAGTATAGCGATAAGAAAAACGTTAGAGGACGAAACGACCTTATTTTGACTTGTTATTGGGAGTCATTGAACTACATTATTATTGTGTTGTATACTTTGTATGTATGTCTAATTAATGCTTGTGTTTTAATTAATTCACAAATGAAGACACATTAAAGTAAGTTTGTAATTAAAGGTATTTGTGCTCAGTAAAAAGTGCAGCCTTTTTATTTTTGGGTATAGTTGCGAAAAATATACTTACTTATATGAATATTATGCTCAAAGGAATATTGTATTAACTTTTTGTTTTTGAAGTTATACTTCTTTTGGTGCGATAGAGAAAAATGATGAGAGTGAATTTTTACGATGCGCGCGCACACCGACACCTAAATTCTACACCGTGAAGTTAGTTCTAGGTGGCATGAAAATTGATAACTATGTTCAAGTTGTATATTCTAGTATTTTTATATTTAGAAAACGTGTTTCGTAAGAACGTCATATTTAACGTCATATTTTTAGGTTAATAAAACCTTTTTTATTTAAATAAAATCTTTTTATTTTAATATTTATCGTTAATCACTACTGCATTTTAGTTATTTTTTTCCATACGCCACAGAAGTATAACTTCTAACGCGTGTACACAAGTACACAATTTATTTTTTATTTTTTAAGTATCTGTTATTAGTATTATACACCAACGTCTAGTAGGTTATCTAGAAGAAATGTCTATTAGCTTTCACTGGTATAACACCACTCATTGCACTAAAGTTATATTTATTGCTTAGTTATGTCATTTGTATGGTAAAGTATATATTACATTACCGTGTTATTGGCATGCAACAAAGAATTTTTATACTGTAAGTATTGTATTAAATTGATAAAAAAATGTATGTATCAGATATGGTACACAAGATAGTGGTAGACTACATTGGTATAGATAGTGAAAGGTTTGCTCACTTCATGTTGGTCGTGTTGGCTGAACTCCTCACTAACGGCGGAGGGGGTTGCTGGCTCATCGCCATTGTTATTGCACTGTTCGGAAACTGAAATAAATCATAAAACACAAACATATTTTTACGTGTCACTACATTTTTATCAAAGAAAACACCTAATAGACTTAGGCCCAGTTTCACCGGTCCCAGATAATGTTTCAGATAGTTATCTGACTGACAGATGACGCCATATAAAAGCTGTCAAAAATCTGTCAGATAAGTTCCTAATAGGTTATCAGGAATCGGTGAAACTGGCTATTAAAGTTTATTTATTAAGCTGGCCCTCGTCGTTATGTGTAATCGAAAGTACTCGTGATAAAAACATACTATAGCACTAATTCGACTGGTGTATCATTTGCCATATGAAAGTTCCAGTCTCTACATTCCGGCTGTATCATCGGATCAGCTCGATAGTTCGCCTTTAAGAAAGTACGGTTTTCATACAAACGTATAACATGATGCACACATATACTGTATTGCAGTGTTTTTCAACGTGTGGGTTGCGACCCCCTTGGGGGTTGCGTAGACTATATGGGGTCGCGGGGGTCGTGGAGCCCCAGTAAAATAGAAACAACTTTTGAGAACATACTTTTATTAGGAAAATATTAATTAAAGAGAATTTGTAGGTGTCGTAATTAAGAAAGAGTGAGAGTGCATATAATACCTATTTGTTTCTGATGAAATATATGTAATTTGTTTCCTGTAGGCCACGCGAGCGCAGCCGCGGGCAGAAGCTAGTAATGTAATAAAATGCAGATTATAAACAGTGCAGGTCGCGAATTTTTCTTTATACTAAGGGGGTCGCGTCATGAAAAAGGTTGACAAACACTGCTGTATTGAATATATTGTTAGATGTATATGGTGCAATAGTTTCAGGTATGACTGACATAATTATAAAGACTTCTTGGAATCGATGCAGGTACTTCTCGGTATGAGAAATTATTTGTTTTGTTACTATTTGTTCTGAGTAAATTGACGTCAATGCCCGTAAAGGTGATGTTTAGAAATAATTTAATTACAATGTGAAAGTGTGCAATGCTTTTTTAAGTTGTTTATCAATAATCGGCTTGTTGCTAGTTGTATAATGGTAATGTTTTTTAAGCACTAACTGTTTTTAGCTATCGTATAGGCAAGTGTTGACCACTATCTCGCTTGGTGGTAAGCGATGATGTGGTCGAAGATAGTGAACACGGTAGGCCTAGAATACTCCGACTCTCAAGGGCTGTGTTGCCGGAACACCGTAAGGTTATGGCGGCAGATTTTCTCCTTGATGGTGGTAAGCTGCTTTTTGGTAGCAAGTTTTTCACCTTATTTTACGTGTGAGGTGAGACATGGATGGATCTAGGCAATATTTTCAGTGCTAACAATTTCATAAGTTATAGAGCAACAGCTGCCGCATCAACATCATCGGATTAATTGATACATTTGTAATTTTTATTGTTTAATTGCGTTTTAAAAAATATTAATTCATATGTTAAAATAATGTTTTATTTCTATTATAATATGAAAAATAAAAACGCAATGATATTGTATAATTTACACCTACATTAAACGAACAAAAACAGTTAATTATAGCACCTTCAGTTAATAAAACCACGAGACCACTAAACAAAACAAAAGAAATGCAATGATGAAATGAAATATTATGAAAGTAGCTAAGATAGCGTTATAGTTCGGAACGGGCGAAGCCTCAAATAACAGTTGTAAATGTAACGGTATTAAAAACCAGCAATCAACGACTTGCTCAAGCAAACGTAATATCAACAAAATTATTTCAAATTGGAGCATATTTCTTGCCACAGTTGCAAGAAAATGCTGTTATTTAAACTAAGGGTCGATCCACATCATCGCGATCGTCAGTCGCGTATGTTCGTTCACCAACGGATCATAGCGGTCAAGTAAATGCAGGTTTGATATTATTTTATCTATTTTTCTGTTCTGGCGTTACGCGACCGAACGCGACGCACTTTCAGACGTGGGTCGACTAACTAGTGCTTAAGAGTAAGAAGTTATTAATAACCAGCCAAGTGCGGGTCGGGCCACGCGCAGTGTAGGGTTCCGTAGTATCCTGTTATTCAATGCAAGTCTTTACCCGTTATAAACAAGCAACTAGGTACTCCGTCTTTGTCACTTTAAAGGATTTATTCTAAGGATTTTGTATTTGGTACAAAATTATCCAACACCCAAGTTCAACGACTATTACTGCTAAACTAATAAAGTTATCTTAACCGCTATAGATTTCCTTTAAAGTTCATGAAATGCGCTATTATCACGAATTTTTCCAGATTTTTTAAGCCACAGTTTAGCTTTTAGAGGGGGGGGGGGGGGGGACGCCCTACTGGAACAAAAATGTGCACTATAAGTTTAATATTTCGTAAATGGAGCATTCAATCGAAAAATGGTATTAGCAACCCTGAAGTCATTTTAAAATACCTATTCAACGATACCCCACACGATTGGGTAGACGATGAAAAAAAAATCATCCCCACTTCTCATATAGGGGAGTTACCCTAAAAAAAAATATTTTTCAAAATTTTATTTCAGCACTTTGTCGGCGTAATTGATATACATACCCCCACAAAATTACAGCTTTCTAGTATTAACGGTCTCTTAGCAAAACCTCGGACAGACAGACAGACAGACAGACAGACATGACGAAACTATAAGGGTTCCTTGTCAGGACTACGGAACCCTAAAAACGACCGTTCGGGATTGACGAATTTGATGCTTTACTAGCAATGAGGGTTTTACATTACTAGTAGTCTTGTTAACCCCTCCAACTAAGCTAAAAAATGCTTGTGTCTTGAGGGGTTCACGTCAATAGTGCAATGGGTGGGGTCGAACCCACACCTCTCGATCGCCAGGCCGCCGCCTTTATTGGGATATTTCCGCTACGTATGCGTGGTTTACAACTGTACGGTTCATATGTGGTGATGTTTACCTGAACGTTCCGTTGATGCTGCGATCGATGTTGCGGCAACGCTGCGGCAGCCGCGGCGATGTTGTACCGGGCGGCGGCTTGCGCTTGTGCTGCGACTTGCGCCTAACCACAGAAAATAATCCTTTACAACCCATCACAAATTTAGTTTAGACCAAGACTAGCTGTGCCCCGCGGTTTGACCCGCGTAGACATCGTTCTCGTGGAAATATCAGGATGAACAATACCCTATGTGTTATTCCAGGGTCTAGGCTATTCTACATATCAAATTTCAGCTCAATCTGTTGAGTAGTTTTAGCGTGAAGAAGTCACAAACATATCCACCCGCTAACAAACTATCACCGTTATAAATGTTACAATATTAGTAGGATAGCCCATCTATGTATATTGAAGATTATTGATTCATGTCTACCTATCATCTGAAAACCAATTGTACCATATCTACTATCTAGGTAGGGTATGTACCATCGAATAAATATTTCTAGTTTATCGAAGGTGTGGACTGTGGAGCGACAAGCGATAATCCTCAGTGAACAAAAGCATATGCCAGTTTATGAGAGTTAGTACTCAGCATATATTTCAACATCTCATCATTTTGTTTTGGGTCTGTTTTATATGTATAAAGATTTTTAATTACATTTTTATTATATTGGAATTAAGGATGGTATGATAATATTATATTATGTAAGAGTGTGGGTGTCTTAAAAAATAATTAAGTATTCCAACTGTTCTAAGCAATCATAATTGTTCTATTTTACCATTGCCACTCAAAAAAGAGCACTTTATTCATCGATAGCAGTGAATAAAACGCTCTTTTACTCACTCGGCGAATAAAAACATTTTTAATTTGGAACAAGCACGAAATACGAATTATGTACAAAAAATAAATAAAACTTGCTGAAAGTTCCTACTAGCTGGCTAAATAGAGGTATACCATAGAAGCTATATAATTACATAGAAATAAAAATCCCGCCAATTTTGGTTAATTTTTTTTTGGTTTTCGTTTTGCTCCGCACGATTAGTGTATTTAGCCAGAATAAAGAATAAAAATTATTCAAGTTTTTGTGAATTCAAGCCATAAAGTTGAGTCAAAGTTACATTTCTGATCAAGTTGAAGTCACAGTATAGTCCAAGTTATACCCTTAGCACAGATTATATAATAGTTCCTTAGTAAAGATGGGAACTTTACTGAAGATTTTCAGTGCAATTTCGGTGAGAACGCAAATAGCATGTTTTTTCAACATTGTGCTGTTTCCACACATTCACCAGCACTAAATTATTTAAGGTACGGCCACACCGCAGCGTCCTGCGATCTGCAGGGGCGATCTCAGTATTTTCAATTGTTTTCTATTCGCGTTTGGTGTGAACCAGTCGGTACGAATACTACTGCGCTATCTGATCGCCGCCTAGATCGCGCACGCAGGATGCTGCGGTGTGTCTGTACCATAATAATCCAGATTTATTACACATTAATAATAACATAATGATAAATATAAATAGGTACTATAAGTAGGTACTATACCTTTACTACTATTTATTTTTTACCAATGCCACTCGAAAATGCGCACTTTATTCATCGACAGCAGTGTAAAACGCTCTTTTACCCACTTGGTGAATAAAAACATTCTGAATTTGGAACAAGCACGAAATACGAATTATGGTCAAAATACCATTAATCTTGCTGAAAGTGCCTACTGGCTGGCTAAATGGAGGTAAACGATAGACGAAGCTATACAGGGTTACAGGAGAAGTCGTGCTAGATCCGTGAAGGGCGTGTAGTACCCGTCAATTCTGACTTATTTCTCTATGAAACACCCCACCATAAACTTAACCCTTTTCGAGATATAAGACTTTTTTTTTTTTTTTAATTGCCGATTTTTAGGCTACTACATTAATTTGTGTTTTTTTTACGTGTCTTATTATTATTGTTGTTGCATTTTTACTTGTGTAAGAAGATACTTTAACGCGTTAATAATCAAAATAGTGCATAAGTTAGTTGAATAGACCGTAGTAAACAAGTGAAAGTTAAGAAATTAAAAAAAATATTAGAAAGTTTATTTTTCTCTAAGGAATATCTAAAAAAAATATTATGGCACTCGTTCGGCAGATGTTTTTTAAAATATCTACGGTTCATCAGCTAT